>OY856412.1:1288540593-1289248093 GCA_963693085.1 Alisma plantago-aquatica | reverse complement strand
TATGATTATAAAAGGACTCATAACATCAAATATATCATAAAGAATCCATTAAGAAAAGTGCCATAAAAATATTGTTTGTCTTGATACATTAGTGAAAAATAAAAAATCTATTTTGCAAATATCTACTTGTTCAAAATAACATGAAAAATACAATTGCATTACTAAGAAATATAATAAACCCCAAATACAACCATGATAATAACACAAACACCTGTTACAAGAATGGCTACTACTATCAACCGTTAGATGCTACTAATACCAACATCAAACTCAAATAAATTTGATAAAGCCTTCACAAATTCACACTCAAATCTCTAGACCGATATTTCTTAGCATGTTTAGAAGAGTTAAACATAGAGGCGAACATAATCCTAGTATGTATAAATCTATACTCTCCTTGCAAACAACAAAATTGGTATAAACACAATAATGTAGTAAGGAGGAAGTGGGATTGTATTAAACAAGTCATATGTTGCACACTAATAATTAAAGTTAATTGAGAAAATTGAATATATTTATATGTATATATATAATTAACTACAAAATATAAAAAAAATCAAGTGAAAAACTAGGTATATGTACTTGTATTAACCATTTAACTTTATGGATTGTTCTTATTCTTAAGTATTTCAATCATTAATCAATATTCCTTTATTAGCTTATTTAACTTTCATTTTGTTTCCTATTACACACTTAGTTTTATCTACTAGTAGATTTTACTATGTAGTGAACAAATTTCAAGGTCTTGAGGTTCTTTGATTCTTTAAGTATAATTCTAAATACCTTAGTTTTCCATGTGGTTGTCACATCTACCCACAAAGTCAACAATTTTACTAGGGGGCATATGCTATGAGCACTCATGGAGACACCTCAACTACTAAATGACCTGTAATTGGAAAGATCATTGTAATGTCCCTGGATTATTCCATCTCAAGACTAAGAAGGACCAGGAGGATAGATCCGAAAATGTTAACCAATTGTTTCAGAGTGATTTTTGGAAGCAATATGTGCATGCATGAACAAACAACCATGAGCATACACCATAACATATCTCAATATTCAACATGTATATATTAATTACTACATGATTTATTACAACATGAATTACAATTACATACTGAAAGAGAATTTTACAAATAGTTTGAGCATGCATGCTAACATGATCTTAGACAATAGGTACAACTTGAGCACTGCTCACTTCCTATCTTTTCTTCCATGCTAGCTCTGAACTTATAAAATACGTGAAATAGATGAATCAACAAAAGTTGCGTATGTGGGTGAAATACTTGTATAGTAACTTGCATAATGAAAGATTTGAAGAAAAAAAAGTAAAAGAAAACATTATTAAATGCGATAATCAGGTAAACACATATTTTAGCAGTCTTCTGATGTGTTTATACTACTAAGCAGTGTCACACTTCACATTTCCTCGCCCTTGGGTTATGAGGATCCCCTCCACTTGGGCTATGGGGTTGTGACGACCTTATATTTAGAGAGAGAGAGAATGTAAACACTTAGTAGCTAAAATCCATCCATATTCACTTTTATGTTCTTTTATGTTTTGCGAAGCATATACTACTAATACGCGTCTAATAATTTATATGCAAATACAAGCATCCATATTACATCATATCATTATGCATTTATGAAAACTAGTCTAATACTTGATAAAACCCATGTACCTGAGTTTAGAGATTCCTTATATATCCATGATCATCTAGAACTTTGTCCATGACCTGATTAAATATAATTTAGAATCAATAAATATAAGATCATCATTATTCTTAGTGTTTTGAGGTCCAATTTAGGGTTTAGGTTAAACCTAGGTTCAGAATGATGTTAGGACAATTTCTAGTATTTTTGGTCTGATCAATATGTCATTATTAAGGTCTAGCACGAATTTCATATTTTGATGATGCTTGATCTATTTTCTAGAATTAATATGAGGTTTAAATCATCTAATTATGTATTAATGGGAAAAGATCTAATATTCTAAAATTATTACTTAATTAGAGATCATATTTTATCTCTAAACGACATTCGTGTTCATAAAGGATCTTCTCATATTTATTTTCCATGGTATGCTAATTATACCAATAATCTGATCTAAAAAAGAAACATTATAATCTACATAATAAACCATCATTGGTTGTTCTTTGAAAGCCTAATCTAGGGGTCCAACAATAGAGGTGACATTTTTCTGAGTGTAGGGGTATTTTGTGCGAATTATTTTGGTACTTGAGCTATTTTTAATGCATTTTTAAAATTTATATATAGTTCTGATAATTGAAATTGACATTTACCTTGAGGGTTTTATGGTGGTCGTTGGATCTAGGGAATGACTTCTTAGATGCATGCCACATTACTCAGTAGGGGCACAATTCAATATTGGTCTACTCCTAGATCGGGTGGTTCCCTTGAATTGACGCAGGCTGACTAGAGATTTGGGTCACTCTCTCTCCTTACAATCTCCACATCATGATCGGTCCCTTCTCTAATACTCTATCTCCTGACAAATCATAGTTCCACAATCAGAAGTCATAGGATACTATGTCCTCGTCTCTGCTGATGAGTCCATGAGCTCTAAAGTTGGGCGCCACCATGAGCAAGGAACACAAAGAGGATTGATGTTGTCTCACCCTCCTCTATCTTCCCTCACCTTCTCGTCAATGGGTTCGTTCCCCTGCCACACACATTCGTCATCGTGAGATGATGGAGCCACAAGAAGGAGGTACATCAGGGGCAGAGGCATTGGTGATTATAGACGTCCCAATATGCTCTGATGAGTATCCCACATTCCAACTCTTCTCTGTTCCCAGCCTCCATGATGAGGGGTGATTCAAGTAACAGCTGAGCAGGTGGGCACGGGTTGTGGGGATTTTGCCCCTTTGTTCCCCTAGCATCCATCTAGTAATCTGAAGCTGCAATCCTTCTAAGTTTGAGGGTGCCCTCAGAGATGGTGTAGAAGTGGTACGGATCATCCCTTCTCCAAAGTCATCCTCCTCCTCTATCAACATCTAACTGGGTTTCCTAGAGGTTGGGGGACTCAAACCCTATTGAACCTAACAATCACCCAGTCTAAACCTACTGGTGGCTTTTGTCTATCTTTGATCTTCCTATTAGACCTTACCACCCTTTTCCCATTTCTATCCTTGCTTGTAGAAGACATGGAGAAGACTAAAAAGAAGAGGATTTGTCCTTCCTTGTCTTCTCACTTCAAGGCCTCATCTTGGGGTTGATAGTTTTGAGTTGTTGCGTAGATTACAATTGTGGCAACAAAACTCTCTGTGATCACCCGCCCTCTTCATATCTAATTTAAACCTCAAGATGGTACCGCTCCTCCATGTTCATATCTAGGTGACTAATTATGTGTATCGAATCAGGAGAGAATGGACGGGCCAAGGAATCCACACATGTGCCCATGTTGCACTTCACTTGGTTGACTGTTCTAATGTAACATAAAATGTAATTGAATCTTAGCTCCAAATTAATAGAAACAATGGTCCTTTTAATTAGAATTTCAATTTATCAATGTCTGTTAAATGTGAGCTCTAAACATGATGTGAATTTAGATAATAGTTGAATCACAACCAATGCTAGTATCATACCAAGAACGACATCAAAATGCATGTGCCAAACTACTTACATAACTCCCTAAAAAATGCTAAATCCGAGGACCATATAGTTCGATATATTTATCAAATCACCTCAACATGTCTCATTATATCAAGTCGGTCAAAAAATACTCATTATAGAGCTCAAGTATATTCACAAGTATTTGGCCACCTAATCTCTTGACCTTCATCATTATACATCAAAACTCATCATTGAATGCTTGTATACACCAAATATCTTTTGTATTGCCATCTAAGTTTTTGGATCGTCATTATTCATTATTGATGCATATATATTGAGGGTAATTGTAAAGACCCTAGAAATCTAGGATATCACATTCAATCCACCTTAAGTTGAATTTCGTTCCCTAAATTCCACTATTTCCACAGTCAAGGTGACATCAAAGAGTTTCACTACCATCATGCCAAAATTCTAGGTACCAAACTCTAATAATCTTTGGAGAACCCGAAGTTATCACGTCGGGATTTTAGAAAATCAAGGGTTTACCCACCCCACCTTATATAGATTGGTGTATAACATTTTTAAAGAATTGAAGCTTCATTTAATGGCTTTCTCATAACTTGACATTCTATTATTCAAGGATTTACATCTGTCATTACTCTAATAATTAGGGGTTTTTACTCATATAGATTAGAGAAGGTATTACGAAAGGTTTCACCTTTCACCCCATTAAAGCATGCAAGGTGATATCAAGGTTTTAAGTCATTAATTAAGGGAATTATCATACTTAAAATCATTATTGTTTCCTATGATCAACATCATTCTACAACTTCATCACATGGGAAGTGCTTACTTAACAGGCTTGGAAATTAGGGTTTCACCCATTATGGGAGTTTTCATCAAACTAGAATTTTTGTTCGAAGATTTGAGGTTAAGAAATTTATTCTTGATAATGTAATCTATGATCCAAATATATGTTTATTTCAAGCTCATGATCTCAAATATACATCTTTCATATATGATGTAAAGGGAAAGATAATATCATACGTCAATTGAGGTTTCTAGTATCAGATCGTAAGAAAGAGAAGTGGAAGGAACACCATTTATTAGTATATTATGCACAAGGCATTTTACTCTCAAAACCAGAGCTTCATATATCACTTCACTTGCAACTAATTATGAGTTTCACAATCATAAGTCACTCAAGCTAGTACCTAAGTCAAAGGATTGACTTTCATATCATGAGTGTTCTACCCATGTCTATAGTTCTACTCAACTCTCACATATAGTATTGAATCAAGACAAAAGGACTCAACTCATATACTCAGGAGTAACCCACCTTAGGACACATCATTTCACATGTATTTAATTTTCATATATTGTAGGGTAGGTCCTACGACCCCCTCCTTGTGGGTCTCACTCTCTCTGGAGTTCACCATGTATCTTGTCCTAACACTGTAGTTCCTCCTTTATAAAAGAGCTTGAGGATCATGCATATTCAACTTTATCTTAACTTAGCTCAATTTAAGCAAGAAAAGGGAATGTAATTTCATCATCAAGACTTAGCGTAGAATCTTCGAAATTGAATTTAGACCTCATATACAACTTAGATCTTTATGGGATAACTTATATCTCAGATATCAAAGTTATATAAGACCATCCTTGTTGATATAATCTACCAATCTATCATGTACTCTAACTATCAAATATTGGATAAGGCTCTAGACATCTACTCTAGAACTACTCTCACTTCTAGATTGATGTCACTCCCTTTCACTTAAGTTGCATGAGCATTAACTACTCTTTAGTGTGAGGGACACATTTTTATATTTACATATATTTAATAAAATATTATATCATTTTTCACCGAGAAAGAAGGCATCAGAGGAAACTATTGAGGCTCGAGCTGATTAGAAAACAATACCAAATCAACAAAATGAGTGTTCCACACACAGTAGATAGTCCAATGCCATGTCATATATTGAAACGGAGAGAACAAGGTGTAGACTGGTGTTGCTACCAAATACATATGGGCTCTATATGGAAAGGGTTTCACACACATGTCTAAACCTAGTTCTCGAACATCTAGGTTCTAACCTAGAGGCTAAGTCAAACCTAGTCCTTATTCAACAAATTTCTAAGCTTTTAAGGTTTAAATTGAAAGGTGAAATTCAATTTCTTATTTCATGGTGAGAAATTGTCAAGTGTAGGTATTGTTCATGCTCTAATACAAACTGTAACATTCCCAGATTCTATCGTCTCGATACTTAGAAGGCCCGAGAGGAAAAATCTAAAAACGTTAACCAATTGTTTCATAGTGCATTGTGGAAGCAATATGCACATACATTAATAAATAACCATGAGAATACATCATAACATATCTCAATATTTGACATGTTTATATTAATTACTATATGAGTTAATGCAACATGAATTATAATTACATATTCAAAGAGAATTTACACATAGTCTGAACATGTATGCCAACAAAATATTAGACAATAGATACAACCTGAACACTGCTCACTTCCTATCTTTTCTCACATGCTAGATTTGGACCTAGAAAATATGTGAAACAAATGAATAAACAATAGTTGTGTATGTGAGTGATATACTTGTATAGTAACTTGCATAATGAAAGATTTGAAGAAAGAAAGTAAAAGAAAACATTATTTAATGTGATAATCAGGTAAACACATATTTTAGTAGTCTTGTGATGCGATTGTACTACTATGCGGTGTCACACTTCACATTTCCTCACCCCTTGGGCTATGGGAATGTGTCAACTTTATATTTAGAGAGAGAGAGAATGTAAACACTTAGTAGCTACAATCCATCCATATTCACTTTTATGTTCTTTTATGTTTGGCGAAGCATATACTACTAATAGACATACAAGAAATTATACGCAAATACAAGCATCCAAAGTACATCATATCATTATGAATTCATGAAAACTAGTCTTATACTTAATAAAACCCAAGTACATGAGTTCATAGATTCCTTATACATCCATGATCATCTAGAACTTTGTCCATGACCTGATTAAATATAATCGAGCATCATTAATATATGATCATCATTATTCTTAGTGTTTTTAGGTCCAATTTAGGGTTTAGGTTAAACCTAGGTTCAAAATGATGTTAGGATGGTGTTTGATATTTTTGGTCTTATCTATATGTCATAATTAAGGCATGGTACACATTTCATATTTTTCTGATGCTTGATCTATTTTCTAGAATTAATATGAGGTTTAAAGCATCTAATGGGAAAATATCTAATATTCTGAAATTATAACTTGATTAGAGTTCATATTTGGTCTCTAAATGACATTAGGATTCATAAATGATCTTCTCATATTTAATTTTCATGATATGCTAATTATACTAATAATATGATCTCAAAAATAAGCATTATCATCTACATAATAAACCATAATTTGTTCTTGTTTGAAAGCTTGATCTAGGGGTCCAGTAATAGATGTGATATTTTTCTGAGTCCATGGGTATTTTGTGGGAATTATTTGGATACGTGAGCTTTTTGTAATGCATTTTCAAAATTTCTATACAGTCTTGATGATTGAAATTGACATTTACCATTAGGGTTTTATGGTGTCCGTTGGATCCAAGGCATAGCTTCTTAGATGCATGCCACATTGCTCAGTAGGGGTGTGGTTCAATATTGGTCTACTCCTGGACCGGGTGGTACCCTTGAATTGACGTAGGTTGACCAGAGAGTTGGGTCACTCTCTCTCTCACTCTCTCTCCTTACGGTCTCTGCATCATGACTGGTCCCTTCTCTGCTACTCCATCTCCTGATGGAGCCTAGTGCCTCAACCCGAATTCATAGGAGACTATTGGTCACCGTTGATGAGTCTGCGAGCTCTGAAGTTGGGTGCCACCATGAGCGAGGCACATAGAGAGGATTCATGTTGTCTCGCATGCCTCTGTCTTCTCTCACCTTCTTGCCAATGGGTATGTTCCCCTGTCGCACACATTAATCATTGCGAGATGATGTAGCCACAAGAACAAGGAGGTAGATGGGGGGTAGAGGCGTTGGTGATTGGTGAAGTCCTAATATGCTCTGATGAGTATCCAACATTCCAACTCTTTTCTGATCCCAACCTTCGTGATGAGGGGTGATTCATGTAACAACTTAGTAGGTGGGTGCGAGTTGTGGGGATTTCTCCCCTTTGTTCCCCTAGCATCCATCTGGTAATCTAAAACTACGATCTTCTTCTGAGTTTGGGGGTGCCCTCAGAGGTGGTGGAGAAGTGGGATGGATCATCCCTTCTTCAAGGTCGTCATCCTCCTCCATCAGTGCCTAGCTGGGTTGCCCAGAGGATGGGGGACTCGAACCTGGTTGAACCTGACAATCACCCAGCCTAAACCTACCAGTGGCTTTTGAGTATCTTTGATCTTCCTATTAGACCTTACCACTCTTTTTCCAATTCCATCGTCGCCTCTAGAAGACATGGAGAAGACTAAAAAAAGAGAATTTGTCCTTCCTTGTCTTCTCACTTTAAGGCCTCATCTTGGGGTTGATAGTTTTGAGTTGGTACGTAGATTACGACTGTGGCAACATAACTCTGTGGGATCACCCTCCCTCTTCAGATCTAATTGACACCTCAAACTGGTAATGCTCCTCCATATCCGGAGCTAGGTGACTAATTATGTGTGTCGAACTAGGGGAGAATGGAGGGGCAAGGAAGCCATGCATGTTCCCAGCTTGTACTTCACTTGGTTGGTTGTTCTTATGTGACATAAAATATAAATTAATCTTAGCTCTAAACCATTTGAAACAATGGCCCTTTTAATTAGAAATTTAATTTATCAATATCTCTTAAATGTGAGCTCTAAACATGATGTGAATTTAGATATTTGTTGTATCACAACCAATGCTAGTATTATACCAAGAACAACATCAAAATGCATGTGCCAAACTACTCACATAACTCCCTAAAAACACTAAATCTGAGGACCATATAGTTCAAGATATTTATCAAAGCACCTCAACATGCCTCATTATACCAAGTCAGTCAATAATTACTCATGATAAAGCTCAAGTATATTCACTTGTTTTTGGCCACCTAATATATTGACACATCAAAACTCATCCTTGAATGTTTATATACTCTGAATATCATTTGTATTGCCATCTAAGTTTTTGCATCCTCATTATTCATTATTGATGCATATATATCGAGGAAGATTGTAAAAACCCTAGAAAATCTAGGATATCACAATCATCGAATTATATGGATAGAAATCCCTGGTGAAAGGCACTGGGAATTCTAGTCTAACACTCAAGTTCTTGCTAAGGAAAATTGCAAAGTGTAGTGTAGGAAAGATCCTATATTTTTTTCTTTAGACGACCAATAACAATGCATCACTTCTTCTCTCCTCTCCAAAAACCCACCCCCTAAAAAAGAAAGAGAGAAAAACACCTATTGTACACTATATAATGAAAATTTATTAGATCCTACCAAATTATTATAGGACAGTCTTAATAAAGTTTTTCAAGAAAAACTAGTCTTACAACTCCCTGATCTAAAGTCTTTTCTCACATCATTAGTTTATTTCATCTTCTGGTTCCTTTTTTTGATCCGAATATCCATTTCTCTTCTCCTAGTATTGACATGAGGAAGTTTTGTAGTATTCGAGGTCATCTACAACATTTTTTTTATCTTTATGTGTATTAACTATCGACTTGTGGACTTATTCTCCATGGAAATGAGACGGATAATTTATCTCACAGTGCACATTTTACTTTTACTATATATAGTAAAAGTAAAATATATAGTAACGAACTATATCAAAAAGTTTACTACTAAATTTCATTAACACATGGAAGTCATATCTAGAGATGTTATTTTAACAACACAGTTAGATGCCCCGAATCTGAATTCCAACTGGATTCATGTAACAAATGAACGAATTTTCCGGACGACACTCAAAAGCACCTATGAGGCGACGTGACGGATGAACTGGTGAGCTATTGGGGATATATCTTCCTGCAATGCTGTTATGGAATACCAATAATTATCGTTCAGTGCGCATCCTCTGTGACTCCCGGCGATCGTCGCCGTTGGGTGAGTGGTGGGCCTGACATAGCTGAGACTCTTTTTGGCGACGACGTACTCTACCTGCTTCCGGGCGCCAGGCACGAGATTCAGATGCAGAGATGCTCCGCCCTCCTGAAGACCACCCTTCCGTAGCTAGAGAACCTCCATGCCGATCGTTGGAGCCTCCACCACGACACGATTGATGCAGTCGCCACCCAATCCACTGGACGGGGACGAAGATTGGTGACTGTACCCCGGAGGCGGCACACACCGGGACATATCGCCAGGAGGATGTACTCTGCCTCCTTCAGGTACAAGGCTGCGACGTTGTCGGGAGGATCGTGCACAGGAGGTTTTCGAACCCAGCCGTTCCAGGAACATCCACAGTGCCGTCATCTGCGTGGCGTAGCTCCGGGAGATGGTCATCTGGAGGAGGCGCTCGAAGGCGGAGCTTGGGGGGTCCCCCCCCCCCCCCGCCCCAAAGAAAAAATAAAAAATCAATATGAGTACTTATATACATATATATATTTATACATAGTATAATAAATATATACTATAATGTGACCTATGCAATAATGTGTTTCTAGTCCAGTGGCTTGTGTTCTTTAACTTTCGCTGGAGGTTGTGTGTTTCAACCCCCACGGCCACAGCTCATCTTTTATTAAATTTGTCTATTGTCTACGAATTGGACAAAAATATATATAGAATGTATCATGTTGTTGAAACAAAGTGTGAAATTAGTCTAGTGGTTTGTATGTGTATGATTAGACTTGTGGTTTTGGGTTCGAATCCTAGGTACCACAAATATTTTTTGGCCCCCCAAGAACCAACTTCTGGCTCTGCTCAAGGCTCAACCTTTCCGGAATGATATTGGTTCTTTGGTTCCAACCTGAAAAGATCTATACTGCAATAAAAAGAGAGAGTTTATGTTGCGCTCTTCTTGTTTCTCTATCTTCTCACAAGGTTTTTTCAATTGTTTTTATATTTACTCTATTTTATTTTTTCTTTTTATCGCAAACCTTTCAACTTTTCCGTTACATTCCTTCCTTCAAACATACGTTTCAGAATCAATAAACAACACGTTTCCAAATTTTGTACAAGACAATTACGAGAATTACTATCATCCTTTTGACAAATTTTATTTATTAAATATTTAATGTAAAATAAACACGTTTAATGGGGTACGTGCATGTGAGAGCCAGACTAAAATAATACATTTTGACCAAAAAATATTAAAAGTATAGAACTTTGGATGAAAATAATTTCTGAAACAACTTGCTTTTCTAAAAAACGATGCTATTAAGAGTAGTGTTTTCCATTGCACAATTGAAAACGCTAACTTCTTTACGCACTTGTAACTACAGTTAAAAAAAACGAAGAGTTTGTTTTTAACTAATAAATAAAAGAGAATAAAAAAATATAAATAAAAGGAAAAATGTCAGAACAAGTAGTACTTTCCACACGTTAACGTGTTGCTGAAAGCGTCACCTGTTGTGGCGCTTCCCCTCTTATTTTTGTTTTATTTGTTTCATTTTTCAATTAGAAAGGATCAACGTGGTGGTAACTTGTTCGACTAAGAAAACGCCACACTTAGTAATGTTTTTGCTAAAGGGAGACATTTTCAAAATATTTTTATAAAAAAAACTATTTTGTGTATGTTGAAGTGTACTATTTTGATTTTTGTACAAATATATTAATATATAATATATACACACTTACAAGACAATGTTGGTGGAGTTAATAACATTCTCGTATACCTTATTATTTGTCATTCATCCTTGTATCACATACAAGTTAGAACTGGCTGCACTTTGTTTATATTAAAGATTGATTTGAATTGGTATTCAAAGTAATTATCTATTACGTTTTCTTTTTACATATATATCTATAAATAACAACAATGACTTGTGTTCTTTGAGCGCAAGCATGATCAACTTGAACATTGAAAAAAAAAGTCACACTGAGTACGAGTCTGCTCACAATTGAAATTTGACTGCACGCTTGAGTGAGAACCATGTTGCTTAATTAACAATTTGGCACACTATTTTTGCAACTCAATTGCACATTTTGCTATATTGGGGCATCAATTAGGCTAAATATTATCGTTGTCTGAGAGTATAGATATATTTCTATATTATTTCCCTTTTATAGTGCTCAAACAAGCACACCCTTGATTTACTTTGGGATCACAAATAAATACCCACATTGTTAAACTAGCATCTACGAGTTTGTTCAACTTATAAACATGTTGTTGCGTTGTTGGGCATAGTTAGAGGGACTTAAAACATTGTTCAAATATGTCAAAATTAGCCACCTCTTGTGCAAACCCAATTTCAGTCTTGTTGTAACTAAGTGAAGACCAAGGTGAATAAGAATGTGGAACCCTTCTTAGAGGAGGACTTGGTGATTTCACTTTGAAATTTGTGTATTGGACATCAAACTTCATCCATGACTTTGGAGGCACTCACTCACTACTGGCAAGATGGTTATGAATAGTGTTATGTGTTCTATTTATGTGGTAGCCTAAAATCTTTATCATACTATGGACAAGCCCTTTTTGTTTATGAATATGAGCATTGCTATCTTTTTGATACAAAAATGAGATTTTCTCATTAACATAAAAATCTAGATTGATTTCCTCAATATCTTATTTGACATTGGACTCACTCTTTTTTCTTGATATCACATTTCATTGGGCGATAAATTTAAATCTAGATTGTAGTCCCTAGTACATATCCCATATTATAAGAGTACAATGATGAACATGTAGGTTCTTTGTGGTTGTTTGTGCTCGATGGGTCAAAATTGATGAGAAAAAAGTAAAAAATGTTGGACTATTTCTCCCTACAAAAGGGGATTTGAGCTACTACATGATTTTGTCACCACTTTGATAGTAATAGTATTTACAGAAAGCGAAGTAGTATCACATTAGGATTCAATTGAACTCTACCCTAGTCTATGGCCATTTGTTCTTACTGTATTATTTCTTTTAACAATCATAATTTAATTAAAGATATTTTTTTTGAGAGAGAAGCTTAAATCTAGACCACGGTGGATAGCCCAGCGGTGCGGCTCGGTAATTATGAATGAGGGGACCCAGGTTTGACCCTAGGCGCCCACTGTGGTGCAACAATTGTTGGCATTTGATTGAGGGCCCCGTGGTGTCCCCCCCACCCGACATGGTTGGTCCCGGAGTCTACTCTTGGTTGGGTCGGGTCTAATTATTGCCTTGCTTGGGAGGGGTTCCTTGTTATAAAAAAGAGAGTTAAGTAGAGATATTTTTATTATTTTTCCTACTTTGTTAACCACTATTCATATCCCTTGGGTCTTAGCTAGATAGAGCCCAATAACTTACTATATTATGTGGATCTGCATGGGACATATCTACTATAAAATGTGGGCACATGAGGCACGATTATTGGTGCATGGGCAACATTACATTGAGATTATTATATCAACAAACACCCAATCCTACAAAAGGACTACTCATGAGAGTCTAGACACCTGGGCAGATTGTAGTTTTGTGCAATTGGTCCTAGCTCCACAAGTAAATGCATATTAGATCCGTGGTTAGCCTAACTAATTTGTCATTGCCCTTATGTCGAAAATGTGAATTAAGCTCTATATATGTGTGGTAAGATGCAATTGACATATATCCTAAATTTGCATGATGGTGTCACGAGAAGTGCATGGCTAGATTTGTGAGGTTTGAAAACCTCCATCATATAATATGTGATCCCAGAAATGATGGGTCGCTTAAGCTTCCACATGGTAAATATCATGCTCCATGCTAAGTCTCACTTGAGTAAGTGACTATGGTCTGGTGTAGGGATGATATTGAGAAAATCAAAAGTAAAAGATATCAATTTGAAAATCTAAGATTACTGTGGGAAATGATATTATTTTGAGTCAAACTTTCTTCATATAGTGTGCATTATATTAGATTTAGGTTAGGGAACCAAGTTCAACACATTAATTAAAAATTCAATGACTATAAACTCTCCTCATTATAACATAATACTATGAAGTCCATCCTAGATATTTAAACAGACCCTGGACCGATGAGTCCTATTATTTCATCATAAACTAATCTTGCCCCACACTCTCAAAACACCATTCATTTCCATTCTTGAAAATTCCAAAACAACATTGACTCCTCCTTTTAGCATATATTATTTCATTTAACCATTTTGAACTAATCATAAAGGGACCAACACGAGCTAATTTGTATTATTAGCATGGCGTTCCTTGAGGCTTCAGTTGTCTCTTCCATGGGCAATGCCTATCTTGTTGTGTCACACCCACATCCCACGATTTCCACTAATCATGAGATTAGGGCATGACTATGAGGATTTCATTTAATACAAAGTTCACTCCTGGCTTTTTCTTTTTATTTCAAACTCTTTGTTTTCTCGCATTCAATCACATAAACAAACTTTACAAGAGAATTAAACTTTTATTAGTCTAATATGATATCAACATTAATGATACACATCCATATATTCATTCTATTTCTCACACTTCCATATACATACGACATTATAATTAGATACATTCTCTCTTATCAAGGAAACAAAGATACAAACATCATTTATAACTCTCTCACATCTATACAAGGACCTAGAGTGACGGGGACCGACTGAACTTAACTAATCTCATACTTAACTCATGTGGTAGATATACTCTCATGCTTTGACCTTCTTCAAGTCCATGTGGTTTCCCTAAAAATTTTGAGTAGAGGTGTGAGCCTACTCGCTCAGTGAATGAGAACTTGAAGGAAATAGTCTAAAGCACTCATATAATTACAATTATACCTTTGAGCAACTGATATCAATTATAACAACATTAATTACTACACTAAGCAGATCTAAAACAATACAGTTAAAATAACAGAGAATGTAAATATTGCATTTAAAGAACAACTACTACGAAACTGTATTCAAATCTTACTTAACTCTTTTTACTTATAAGAAAATCGTTAAACCTATATGATCATATTTTAGCTTATGCCCTGATCATATGCAGTTTACTCTACATATGAGACTCGCAGTGCACTACGATCACACCGTACAAGACTTAGCCAACACACCCGGGAAATGCTAAGTCTGACTACTTTCCTGGTCTGCAATAGGGAAATGGCTCTCTGGCCTAAACTGGACTCCTCCTCTAACCTGAGCACACAGGAGGAGAGTCAAGCCACCTCTTGGATTTTCTGTACTCTAGTGCCACTAGGACTTCTGTTTGATGTTGGACACATTTTTCTGTACTCTAGTGCCACCATGACTTCTAATTGATGTTGGACACTGCAAACTATAATTTAAGGAGACTTCCACTAGGGCTTCGTCCCCCGTACCGCCTATTGGTACGTTCCGACCCCCGTATACTGGACACTGTCAGGGTTAGGTCGTTTCACCCCTAAGGCACAAACCTCACATAGGGGTTGTACGGTGTTCAGGGCCCCTAAGTCTATTATTTTATTATTCTTGGAAAGCTCTTACTATATTGTATCTTTTCCTTACTTATACTTGACTCTGGTATCTCTATGGTACCGCGTCTATTTATTTGAAGTTTATAATACAACATGTATATCATTCTAAACTTGGCAGAGCAGTATATTCAAAACACTATAATATTCTGAGTAATCATCTTACTATACATACATGTAGACTAAAATTCTTAAATAAACAGAATACATGTCAACTTGGCACTTCATGCACTAAAATCATGCAATTGAACTGTTAAGCATCACCACATGTCATACAGAGAACTTTGATATCACAATTACTTGATTCATTGATCACCCTATCCTTAGGGTTTCATTTACCTCATTCTCTTATCACAGGGAAACACCCTATCCTTAGGGTTTCATTCGCCTCATTCACTTATCACATGGAAACACCCTATCCTTAGGGTTTCATTTGCCTCATTCACTTATCACATGGCAATACCCTATCCTTAGGGTTTCATTTGCCTCATTCACTTATCACATGGCTCTCATAAGGATTTCATACGATATAAACATTCACTGAATAAAGACTGCTTTCAACAAATCATATACAATCAATATATGTATGAAACCTTAGAACTGAGTTGAATTTAGGTTTCCATGCCATTTACTGAGATATCATGCATCAAGAATAACATTGTATAAATAAATTCTAAGATGTCAAGAAAGACACTTCAAATGGATTTCATAATATCTATTCGCAAATTTCCAATTTTTCACTCATCTAGGGTTTCAACCCTTTCTACTGAGATATCAAGAAAACACTATTCACATCACATGAAATCCAAGATAGTATCTGACATGTATTTACTACGCATTCAGATAAATAATCATTCGTAATCAATGAGATTCAGATAGATAAATTTCTCTATTTAATTATACAACAATTTCAATCATAATCGAAAATCCTAAATTTCAGTTTACTCTTATAACGTCTGTAATTACTTAAGGAATTCTCATTGAGATGGATTGTATCCATTTCTTATATGATTTTATCATCTGAAATTCATCAAAATAGAAGAAGAATCCATTTCATATCATTTTACAAAAAGTAGATCAAAAGGAGAATTTAGGGTTTGTTTGTCGCATACTGAGCAATTCAAGATTATGGATGAATTAACGAAATTTCGTGCAATATACTATTTAAAGGAAGTTCCCACTCACCCTAAGGTGTGAAAACACCTTAAAAACGTATCTCATCCCTAAAAATCTCAAAGTCATTTTAAATCCCTAACAATTCACCCAATTCTTCTTCCTTTCAACTCGGAAACCCTAAAAATGAGAAATTATGAAGAAAGAGTGAGAAAAGGGGAAATTTTGATACCATTTTGGATCAAATCAGGGGAGGGATGGAATGTTGACATGTGAGAGAATATTCACCATGAAAGTCTATGCAAGGAAGCTAAACTTACTTGATTTCATCATATCTCGGATAGAGAAACCCTAATTCAGCAATTCCACCTCTTTCTCCTCTCAAACCCTAACTCTCCCTCTCTTTCTCTAGGATTTTGTTTCTCTAGAATGAATCAAGAGTTATGAGAGCTGCTAGTATGTTAGGTTGACCATATAGAGAAATTGAGCTGCTTGGGTCAATTGCACATTTGACCCCTCACTATACTTTCTCTTATTTCAGCTGAATTTTCTGTTATAAAACTATAACTGTAATTTGTTTATTTCAGAGATCAAACCTTCTCTAAAAATTATGAAAATTTATGAGGATGTTTAAAATGCACTTTTAGAGCTCCAGTAAAAGTTTTAGATCATTCATAGTTACCAATAAATAATTTAAAATCAAACAATATATTATTGAATAACATTCTATCAGCATGGTCGGTTGAAGTATATCTCGATCGAGAATATATTTCAAAGAGCATCAAAATATTATGAAATTTTTCTCTAAAATTCATGATTAAGTTATACATATTATATACAAATTTTAGTTCAATCAGGGTTACACATAAAATACTAAAAATCATTTAGTGAGACACTATGCTTATCAAATTTTGTATTCATATATCATCAAAACCCTAATTTGGGCCGATTAGGGTTATATTTCTCAAACCCTAATTTCTCAATATAAATGCACACTTAAAGTTTTTATTAGGTTTAAAACATCAAAATTGAATTATCATCATTAATTAGATTTAAGAAATGATCAATCCAATTAAGCATGTAATCATCCAAGTAAACCCTAGTTTACCAATTAAGCTCAGACGCGGTCATAACAATTCTCCCCCCTTGAAATGTTTCGTCTCCAAAACATAAATGTGCAAGAAAAGTACATTCAAGGTTTATTTTAAGCTTCTAAAATCTTACATGTCATTATATTCTTGTATTTCATACTTGAACACAATTTTCAACATTAAGTCCTTTAATTCTTTACTAAATCACACATGTTTGAAATAGTTCTCAAGGATAACAAACACATTCTCTATTCTAGTGTCAATCATAGGATAGCGAGATAAATAACCATTTCAATATTTTCATACTCTTGAGGTGTTACCTCAACATTGATAATCTGATCCAACTATCTCAATTCATGCGGCTCAATATGTACTATTGTTTTGTATTACCTCTAAGCCACAAAAGAGAGTTCACCATGTTGTTTTGAATTTTTACTATTGTGCTACTCAAATAGCAAAACAATTTTGAGTTGGAAGACTAAATCCAAAAACAATTGTACAATACCACTCACGACATCCCCATTGGACCATGGATGCATTAGGTGAAGCATTGCCATCACATACCATACTATGCTCAAGTATGAGCCCACACATATTCAAGGTGTAACCATCGGGTTATAGCATACTAGAGTTTCAAAAATAGTAACATAGTACTCCATGATTGTATTAGTCATTCAAGGACTATTCATACCCAATTACCATCACTTAGTTATATTAAAGCTAGGTATAACAAGCTATACCTCATTAGGGTTACATATCAATACAATATGATTATCATCTCTTCTATTCATATGAGTGAATAGGTAAGACTACCTTATTCAAGGTAACCCTCCATTTGTTCCATCATCATTCAACCCAAATCACCATACCACAACTGTACAATACTAAGATGGATTACTGGTAGGAATGACTACAACTATTAGAAACCTTTAATTAACATATTGCTTGCACATGTACACTAAAATCATGCGTAGAACCAATTTACATCCCTTAATATACCTTCAACAAATTTACTTCTAAAAACAAATTCACATATTACTAAAATCCATTTTTTTCTCTTATCTCTCTCCTCATTTACTACTACTTACTTTTTGCTACTTATTCTTCTCATTTTAATCATGTAGATTAAGCATCCCTAAAATTGAAACATACAAGGTACGAATAGATTATTCATCATTCTTGCTATCACTGCAAGAATTTATTTCATATCACACTTCACTCATATTGTATTTCTTCTTTTGTTCAAAACACGCTTCTTATATTTCAAATCTATTTCTTATCCTTTGCTCTGAATCATTTTCATATTGTTTATCCACCTTTCAAATTAGCTACCTGTAAACCCTGGATTACTATCAGTGCTAGTGTACTTCTCATAGTGTATATTGCATGATCTTGTTTTATAGAGATGCTAGTATTCAAGGTCAAATCACTAGTGATATCCCTTGAACTACTACAACTTTCAACATTTTAGGGTTTGGTCCTCATCAGTAACATGATGTTATTATGATATGACTTTACTCCCTTAATTTGAAATCCAAACTTTGTATCTCACAAGTTTTACTAAAGTCTTCCTTATCTCATCACTTGAATTTCCTTTCTCTAACTTGGCCATTCAGATAGATTACATTCTCAATTTACCCTGCTAGGGTTTCATCATCATATTGTGTGTCATTATTACATTCACTAGATGTCTCTATCATGGTGGTTATGCATCATATATGATTCATTTTCTTATCACTTCATCCCACCTTGCTCCCATTAAGAAAGATATGAAAGAGAAGATGATTCTGAGACTTGGAATTCTTATATTCAAACATTCCCTTAATACATTTATCATATGTAGGTTTAATTAGTTATCAATAGGGATTCTTGACTAATTAGCACTTGCTTGAATCTCACAACCTCTTTCTTTTATAATCTATATTACTACATCATGTTTCAAACACTTCCTTACTTTCCATAATCCTCTTACCATATACTACTCGTCCACCTGTCATCTTTAACTTCTAATTTTCTCTTATGATCATGTTGCTTCTTTTATGTGTATGATCATGTATACCATGTTGCATATATTTATTTTAATCCTTCTACTAATGTGAAGTTGAAATTCTAAATCAATAATCTCTCTACTAGTTTCAACTCATATTTAATACATTACATATTCTTCATTTTAAATCAAACAACTCATGCATGGTTCAAACTTAGTTTCTCTTTCAATCAAGTTTTTCCTTCCTGAATATAGTCTACCTTTTCATGACTTATTCATTGGTTAAGCTAAACTTTTGTTCTTCTTTTAGAAACTAGTTTGTTGTTCTATAGAGACTTAGAATCCAAAGGCAGTAAGGATGAATGTATTAACTTCACAATAAATGTATACATTCCATGCTCTCAATTATATCACAGCCCTCATTCCTTAATCAAACTCATCATTCCCAACATTTATCTTTGTTTTAACTTAGTTTCTTATCCTAGTCTTATGATTTACATATTTATCTAATTCTCTTTACTTTAACTCTTCTGAAGACTCTTCACTTATATTTACTTATCGTATACTTAACTCTTTTCTTCTATTTTCTCTTGCTTTTGAGTACATAAAAACATTGTACTCGGTTATATAATCCATTCCTCATGATTGATTTTTACTATCTTGGCCCTTGCATACCTTTATCATATCTTTTCCATATTTCATATTTAGAGTTCATATAATACTAATCATTAAACTTAATCTGAACCTTATGTAGTGTTCCTTTATTCCCAATTAAGGGTTTCTCATATGAGAACTCCAATGTTAAATCTCAGATATCAGTTCCAACCAATTCTTAGCTATTCTAATCTTTCCCATATGTTTCAACATCTTAGTGTATGTACATTCTCACTATGATGTGGGTCTAATTTATCCAGAGTCTACTCTTATTATACTATTAATAGGAGTCATTAGATCCTAGTAATGCACCCTGCCAGCTGGACCAGGCCAAACCTGCAGTCCTGAAGCCAAGATCTACTCAGGACTAACTAACTCCTATTAATCTCAAACATGTGGAAAGAATATCCACTTAGGGTGAATTCATTTAAACATAACTTTTGGTCTACTTGATACTAAAAATATAAATAATAAATGAATCACTTCATGATATACAACAATATAAAAGAACCATATATATTCTACAAATTGATAATCTAAATTCATACATATAAGAGCATTTCTATTGATCTCCAATCAAATAAGCAATATAAAGAAAGAGTTGTAGCACATTCTATCTTTAAGATCTTACTTCTTCATTGCTTTCGGTCTCCTAACCCTAATATTTCTAGGGTTTCTCTCTAGCCTATTCTTCCTCTGCATACCTGGATAGGGCATCCAGAGATGAATAGACAGAGTAGCTTGATACTGGTCAACCTATGTATTCAGATACCGGGCCAGGGTATCCAAATAACCAGACTTCCCAGAGCTATAGACACATCACCTCCTATTTTCTACACTTATAACTCTAACTTTCTATCCTAATGGTCCCTGACAACTCAGCCTAGGCTCTGATACAAAGTTGTCACACCCACATCTCACGATGTCCATTAATCATGAGATTAGGGAATGACTATGAGGATTTCCTTTAATACAAAGTTCACTCCCGACTTTTTCTTTTTATTTCAAACTCTTTGTTTTCTCACATTCAATTACATAAACAAACTTTACAAGAGAATTAAACTTTTATTACTCTAATATGATATCAACATTAATGATACACATCCATATATTCATTATGTTTCTCACACTTCCATGTAAATACGACATGATAATCAGATACATTCTCTCTTATCAAGGAAACAAAGATACAAACATCATTTATAACTCTCTCACATCTATACAAGGACCTAGAGTGACAGAGACCGACTGAACTTAACTAATCTCATACTTAAATCATGTGGTAGATCTACTCTGATGCTTTGACCTTCTTCAAGTCCATGTGGTTTCCCTAAAAATTTTGAGTAGAGGGGTGAGCCTACTCGCTCAGTGAATGAGAACTTCAAAGAAACAGTCTAAAGCACTAATATAATTACAGTTATACCTTTGAACAACTGATATCAATTATAACAACAATAATTACTACACTAAGTAGATCTAAAACAATACAATTAAAATAACAGAGAATGTAAATATTGCATTTAAAGAACAACTACTATGAAATTGTATTCAAATCTTACTTAACTCTTTTTACTTATAAGAAACTCTTTAAACCTATATGATCATATTTTAGCTTATGCCTTGATCATATGCAGTGTACTCTACATATGAGACTTGCAGTGTACTACGATCACACCAAACAAGACTTAGCCGACACACCTGAAAAATGCTAAGTCTGACTACTCTCCTGGTTTGCAATAGGGAAATGGCTCTCTGGCCTAAACTGGACTCCTCCTCTAACCTGAGCACACAGGCGGAGAGTCAAGCCACCTCTTGAATTTTCTATACTCTAGTGCCACTAGGACTTATGGTTGATGTTGGACACGCTTTTCTGTACTCTAGTGCCACCAAGACTTCTGGTTGATGTTGGATACTGTAAACTATAATTTAAGGAGACTTCCACTAGGGCTTCGTCCCCCATACTGCCTATTGGTACGTTTCGACCCCTGTATACTGGACACTGCCAGGGTTAGGTCATTTCACCCCTAAGGCACAGACCTCACATAGGGGTTTTACGGTGTTTAGGGCCCCTAAGTCTATTATTTTATTATTCTTGAAAAGCTCTTACTATATTGTATCTTTTCCTTACTTATACTTGACTCTGGTATCTCTATGGTACCACGTCTATTTATTTGAAGTTTATAATACAACATGTATATCATTCTAAACTTGGCAGAGCAGTATATTCAAAATACTATAATATTCTGAGTAATCATCTTACTATACATACAGGCAGACTAAAATTCTTAAATAAATAAAATACATGTCAACTTGGCACTTCATACACTAAAATCATGCAATTGAACTGTTAAGCATCACCACATCTCATATTGAGAACTTTGATATCACAATTACTTGATTCATTGAACACCCTATCCTTAAGGTTTCATTTACCTCATTCACTTATCACAGGGCAACACCCTATCCTTAGGGTTTTTCATTTACCTCATTCACTTATCACATGGCAACACCCTATCCTTAGGGTTTCATTTGCCTCATTCACTTATAACATTGCAACACCCTATCCTTAGGGTTTCATTTGCCTCATTCACTTATCACATGGCTCTCATAAGGATTTCATACGATATAAACATTCACTGAATAAAGACTGCTTTCAACAAATCATATACAATCAATATATGTATGAAACCTTAGAACTGAGCTGAATTTAGGTTTCCATGCCATTTACTGAGATATCATGCATCAAGAATAACATTGTATAAATAAATTCTAAGATGTCAAGAAAGACACTTCAAATGGATTTCATAATATCTATTCACAAATTTCCAATTTTTCACTCATCTAGGGTTTCAACCCTTTCTACTGAGATATCAAGAAAACACTATTCACATCACATGAAATCCAAGATAGTATCTGACATGTATGTACTACGCATTCAGATAAACAATCATCCGTAATCAATGAGATTCAGGTAGACAAATTTCTCTATTTAATTATACAACAATTTCAAGCATAGCCGAAAATCCTAAATTTTAGTTTACTCTTATAACCTCTGTAATTACTTAAGGAATTCTCATTAAGATGGATTGTATCCGTTTCTTATATGATTTTAACATTTTAAATTCATCAAAATAGAAGAAGAATCCATTTCATATCATTTTACAAAAAGTAGATCAAAAGGAGATTTTAGGGTTTGTTTGTCGCATACTGAGCAATGGAAGATTATGGATGAATTAACTAAATTTCGTGCAATATATTGTTTAAAGGAAGTTCCTACTCACCCTAAGGTGTGGAAAAACCTTAAAAATGTAGCTCATCCCTAAAAATCTCAAAGTCATATTAAATCCCTAGCAATTCACCCAATTCTTCTTCCTTTGAACTCGAAAACCCTAAAAATGAAAAATTATGAAGAAAGAGTGAGAAAAGGGGAAATTTTGATACCATTTCGAATCAAATCAGGGGAGGGATGGAATCTTGACATGTGAGAGAAGATTCACCATGAAAGGCTATGCAAAGAAGCTAAACTTACTTGATTTCATCATATCTCGGATAGACAAACCCTAATTCAGCAATTCCACCTCTTTCTCCTCTCAAACCCTAACTCTCCCTCTCTCTCTAGGATTTTGTTTCTTTGGAATGAATAAAAAATTATGAGAGCTGCTAGTGTGTTAGGTTGACCATATAGAGAAATTGAGCTGCTTGGGTCAATTGCACATTTGACCCCTCACTATACTTTCTCTTATTTCAGCTGAATTTTCTGTTATAAAACTGTTACTGTAATTCGTGTATTTTAGAGATTAAACCTTCTCCAAAAATTATGAAAATTTATCATGATATATAAAATGCACTTTCAGAGCTCCAATAGAAGTCAGATCATTTGGAGTTACCAATAAATATTTAAAAATCAAACAATATACTGTTGAACAACATTCTGTCAGCATGGTCGGTCGAAGTATATCTCGACCAAGAATGTCTTTCAAAGAAAATCCAAATATTCCGAAATTCTTCAATAAAATGTACGATTGATTTATACATATTATATCCAAATTTGAGTTCAATTAGAGTTACACATAAAATACTAAAAATCATTTAGTGAGATACTATACTTATCAAATTTTGTATTCATATATCATCAAAACCCTAATTTGGGCCGATTAGGGTTATATTTCACAAACCCTAATTTCTCAAAGTAAAAGAACACTTAAAGTTATTATTAGGTTTAAAACATCATAATTTAATTATCATCATTAATTATATTTAAGAAATGATCAATCCAATTAAGCATGCAATCATCCAGGTAAACCCTAGTTTACCAATTAAGCTCAGATGCAGTCATAACATGTTGGGCTCTTATTTCAATTTTTTCAATGAGGAACACTTCTTAGAACGAGTCACTAATAGACTACTCCTAACAGGTTAAATTCCAGAGTCAAATGTAGTGTGGCATTGCATAAACGTTGGATGATGGCTCTACCCTAATTACACTTGAAAAGTATCAAAAAATCATGTGAAATAAAAATAACATAAAATTCTAGAAGTTTTTTGTTAAAATATATATATTAAAAATTATGTTAAACAATATATAGTAAGTATTTTACATTGTGACTATCCTATTTTGAGAATAGTGGCTACAATGTATTCATAGCATGTTTAAAGCCCCGCGTGAAAACACATTTATATATAGCCACAAGTCCAACCAGTGAAATGTATTTCTGTGAAACATAAACTTAAGAGCTACACTACCCACCCCGGCTCCCCCACCCGGGCACCCACCCGGTGGTTGGGAGGGGGGACGCTGCTGATGTGGCTGAACTGTCTAATTTAAAGTGATAAGGGGAATTAAAAGAGGAGAGAGAAAACTATTTTCTTCATAACTTTCAATTCTGAATGAATTTTTTTATGAAATAAAAAGCATTACATTCCTTATAAAAATTCTTTCTAATAGATCAATGTTGATATATTTTGGAGTAATAATAATATGAGAGAAATATAATATTCATATTTCAAGGTATAATACCTATGTTTTGGGGTACGATAATTTTGTTTTGAGGTACAGTACGTCATATACAAACATTCATATTGTTTTTATGGAATTCTGTAGGTACGGTGCTTATGTTTCTAGTACAGTTATACAATTATGCATGCTTTTATGATTTGATAGGTACTGTACTTATGCTTGAGTAACTGAGTTTAAATAAACAAGTGGGTATCATACTTATGGATGCATCTTATAGCTGATCTCTTGAGCTGATGTGCATTGTATTTTTGAGATCATTAAAAAGTAGGTGTTCAACTGATGTCTGCATTTTGAATAAATATTTGTCTATATGACCAATGTTGCTATGAGATTTTATAGGTATTGTGCTTATGCTTCTACTTCTAGACTAGTTCTACAATTATGCTTGATTTTGTAATTTGTTAGGTACTGTACTTATGCTTGAGTAAATGAGTTGAAATTAACAAGTGGATACAATACTTGTGGTTGCATTTTATAACTAATTCTTGATCTGATATGCATTGTACTTTTGAGATCATTAACAAGTGGGTACTTAACTTATGTCTGCATTTTGTAAAAAAAAAAATTAGTCCAGATGACAAATGTTGCTATGGCAATTCATAGGTACTGTACTTATGCTTCTAGACTAGTTATACAATTAGTTTGATTTATAATTGGTTAGGTATTGTACTTATGCGTCAGTAACTGAGTTGAAATTAATAAGTGGGTACAATACTTATGGTTGCATTTTATAGATGATTCTTGATCTGATGTGCATTGTACTTTTGAGGTCATTAACAAGTGGGTACTCAACTTATATCTGTATTTTGTAAAAGAAATTGTCCAGATGACTAACGTTGCTATGCGATTTCGTAGGTACTGTACTTATACTTGTACATCAATTATACGATTATGCTTAGTTTTATAATTTGGTTGGTATTGTACTTATGCTTGAGTATTAACAAGTGGATACAATACTTACGGATCCATAAGTACAATACTCACGAGTACTATTGATCATGCTTCATTCAAAAGTACAGTACTCACGAGTATTGTACGTTTGTACCCAGAACATGTGTATGATATTCTAATATATGGTACTATGTTTCTCGCGTATTATCATTATTTCAAAATATGTCAATACTAGTCTCGTTAGAAAGTATTTTCTACAATGATTCTAATGTAATTTATTTCATCAAAAAATACACTCCGGATTGAAAGTTATGGACAAAAATATTTTCTCTCTCTTCTACTTCCATCATCCTTTATTGCTTTAATTATTGCTGACAACTATTCCTAAGAACCGGGTGGGTGAACGGGTAGTAAGGTGACTATGTGTAGAATTTTTCTAAACTTAATTGGTTTTATATACATGGACACGTACATTGACTGCAGGTTAAGACTATTTCACATAAATGTGCCTCAATGGAAATGTGGTGGTAATATATATTATTTGTGATATTATAAAACTTCTATGATTTGGTAGTACATGCTCCTATTATGTTGGAGGCTTAACTATATTTCCAAGGATTCCGTTATGGTTGTGACTCATAATGTAAACGAAACTAAGTAACCGAATGTTCAGTTGGAGAAAATTGATGAGCGCAGACTCCTTTGAAGCATATGTGTATCGCAAAAGCTAACTTGGTAGGTGGTGTATCTAGGCCTTTAATGCCGTCATAAGAGGTTGTGATGTGCATGGGCTTGGTAGACTGTGTGTGGATTGTTAGGTAATTTAGATGTAAATGTCGTTACATGTAACAACAAATAGTTGCAAATAATTAACAATTGCAGATAGATCAAGATAAGATATACAAGAATAAAACATTGTAGGAGAACATAAATAAAAGAGTAAGAAACTCCTGACCGGATCGTCTCGTTGAGAAACAAGACATATATATTTGTATATACATATGTATACTTAAAGAAATCATTTCCTTGCAATCCTTCGGATAAACGATGTTCTTTCGGTCCATCCAGTCATTAAGAATGCAGCAAGTCTATATCCTTGGCTCGTCTCGCTAACGCTTGACGCCAAGTCGCTCCGCATGTCTGCTTGCGTTTAACGTCACTCTTCCGGCACGTCAAATTGACGCCGAAATATTTGCACCACCAGTGCAGCCCAGCGATCACATGTACCACCACGCGGACAGATCGTGTCAAAGGAATAGAAGAACGACATTGTTCGTCTCGTTCAGGAGAAGGATCTCC
Source organism: Alisma plantago-aquatica (assembly GCA_963693085.1). Lineage (NCBI taxonomy): Eukaryota > Viridiplantae > Streptophyta > Magnoliopsida > Alismatales > Alismataceae > Alisma > Alisma plantago-aquatica. Next base: position 1,289,220,916 of record OY856412.1, on the reverse strand, counting down.
ATGAGACAACTTTTCTGAATACTCGCTTCATTCTGAAGACAAGTCTCCACAAAGCAGCAATTCACATAGGCGAAGGGAAAGAAGAGAAATACTCTGTCAAGAGGACACATCTCTCGTCTCTTGCAAACGGCGGCTTACGGTTGTGCGTTATGCAGAGAGAGACTGAATTCATTGTGTGTCCAACCCTATTGATATGTTTCCCTATTTATAACCCTTTCACGTCCCACATCCTAATCCTAGACGGACATGATCACTCGATCACTCTTGTACACGAAACGTACATGCCTTTACCGTTAAGGAAAGGAAACCATTAATTATATATAAATAATTAACTTCATCTCTTATTCACATAATGGAAAGTTGTTGAACCGTTTCAGAATTGTACACGAAACGTACATATCTTAATCGTTAAGGAAAGGAGACCATTATTTATATAAATAATTAACTTCATCTCTTATTCACATAACAGAAAGATGCTAAAACGTTTTGGAAAGATATAATTAATTAAATCAATAATTAATAACGTGATTACCTTTTTATACAAAAGGGGTAACTTATGTTTCTTTCCATTATGTACTGGTTGCGCTACATTGGGCTTAACCCATGCTAAATAATAGATGTAAAATGTAACATCCCTGACCTGGGTTATGTTCTAACCCCAGGAGTTTTGCTTAACAAAGTTGATTATATGCTTGTACTTATCCTGTGAAAAGTAATTAGGGCTCATGAGGAACTTATATTTCAATTTTGGTCATGTTTGAACAATGTTAAAGCAATGATTGCTTGTTTTGGACTAAAGTGCAAATTACCCAAGTTGAGGGGTTAACTTGCAAATTGCATATGATAAGATGTTCCTGTGATGTTGAGACATCATAAGGATGAATATGATGTAGTAGTATAGTTTTCACAAGCCTGGACACCAAGATAGAGCTTGTTGGACAATGTTGTGCATTAAAACCTAGTTTTGGAGTAAAGTGCAATTTACCCAAAATCTAGGGTTCAATATGCAAATTACCACTTCAAAAAGGTCCCTAATGTTTCTTGGCATCATTTAGAGCAAATAAAATGAGAGGGGTGCTTCATTTGAATTAATTTGGAGGAGAGAGAATCTTGATATTAAAATAATCAAGATTAATGCCTAATTGAAACCCTAATTCGATTTAGGGCAAAAATGAATAAAAATAATTGAAGGGTTTTAACCAAAATGTTTTGGGTTGATTTTGAATAAGGATGGACGTTCCTTTGCCAAGATAAGGAACAAAAATATCCTAAGTAGGTGAAATTCCACTCACCATTATTATAAGGAAAAGAAAACCCACTCACATATGGATATTAATATAATAAGCATTAAGGTGCTTAATTTGATTTTCTTTAAATCATGGATAATGGAGAGGAATAAGAGGCAATTAATATAGCCTCGTCCTTAAGGATTTTGAGGAGAATTTGAGGGGGAAGAGGCGGCACCAATTTTTGAATTAAATGCATTTTAATAATGCATTTTCTCTTTCATTGAATTTTTATAAAAAGGCCTTTTCCTAGCCAAATGAAAGGCTATTTCGACCCCACTTCTTCTATTAGCTTGGAAACCGACCAAGGAAGCTAGGGAGGACCAGGAGGACGAACCCCAACCTGTGGGTAAGCTCTTGACCTTCGTTATCCTTGATTTCATGGTGGAAATCGAAAATAAATTATGGATTCCTTCTTATTTCGATCTCCTCTTCAACCCTAGCCAACTTTTGCAATCAAAAGCTTGAGGACGAGCCTAGGGGGAGTTGCAAGAGCTTCATCCACCATTAATGTCGTGAGCTTGGAGCTTTGGAGCTCAATTGGAGGCGGGTTTTATAACTTAAACCCTTAAACATTGCTATTGCATCAATTCTCTATGCTTTGTTGATTGATTTCTTCAATTTGATGCACTCTTGTTTCTTTCTGCAATTTCCATCAAGAACGGTTGCTTTTATTGGTTGTTAGAAGGAAGGGGATGATGACATCATCCTAGATTCTTATACAAAGAAAATTACCAAGCAAAACCGTTTTGATAGCTACTCCAAATCGTTTTAATTTGATTGGCTATGCGGTTTCAGCAAACCGTTTAAGGGCAAACGGTTTGAAACCGTTTGGGAGAAAACGGTTTCAAGACCGTTTGAGATGGTTGACCAAGCGTTGACCGTTTGAGAATTTTGTTCCTAATTATGTAGGCTGATAACACTCCAAATTTTAGGGATTAACTCCAAAGGAATCGAGAGTTGAAGGCCAATCAATTAGGCAATCAGATTGAATTATGTGCTGATTTTCAACCTGATTAACTTGACCTGGTTGAGAAAACGGTTTCAAGACCGTTTTATATGGTTGACCAAGCGTTGAACGTTTGATATTACTGTTCATAATTATGTTTATTAATAACCCTCCAAATTTTAGGGATTAACTCCAAAGGAATCGTGAGTTGAAGGCTAATCAATTAGGGAAACCTAATTGGATTAAGTGCTGATTTTCAATCTGATTTAATTGACCTTTTTGGGGAAACGGTCTCAAGACCGTTTGTGTGCGTTTACCAAGGGTTGAACGTTTGAGATTACTGTTCCTTATGATGTGGTATAATGACCCTCCAAATTTGAGAGGTTAACTCCAAAGGAATCATGCGTTGAAGGCTAATCAATTAGGCAAACCCTAATTGAAAACGGTGATGAAATTCCAATGAGTTAAGTTGAGATTTTGGGTTGATTAGCCCAAACGGTTTCAAGACCGTTTGGGGATCACCCAAACGGTTTCAAGACCGTTTGGGGATCACCCCAAGACCTTTTGGAGGTCTGGGGTCAAGTATAGTTGACCAATTGAAGGTCCAAAGGTACTAATCATATTGCAATGTAGTGCTGATCTATTGATCAACTCGATAGACCAATCCATGATGATTTTTCACTAGAATCCAAAGGTTGGATGGCCAAACGGTCTCAAGACCGTTTGGTGGTCACCCAAGACCGTTTGGAGGTCTAGGGTTGAGTATGGTTAGGTGTTTGAAGGTCTAAAGGTACCAAGTTGTCATACAATGCAATGCTGATTTGGTGATCAATCCAATGATCCAAACCTTAATTGGATGGCTTGGATTTGAGTGATATGATGGGCAAACGGTCTCAAGACCGTTTGGAGGTCATCCAAACGACCTCAAGACCCTTTGGGGTCAGGTCATACCCAATTTGGATGATGGTTCAATAGTTTCAAAGTAACCAATCTTGCATTGATGAGTGTTGTTGGATCTTCAATTCCAAACCCTAATTCAATTGAATCAAGCCCTAATTGATGACCAATTGAGGGTCAATTGAGGGTCAAATTAGTTGAAGGTTGACCTATTAAACTCAATTGAAGTATCAGCATAGGTCCAATTGATGATTGGTTCCATGAAATCAATGGTTGAAGGTCCAATGCAATCAATTGAAACACAATTAGTAGCATGATTGATGATCAACTTCAAATCTCTAATTGGTGTTTATAAACCCTAATCCCATTGAGATCAGACCATAATTGAAGTCCCAATTGAGGGGTGAGCCATGATTCAAATGATGATTGAGTTGATGATCCAATTGGTTGAAGTTCCATTGATTAGAATTGAGTGCGGTTCAATTTGGTTAATTCAATTGGATACCTCATGTTATTGAAGGTCTAATTGATCAAACCTTTTTGAAAACCTAATGTGATTAGGTGGGAGATACCAAGTTAGTGTAGGAAAATTGCAAAGTGTAGTGTAGGAAAGATCCTATATTTTTTTCTTTAGACGACCAATAACAATGCATCACCATCACTTCTTCTCTCCTCTCCAAAAACCCACCCCCTAAAAAAGAAAGAGAGAAAAACACCTATTGTACACTATATAATGAAAATTTATTAGATCCTACCAAATTATTATAGGACAGTCTTAATAAAGTTTTTCAAGAAAAACTAGTCTTACAACTCCCTGATCTAAAGTCTTTTCTCACATCATTAGTTTATTTCATCTTCTGGTTCCTTTTTTTGATCCGAATATCCATTTCTCTTCTCCTAGTATTGACATGAGGAAGTTTTGTAGTATTCGAGGTCATCTACAACATTTTTTTTATCTTTATGTGTATTAACTATCGACTTGTGGACTTATTCTCCATGGAAATGAGACGGATAATTTATCTCACAGTGCACATTTTACTTTTACTATATATAGTAAAAGTAAAATATATAGTAACGAACTATATCAAAAAGTTTACTACTAAATTTCATTAACACATGGAAGTCATATCTAGAGATGTTATTTTAACAACACAGTTAGATGCCCCGAATCTGAATTCCAACTGGATTCATGTAACAAATGAACGAATTTTCCGGACGACACTCAAAAGCACCTATGAGGCGACGTGACGGATGAACTGGTGAGCTATTGGGGATATATCTTCCTGCAATGCTGTTATGGAATACCAATAATTATCGTTCAGTGCGCATCCTCTGTGACTCCCGGCGATCGTCGCCGTTGGGTGAGTGGTGGGCCTGACATAGCTGAGACTCTTTTTGGCGACGACGTACTCTACCTGCTTCCGGGCGCCAGGCACGAGATTCAGATGCAGAGATGCTCCGCCCTCCTGAAGACCACCCTTCCGTAGCTAGAGAACCTCCATGCCGATCGTTGGAGCCTCCACCACGACACGATTGATGCAGTCGCCACCCAATCCACTGGACGGGGACGAAGATTGGTGACTGTACCCCGGAGGCGGCACACACCGGGACATATCGCCAGGAGGATGTACTCTGCCTCCTTCAGGTACAAGGCTGCGACGTTGTCGGGAGGATCGTGCACAGGAGGTTTTCGAACCCAGCCGTTCCAGGAACATCCACAGTGCCGTCATCTGCGTGGCGTAGCTCCGGGAGATGGTCATCTGGAGGAGGCGCTCGAAGGCGGAGCTTGGGGGGTCCCCCCCCCCCCCCGCCCCAAAGAAAAAATAAAAAATCAATATGAGTACTTATATACATATATATATTTATACATAGTATAATAAATATATACTATAATGTGACCTATGCAATAATGTGTTTCTAGTCCAGTGGCTTGTGTTCTTTAACTTTCGCTGGAGGTTGTGTGTTTCAACCCCCACGGCCACAGCTCATCTTTTATTAAATTTGTCTATTGTCTACGAATTGGACAAAAATATATATAGAATGTATCATGTTGTTGAAACAAAGTGTGAAATTAGTCTAGTGGTTTGTATGTGTATGATTAGACTTGTGGTTTTGGGTTCGAATCCTAGGTACCACAAATATTTTTTGGCCCCCCAAGAACCAACTTCTGGCTCTGCTCAAGGCTCAACCTTTCCGGAATGATATTGGTTCTTTGGTTCCAACCTGAAAAGATCTATACTGCAATAAAAAGAGAGAGTTTATGTTGCGCTCTTCTTGTTTCTCTATCTTCTCACAAGGTTTTTTCAATTGTTTTTATATTTACTCTATTTTATTTTTTCTTTTTATCGCAAACCTTTCAACTTTTCCGTTACATTCCTTCCTTCAAACATACGTTTCAGAATCAATAAACAACACGTTTCCAAATTTTGTACAAGACAATTACGAGAATTACTATCATCCTTTTGACAAATTTTATTTATTAAATATTTAATGTAAAATAAACACGTTTAATGGGGTACGTGCATGTGAGAGCCAGACTAAAATAATACATTTTGACCAAAAAATATTAAAAGTATAGAACTTTGGATGAAAATAATTTCTGAAACAACTTGCTTTTCTAAAAAACGATGCTATTAAGAGTAGTGTTTTCCATTGCACAATTGAAAACGCTAACTTCTTTACGCACTTGTAACTACAGTTAAAAAAAACGAAGAGTTTGTTTTTAACTAATAAATAAAAGAGAATAAAAAAATATAAATAAAAGGAAAAATGTCAGAACAAGTAGTACTTTCCACACGTTAACGTGTTGCTGAAAGCGTCACCTGTTGTGGCGCTTCCCCTCTTATTTTTGTTTTATTTGTTTCATTTTTCAATTAGAAAGGATCAACGTGGTGGTAACTTGTTCGACTAAGAAAACGCCACACTTAGTAATGTTTTTGCTAAAGGGAGACATTTTCAAAATATTTTTATAAAAAAAACTATTTTGTGTATGTTGAAGTGTACTATTTTGATTTTTGTACAAATATATTAATATATAATATATACACACTTACAAGACAATGTTGGTGGAGTTAATAACATTCTCGTATACCTTATTATTTGTCATTCATCCTTGTATCACATACAAGTTAGAACTGGCTGCACTTTGTTTATATTAAAGATTGATTTGAATTGGTATTCAAAGTAATTATCTATTACGTTTTCTTTTTACATATATATCTATAAATAACAACAATGACTTGTGTTCTTTGAGCGCAAGCATGATCAACTTGAACATTGAAAAAAAAAGTCACACTGAGTACGAGTCTGCTCACAATTGAAATTTGACTGCACGCTTGAGTGAGAACCATGTTGCTTAATTAACAATTTGGCACACTATTTTTGCAACTCAATTGCACATTTTGCTATATTGGGGCATCAATTAGGCTAAATATTATCGTTGTCTGAGAGTATAGATATATTTCTATATTATTTCCCTTTTATAGTGCTCAAACAAGCACACCCTTGATTTACTTTGGGATCACAAATAAATACCCACATTGTTAAACTAGCATCTACGAGTTTGTTCAACTTATAAACATGTTGTTGCGTTGTTGGGCATAGTTAGAGGGACTTAAAACATTGTTCAAATATGTCAAAATTAGCCACCTCTTGTGCAAACCCAATTTCAGTCTTGTTGTAACTAAGTGAAGACCAAGGTGAATAAGAATGTGGAACCCTTCTTAGAGGAGGACTTGGTGATTTCACTTTGAAATTTGTGTATTGGACATCAAACTTCATCCATGACTTTGGAGGCACTCACTCACTACTGGCAAGATGGTTATGAATAGTGTTATGTGTTCTATTTATGTGGTAGCCTAAAATCTTTATCATACTATGGACAAGCCCTTTTTGTTTATGAATATGAGCATTGCTATCTTTTTGATACAAAAATGAGATTTTCTCATTAACATAAAAATCTAGATTGATTTCCTCAATATCTTATTTGACATTGGACTCACTCTTTTTTCTTGATATCACATTTCATTGGGCGATAAATTTAAATCTAGATTGTAGTCCCTAGTACATATCCCATATTATAAGAGTACAATGATGAACATGTAGGTTCTTTGTGGTTGTTTGTGCTCGATGGGTCAAAATTGATGAGAAAAAAGTAAAAAATGTTGGACTATTTCTCCCTACAAAAGGGGATTTGAGCTACTACATGATTTTGTCACCACTTTGATAGTAATAGTATTTACAGAAAGCGAAGTAGTATCACATTAGGATTCAATTGAACTCTACCCTAGTCTATGGCCATTTGTTCTTACTGTATTATTTCTTTTAACAATCATAATTTAATTAAAGATATTTTTTTTGAGAGAGAAGCTTAAATCTAGACCACGGTGGATAGCCCAGCGGTGCGGCTCGGTAATTATGAATGAGGGGACCCAGGTTTGACCCTAGGCGCCCACTGTGGTGCAACAATTGTTGGCATTTGATTGAGGGCCCCGTGGTGTCCCCCCCACCCGACATGGTTGGTCCCGGAGTCTACTCTTGGTTGGGTCGGGTCTAATTATTGCCTTGCTTGGGAGGGGTTCCTTGTTATAAAAAAGAGAGTTAAGTAGAGATATTTTTATTATTTTTCCTACTTTGTTAACCACTATTCATATCCCTTGGGTCTTAGCTAGATAGAGCCCAATAACTTACTATATTATGTGGATCTGCATGGGACATATCTACTATAAAATGTGGGCACATGAGGCACGATTATTGGTGCATGGGCAACATTACATTGAGATTATTATATCAACAAACACCCAATCCTACAAAAGGACTACTCATGAGAGTCTAGACACCTGGGCAGATTGTAGTTTTGTGCAATTGGTCCTAGCTCCACAAGTAAATGCATATTAGATCCGTGGTTAGCCTAACTAATTTGTCATTGCCCTTATGTCGAAAATGTGAATTAAGCTCTATATATGTGTGGTAAGATGCAATTGACATATATCCTAAATTTGCATGATGGTGTCACGAGAAGTGCATGGCTAGATTTGTGAGGTTTGAAAACCTCCATCATATAATATGTGATCCCAGAAATGATGGGTCGCTTAAGCTTCCACATGGTAAATATCATGCTCCATGCTAAGTCTCACTTGAGTAAGTGACTATGGTCTGGTGTAGGGATGATATTGAGAAAATCAAAAGTAAAAGATATCAATTTGAAAATCTAAGATTACTGTGGGAAATGATATTATTTTGAGTCAAACTTTCTTCATATAGTGTGCATTATATTAGATTTAGGTTAGGGAACCAAGTTCAACACATTAATTAAAAATTCAATGACTATAAACTCTCCTCATTATAACATAATACTATGAAGTCCATCCTAGATATTTAGACAGACCCTGGACCGATGAGTCCTATTATTTCATCATAAACTAATCTTGCCCCACACTCTCAAAACACCATTCATTTCCATTCTTGAAAATTCCAAAACAACATTGACTCCTCCTTTTAGCATATATTATTTCATTTAACCATTTTGAACTAATCATAAAGGGACCAACACGAGCTAATTTGTATTATTAGCATGGCGTTCCTTGAGGCTTCAGTTGTCTCTTCCATGGGCAATGCCTATCTTGTTGTGTCACACCCACATCCCACGATTTCCACTAATCATGAGATTAGGGCATGACTATGAGGATTTCATTTAATACAAAGTTCACTCCTGGCTTTTTCTTTTTATTTCAAACTCTTTGTTTTCTCGCATTCAATCACATAAACAAACTTTACAAGAGAATTAAACTTTTATTAGTCTAATATGATATCAACATTAATGATACACATCCATATATTCATTCTATTTCTCACACTTCCATATACATACGACATTATAATTAGATACATTCTCTCTTATCAAGGAAACAAAGATACAAACATCATTTATAACTCTCTCACATCTATACAAGGACCTAGAGTGACGGGGACCGACTGAACTTAACTAATCTCATACTTAACTCATGTGGTAGATATACTCTCATGCTTTGACCTTCTTCAAGTCCATGTGGTTTCCCTAAAAATTTTGAGTAGAGGTGTGAGCCTACTCGCTCAGTGAATGAGAACTTGAAGGAAATAGTCTAAAGCACTCATATAATTACAATTATACCTTTGAGCAACTGATATCAATTATAACAACATTAATTACTACACTAAGCAGATCTAAAACAATACAGTTAAAATAACAGAGAATGTAAATATTGCATTTAAAGAACAACTACTACGAAACTGTATTCAAATCTTACTTAACTCTTTTTACTTATAAGAAAATCGTTAAACCTATATGATCATATTTTAGCTTATGCCCTGATCATATGCAGTTTACTCTACATATGAGACTCGCAGTGCACTACGATCACACCGTACAAGACTTAGCCAACACACCCGGGAAATGCTAAGTCTGACTACTTTCCTGGTCTGCAATAGGGAAATGGCTCTCTGGCCTAAACTGGACTCCTCCTCTAACCTGAGCACACAGGAGGAGAGTCAAGCCACCTCTTGGATTTTCTGTACTCTAGTGCCACTAGGACTTCTGTTTGATGTTGGACACATTTTTCTGTACTCTAGTGCCACCATGACTTCTAATTGATGTTGGACACTGCAAACTATAATTTAAGGAGACTTCCACTAGGGCTTCGTCCCCCGTACCGCCTATTGGTACGTTCCGACCCCCGTATACTGGACACTGTCAGGGTTAGGTCGTTTCACCCCTAAGGCACAAACCTCACATAGGGGTTGTACGGTGTTCAGGGCCCCTAAGTCTATTATTTTATTATTCTTGGAAAGCTCTTACTATATTGTATCTTTTCCTTACTTATACTTGACTCTGGTATCTCTATGGTACCGCGTCTATTTATTTGAAGTTTATAATACAACATGTATATCATTCTAAACTTGGCAGAGCAGTATATTCAAAACACTATAATATTCTGAGTAATCATCTTACTATACATACATGTAGACTAAAATTCTTAAATAAACAGAATACATGTCAACTTGGCACTTCATGCACTAAAATCATGCAATTGAACTGTTAAGCATCACCACATGTCATACAGAGAACTTTGATATCACAATTACTTGATTCATTGATCACCCTATCCTTAGGGTTTCATTTACCTCATTCTCTTATCACAGGGAAACACCCTATCCTTAGGGTTTCATTCGCCTCATTCACTTATCACATGGAAACACCCTATCCTTAGGGTTTCATTTGCCTCATTCACTTATCACATGGCAATACCCTATCCTTAGGGTTTCATTTGCCTCATTCACTTATCACATGGCTCTCATAAGGATTTCATACGATATAAACATTCACTGAATAAAGACTGCTTTCAACAAATCATATACAATCAATATATGTATGAAACCTTAGAACTGAGTTGAATTTAGGTTTCCATGCCATTTACTGAGATATCATGCATCAAGAATAACATTGTATAAATAAATTCTAAGATGTCAAGAAAGACACTTCAAATGGATTTCATAATATCTATTCGCAAATTTCCAATTTTTCACTCATCTAGGGTTTCAACCCTTTCTACTGAGATATCAAGAAAACACTATTCACATCACATGAAATCCAAGATAGTATCTGACATGTATTTACTACGCATTCAGATAAATAATCATTCGTAATCAATGAGATTCAGATAGATAAATTTCTCTATTTAATTATACAACAATTTCAATCATAATCGAAAATCCTAAATTTCAGTTTACTCTTATAACGTCTGTAATTACTTAAGGAATTCTCATTGAGATGGATTGTATCCATTTCTTATATGATTTTATCATCTGAAATTCATCAAAATAGAAGAAGAATCCATTTCATATCATTTTACAAAAAGTAGATCAAAAGGAGAATTTAGGGTTTGTTTGTCGCATACTGAGCAATTCAAGATTATGGATGAATTAACGAAATTTCGTGCAATATACTATTTAAAGGAAGTTCCCACTCACCCTAAGGTGTGAAAACACCTTAAAAACGTATCTCATCCCTAAAAATCTCAAAGTCATTTTAAATCCCTAACAATTCACCCAATTCTTCTTCCTTTCAACTCGGAAACCCTAAAAATGAGAAATTATGAAGAAAGAGTGAGAAAAGGGGAAATTTTGATACCATTTTGGATCAAATCAGGGGAGGGATGGAATGTTGACATGTGAGAGAATATTCACCATGAAAGTCTATGCAAGGAAGCTAAACTTACTTGATTTCATCATATCTCGGATAGAGAAACCCTAATTCAGCAATTCCACCTCTTTCTCCTCTCAAACCCTAACTCTCCCTCTCTTTCTCTAGGATTTTGTTTCTCTAGAATGAATCAAGAGTTATGAGAGCTGCTAGTATGTTAGGTTGACCATATAGAGAAATTGAGCTGCTTGGGTCAATTGCACATTTGACCCCTCACTATACTTTCTCTTATTTCAGCTGAATTTTCTGTTATAAAACTATAACTGTAATTTGTTTATTTCAGAGATCAAACCTTCTCTAAAAATTATGAAAATTTATGAGGATGTTTAAAATGCACTTTTAGAGCTCCAGTAAAAGTTTTAGATCATTCATAGTTACCAATAAATAATTTAAAATCAAACAATATATTATTGAATAACATTCTATCAGCATGGTCGGTTGAAGTATATCTCGATCGAGAATATATTTCAAAGAGCATCAAAATATTATGAAATTTTTCTCTAAAATTCATGATTAAGTTATACATATTATATACAAATTTTAGTTCAATCAGGGTTACACATAAAATACTAAAAATCATTTAGTGAGACACTATGCTTATCAAATTTTGTATTCATATATCATCAAAACCCTAATTTGGGCCGATTAGGGTTATATTTCTCAAACCCTAATTTCTCAATATAAATGCACACTTAAAGTTTTTATTAGGTTTAAAACATCAAAATTGAATTATCATCATTAATTAGATTTAAGAAATGATCAATCCAATTAAGCATGTAATCATCCAAGTAAACCCTAGTTTACCAATTAAGCTCAGACGCGGTCATAACAATTCTCCCCCCTTGAAATGTTTCGTCTCCAAAACATAAATGTGCAAGAAAAGTACATTCAAGGTTTATTTTAAGCTTCTAAAATCTTACATGTCATTATATTCTTGTATTTCATACTTGAACACAATTTTCAACATTAAGTCCTTTAATTCTTTACTAAATCACACATGTTTGAAATAGTTCTCAAGGATAACAAACACATTCTCTATTCTAGTGTCAATCATAGGATAGCGAGATAAATAACCATTTCAATATTTTCATACTCTTGAGGTGTTACCTCAACATTGATAATCTGATCCAACTATCTCAATTCATGCGGCTCAATATGTACTATTTTTTTGTATTACCTCTAAGCCACAAAAGAGAGTTCACCATGTTGTTTTGAATTTTTACTATTGTGCTACTCAAATAGCAAAACAATTTTGAGTTGGAAGACTAAATCCAAAAACAATTGTACAATACCACTCACGACATCCCCATTGGACCATGGATGCATTAGGTGAAGCATTGCCATCACATACCATACTATGCTCAAGTATGAGCCCACACATATTCAAGGTGTAACCATCGGGTTATAGCATACTAGAGTTTCAAAAATAGTAACATAGTACTCCATGATTGTATTAGTCATTCAAGGACTATTCATACCCAATTACCATCACTTAGTTATATTAAAGCTAGGTATAACAAGCTATACCTCATTAGGGTTACATATCAATACAATATGATTATCATCTCTTCTATTCATATGAGTGAATAGGTAAGACTACCTTATTCAAGGTAACCCTCCATTTGTTCCATCATCATTCAACCCAAATCACCATACCACAACTGTACAATACTAAGATGGATTACTGGTAGGAATGACTACAACTATTAGAAACCTTTAATTAACATATTGCTTGCACATGTACACTAAAATCATGCGTAGAACCAATTTACATCCCTTAATATACCTTCAACAAATTTACTTCTAAAAACAAATTCACATATTACTAAAATCCATTTTTTTCTCTTATCTCTCTCCTCATTTACTACTACTTACTTTTTGCTACTTATTCTTCTCATTTTAATCATGTAGATTAAGCATCCCTAAAATTGAAACATACAAGGTACGAATAGATTATTCATCATTCTTGCTATCACTGCAAGAATTTATTTCATATCACACTTCACTCATATTGTATTTCTTCTTTTGTTCAAAACACGCTTCTTATATTTCAAATCTATTTCTTATCCTTTGCTCTGAATCATTTTCATATTGTTTATCCACCTTTCAAATTAGCTACCTGTAAACCCTGGATTACTATCAGTGCTAGTGTACTTCTCATAGTGTATATTGCATGATCTTGTTTTATAGAGATGCTAGTATTCAAGGTCAAATCACTAGTGATATCCCTTGAACTACTACAACTTTCAACATTTTAGGGTTTGGTCCTCATCAGTAACATGATGTTATTATGATATGACTTTACTCCCTTAATTTGAAATCCAAACTTTGTATCTCACAAGTTTTACTAAAGTCTTCCTTATCTCATCACTTGAATTTCCTTTCTCTAACTTGGCCATTCAGATAGATTACATTCTCAATTTACCCTGCTAGGGTTTCATCATCATATTGTGTGTCATTATTACATTCACTAGATGTCTCTATCATGGTGGTTATGCATCATATATGATTCATTTTCTTATCACTTCATCCCACCTTGCTCCCATTAAGAAAGATATGAAAGAGAAGATGATTCTGAGACTTGGAATTCTTATATTCAAACATTCCCTTAATACATTTATCATATGTAGGTTTAATTAGTTATCAATAGGGATTCTTGACTAATTAGCACTTGCTTGAATCTCACAACCTCTTTCTTTTATAATCTATATTACTACATCATGTTTCAAACACTTCCTTACTTTCCATAATCCTCTTACCATATACTACTCGTCCACCTGTCATCTTTAACTTCTAATTTTCTCTTATGATCATGTTGCTTCTTTTATGTGTATGATCATGTATACCATGTTGCATATATTTATTTTAATCCTTCTACTAATGTGAAGTTGAAATTCTAAATCAATAATCTCTCTACTAGTTTCAACTCATATTTAATACATTACATATTCTTCATTTTAAATCAAACAACTCATGCATGGTTCAAACTTAGTTTCTCTTTCAATCAAGTTTTTCCTTCCTGAATATAGTCTACCTTTTCATGACTTATTCATTGGTTAAGCTAAACTTTTGTTCTTCTTTTAGAAACTAGTTTGTTGTTCTATAGAGACTTAGAATCCAAAGGCAGTAAGGATGAATGTATTAACTTCACAATAAATGTATACATTCCATGCTCTCAATTATATCACAGCCCTCATTCCTTAATCAAACTCATCATTCCCAACATTTATCTTTGTTTTAACTTAGTTTCTTATCCTAGTCTTATGATTTACATATTTATCTAATTCTCTTTACTTTAACTCTTCTGAAGACTCTTCACTTATATTTACTTATCGTATACTTAACTCTTTTCTTCTATTTTCTCTTGCTTTTGAGTACATAAAAACATTGTACTCGGTTATATAATCCATTCCTCATGATTGATTTTTACTATCTTGGCCCTTGCATACCTTTATCATATCTTTTCCATATTTCATATTTAGAGTTCATATAATACTAATCATTAAACTTAATCTGAACCTTATGTAGTGTTCCTTTATTCCCAATTAAGGGTTTCTCATATGAGAACTCCAATGTTAAATCTCAGATATCAGTTCCAACCAATTCTTAGCTATTCTAATCTTTCCCATATGTTTCAACATCTTAGTGTATGTACATTCTCACTATGATGTGGGTCTAATTTATCCAGAGTCTACTCTTATTATACTATTAATAGGAGTCATTAGATCCTAGTAATGCACCCTGCCAGCTGGACCAGGCCAAACCTGCAGTCCTGAAGCCAAGATCTACTCAGGACTAACTAACTCCTATTAATCTCAAACATGTGGAAAGAATATCCACTTAGGGTGAATTCATTTAAACATAACTTTTGGTCTACTTGATACTAAAAATATAAATAATAAATGAATCACTTCATGATATACAACAATATAAAAGAACCATATATATTCTACAAATTGATAATCTAAATTCATACATATAAGAGCATTTCTATTGATCTCCAATCAAATAAGCAATATAAAGAAAGAGTTGTAGCACATTCTATCTTTAAGATCTTACTTCTTCATTGCTTTCGGTCTCCTAACCCTAATATTTCTAGGGTTTCTCTCTAGCCTATTCTTCCTCTGCATACCTGGATAGGGCATCCAGAGATGAATAGACAGAGTAGCTTGATACTGGTCAACCTATGTATTCAGATACCGGGCCAGGGTATCCAAATAACCAGACTTCCCAGAGCTATAGACACATCACCTCCTATTTTCTACACTTATAACTCTAACTTTCTATCCTAATGGTCCCTGACAACTCAGCCTAGGCTCTGATACAAAGTTGTCACACCCACATCTCACGATGTCCATTAATCATGAGATTAGGGAATGACTATGAGGATTTCCTTTAATACAAAGTTCACTCCCGACTTTTTCTTTTTATTTCAAACTCTTTGTTTTCTCACATTCAATTACATAAACAAACTTTACAAGAGAATTAAACTTTTATTACTCTAATATGATATCAACATTAATGATACACATCCATATATTCATTATGTTTCTCACACTTCCATGTAAATACGACATGATAATCAGATACATTCTCTCTTATCAAGGAAACAAAGATACAAACATCATTTATAACTCTCTCACATCTATACAAGGACCTAGAGTGACAGAGACCGACTGAACTTAACTAATCTCATACTTAAATCATGTGGTAGATCTACTCTGATGCTTTGACCTTCTTCAAGTCCATGTGGTTTCCCTAAAAATTTTGAGTAGAGGGGTGAGCCTACTCGCTCAGTGAATGAGAACTTCAAAGAAACAGTCTAAAGCACTAATATAATTACAGTTATACCTTTGAACAACTGATATCAATTATAACAACAATAATTACTACACTAAGTAGATCTAAAACAATACAATTAAAATAACAGAGAATGTAAATATTGCATTTAAAGAACAACTACTATGAAATTGTATTCAAATCTTACTTAACTCTTTTTACTTATAAGAAACTCTTTAAACCTATATGATCATATTTTAGCTTATGCCTTGATCATATGCAGTGTACTCTACATATGAGACTTGCAGTGTACTACGATCACACCAAACAAGACTTAGCCGACACACCTGAAAAATGCTAAGTCTGACTACTCTCCTGGTTTGCAATAGGGAAATGGCTCTCTGGCCTAAACTGGACTCCTCCTCTAACCTGAGCACACAGGCGGAGAGTCAAGCCACCTCTTGAATTTTCTATACTCTAGTGCCACTAGGACTTATGGTTGATGTTGGACACGCTTTTCTGTACTCTAGTGCCACCAAGACTTCTGGTTGATGTTGGATACTGTAAACTATAATTTAAGGAGACTTCCACTAGGGCTTCGTCCCCCATACTGCCTATTGGTACGTTTCGACCCCTGTATACTGGACACTGCCAGGGTTAGGTCATTTCACCCCTAAGGCACAGACCTCACATAGGGGTTTTACGGTGTTTAGGGCCCCTAAGTCTATTATTTTATTATTCTTGAAAAGCTCTTACTATATTGTATCTTTTCCTTACTTATACTTGACTCTGGTATCTCTATGGTACCACGTCTATTTATTTGAAGTTTATAATACAACATGTATATCATTCTAAACTTGGCAGAGCAGTATATTCAAAATACTATAATATTCTGAGTAATCATCTTACTATACATACAGGCAGACTAAAATTCTTAAATAAATAAAATACATGTCAACTTGGCACTTCATACACTAAAATCATGCAATTGAACTGTTAAGCATCACCACATCTCATATTGAGAACTTTGATATCACAATTACTTGATTCATTGAACACCCTATCCTTAAGGTTTCATTTACCTCATTCACTTATCACAGGGCAACACCCTATCCTTAGGGTTTTTCATTTACCTCATTCACTTATCACATGGCAACACCCTATCCTTAGGGTTTCATTTGCCTCATTCACTTATAACATTGCAACACCCTATCCTTAGGGTTTCATTTGCCTCATTCACTTATCACATGGCTCTCATAAGGATTTCATACGATATAAACATTCACTGAATAAAGACTGCTTTCAACAAATCATATACAATCAATATATGTATGAAACCTTAGAACTGAGCTGAATTTAGGTTTCCATGCCATTTACTGAGATATCATGCATCAAGAATAACATTGTATAAATAAATTCTAAGATGTCAAGAAAGACACTTCAAATGGATTTCATAATATCTATTCACAAATTTCCAATTTTTCACTCATCTAGGGTTTCAACCCTTTCTACTGAGATATCAAGAAAACACTATTCACATCACATGAAATCCAAGATAGTATCTGACATGTATGTACTACGCATTCAGATAAACAATCATCCGTAATCAATGAGATTCAGGTAGACAAATTTCTCTATTTAATTATACAACAATTTCAAGCATAGCCGAAAATCCTAAATTTTAGTTTACTCTTATAACCTCTGTAATTACTTAAGGAATTCTCATTAAGATGGATTGTATCCGTTTCTTATATGATTTTAACATTTTAAATTCATCAAAATAGAAGAAGAATCCATTTCATATCATTTTACAAAAAGTAGATCAAAAGGAGATTTTAGGGTTTGTTTGTCGCATACTGAGCAATGGAAGATTATGGATGAATTAACTAAATTTCGTGCAATATATTGTTTAAAGGAAGTTCCTACTCACCCTAAGGTGTGGAAAAACCTTAAAAATGTAGCTCATCCCTAAAAATCTCAAAGTCATATTAAATCCCTAGCAATTCACCCAATTCTTCTTCCTTTGAACTCGAAAACCCTAAAAATGAAAAATTATGAAGAAAGAGTGAGAAAAGGGGAAATTTTGATACCATTTCGAATCAAATCAGGGGAGGGATGGAATCTTGACATGTGAGAGAAGATTCACCATGAAAGGCTATGCAAAGAAGCTAAACTTACTTGATTTCATCATATCTCGGATAGACAAACCCTAATTCAGCAATTCCACCTCTTTCTCCTCTCAAACCCTAACTCTCCCTCTCTCTCTAGGATTTTGTTTCTTTGGAATGAATAAAAAATTATGAGAGCTGCTAGTGTGTTAGGTTGACCATATAGAGAAATTGAGCTGCTTGGGTCAATTGCACATTTGACCCCTCACTATACTTTCTCTTATTTCAGCTGAATTTTCTGTTATAAAACTGTTACTGTAATTCGTGTATTTTAGAGATTAAACCTTCTCCAAAAATTATGAAAATTTATCATGATATATAAAATGCACTTTCAGAGCTCCAATAGAAGTCAGATCATTTGGAGTTACCAATAAATATTTAAAAATCAAACAATATACTGTTGAACAACATTCTGTCAGCATGGTCGGTCGAAGTATATCTCGACCAAGAATGTCTTTCAAAGAAAATCCAAATATTCCGAAATTCTTCAATAAAATGTACGATTGATTTATACATATTATATCCAAATTTGAGTTCAATTAGAGTTACACATAAAATACTAAAAATCATTTAGTGAGATACTATACTTATCAAATTTTGTATTCATATATCATCAAAACCCTAATTTGGGCCGATTAGGGTTATATTTCACAAACCCTAATTTCTCAAAGTAAAAGAACACTTAAAGTTATTATTAGGTTTAAAACATCATAATTTAATTATCATCATTAATTATATTTAAGAAATGATCAATCCAATTAAGCATGCAATCATCCAGGTAAACCCTAGTTTACCAATTAAGCTCAGATGCAGTCATAACATGTTGGGCTCTTATTTCAATTTTTTCAATGAGGAACACTTCTTAGAACGAGTCACTAATAGACTACTCCTAACAGGTTAAATTCCAGAGTCAAATGTAGTGTGGCATTGCATAAACGTTGGATGATGGCTCTACCCTAATTACACTTGAAAAGTATCAAAAAATCATGTGAAATAAAAATAACATAAAATTCTAGAAGTTTTTTGTTAAAATATATATATTAAAAATTATGTTAAACAATATATAGTAAGTATTTTACATTGTGACTATCCTATTTTGAGAATAGTGGCTACAATGTATTCATAGCATGTTTAAAGCCCCGCGTGAAAACACATTTATATATAGCCACAAGTCCAACCAGTGAAATGTATTTCTGTGAAACATAAACTTAAGAGCTACACTACCCACCCCGGCTCCCCCACCCGGGCACCCACCCGGTGGTTGGGAGGGGGGACGCTGCTGATGTGGCTGAACTGTCTAATTTAAAGTGATAAGGGGAATTAAAAGAGGAGAGAGAAAACTATTTTCTTCATAACTTTCAATTCTGAATGAATTTTTTTATGAAATAAAAAGCATTACATTCCTTATAAAAATTCTTTCTAATAGATCAATGTTGATATATTTTGGAGTAATAATAATATGAGAGAAATATAATATTCATATTTCAAGGTATAATACCTATGTTTTGGGGTACGATAATTTTGTTTTGAGGTACAGTACGTCATATACAAACATTCATATTGTTTTTATGGAATTCTGTAGGTACGGTGCTTATGTTTCTAGTACAGTTATACAATTATGCATGCTTTTATGATTTGATAGGTACTGTACTTATGCTTGAGTAACTGAGTTTAAATAAACAAGTGGGTATCATACTTATGGATGCATCTTATAGCTGATCTCTTGAGCTGATGTGCATTGTATTTTTGAGATCATTAAAAAGTAGGTGTTCAACTGATGTCTGCATTTTGAATAAATATTTGTCTATATGACCAATGTTGCTATGAGATTTTATAGGTATTGTGCTTATGCTTCTACTTCTAGACTAGTTCTACAATTATGCTTGATTTTGTAATTTGTTAGGTACTGTACTTATGCTTGAGTAAATGAGTTGAAATTAACAAGTGGATACAATACTTGTGGTTGCATTTTATAACTAATTCTTGATCTGATATGCATTGTACTTTTGAGATCATTAACAAGTGGGTACTTAACTTATGTCTGCATTTTGTAAAAAAAAAAATTAGTCCAGATGACAAATGTTGCTATGGCAATTCATAGGTACTGTACTTATGCTTCTAGACTAGTTATACAATTAGTTTGATTTATAATTGGTTAGGTATTGTACTTATGCGTCAGTAACTGAGTTGAAATTAATAAGTGGGTACAATACTTATGGTTGCATTTTATAGATGATTCTTGATCTGATGTGCATTGTACTTTTGAGGTCATTAACAAGTGGGTACTCAACTTATATCTGTATTTTGTAAAAGAAATTGTCCAGATGACTAACGTTGCTATGCGATTTCGTAGGTACTGTACTTATACTTGTACATCAATTATACGATTATGCTTAGTTTTATAATTTGGTTGGTATTGTACTTATGCTTGAGTATTAACAAGTGGATACAATACTTACGGATCCATAAGTACAATACTCACGAGTACTATTGATCATGCTTCATTCAAAAGTACAGTACTCACGAGTATTGTACGTTTGTACCCAGAACATGTGTATGATATTCTAATATATGGTACTATGTTTCTCGCGTATTATCATTATTTCAAAATATGTCAATACTAGTCTCGTTAGAAAGTATTTTCTACAATGATTCTAATGTAATTTATTTCATCAAAAAATACACTCCGGATTGAAAGTTATGGACAAAAATATTTTCTCTCTCTTCTACTTCCATCATCCTTTATTGCTTTAATTATTGCTGACAACTATTCCTAAGAACCGGGTGGGTGAACGGGTAGTAAGGTGACTATGTGTAGAATTTTTCTAAACTTAATTGGTTTTATATACATGGACACGTACATTGACTGCAGGTTAAGACTATTTCACATAAATGTGCCTCAATGGAAATGTGGTGGTAATATATATTATTTGTGATATTATAAAACTTCTATGATTTGGTAGTACATGCTCCTATTATGTTGGAGGCTTAACTATATTTCCAAGGATTCCGTTATGGTTGTGACTCATAATGTAAACGAAACTAAGTAACCGAATGTTCAGTTGGAGAAAATTGATGAGCGCAGACTCCTTTGAAGCATATGTGTATCGCAAAAGCTAACTTGGTAGGTGGTGTATCTAGGCCTTTAATGCCGTCATAAGAGGTTGTGATGTGCATGGGCTTGGTAGACTGTGTGTGGATTGTTAGGTAATTTAGATGTAAATGTCGTTACATGTAACAACAAATAGTTGCAAATAATTAACAATTGCAGATAGATCAAGATAAGATATACAAGAATAAAACATTGTAGGAGAACATAAATAAAAGAGTAAGAAACTCCTGACCGGATCGTCTCGTTGAGAAACAAGACATATATATTTGTATATACATATGTATACTTAAAGAAATCATTTCCTTGCAATCCTTCGGATAAACGATGTTCTTTCGGTCCATCCAGTCATTAAGAATGCAGCAAGTCTATATCCTTGGCTCGTCTCGCTAACGCTTGACGCCAAGTCGCTCCGCATGTCTGCTTGCGTTTAACGTCACTCTTCCGGCACGTCAAATTGACGCCGAAATATTTGCACCACCAGTGCAGCCCAGCGATCACATGTACCACCACGCGGACAGATCGTGTCAAAGGAATAGAAGAACGACATTGTTCGTCTCGTTCAGGAGAAGGATCTCCATGAGACAACTTTTCTGAATACTCGCTTCATTCTGAAGACAAGTCTCCACAAAGCAGCAATTCACATAGGCGAAGGGAAAGAAGAGAAATACTCTGTCAAGAGGACACATCTCTCGTCTCTTGCAAACGGCGGCTTACGGTTGTGCGTTATGCAGAGAGAGACTGAATTCATTGTGTGTCCAACCCTATTGATATGTTTCCCTATTTATAACCCTTTCACGTCCCACATCCTAATCCTAGACGGACATGATCACTCGATCACTCTTGTACACGAAACGTACATGCCTTTACCGTTAAGGAAAGGAAACCATTAATTATATATAAATAATTAACTTCATCTCTTATTCACATAATGGAAAGTTGTTGAACCGTTTCAGAATTGTACACGAAACGTACATATCTTAATCGTTAAGGAAAGGAGACCATTATTTATATAAATAATTAACTTCATCTCTTATTCACATAACAGAAAGATGCTAAAACGTTTTGGAAAGATATAATTAATTAAATCAATAATTAATAACGTGATTACCCTTTTATACAAAAGGGGTAACTTATGTTTCTTTCCATTATGTACTGGTTGCGCTACATTGGGCTTAACCCATGCTAAATAATAGATGTAAAATGTAACATCCCTGACCTGGGTTATGTTCTAACCCCAGGAGTTTTGCTTAACAAAGTTGATTATATGCTTGTACTTATCCTGTGAAAAGTAATTAGGGCTCATGAGGAACTTATATTTCAATTTTGGTCATGTTTGAACAATGTTAAAGCAATGATTGCTTGTTTTGGACTAAAGTGCAAATTACCCAAGTTGAGGGGTTAACTTGCAAATTGCATATGATAAGATGTTCCTGTGATGTTGAGACATCATAAGGATGAATATGATGTAGTAGTATAGTTTTCACAAGCCTGGACACCAAGATAGAGCTTGTTGGACAATGTTGTGCATTAAAACCTAGTTTTGGAGTAAAGTGCAATTTACCCAAAATCTAGGGTTCAATATGCAAATTACCACTTCAAAAAGGTCCCTAATGTTTCTTGGCATCATTTAGAGCAAATAAAATGAGAGGGGTGCTTCATTTGAATTAATTTGGAGGAGAGAGAATCTTGATATTAAAATAATCAAGATTAATGCCTAATTGAAACCCTAATTCGATTTAGGGCAAAAATGAATAAAAATAATTGAAGGGTTTTAACCAAAATGTTTTGGGTTGATTTTGAATAAGGATGGACGTTCCTTTGCCAAGATAAGGAACAAAAATATCCTAAGTAGGTGAAATTCCACTCACCATTATTATAAGGAAAAGAAAACCCACTCACATATGGATATTAATATAATAAGCATTAAGGTGCTTAATTTGATTTTCTTTAAATCATGGATAATGGAGAGGAATAAGAGGCAATTAATATAGCCTCGTCCTTAAGGATTTTGAGGAGAATTTGAGGGGGAAGAGGCGGCACCAATTTTTGAATTAAATGCATTTTAATAATGCATTTTCTCTTTCATTGAATTTTTATAAAAAGGCCTTTTCCTAGCCAAATGAAAGGCTATTTCGACCCCACTTCTTCTATTAGCTTGGAAACCGACCAAGGAAGCTAGGGAGGACCAGGAGGACGAACCCCAACCTGTGGGTAAGCTCTTGACCTTCGTTATCCTTGATTTCATGGTGGAAATCGAAAATAAATTATGGATTCCTTCTTATTTCGATCTCCTCTTCAACCCTAGCCAACTTTTGCAATCAAAAGCTTGAGGACGAGCCTAGGGGGAGTTGCAAGAGCTTCATCCACCATTAATGTCGTGAGCTTGGAGCTTTGGAGCTCAATTGGAGGCGGGTTTTATAACTTAAACCCTTAAACATTGCTATTGCATCAATTCTCTATGCTTTGTTGATTGATTTCTTCAATTTGATGCACTCTTGTTTCTTTCTGCAATTTCCATCAAGAACGGTTGCTTTTATTGGTTGTTAGAAGGAAGGGGATGATGACATCATCCTAGATTCTTATACAAAGAAAATTACCAAGCAAAACCGTTTTGATAGCTACTCCAAATCGTTTTAATTTGATTGGCTATGCGGTTTCAGCAAACCGTTTAAGGGCAAACGGTTTGAAACCGTTTGGGAGAAAACGGTTTCAAGACCGTTTGAGATGGTTGACCAAGCGTTGACCGTTTGAGAATTTTGTTCCTAATTATGTAGGCTGATAACACTCCAAATTTTAGGGATTAACTCCAAAGGAATCGAGAGTTGAAGGCCAATCAATTAGGCAATCGGATTGAATTATGTGCTGATTTTCAACCTGATTAACTTGACCTGGTTGAGAAAACGGTTTCAAGACCGTTTTATATGGTTGACCAAGCGTTGAACGTTTGATATTACTGTTCATAATTATGTTTATTAATAACCCTCCAAATTTTAGGGATTAACTCCAAAGGAATCGTGAGTTGAAGGCTAATCAATTAGGGAAACCTAATTGGATTAAGTGCTGATTTTCAATCTGATTTAATTGACCTTTTTGGGGAAACGGTCTCAAGACCGTTTGTGTGCGTTTACCAAGGGTTGAACGTTTGAGATTACTGTTCCTTATGATGTGGTATAATGACCCTCTAAATTTGAGAGGTTAACTCCAAAGGAATCATGCGTTGAAGGCTAATCAATTAGGCAAACCCTAATTGAAAACGGTGATGAAATTCCAATGAGTTAAGTTGAGATTTTGGGTTGATTAGCCCAAACGGTTTCAAGACCGTTTGGGGATCACCCAAACGGTTTCAAGACCGTTTGGGGATCACCCCAAGACCTTTTGGAGGTCTGGGGTCAAGTATAGTTGACCAATTGAAGGTCCAAAGGTACTAATCATATTGCAATGTAGTGCTGATCTATTGATCAACTCGATAGACCAATCCATGATGATTTTTCACTAGAATCCAAAGGTTGGATGGCCAAACGGTCTCAAGACCGTTTGGTGGTCACCCAAGACCGTTTGGAGGTCTAGGGTTGAGTATGGTTAGGTGTTTGAAGGTCTAAAGGTACCAAGTTGTCATACAATGCAATGCTGATTTGGTGATCAATCCAATGATCCAAACCTTAATTGGATGGCTTGGATTTGAGTGATATGATGGGCAAACGGTCTCAAGACCGTTTGGAGGTCATCCAAACGACCTCAAGACCCTTTGGGGTCAGGTCATACCCAATTTGGATGATGGTTCAATAGTTTCAAAGTAACCAATCTTGCATTGATGAGTGTTGTTGGATCTTCAATTCCAAACCCTAATTCAATTGAATCAAGCCCTAATTGATGACCAATTGAGGGTCAATTGAGGGTCAAATTAGTTGAAGGTTGACCTATTAAACTCAATTGAAGTATCAGCATAGGTCCAATTGATGATTGGTTCCATGAAATCAATGGTTGAAGGTCCAATGCAATCAATTGAAACACAATTAGTAGCATGATTGATGATCAACTTCAAATCTCTAATTGGTGTTTATAAACCCTAATCCCATTGAGATCAGACCATAATTGAAGTCCCAATTGAGGGGTGAGCCATGATTCAAATGATGATTGAGTTGATGATCCAATTGGTTGAAGTTCCATTGATTAGAATTGAGTGCGGTTCAATTTGGTTAATTCAATTGGATACCTCATGTTATTGAAGGTCTAATTGATCAAACCTTTTTGAAAACCTAATGTGATTAGGTGGGAGATACCTTTAATGGTACTAGTCTTTAATGCATAACAAATGCATGGACCCAATACATGATGTAAACCCTAATTGAGGCTGATTCAATGTATAACCTTAATAAGAGGTTGTCTACATGTGAAATCACTAATTAGGATGTTAGTAAAACCTAGTTGAGGGTGTATCCTTGTGAAACCCTAGTGGAGGGTGTATCATTGTGAACCCTGGTTGAGGGTGTAACCTTGTGAAACCCTAGTGGAGGGTGTATCATTGTGAACCCTGGTTGAGGGTGTATCCTTGTGAAACCCTAGTTGAGGGTGTATCATTGCGATTGTTTATAGGCAACTTTATAATAAAGTTATGCCTTAAACTAAGATAAGTCCATATCATGTGAGATAGCTGGACAATTCTAATGTGTGGCCTATGCATTATATGCTAAGGGTGAGTATTCTATGATGGAATGTATTAAGAGGGGAAATAACTTAATACAAGATAAAGTTGGTTAACTCAAGAGGGTCTGAATTAATGAGAAATGGGAAACCCTAACCCTGGTAAGGGAATAGTAGTGTTACCCTTGAATAATGATGTTATATATTGTTTTGCATGGTGCTGATATGAAATTGATGTATTATCATCTGTACTAACCATGCAGGTATGATGTGATGATGAACATAGCCAGGTATGAGCTATGACATTTTATGTATTGACATTGTTTATTGGGCCTTATGTGCCATGCTATACCTTATTGCCTAGTATGAGGTAATAAGAGAAGTAATGGGCCTTAAGTGCCATGAGAAGATGTTTATGTAATAAGCATCATATTTATCTTGGTCAGGTGACCTGAAGGTGATAATTACCTGAAAAAGTGGTAATAATGCTCAATGATGAGCTAAGGGTTTGAATACCCAGAACCATATGATTATGGCATTGAGTTGCAAAGGAATGAAAATTCCCAGTATTGAAATGAGGGACTGAGATCCACATGTCTTATAAAGACTGAGAAGTGATTAATGGAAATAGTACATGTTTTCTTTATATCATTTGTCTTATTAAGTTATGTTTGGAAACTTGGCTGATGCTAAAAGAATATGATAATGTACTTAATTAATCAAGTGATACCATATAATGTAGTTGCCCTGATCACAGATCCATCAGCGTCAGAATTAGCTGAATGGTGAAACGAGTTTACTCGGAACGCATATTTTTGAATATGTGGGGGTAATTGGGAAATTATATCCTTATGCCCCATAGGCATTGCTACGGGCTATGTCCTATGAACGGGATTGGTTACGGACCATACCCCAATAAGAGCATGGCTACGGGCCATGACTCCACAAAATAATACCGGGCATTGGCTATGGGCCATATCCTGAAGAGAGTATATGCTATGGGCTATAACTCTAATAGCGATGTTGCCAGTATACCCTGGAAAGCTATCTAGCAGAGACACAAGATGTCCTGCATGTTATCTCGTACTGACCGAGATAGTTGAGGTCATGGGAATCCGGCTCTTCCATTGACCTATGTGTGGTACCGATGCTTTACGTAACCGTGGTCGGTTGGAGTATGAGCGGTATACCTCATCTCCTCAGGGCATAAGTAT
Source organism: Alisma plantago-aquatica (assembly GCA_963693085.1). Classification (NCBI taxonomy): domain Eukaryota; kingdom Viridiplantae; phylum Streptophyta; class Magnoliopsida; order Alismatales; family Alismataceae; genus Alisma; species Alisma plantago-aquatica. The sequence continues at coordinate 1,289,193,634 of OY856412.1, read as the reverse complement.
GATTGTAAAACATAATCAGCCGTGTAGCATATTTGCTTAGGGTTGAATTGCGAGAATCAATGGTTGATGATACATGGTCTATTATATCATAGTTGGATAAATGATATACATGTTCTTCATATTCCTTCTTAAATGAATGACTTGCTGCTTAATCAAGTTATAATTGAAATGACTGCATAGAGAATACTGCTCTGCATATCTTATTCAATGATTTACCTACTGTTGAGTAAATATAATTCTACTGCTCAGTGTTATTCTATTATCGGCAATAACAATGTTTCTGGTGGAGAGTTATATCTCTCGCTGGGACAATTTTTATAATTGTCTCACCCCCGTGGGATTAAATTTTTAGGTAACCACCGACGAAAAGGCAAGGAACCTATTACAGAGGAAGAGCAGCAGCAGCAGTAGCATGGACAACAGTAAATACCAAGTGGGGATATGAGCTGTCAAGTTGTATATAGAAAGTCCTATGAGTCGTCTCTGTACTCTCGGGTCCTAGGAGTAATGTTTTGATGGATCGATCTGATATTTTGGCTTTAAGCCTCGAGGGTTTTATACTACCTGTGTACAGTTAAGACAGAGTAGTTGATGTTTGTATTCCTCAAGAAGTAATAGTACATGAGATGTATATATGAACCAGGATGTAAGGTTTTACTTTGGTTCTGAATGAAAGAGTTTTCCTGTGAATGGATCTCTTTGCAAATGGTTTTAATTTTCACTGATTTTTGCTAATCCGCTGCAACTGATTTGCTTCCGCATGTTTTATTATTGTTAATGACACTTATTATCTTAAATGATGGCGGGTTTCATGACATAAAAGCTATATATCTAACAATCCCCCACAAAGTCCAATGTGTAGTGCCCTGCCAAACAGTCCTCCATACTATGCTTTCAGTAGATACCTTTCGGTTTGAATCTACCTGAGTTATCCAATGTAGACTCCCACATGAACTAAGTGAACTAAAGTCTTGAACTTGAACCTTGGTTGCAAGAGTATCAGTTGGTAAAAACATAATAAAGACATGGCAGTAAAGAAGTAAAACGATGCATTAAAGGCCATGCATCCTAATCAGGGAATCATGATTGACATAGGAAATAACCCTTTTCCTTGTTGCGGCCCACACAACATCAATCACTTAGTTGAAGTCTCCAAGGATGTACTGCTAGCATCCTGTCCTAGGACTTGACTCCATTCAGAGACTAATCTTTTACTAAATTGCAGCTTATGACACTAAACAGGTTTTCAGGGGAGAGACACACAGATGCATGAAGCATCAAAGATAAATTTACATAGTGTCATCAATTCACCCGACAGCTTGTTATTACCACATTGAACCCAATTCGTGGGATCTCCACTCTTTTGGGTTGGGTTGCTACTGCCTCTAAATAAGAAGGGGTTTCAGTCCCATCCCCAACCTAAAATTCTCAACTAATGCCATATTAAGACATATAGTCAAAGGATTGGGTTTATAAGAAACAAGGTACCTTCGTAGTCAAGCCTTGACCCCACAAGACACTAACTCCCTTACAGACATAAGTCTGACTTGGATGTGTCAAAGTTGTTTTAATTATACTTGTCAATCTTTATATCTTTTATAGTTGTATTGTTATTAATATGAAATGAAACTGCAGGAATCATATTTATTTTCAAAAGCTAACTTAGATTAAAATCTATGTTGCCATTCAACTTCCAATTCAATTTCATATATAAAACACCCAATTAAGCTTCAGAAGAAGACCAAGACAATCCATAAAACAACACATTTTCTTATTAGGAAAATATATCACAAGACACCATTACTCCTAGAGTTCATGACAAACCGGCATGCATTATTATATCCTTTTACTACTAAAGGAAATTTGTCATAATGAAGTCAAGGTAACGCGTTACCTTTACAGACCTCAATACTCTATCAAGAGATTTCTAAATGGGTCTTAGCAGGATCATTGGTGTATCTACTCAACTTGCACATAACAAACATAATGTATGTACATGTGTGGTTCTTAAGATACATCAAACTTCCAATATCCAAAAAGTATCGTAATTAATTCATTAGAACTTCAGTCACATTCTTATATAAGACATTTTGATGAGTTCATATAGAGTCTTAACATGGTTGCATGATGTGTACTATAACTTCTCTAGTATCCTCTCAACATAATGAGACTTTTATAGAGTTATACCATCAGTAAACCTCATGATTTTAGGCCTTAAAATCACATCAACGACTCTTATATATATTTCATCTAAAACTTGTTACATAAGAATGATAGTCTAATTTATTATTTTTATATTGGAAACAAAACATCATCTATGTATAACAACATGAATCAACCATTTATGATTTTTACAGTAGATACATTTATCAAAATTATTAGAAATGAAGCATTTTATTGATAGTACTCTATCAAACATCTCATATCATTGCTTAGGAGATTGTTTCAAGCCATGCAATAGCTTTAATAAATTTACACACTTTTATGCTCATTCCTACAATGCACAAATCCATCAGGTTGTTCCACATATATATATATCTTCTCATGAATATAACCGTGTAAGAATATAGAATTCTCATTCATATATTGAATATGAGATTATATGTAACAACCAGTGCCTTAAGCATTCATATTGTGTTCATGTAGGAAACATAGAATATGTATCAAAATACTTTATTCCTTCAGAGTGTAAAACCTTTAGCAACTAGCCTAGCAAAGTACATTATTGATTATCTAGTCTGAATTTATTTTCATCTTAAGGATCCATTTACTAACAACTTTAGAACAACTGGAAGACAAATCTATAAATTCCCATAATTGATTTCAGAGAATTCATAAGATTTCTTTGTTAACAAATTCTTTCAAAACTAAGCTTCTAGAGAATCCATAGCATGTTTTGAAAGGAACAAGATCATCTTTGATATTATAAGTGAGAAACTCACTTCTATCATCCTTGAAAATCTTAGTACGTCAACTTCTCCTTTGTTCAACCATTTCATCAGAATCTATAAATTCAGAAATAGCAAATTCTAAGTTGCCCCCCACATTTCTCATCCTTTCTACATACTCGAGAAAAGACCATATGTATAATGAATCTTTTATGATATATTTATTTAGATACACCTATTTTTAATGGGAAAACATTATCATAGAATGTTGTATGTAATATCACAATTGTATAAGCCTTATAGCCTAAGATTTCAGATTTTACAATCATAAATCTAAAGGCATAACTTGTCTTTACATGACCCAATAAAATGACATCAATCATTTTTCTAATTTCTTTTCTTTTTTGTTCAGAGACATATACCTTAGTAAAATGCCCCCACATTTGAATATATTAGAAAAACAATTCTTTCTCAATCAATAACTCAATTAGGTTATTCTTATTATGTCTATGAAAAACTTTATTCAAAAAATGACAAGCCATAGTCAAAGTTTCTTCCACATATGTATGAGTAAACTTGAGGTATGGAGAAAGTAATTAGCCATTTAAATAAGGAATTAGATTTTACGTTTTACAATCCCAATAAACTGTGGTGTATATGGAGAAACAACCTTCATGAACTACACAGTGGAGTTGTCAAAATTCCAACAAACAAGTTCAAGGTATGTCCTTCTCCCCATCATACCTTAATCATTTAAGTACCTTACTAGTTTGAGTTTTAGCTTCCATCTAAAATATTTTGAATTTTCTAATGTCTCAATTTTACTTTTAAGTATAATGACATAACAATATCTACACAAATCATCCACATATGTTATTAAATAATAATTTCTAGTTCCTATATGTAACTTCATTAAATTCACAGATGTAATGGTGAACTAAATCTAGAATTTCAGAATTCTTATTATAAAAGAAATTCTTCTAGTCAATTTAGTTTGTATATATATTTTACATCTTTCAGAATTAATGTCGGATTTCGGAACCAATTCATGATTCATCATTTATTTCATAGACACAACAAAATATGTCTCAAACAAAAATATTATATATTAGATGAAACAAGATTCATGCATACAGAACTATAGTCATTCAAATATTAAATTACAATTTGAAATATGTTCAACAAGAATCTTAAACTAGTTCTCCATGTTACACAAATATCACTTGCTAAAGAACATAGTATCACGAAGATATGTAATAATAACTTATTACATGTTACAGTCTATTATAAAACATCTCATTTAATAATCGAGATTTTAGGTTTTAAAAACACATACCCATCATTAAGGTTCAATAAAATAATTATCTAATTATAATCTCCTTAATTTCAGATGTGGCAACCTTCTATCCTTTGTATATAAAGGACATACTTTATTTTTAGCCATAGATATATGTACTATCTTTAATTTCTTATCTTTGGTCTCAGTACTAAAATTAACTGCCGGGTAAGAATTAACATGTAACTTGACATTTGTATCTTTCAGGTGTACGTCTTGTTTATTAATATCTAACATGAGACCGCTCATTGACATTCTCCTTTATATTTGAGATATATGCCAAACGACTTCCTAAAATATTAGGAATATCTCAACTATAGACATAAAAATAAAATTTTTAGGTGTACATCTTGTTTATTAATTTCTAACATGAGACCGCTTGTTGACATTCTCCTTTATATTTGAGATATATGCCAAACGACTTCCTAAAATATTAGGAATATCTCAACTATAGACATAACAACAAAATTTTCAAGTGTACACCTTGTTTATTAATGTCTAACATGAGACCGCTCATGTAACGACGTTTACATCTAAATTACCTAACAATCTTAAAGAAATCATTTCCTTACAATCCTTCGGATAAGCGATGTTCTTTCAGTCCATCCAGTCATTAAGAATGCATCAAGTCTATATCCTTGGCTCGTCTCGCTAACGCTTGATGCCAAGTCGCTACGAATGTCTGTTTGTGTTTAACGTCGCTCTTCCGGCACGTCAAATTGACGCCGAAATATTTGCACCACCAGTGCAGCCCAGCGATCGCAGGTACCACCACCTGGACAGATCGTGTCAAAGGAATAGAAGGACGACATTGTTCGTCTGGTTCAGGAGAAGGATCTCCATGAGACAACTTTTCTGAATACTCGCTTCGTTCTGAAGACAAGTCTCCACAAAGCAGCAATTCACATGGGCGAAGGGAAAGAAGAGAAATACTCTGTCAAGAGGACACATCTCTCGTCTCTTGCAAACGGCGGCTGACGATTGTGCGTTATGCAGAGAGAGACTGAATTCATTGTGTGTCCAACCCTATTGACATGTTTCCCTGTTTATAACCCTTTCACGCCCCACGTCCTAATCCTAGACGGACACGATCACTCGATCACTCTTGTACATGAAACGTACATGCCTTTACCGTTAAGGAAAGGAAACCATTAATTATATATAAATAATTAACTTCATCTCTTATTCACATAACGGAAAGTTGTTGAACCGTTTCAGAATTGTACACGAAACGTACATATCTTAATCGTTATAGAAAAGAGACCATTAATTATATAAATAATTAACTTCATCTGTTATTCACATAACGGAAAGATGCTAAAACGTTTCGGAAAGATACAATTAATTAAATCAATAATTAGCTGTCAAAGGGTTTGACTCTCCCCCGTCCGAACCCTAGCGCTCTGGCGACTAGCGAACGGCGGTGGGAGTTCTTCCTCTTCCCCCGTGGAAAACCTACGTCTCCCTAGTGGTTACCCTCCCTCTTGCAGGTTCAAGGCGGTTTTTGTGCAGGTTATCGTCTCCGCAGACTCGGTTCCTATGAGATGGCAGAAGACTTGGCTAATCGGTGTGCACATCTGGGATTGGAGGACGACGATGGCAACGACATTGTTGATCTTGGGTCGGAATTACAGGAGGGCGAGGAGAGTCACGTCGGCCTGTCTCTGGCCGCACGCCTCCTCACGGATAGACCTTTCAATTTTTGGGCGATGAAACGGATGTTGACACAGGCGTGGGCGCTATCGCAAAAGGTGTTGTTCAAGCAAGTGGATTCGGTGGTCTTCATTATACAGTTTCTACACTGGAAGGATAAGAAGAAGGTTCTTGAAGGTGGCCCGTGGAATTTTGAGAACAGGCTTCTTCTCATGAAGGAGATCGAGGACGGGGACAGGCCGGAGACAATGCTGATTAAAGATTGTGCCTTTTGGATCAGGCTCTATGGTCTTCCTTTGTGCCATAGATCGGAAGGCGCCATACGGATGATTGCAGGAAAGATTGGAACGGTGATGGCAGTAGACAGAGATGAACTGGACTGGGAAGTGGCACCGCGAATCCGAGTAGTACTGGATGTTACCAAGCCGTTGAAAAGGGTGCAAAGAATCAAAGATAAAAAGGGCAATGTTATCCCGCTGGAGATTAAGTATGAAAGGCTTCCTAGTTTTTGCTTCCTATGCGGTCTGCTAGGTCATGTGGACAAAGACGGCACGATTGAGGCGGAGGGGGAAGAAACGGTGTAGAACTGGGGGGCCTGGCTTAAGGCCTCGCCGAGGAAACAAAGGCTAACAGTGGCGGAGGAGATCTTCGGGGAAGGCACGACGAAGAAAGCTATTACTTTCACTACTAAACCGACGATCACGGCGCCTTTGCACCTGCCACGAAGGGATGGCGGCGGTGGGAGTGTGAGGGAAGGGAGCAGCGACACGTCAAGGCACGGCGAGGAGAACCCTAGGAGGAAGGGGGGAACGAGCGACTTGACGCAGCTTCTCTGCATGGCAATGTAAGGGAGGCGCCGAGAACTGAGGGTGTGTGTAGTAACCCTAGGCGGGAGGTCAACGAAGCACGTGTGGAGTTGCCGCTGGAGAAGACAACAACCGCAGATACATCGGGGACAGACCAGTCCATGTTGAACGTTAATAATGCTCCAGTGGCGGAGGGCGTGGAGATCACCGGGGTATCCCCAATTATACAGAAAGCGAGGAGGGACAGTAGCTGCTCGTTGGGGTCGCAGGGGGGCACGGGGGGTGCTGTGGTTGTTACAGACAAGGAAGTGCTGACGGTGCTATCCGGGGGGTTTGATCGGCATCCGCAGGGCCACACAACGGAGGAGGAGGCATACTTAACTCAGCAGGGACATCACGAGCAACCTGAGAGAGGTATCGACTTTGACGGTGGATGGGTGGAGACTCGGAAGGTCACGAGGAGCCAAAAGAAGAAAATTTCTCCTCGTCGTGTGGAGGACATGGCAACTACTGAGAAGAAGAAGGAATACAAGCTACGGAAGCCATATCTTGTCAGAAGGAGAAGCCTAGTGCAGGAGGATGAACCCTACATTGATGTTGATCTGAGGAACAACATTGGGAAGAGAACCAGGCCCGAGGACCCTATGATCGTGGATGAAACTGGGTGCAATATACAGGGTGAAGTAACAAAGAAGCAGGCTATGGGTGAGGAGACGGCACCATCGGGATGGCTCACATCTCAAGTAATGGGCTCTGGTATTGACCGGGCTCGCGAACAACAATGAAGATATTAGCATGGAACTGCCAGGGGATGGGTAAACCTGGCAGTTCAGACGCCCTCCGGAGCTGGTGCTGGAGGGAACGCCCGTCCTTGGTCTTCATCTCGGAGTCCAAGATTAGTGACTCACAGCTAGAAAAAGTTCGTCGAAAGTGTGGCTTCACGGAGGGGGTATGTATCCCTAGTGTGGGGCGAGCGGGTGGGCTGGGGATGTGGTGGAAGGATATTGACATGACTTTGACATCTTTCTCACAAAGGCACGTGGATCTGACAGTTAAAGATGTGGTGAATAACTCTATCTGGAGAGCTATTGGCATATATGGGTGGTCCGAGCAAGTAAACAAGCACAAGACCTGAGATTTGATGAGGGAATTGAAAGCACAGAGCACTCTTCCGACTATTTTCTTTGGCGATTTTAATGAAATTACATCGAACGAAGAGAAGCTTGGGGGGCCCACCTAGAGCTGAGAGGTGGCTCCAGGATTTCCGTGATGCCATTGATGACTGTGATCTCCTTGATCTTGGGTTTTCGGGCAGCCCCTTCACCTGGGAAAGGGGCCTTACTATGGAGACGCTAGTTCGAGAAAGACTTGACAGGGCACTGGCTACGTTTGAGTGGAGACATATGTTCAGTTATTGCAAAATTCTCCATCTACCGAGATATAAATCTGACCATTCACCGATCATCATATCCTTTGACAAACGCTGTGAACAGGACAAGAAGAAGGAAAGATTTTTCCGTTTTGAGCCGTTTTGGCTGCAGGACCCGGAATGTGGGCAGATTGTAGAAGAGTCATGGGTACAAGGAATGGGGGCTGGCATTCAAGCAAAGATTGCAGGGTGTGGATTGAAACTTGAAGAATGGGCGGAGAAAAAATTCGGACACATGAAGAAAATGATAAAAGAGATAGAAGATGCACTGAAAAAAGAACAAGCTTGGGCCCCTGATAATGCAGTCCTGAAAAGATGTGAAGAGCTCTCAAAGAAACTAGAATACTGGCATAGACTAAAGGATGACTACTGGTGTGCTCGTGCTCGAGTAAATGAATTGAAGGGTGGGGACAAGAATACCAAATACTTCCATCTTAAAGCGTCGCAGCGGAAGAGGAGGAATCGTATAGAGGGTCTCAAAGATGATGAGGGGAAGTGGTGCACCGAGGAGAAAGATATTACTGCGGTCATCCTTAAGTTCTTTGAAAAGCTCTTTAAAACCAGCAACCCTTTGGGTTTTGAGGAGGCTACCATTGGCATCACTAGACAAGTTTCTGATGAGATGAATGTTATGCTTGAGAAAGATATTATTGATGAAGAAATCCTTGCTGCATTAAAGCAAATGCATCCGAACAAAGCCCCGGGTCCTGATGGGATGAAAGCGATGTTCTTTCAAAAATTCTGGAATATTGTTGGAGAGGATGTTTCAAATTACATTAAAGGGTGGTGGAAAGGTGAAGTGTCTATTGATGAGGTGAACTCGACTCTTGTTGTGCTTATTCTAAAGGTGGAACATCCGAAGGGTATGGCTGAATATCGACCGATAAGTTTGTGCAATGTGGTGTACAAAATCGTCACAAAGGTCATGGCAAACAGGCTGAAGCCTATGATGGACAGGATTGTCTCACAAAATCAGAGTGCTTTCATTCCCGGCAGATTGATTACAGATAATGCCCTCATCGCTTATGAGCTTTTTCACAAAATGAAGCAAGGAGCCAATAGGAAGAAGGGAAGTATGGCGATCAAACTGGATATGTCGAAAGCATATGATAGAGTCGAATGGAGATTTCTCGATCATGTTATGCTCAAGATGGGTTTCTCTTCCTTGTGGCATCGTCGTGTTCTGAATTGTGTTTCCTCGGTTAGTCACTCATTTGCCATCAATGGGGACCGATCTTTGGAGATGAAGCCTTCCCGCGGCCTGCGACAGGGTGACCCACTCTCCCCCTATCTCTTTATCTTATGTGCTGAAGCTTTTTCTACAGCTATTATTCATGCCTCTGACAGCAAGAGCGTGCACGGGCTTAGTGTGTGCCGCCTTGCTCCACGTATTTCACACTTGTTCTTTGCAGATGACAGTATCCTCTTCACTAGAGCAACTCAGAGTGAATGCTTGACCATAGCTAATATTATTAGCCAATATGAACAAGCATCGGGCCAGAAATCAACTATGACAAGACTGAGGTTGTTTTTAGTAAAGGGGTTACTACGGAGGTTCGTCAAAGTCTGCAGGAAATCCTCAACGTGAGAGAAGTGGAAAAGCATGCGAAGTACTTGGGTCTCCCTACTGCTATTGGAAGATCTAAGCGTCTAGTGTTCAGCTTTATTAAGGAGCGAGTATGGAAGAAGTTGCAGGGATGGAAGGAAAAATTCTTGTCTAATCCGGGGAAAGAGGTTCTCATTAAATCCATCGCACAGGCCATTCCTTCATATATTATGAGTGTGTTCCAGCTTCCTTCGACGCTTATTCAAGAGATCCACAGTTGTGTAGCCAATTTTTGGTGGGGAGCAAAAGGTAATGAGAGGAAGATAGCTTGGCAATGTTGGGAACGACTATGCAAACCAAAAAAGCAGGCGGTATGGGATTTAGAGACCTACATAGTTTCAATCAAGCTCTTCTTGCAAAACAAGTATGGAGGTTACTTGTAAAACCGACTTCTCTAGTATCACAGGTTCTCAAAGCAAGATACTATCCACGTTCATCCATTTTGGAAGCGCATAGAGGATACAGGCCGAGTTACACATGGAGAAGTCTGTGGGGAGCGAAGGCACTGGTATGTGAAGGGGTGAACTGGAGGGTGGGTGATGGAGGATTAGTTGACCTATGGAACAGCAGATGGGTGATGAACCTACAAGGCATGTTGGGTGATCTCTGTCCGGATGTTCAGGTGGTGTACCCGTCACTACAGGTCAGCGATCTACTCGATCGGGACAGCTGCGTTTGGAAGGAGGAGGAGATACGGACTATTTTCCCACGTGCTGCCGCAGATGCTATTGTTTCCACACCGCTCAGCTCAAGGAGACCACCCGACACGCCCTTCTGGTGGCCGAGGCCGAGGGGAGATTTCACGACCCGCTCAGCCTACTGGTTGGGTCATCTAGGCAGGGAGGAGTATCTACGCAGCCGTAGGGAGCAGAACGATCCGATATGGAGATGGATATGGAGGACACAGTGGCCTCCACGCCTCGCGCATTTCCTATGGCAGGTTTGTACGGGCAGTATGGCCACGATGGGAAGGCTCTATGATCGTCACTGCAATGTGGATTTTCTTTGTCCGATATGTCACATAGAGAAAGAGACCATCGATCATCTATTGTTCGAGTGTCCGGAGGTGAGGCAGCTGTGGAGTAACCACCCTTTGAAAGATAAGATCCTACAGTCAGGCAACCGCCAGTTAGCTGACCGGCTTCAGTTCCTTGCGGATAACCTTTCCGGGGAGGAGCTCGAGATGGCAGCAGGTGTGTGGTGGGGGCTGTGGCACTGGAGGAACAAGCGGGTCTTCGACCAGGAGATTACGGAGAAAAGGGTCATCATCAGCAGATACACAGGCATTATCGGCGAGTACAAAGACACCATGGCGGCACAAGCTACCGGAGCGGCAGCACGTGAGCAGCTGCAGCTGCAGCGCTGGGGTAGACCGCCCCGGGGGAGATTGAAGCTGAATACCAATGTTGCTACGGGTCCCCGTGGCGCTATTGGGCTTGGAGGTGTGCTGCGCGACCACTCGGGGAGGGTGGTCAAAGCTTTCAGCCAGCGGCGGGATGCCATGGTGGCGGTGGAGATGGGAGAAGCTCTCGCTCTTCTTTTCTTCTTGCGGCACGTAGCGGCGATGGGTTGCATGGACCTGATATGTGAGACAGATTCTCAAGTTCTACACCTGGATCTCATTGGACCGACGCAACGCATGGATCATTTGGGTCTTATTGTAGATGATATTCGTAGTTTAGCTTTGTCTTTTGCTTCTATTTCCTTTGTTTTTGCTCCCAGGAGCTGTAATAAAGTTGCTCACGCTATGGCCAAAAGGGCCCTGGTTGATGACAACGTCTATGAACAGTCTGGAGAAATGGTACCTTCTTCCATTTCTCTGCTGGTTTTATATGATTCTGGTGATTAGTTGAATACAGGACCAGTCCCAAACTTCAAAAAAAAAAATTAAATCAATAATTAATAACGTGATTATACTTTTATACAAAAGGGGTAAGTTACATTTCTTTCCATTATGTACTAGCTGCGCTACATTGGGCTTAACCATGCTAAATAATAGTTGTAAAAGCTATATATCTAACATGGATAGTGTGAAGATGGTACGAATTTCGTTTTGTAGGATTCTTTAGATCAGGAATAGAGCAGCTGCGGTGCAAGAACTGCATTGTATTGATTAGAAGCACTAGCAAACGGCATTGGATGGGTGGCGCGCGAGTGGCGGTGCTGCGCGCCTGCCGCGGGATCAAGCCCGAAGCTAGCAGGCCGGGCGGCGCGCTGGTGAGCATTCACTAGAGAAGATCGGGGATGGAAACTGATCAGACATGTTCATAGCAGCAGTGAGCCCCATAGGACAGGACACAGGAGTACTGTGAACTTACAATCGGATAAGAGAACAGCTTTGGTGCAAGATAGAGCTAGCCGTATTGCCGGCATTGATTACGAGCAAACGACATTCCATGGGTGGTTTGCCCGACGGTGCTGCGGCAGCGTCAAGCCAAGATCAGCAGGCTGGGCCGGCGGGTTGGTGGGCATTCATTCAGTAGTGAAAGATCGGGAGTGGCAACTCCAGTGTCTCAGACCCTTTCAAAGCTGCAGCGAACCCCACTAGAGAGGAGTGGGTTTATATGGTTTGCTGTCCACCGTCATGCTATATATATCCCATGCCCCAACCGCACCCATGCGGTATTTCTGATCATCCAATCTCAGGTCCATTTACCAATTAGTTGGCAAAAACTGGGACGGTTCGGATTGGATTCTGGGAATCCATTGGGAAGTGGATTTATTTGCCATTCCTACACCCAACAGGATATACTATACCTTACCAGCTGCCACATTGTAGCTCAGCCTTTAGCAAACCTCAACAGCCCGGTTTAACTCACCGCCAAATTCGCGAACCGCTAGCTTCAGAACCATCGCCCCCAAGCTCCCCCTATCTATATAACAGGCACGACGGAACAGTACCGCAAGCGCCGGCAATACATCAAACCGCCTGCAATTCATCGAACCACTGTCACACACTCACAGGAGATCGATCGATCCATCACCAATGGCGACCAACGACGCCTGTTTCCTGCTGACATTCGCCCTCTTCGTCCTCCTAGTCCCGTTCCTTACCCTCGACCAATCCTCCATCCCGTCCGTCGCAGCCGGCCGCAAGCTCATCAACGCGGCGAGCCCAGAGGCAGCAGGAGCGGAAGCGACCTGGGCGCCGCCGGCAGAGCCCGGGTGCAACTTCTTGGGATGCGGTGGTCAGGAAGGCACGGCACTGATACCAGGCCTCGGACGGTACGCGTCAGGGGAGTTACCCAGGTTCCCTCCTGCTGGTTCGATATTCGGGCGTGACACTGCAGGAGCCATCGTCGGAGCGCATTACATCCCCGGCGGCGACGACACCTTCGTACCCAACCCTGGGTTCGAGATCCCCAACCCCGCCGCAGCAATCGCCGGTGGGATCCGCCCGCAAGTGCCCTGATGCATGCCAAGTTAGTTAGCCGTCGGACGTAGGGCCGGGGTCCGTGTTTTCTTCATGCAACCGTAAGGAGCAATGAGGTAAGGGTTTTAATAAGAGCATGGTATGAGTTAGCTTAGTATGCGGTGGTGGTAATGGATTCTGGGGCTTCTGGTTTGCATCTTTTCTTCTTCTGCTTGACATATAAGGTTGGATGTTATTAGCGTATGTTTTTGGTAACCGTATGTATTAAGGATCAGCGAGCTCTTGTCGTAATAAAAGTATGCAGCGGTGATGAGTTATATATAATGTGGCGATGGTAATGCATTCCGGGGCTTCTAGTAATATGCCTCTTCTTTTTCTGCTTGCTTATAAGGTTGGATCGATTAGACCGTATGATGTCACGTAACCAAATTGTTGTCAGCCACGATATATATGGTTCTGACAACAGCTGATGTTAACTTTGAATAAGCAAATGTGCAGCTTCATGTCTCGAAATTAAACTAGCTGAATGTTTCTTAACGTTAGTGCACGAGGGAGGGAGAGCAGGTGAGTTATCATGTTGCTAGTATAAAAATACAGGACAACAAAAATGCAAATTTGATGATTTGTGCAAAATAATTTGGGATAACAACGAGGCCAGAAAAACTTTTGAAATAGACGGGCCAATTTAGAAAAGAGTTTCTACGGCAATGGGTTTGAAGCAAGAGAATCGAATACATGTATCTAGTAGCAGTGGTAAAACTCTAAGGTCAATAAACACTATACCAATTGGTGTTTTAAAAACCAAGTTCCGAGAAAGGGTAATTCAAAGAGCATTTTCTCTCCAAGCGCAACAATTTTAGAAAATAAAATAAACAAAAGGGTCACTTTGTATGATCAGAGCGTACTTCATGATTTATCTTCATCGAACTTATACGTCTATTTGAGTTTTCCCCCATCAAAGCTTAGTAGCGACATGTACGTATGCCATTCGCGATAATATGTGATTGCGGTTGAACTCAAAAATATATCTAAAACTCTAATGACAGACACTGATTGGATATTAATGATGTTTATAGCGCACACACAACAAAAGCAACGCCATATTTGGTTTGTACTTCACTCTGTTCCTACTACATGACATACGTCAATGTTACATGCGGCACATATATTTGGATAACGAATCTTGAAGGGGGAATTTCACGGCGGTTAGATGTCATGCCGTTAACAAAATACTGCTACATAAGACGTTGAAAACAATAGGTTATTCTGTAACATGCATGATTAATTTTAATTTTAAAATCTGAGGTCCAAGAGATTAACCATCAATGTTATTGATTCAAAATCTAACTCTATGTTACAAGCACGTAATTTTAGAAAAATATGTATGGCTATTTTTTGTGTGGTCTATGTGATATGTTTTATTTTTCTCTTATTCAATTGATTCCAATGTGATGCTTGTTGAAATGTGGAAAGTCATTGAGCGAGACCATCTACTCACTTTCTATTTCGTTTTAATAGACACTCACTTTTCCCACTAAAGATAGCGGCTTTCTAACTGTAAGGATGCAGACCCAAGAGGAAATGTACTTCCCATTTAATTTGAAAAATAAATCCATCTACATCCAAATACACAATAAAGATATGCTGGAATAATTGTAATTTTTTATTTCTCAAATATTCATATACAAGACTAAAGTATAGCATTGAAAAATTAAAAAATTTAACTGTTACAATGCTTTGCTTCTATCATCATCCTTCACCAATAGAGTGATATATGAGAAAATTAAATTATAGCAAAGGATCGACAAAGGGTTATCTAACCACCTCGATCTATCTTTTGAGAAGGTTCAACTACACTTAAAGTTGTCCTAGTCAAACTTGGTTCACTCCTCCTTGCTCGCTACCTAGGGGTTGGAAGCATACTCCACAAGAGGAAAATAAAGATGGAAATTTTCAGCATAAAATCGGATATGAGCGTATTAATTGGAGATTGAGAAACATTAGGAAAAAAGACCTCAAATATAACAAGGCTTCCAATCTAAGAGGAAAAGTATTATCTAAGTGGATATCAAGAGCATATGAATTGCAATAAGATGATGATCAAGATAAGAATTTGTCAGTAATAAAATAGAAAAGTTGTTTCACAAAAATACACAATAAATTTAGAGCACGAAACCCATCTCAATAATAATAACCCACATGCATGTGAGATAAGCATAACACTAGTAAAATATAAATAAACAATTAAGGCTAAGGCTCATAACTTGAAAACCTAATAGAATAAGGCACACAACCAAACTCCCAAATATATAAAGTGGGCACAAAATCTAGGTATGGAGCACATAACCTCTATCCTAAATTAACATGTGCCATAACCCATGGTATGGGGCTCACAACCACCACTCTAAATAAAGGGCACATAACCCCATCAAACCAAAGCATTTATACATCTCTACGACTATTGTATCACAAAGCTTGCAAAATGTAGAGACAAGTGGAAGTTCAATCATATAAATAGAATTAATAAGATTGCCATAACATAAATAGACAACATGAAACATCCACCATAAAAGTGGGTAAAATTAGGATTCCATCTCACGAAAAGGAACAACATGCTTCAAATCTACAATTAGGGTTTAATCATGAAGTAAAGTACAAATTTTAGTGTCAGACAAAGATCACAAATCCAAAGTCATTAAGATTAGACCCACATAGGTCATCTAGTCAATAAAGAGAATATTCATCATTAGAATACTTCAAAGAGGCTCAAGAGAGAGAGAGAGAGGGAGGGAGAGAGTAAAGAAAGTAATTGCTCAATATGACTCATATACGAATGCAACATACCTCAAAGATGTTTGTCAATTTGTCAAAGCTCAAAACATAGATCCAAATTAGGGTTCCAAGGTTTGAAAAACCAGTGCAGAGAAAAGATCACCATATGAATTGTTTCATTAGAATACAAGGCTTTGATGGTTCTTTCCATAAAATTGAATAGGAGGATAAGGAAGAAGGTTAGGAATTATGTCTTATTGGATTTGTGGTTCGTATGTGTGTGAAGGCCATGTAGAGGGAGATATATATAGAACTATTAGGCTTGGGTAGCAAGAAACTTATCTATTTTTGTTTACTAGGGAAAATATATAACATATGTTGTGAAATGAAAAGGTTAAACATTTGTTAAAACATAATAAGAAAGAAAAAATATAAAAACATAATTTCCCTTCTATTTCTTTATGTCTATGTTCTACAATATATTTTCCTTTTTTCTTCAGTAACTTGGTCACAAATTTATTGACTGCTACATCTACAATAAAGAGACTTCTAAATATCTCGTTATGAAATTATTTTGCTCTCTCTCTCTCTGTATATATATATATATACATATATATATATATATATGTATATATATATATATGTATATATATATATATATATATATATATATATATATATATATATATATATTACTTTGATGTAAAATTGTGTAATGTACAATTGTGTAGGATATACTTGTTGAATTCCTTTTCCATCCTTCCATTTATGAATCTCTTATGTATACTTATTCGTCTCATAATGAAATAACTTTCTCAATGAATTTATGTTCCCAATTTAGAGTCATTGAAAACATGTACAATAATTTTATTCCAATAAAATTCATCTATTGAATTAATATTAAGTTAGATCCAAAATTCCAAATTTGAGGCAACCAGATAAATTGCTAACATATTTTATATTAAACATTTACAGACAAGATAGGTGGTAATAAATTTATATATCTAAAACTAAATTATAGACACATAAATTTTAAATCAAAAGGGTGAAAACATTATCGACTGAAATAATTTCCCTTTATTTTTCTTATTGTTAACAATCTTAAATGGTAATAGGGAGGTTTACTAAGGAAATCATTTAGTCAAGATAGTTATCATTTCTTGTTTGAGTTAAATAATTGATTATATAAATTTGGTAATTTTTACTTGTTTCCAAACACATATATAATCGAGATAAATATTTGTTTCCTTTATGATATGTTAATGTGATTGTTTTCATTTCTTTCTTTCTTTCAGACATTAATTAGAGGAACTAGTTCATTAAAGTTTGTTCTAATATATTAAAATATTATGTGTATTCCACACCATTGCAGTTACTTTAGTTTATATTTATATAGCAAATATTGTATTTGAAAGGTACATACACTTTAAGATTTTCCACTAAAATAAAATTTCCATAGATTTAACATACATGTAAAACATTGTTAAACTTTATATTATACCACAATTTTCTTTATTATCACTTTTGCTAAATTATATACATATAATCAATACAATTTGGTTTGTACTATTTATTGAATATATTAGATGTTTAATTTAATATTTTTGGTCTTTTCTTACCTTTTCTTTT
The DNA here is from genome assembly GCA_963693085.1 of Alisma plantago-aquatica. NCBI lineage: Eukaryota > Viridiplantae > Streptophyta > Magnoliopsida > Alismatales > Alismataceae > Alisma > Alisma plantago-aquatica. The sequence continues at coordinate 1,289,176,142 of OY856412.1, read as the reverse complement.
CTTACTATAATTAGGACAGTTATGATTGTTCAAATATGGTGAAACTTGGCACTTAAGTTAATTTGGTCCCAAAGATCATAATTTAGTCATTACATTTCACTTTTGACATTCCCTTTTATGAGTTCTAATACAATTATGGTTTTAGTCCCAACACCATTATATTATTATAACATTATATCATTACCATCATAATTTATTATTTAAAATCCTATTATTGTGACACATCGGTCACACTAGAGTGAGATTATTCAAAACAAAATGTGGAATTACCAACTGACAATGATATTTCCACAAAATATGGTAAATTAAAACCAATCTAATATAACTATCTCAAGCAGAAACATATACATCAGAGTTCACAAACTATGCCATCTATATCACATATCATGTCACAAAGGTATAACATATCATGTGCAGTGGTCATCTTGCCACAAAATTGATATAAGAGATAATTGGTTCACACACACGTATATATATATATATATATATATATATATATATATATATATATATATATATATATATATATATATATATATATATATATATATATATATATATATATATATATATATATATATATATATATATATATATATATATATAAGTCATACATGTAAAACCATGGCATACTATCAAAAACCTCATATCAATGTACAACGTCTTCAAAATACCCCCAAGGACATGAGAATACATGGATGACACATATGGCTCTACTACAAAACACTAGCAGCATATCCAACCTTCAACGTCTACTGATCCCCTTGCTGCTCTTTCTCAATCGCACAATTTCTACCGCATCGTGCATGACTACCTAAGAGATGTGAAAACCCAAGGGGTGAGACCAACATCCCAATGAGAGATATAACTTTTTACCAACAACTATTGTAAACACATATAGTAGAGAAGTAAATACTATTAATAGGATAAGAAGATTCATATTAATGAATAATTGAAAACTAATAATACAGCTTAGTACTCAGAATTAGGGTTTTCATAATTACACCTACAATCTTTCCCTATTCATTACCACTTCCCACATTCTTGGAATGCATAAGATTAAGCATCAAAACCATAAACAATTGATGATGTAACCAACAAAGTGTAGCGACCATATGAGTCACATCACCTCTTGTGACCACTTGAGGATTTTGTAACACCCAGGTCCACTGCCTAAGGATCTAATAGAGTTTCAGGAATGATGACTGGCCCAACAGATCACCACTAGCCTTAAATTCTTTCTTTGTCCTTACTCACACGCAAGTCTAGGTCAACTTCCCGACTGGTCACCCATCCTAGTACTACTCCAAGTTGATCACGCTTAACTATGGAGTTCTTTAATGATGGGCCCAGGAAAAGGAGGCGCACCTTGGTGATATGGGTAGTCCGATCATTCCTTTTATGATCATCTTATCTGATGCATCAAACCATGGGACGCTACAATCTCCCCCACTTAAGACTCTTGACATCCTCGTCAAGGCCCCCCAGTAGAGTTTCAAGAATGATGACTAGCCCCACATATCACCACTAGACTTAAATTCACACTTTATCCTCACTCACGTACAAGCCTGGGTCAACTTCCCGGTTGTTCACCCATCCTAGAACTACTCTAGGTTGAGCATGCTTAACTATGGAGTTCTTTAGTGATGGGCTCCCAGAAAAAGAGGTGTACCTTGGTGATATGGGTAGTCCAATAATTCCTTTTAAAATCATCTTATCTGAGACCTCGAATCCTGGGATGTTAAAGATTATGTCATGTAGCAACCAATCAAGATGAACTAGGTGTAGCAACCATCACACATGTGTGGTAACCAAAACATGTAGAGACTAAACAAAATGAGCCCATTCGTAGAGACCATGCAAGATTGATACCTTGTTGCGACCGTAAGAGAGAGTACTCCAAGTATTGTGACCCAATTAGGTGAACATATTGTAGCGACCAGAAGGGTTATGAACCATGTTGTGAAAATTAGGGTTATGTTACCCTTATGGATGCAACAACCCTAGATCCTGGTGACCAACTCATGTCATACCAAAATAATGGTGACTGAAGAGAGTAAACCAACTCAACATCAAAACAAATTAGGGTTAGGGTTTGTAGCGACCAAGCCACCCTAGCGGCCATAGGCCAAAAGGTCATTGTGACCAAGCAAAACCAACCTATGTAGAAACCACCATGATACTAAAACCATGATGATCACATACTCTAAAATATGTTGTTCAACACCAAAAGCCAAAAAGTTCAAGAGGTTCACTTTATGAAAATAATGATCATAAAAACCCTAAAATGGGCATCACAAAGTTCATCATGGAAACCATGAAATGGGAGAGAAAACCAAGTGCTAGACACATGTATGTGAGAATCAAAACCACCATCTTCAACAAAATATACAAACCATAAACATGGAGGTAAATGCAACAATCAAGATGTTACATGCAAGAACCAACAACTCCACTATCCTTAGTTTTCATGTACAAGAATTAGGGTTAAGAGAAAGAGTCAATCTATGCAAAGATTACCACATAACATTAAACCCTAAGTCAAGATATCGCCACCAAGAGTCTTAAATTAATGTTTTAAGAATAAGGTATCGTGCATGCAATATTTTGTGCAACAATAAAAGAGGGGAAAGTTATATAACCTGCCTTGAGGTGAAGGTCAACTCCAAAAGCCAAGAAGCTCCAAGAGAGAGAAGAAACGCCAAGCTTGGATCAACTTTGTGGCCAAGCAAGGTCACCTCAAGAGAAGAAGAGCAAACCAAGGTGAAAGGAAGCTAAAAGGTGAAAGAGAACAAACCCCAGGCTGAAAAAGGAAGGGGAAAGAGGAGATCTTCATTTCACTCAGGTACTACCATGGAGAATCATGGTTTGTCCAAGAGAATAAAGAGAGAGGTAGGGTTCAAGAAAATGAGATCAAGAAGATAAACCACTTACTAAGGTCAAGGATCACCAAGAATCACCAAAAGGGAGATGATCCAACCCTAGATCACCACATGCAAAGGTTCAATCTTCTTCTTCAAGCTCAAGCACCTACACTTGCACCACCAAACTCAAGGGATGACTCCAAGCAAGAAGGGAGAAAGAAGAGAGAGACAAAGATGGTACTTTTATGAAAAAGAAGGGGTATAAGTACACAAGGGTAGGAGAGAAGTGAGGGATATGAGGTGTCAAGATACTAGAATCTCAAAGGACACTTGTCCCTCAAAACCTCAACTATGCAAGAACTCAAGATGTGCATGCAAGAAATGAAGTTAAAACATAGGTAGTGTAGTGCCCACTTAGATTCTCACCACCCAATGATCAAAACAAAAACCACCATGGTAACAACATGGTAGCGACGGCTACACTATGTTGATGAAAATCAAACTATCCCAACACATCAACGCAAGCCAAAGAATTTCAACCAAGGTCAAGAAAAATGGATATGTCTACAACAAAACACAACCAAGAATCATCTTGGTTGCAACACTTCATATCTTGTCAAACATGTTCGACACCACCATCAACTCAAGCACTGATGCAAACCTTAGCACCAACATGTGATTCCCCCTCATCAAACAAGGCTCCCTATGCACCATTATCTCTCTCATGATGATAAAACATAGGAAGAACAACCAACATGTGACAAATTGCAAGATAAACCTCAACACAGGGAAATTTCAACTTGGTCCAAAACAAGCACACATATAGCATACCTAGCTCAAACATCAACCAAACTAGACCAAACTAAAAATATAAACATGCCACATGTTATTAAGGCATCTCAAGATTTTAGATTAAGATTTAAGCATCCTATTAAGCAAATCAAGCAAGATCAAGCACTAAGCTAGGTCATGGGTCTTACAACCATAAACCCCTAACAAGGATTTTTCCCCCAAAATCCTATGCAAAAAGAGATGGATACTTCCTACGCATCTCTTCCTCAAGCTCCCACATGGCTTCCTCAACACCACCATGATGCCACAAAACCTTAACCAAAATGATATCCTTCTTCTTCAACTTCTTCACCCTCCAATCCAAGATCAAAACAAGACCCTCCACATACAACACATCCTCCTCTAACTCAACCTCCACAGGCTACAACACTAGATTTGTGTTAGATTGACACTTACTCAACATTGATTCATGAAAGAGTAGATGCAACCTATGCAACTCCAGTGATAATTGCAACCTATATGACACCTTCCCAACATGTACCGCAATAGGGTAAGGTCCCATATACCTAGGAGCCAACTTACCCTTCTTCCCAAACCTCCGATGATTATCAACATTAGATTTATGCCTATCATGGGCTACCTTCATCTGATGATGTATCATCTTAATCTTCTCTGTCATCTGATGTACAAGTTCAGGCCCCAAAATATGATACTCTCCCATCTCAGACCAACACAACAAAGATCTACAATGTCTCCCATACAATGCCTCGTAAGGTGCCATATTGATACTCCTCCTGTAGTAGTTGTTGTAGGAAAACTCTATCAAACTGAGATGCACATTCCAAATGCCCAAAAATTGTAGAACACAAGCATTCAACAAATCCTCTAATGTCTGTATAGTCCTCTCAGAATGTCCATCTATCTGTGGGTAAAAAGTTGTATTGAACCTTAACTATGTTCCCATGGCTGTCTGCAGACGCTCTAAAAAGAGACTGGTAAACTAAGGACCTCTGTCAGACACTATCATCACTGGGATACCATACAACCATACTATCTCATCAACATATACCTATGCCAACTTCTCATATGTATCTGTTGTCTTTAAATGGAGGAAGTGTGATGAGTTGGTCAGCATGTCCACTATCACCCAGATGGAATCATGACCTTTGCCTATCCTAGGAACTCCAACCACAAAGTCCATTGTAATATGATCCCATTTCAATTGTGGTATAAGTAATAGTTGCAAGGTCCATGCATGTTTCTGATGCTCAACCTTAACCTGCTGACACACATGCCACTTCTCCATGAACTCAGCTAACTTATGCTTCAAGCCAGGCCACCATACAAATCTTTCAGATTGTGGTACATCTTGGTACTGCCTGAATGCATAGCGTACATCAAAGAGTGAGCCTATTCCAGAACTAGCTTCCTCAGATTATCAACATCTAGAACCACCACTCCATTGTGGTAACATATTGTCCTATATTGTGACTCGTGGAAGCCATCATGCTTCTCACTACCAAACTCTACTCAGATCTGTTGTACCACAATATCACACTATTATGCATCTCTAATATGGTGCCTCACCATAAGCTTCACCTGTAACTGAGCCAACAAGCCTATCAACTAGGAGACCTTCAACTTCACGATCATCTGGCGTAGAGACACCAACATGTCTCGCTTATAGCATACAAAGGAACACAAATGCGCCTTACCGACAGGTGATGATGAAGAAGACTTCTTGCTCAAAGCATTTTCCACCATGTTCGCCTTCCTTGGATGGTAGGCTATGGTTCAGTCATGTTCTTTGATTAACTCCATCTAGCATCACTGCCGCATACTCAGATCCTACTTTGAAAAGATGTATGGGAGATTCTTGTGGTCGATAAAAATTTGACACTTCTCACCATAAAGGTAGTGTCTCCAAATCTTCCAAGCATGGACCACAGCTGCAAGCCCTAGGTCATGTGTTGGGTAGCTATCCTCGTGTTTCTTAAACTGTCTCAAAGCAAAATAAATCACATTTTTATCATGCATTAACACACAACCCAAACCATTCTTTGATGCATCACTGAAGAAGATATAACCTTTCCCTTACTCAGGAAACACTAACATTTGTGCACTGGTCAGATTCTCCTTTAAAAGATCGAAAGAATGTTGACACTTGTCATCCTAGACAAATGGCACACGTTTCCTCATCAACTGCGTTACGGGTAACTCCACAACACTGAAATTCATAATAAACCTCTTCTAGTAGCCTGCTAGGCCTAGGAAACTGTGAACCTCTATCGGTGTATTTGGCTACTCCCATTTTAGAACTGATTGAACCTCCTTGGGATCCACATGAACACCTTCAATATATATCACACGCACATGGAAAGACACCTCTTTTATCCAGAACTCACACTTCATGAACTTGACGTACAACTTGTGTTGTCTGAATAGAGTCAACGCCTGTCATAGACAGTGCTCATGCTTCTAACTATCTCGGGAGTATATCAAGATATCATTGATGAACACCACTACAAACTGGTCAAGATAAGATTAGAACACCCTATTCATCAGATCCATGAATTCTATCAGTGCACTGGTTAGCCCAAAAGACATAACCACAAACTCATAGTGACCATACCGAGTTCTAAAAGCTGACTTGGGTGTGTCATCCACCTTGATCCAAAACTGATGGTATCCTGACCTCAAATCAATCTGAGAGAAGACTACAACACCCCTCAATAGATGAAACAGATCATCTATCATTAACAAAGGTACTTGTTCTTGATCGTCACCTTATTCAACTGTCAGTAATCAATGTACAACCTCATAGAACCATCTTTCTTCTTATCAAATAACACAGGAGTACCCCAAGGAAAAGTGATCGTTCTAATAAAGCCCTTCTAGAACAGCTCCTGCAACTGCTTCTTCAACTCATGCATCTTAGTTGGTGTGATCCTGTACAATGTCTGTTCCATCAGATGTTTACCAAGAACCAGATTGATCTCAAAATCAATATCTCTAGGAGGGGAAACTCATCAGGAAACACATCCTCTGACTCACGAACAACGGGAACCTCTCGGATACCAAGACTCCTCACCTTGGTATCCACCACATGTGCCAAAAAATCCTCACAACCTTTCCTTATAAGCTTATCCACTAACACTGGTGACACTAAACACGCCACGAGAATCTTCCTATCCCCTTAGAAGACCAATGAAACATCCCCGTCATAGAACGTAGCTACTGTGGAACTACAATCTAAGAACACCTGGTACTTCTACAAGGTATCCATCTTAAGGATCACATTGAATATGTGCATGTCAAGTGGTATAAAGTCCGCTTGAATGTTGCATCCTAACAAAGAAAGAATGCAAGATGGACACACCTCCTACAACACGTCTAAACCAACCAAAGGGGTTTCTAAGTGAAGACTATCACATATACGACTAACAGGAAAGGAACAACTAGCTAGCACCTTTCTAGTGATAAAAGATTGTGTTGCACCTGGGTCAATCAAAATAGATATAAAGGAAGATGTAGACAAATCAGAATGAAATAACTCCATCTAGTTGACTCATGGCATAGAATTGAATCGTCTCTTAATGTCACCCTTATCCTATGCTGGCCTGCCCATAGATCCTTCCTGTGATGCCTGGCTACATCTTCAGCCACTATCACTATAGAACTATTGCCACTGGGAACCCTGTTGACTCTGTCTTGGTTGTTGTGTCACCTCATCATTTATCATTGGACAAAACAACCTTGCATGCCCAGTCTGACCACATATGTAGCAAGTCCTATCTTCATATCATGGTCTAGGTGGCCCTATCACCGAAACTAACATTGTACTATGAGCTCTTATTTGTAGAAAAGTGTGGCCTCTGCCCTTGGTTGGTGACCACTTTGACAACACTCCAAACATTTATTGTGATTGAGGTGATGAAAACCTAGGCTTCTTGAAGCCTCCATAATATTTCCATTAAAGATATGTCAGTCTCTTATTGGTGTTAGCTTCATGCTTATATATCATAGACCACTCTATCCTCCTCACAAACTCAACAAAGTTGGCAAACCACTCTCAATTCTCCAATACAGACATCGTTGTCGTCAACACCTTACTTAAACCCTTCTCAAATGTCATGATCCTCTCCTTGTCCGTTGCTACCTTGTGAGGATAAAACCTCAACAAATCCATGAACTTGGGCTCATACTCGTTGATCGTCATCGATCCCTACCAAATCTGCTCAAACTGAGAGATCTTCTCGTCTAGATATGTCTCTGGGAAGTATTGCTCATGAACTCCCACTGAAAGGCTTCCCAACTGATCACCACTCAAGGCCTCCTCTCCTCCTCAATGGCCCACTAATGGCCAACACTACTGATAACCTCCCATTTTGTGATGTTATCTTACTAGTTTTTCTTAGTTTCCCATACCCTTTCTTAGATAAATTAGATAGAATACTTAACTTTCCACTTTATTGTGAATATACCAATAGAATGACATTTCTTCTTTTCTTCTTGTAGAAAAAAAACCCAAAAAAAGTGCAAAACCCCCAAAATGGTCCCAAGACCGTATGAAGGCCAAACGGTCCCAAGACCGTATGAATCCAAATGGTCCCAAGACCGTATGAACTCAAACAGTCCCAAGACCGTATGAAGGCCAAATGGTCCCAAGACCGTATGAAGCCAAACGGTCCCAAGACCATATGAACCCAAATGGTCCCAAGACCGGATGAAGACCAACCGGTCCCAAGACTGTATGAAGTCAAACGGTTCCAAGACTGTATGAAGCCAAACAGTCCCAAGACTGTATGAATCCAAACAGTCCCAAGACCGTATGAAGGCCAAACGATCTCAAGACCGAATGGACTTAAACGGTATCCAAACCAAGAGAGTCCAAATGGTCTCCAAACCGTTAAAGATCCAAACAGTCCCAAGACCGTTCAAGATCCCTTGGAAGCCTATAAATAGGACCAAAGGGGTCCTCACTTGGGATCGAACTCTTAGATGCCCAAAGGCTGCCTCATCTATTTCAGATCTATTTCAACCTCCATCCATCGCCCCAATGTTTCCGATCTAAGATTCACACTCCATCCTCAAGCTACTTTCTCTCTCATCGACATAGAAGGTGGAAAGTCGAGGATTCATCACCAAGGCAACCACATGGTGTGAAGATAGTTTCTCTCTACTCTAAGGGGCCGACCTTCCTCCCTCCTACGTGGAGATGATGTTTTCCTTCTCTCTTCCTGCCTCCTTCTTTGTTCATGCCATGAGCGAGTAGTTCCATACAATAGGGTGCAGGGAGTAGCCCCGCTACCCATGTTTTCATTCCATGCATTGTAATTCATGAGTTTGCAATAGAGAAATACTATATTTTTAGTTCAACATCAATCGTTTAATGAATGCTAGTTGCTTGATCACCAACTTGTGTTATCTATTATCTACTAGTGCGAATTGTCTACGTTTGTGCTTTTAGATTCGAATATCAATTGCATGTTGGTTCTTGATGTTTGTAGTCACCATATATCTGTTTTGGTATCTAGAAGCATTTTTCAAGGAGTGGAGTAAACTCACTTCCATCGTTGTACTTTCATACTATGAAATGGAATAAGTTAACGTATGAAAGTACAACTTTGACAGGTCGAGGAACACACTTTGCAAAGGGAGTGATGCAAAGTAAGTGACCATTCGTTCGGGGATGGCTGTCATTGCAATACTCCTGCATTTCTCATAGTTAGCTATTCGAATGGAAGCTAAATCTACAAAGATACTAACTATTTAGACTCTTATTGCAAGCCATGTTATTGTGATGTATGTTATGATCCATGTGTAGTGGTGGTGAAACTCGATCACATCCTAGTGGTTTCCAAACATTATTTACAACCTTAAAGGTTACTTTCCTGCCATTTACTTTCTTTGCACTCTAGTTTAATCATCAAATCAACTCTTTGATCTAAATATCAACTCTTAAGTAGATAAGTAGAATTATAACGTTTTTCATCTTGTTAGTTCTTAACAAGATTGTTGTCTCGTGGATTCGACCCTCAACTATACTACGATAAGACTTCCATGTATCTTAGCATACGTGGGTGGAGATCTTATTATAGAACATGAAAGGTTAAACTTAGAGACTTACTATCTCTAGGATTTTTAGTGATGCACGCAACTCCACGCGAGTGGAGGATCCATAAAAAATTGGCACCATTGTCGGGGAAAAAAGAACGTTTTAATTCCATTTGTCAACATTCTGGTTGATTAGGATTTTACACTTTACCTTGATAATTACTTCATATCTTTCTTTGATTACACCATTTCTCCGCATCGTCTAAAGTGTGATTTTTCTTATACTCAGGTAGAACATGTGTATGAAACCTTCGCATAACATCAGATTCTCCCCTGAAACAGAGTACGTCTCTGAGGTAGAACAAAGCTTCCACCGACGCATCAGACTCAACCGTCAATGAGCTAGACAAATGGCTAAAGAACAACGCCAAGCCACCTTGGTAATGGAAAGAGTCAACACAGCTATAGAAGCTCAGAGAGCAAAACTCATCGCTGATACACGTGCTTAAGTCCAAGAAGAAGTTCGAGCTGAGGAGCAAGGCCGCATTCAAGATGAAAATGAAGCAACTACAATAGCTGCTCAGTTAGTGTTAAGGAACAAGCAGCTTCAGGATTACGCCGTTCCTAAGAACTTTGAGGATAATCTCCTAGTTTGGCCACTGCTCATCAAAGCTCCTAACTTCGAGATTCGAACACAATGGATCCAAATCGTGCAAGGCATCTCGTTCTCCAAAAATGTTGGAGATGATTCCATGGACCACCTGAAGCGATTCAAGGCACTTTGTCGATTGGTACCGCAAGCCGGAGCTACATTCGATGCAATCATGCTCTGAATTTTCCACTTCACTTTGTCTGGAAGGGCGTTGAGCTATTATAACTCACAAGATGGAGAGCCAATCACCACTTGGGCTCCCTTGGAAGAAAAGTTTCTAGAGAAGTTCTTCCCTCCTTCATTGACTTACGAGTTTAGGGGGAAAATTAACCATTTTTCCCAACTCCCTGGGGAATCACTGGCGGAATCATGGGAAAGATTTAAGGAACTTCTAATGAAATGCCCACATCATGGAATCTCCCAAAATCAGCTAATAGAAACATTCTATAGAGAAGTAAGTAATGACATTAAGAAGTTTTTGGATTCCTCATCTGTGGGGAATTTCATGTGAAAGAATTATGAGGATGCCTGGAAGATTGTTATGCTCGGAGCTGAGAACCAATCTAATTGGGGAAGGCCATCTACCGGGGAGTCCTAAAAGTCTATAAAGCTGAAGAATCAATGGAAATGAAAGCCATTGCAGAAGCTGTAAAAACCATAACTCATAAGCAGCAAGCCCTTGAAACATCATTTGGAGAATATGACAGGAAGAAGAACTCCCAAGTACAACAAGTCAAAGCAGCTACCAAGACTTGCGAAGCCTGTCATGCATCTGATCACCCCACATTATCATGTGGCCTCCTATTCAATGTGGTGATGGATTTACAGACACCCCAACCACAATTTGAACCAATTATTGAACATCCCGAGGATCAGCTACCAGAGCAGGTTAATTCTATCCACTCCATACCAGGACAAGCATACTATAATCTGGATAAATCAAGAAACCACCCTGGGTTTCAGTATGGGAATCTCGCGGGAACTGCCAACCCGCAACATCAAACACAAGGTGGGTCTTCCAATCGACCACCTCCTGGATTCCAGAGCAATTATAACCAAAACCAATGGAATTATAGAAATGGGTTCCAAAGATTTGTTTACCCAAGAAATCCTTCTACATACTACCAATACACTCATCCTCCATTGCACCCACAACTGCAACAATCTCCACTTCAACAGCCGCAAAATCAACAACCTTAGTTACCAACACCTTAGCAGCTGCAACCACAGGGACAACATCAAATTACACAATATCAACAAAACAATGCTCCGCCTCCTCCAACAGATGAGTTATCTATGATAAGGCAAATGTTGCAATCCCAATAGACCATGCTTGCCAACCAGCAAGCTCAACAAAAAGTTGTGGAAATGCAATTAGCACAAATCGCAGCCCAGTTAAAACCTCCAGTGGGTACTTTTTTCGGTCAGCCAGAAATAAACCCGAGACATGATCAACACAGACCAGAACAATTGAATGAATTCACCACAAGGTCTGGTCGTGATCTTACTGAAGTTACCAAAGTCATTTTAGAAGATGAAGATATAGTTGAAGTCATCCCAATTGCAAGCACAAATCAAGAAACTGAAAAACCTACGGAGGCCGAGAAGAAAAAGGAAAAAGAGCTAGTTCCCGAAGAACCAGAAGTCCCACCATATAAGCCTAGGATACCATACCCAAGTAGATTGAGAGAAAAAACTGGACACTAGATTCCTAAAATTCAAGGAAGCTATGAAGAAGCTATATGTGGATATTCCATTCCTTGACTCTCTTTCTGAAATCCCAGCTTGGTCCAAATACCTGAAGACTTTACTATCAAAGAAATATATGACCGAAGAACATGAGACTGTTAAATTAGCTCAGACTACTTCTGAAATCATTCTTAATAAAATGCCAAAGAAGAAGAAGGACCCTGTCTCCTTTGGCATCCAATGTGCTATCGAAAATACCTCTTGCAAGAAAGGATTAGCTGGTTTGGGGGCCAACATATTCATTATGCCTTTTCTATGTGTAAAAGACTGGGCTTTATCGATTTGCTACCCACAACAATGACAATTCAATTGGTTGATTCCACAATCACTCCACCTTTAGTGATTATTGAAGACATCCCAGTAAGAGTAGGGAGAGATTCTTATGTACCTTGTGATTTTGTTATTATGGACATAAAGGAAGACTTGCGATATCTAATAATATTCAACAGACCCTTCCTTGCTACAGCCAAAGCACTAATCAATGTTGAAGTCGGCACAATTACCTTAAGAATGGGAAAGGAAGCCATTCAATTCAGAGTTTTTGATAGCATCAAAGGTCCTAGTATCCACGAAGAAGTTTTTCTTCTTGAGGCAATTGATAAAATGTCTCCGTTAAAGCAAGAACCTTCTGAACCATCTGATGATTTGGAGAACGTCTTAATAAATCTGAAAGCTGAATTCTCAACTAACGAACTAGTACAGCAATGCCTGCAATATCTAGAACAAGCTGAAGAAGCCTCAGAAGCCACCTTCGAGGAGTTAAAATCAATCACCATCTTGGAAACTACAGAAATACCCAAGAAACCTGAAATGAAAGCTCTACCAGTGGGACTCAAACACGTCTTTCTAGACGAAGAAAAACTATGTCCGGTCATTATCTGTTCCACTTTGATAAATGACCAGGAAGAAAGGCTCCTTATTGAGTTAAGAAAGCATAAGAAAGCCATTGGATACAAAATGACCGACTTGACCGGAATAAACCCAGATTTGTGCATGTACAGATTACCTATGATAGAAGAGTTTAAACCTTCATGAGAATACCAGAGGAAACTAAACCCAAGTCTCAAAGAAGTGGTTTGCCTCGAGGTTCTTAAACTCCTAAAAGATGGTATCATTTATCCAATTTCTGATTCTCAATGGGTTAGTCCAATCCAAGTGGTCCCTAAAAAGGGGGGAACCACTGTTGTCTTGAATGATAAAAATGAACTGGTCCCCACAAGGACTGTTATCAGATGGAGAATGTGCATCGACTACAGGAAATTGAACAAGGCAACAAGGAAAGACCATTTTCCTCTACCCTTCCTAGATGAAGTCCTTGAACTTCTAGCATACCAAAAATTCTTTTGTTATCTTGATGGCTATTCAGGATTCTATCAGATCCCAATACACCCTGAAGATCAAGAAAATACGACTTTTACTTGCCTTTCAGATGCCTTTTGGGCTATATAATGCACCTACAACATTTTAGAGGTGTGTGTCTGCCATATTCGCAGGATTAACTGAGTCCATCATGGAAGTTTTCATGGATGATTTTTCAGTTTATGGGGACTCTTTCGATAAATGTCTGCTTAACCTCAGTAGAGTATTACAAAGATGTGAGGAAACAAATCTGATACTCAATTGGGAAAAATGTCACTTTATGGTGACATAAGGTGTTGTCCTCGAGCATCAGGTGAGTGAAAGAGGGATTGAAGTGGACAAAGCAAAAATAGATGTCATTTCAAAGTTGTCACCACCAAAAGATATCAGAGGAGTACGAGCATGCCTAGGCCATGCTGGATTTTATCAAAGATTCATCAAAAATAGCAAAGCCCATGACTCATTTGTTGACTAAAGAGGTGGATTTCAATTTAAATCAAGAATGCTTACACAGCTTCATGACTCTTAAGAACGCGTTAGTCTCCGCACCTATACTAAGAGCCCCCGATTGGTCACAACCCTTTGAGATAATATATGATGCCAGAGTATTAGGGTAGAGAATAGATAAGAAACCCTATGTGATATATTATGCATCGAAGACGCTCAATGAAGCCCAAAAGAACTATACAACTACAGAAAAAGAATTCTTGGCAGTCATCTACGCCTTTGAGAAATTTCGTTCTTATTTGATCCGATTAAAAGTCATAGAATACACAGACCATTCCGCAATAAAATATATGATTCAGAAATAAGACACAAAACCCAGACTTATTCGCTGGGTGTTGATGCTCCAAGAATTTGACTTGGAAATAAAAGATAAAAGCAGAGTAGAAAATGTTGTCTCCGTTCACCTAAGTCACATTGAGCCCCAGGACGATGACAATATACCTATCTGAGATTCTCTACCCAACGACCAACTCATGAAAGTCACCACTAGATTTCCTTGGTATGCTGATATAGTAAGCTATCTAGCTACATGAATTATTCATCCTTCTGCTTCCTACCACGACAGAAAGAAATTTCTTCATGACGTCAAGCAATACTTTTGGGATGAACCCTACCTTTTCCGCTTATGCATAGACAGATTATTCTGCTATTGCCTTCCCGAGGAAGAAATTATCCCAGTCTTGGAACAATGTCATTCTGGCCCTATTGGGGGGCATATGAGTTCGAAGAAGACCACTCTTAAAGTTTTACAATCAGGTTTATTCTGGACGACAATAGCAAAGGATGCCCATGAATGTGTACAATCTTGCAATAAATGTCAACTCTCATGAGAGTTATCCAAACAAAATGAAATGCCACTAACTCTGTGGTAAGAGATTGAACTCTTTGATGTATGAGGAGTGGACTACATGGGTCCATTTCCCCCATCATATGGATTATCCTATATATTGGTCGTTGTGGATTATGTATCAAAATGGGTAGAAGTTATACCCACTGTGTCTTGCGACTCTAAATCGATTATCAAAATGTTCAAGGATATCATCTTCCCTAGATTCAGAGTTCCTATAACAGTCATATCCGATGGAGGGTCACATTTCTTGGAAAGAAGCTTCGAAGCTCTTTAGTGAAGATACGGAGTAAAACACAAGGTCGCTATGCCTTATCATCCATAGACTAGAGGCCAAGTTGAGGTCTCAAATAGACAATTGAAAGCTATTTTAGAGAAAACTATCAACAGAAACCGCACGGATTGGTCCACCAAACTTCCTGATTCTCTTTGGGCATATCGTACTGCTTACAAAACACCAATTGGAACAACGTCGTTTCGTTTTGTGTATGGAAAGTCGTGCCATCTCCCAGTTGAATTAGAACACAAAGCATGGTGGGCTATCAAACAATTGAATTTTGATTTCAAAAGTGCCGGTGAATACAGACAACTTCAATTACAAGAGATGGAGGAACTAAGAATGACTGCCTACCAGAGTGTCAGGATCTACAAAGCGTAAACTAAGATGTGGCATGATGGCCACCTCAAAAGGAAAGATATCATTGTTGGAGACAAGGTCCTTCTTTTTAACTCCAAACTCAAAATGTTTCTCAAGAAACTCCGCACAAAATGGTCCGGGCCCTTCACTATCAAGCATATCTATCCTACTAGAGCTGTCATCATATTTGATGACAATGGAGGAGAAAGGACTGTTAATGGCCATAGACTGAAGAAATATTATACTCCAGCCGATAAAACTCCAAGACAAACTATCGACATTCAAGACCCCACATCATTAAACTGATCAAGTCAGAATTTCATCAAGTCATCGACATAAAACCAAAGCACTACTTAGGAGGCAACCCAAGAACTGAGTATCACCTTTCTATTCCATCTTGCTTAGTTTTTGATAATTTTCTAGTTCTCTTTTTATTATTTCTTAGACCTATCTTCTTTGTTTAGAAAATATAAATATCTACATAACCAACCAAAATAAATATAAAAATATAAAAATTAATAACCAAAATAGTCTTTTCCTAACAGTTTCAAAACAGTTTGCTCCTTACGGTCTCGAAACCGTTTGGACCCAAACGGTCTCGAAACCATTTGGTCCTTACGGTCTCAAAACCGTTTGGATCCAAATGGTCTCGAAATCGTTTGCTTAATGAGAATTTGTACGGTCACCCCTCCTTTTTCTATAAGTACTACTTGAACCCCACCCTTTTCATTCATTTGACTCTCAAACTTTCTCTCACATGAACCCTATTCCATTCCTTCGAATTCTCTGCTCCCGCATGACCACCGTCTCCATCCACACCAACGTTTCCGATGCTGCTGCCGTCGCTCCGTCCTCTCTTCCTCTCCATTGGTTTCTCCAAAGCCATCACTCCCTTCATCCTGGTAGTTGACGCTCACTGTATCACTGACAAACAGAGCGCGTACTCGACTCTCTTCTTCCTCAGTGCGTCCTCCGTTCTTTTCTTCATCGCCACCATCATCACTACCACCGCCGCTATCGCCACCATCGATGCCATCGTCGCCGATGTCATTTTCATCGCCATTTAGCCGCTCTTCGCCCCTGCCGCTTTGCCTTCCTAAATGGTTTCATCTCACATGGTCTTGAACCCAAACGGTCGTGAAACCATTTGGACCCAAACGGTCATGAAACTGCATGGACCCTCGCGGTCCTACAAACCATTTGGACTCAAAAACTGTTTGGACCCAAACGGTCTTGCAAACTGTTTGGATCAAAATCGTTTGGACCCAAATGGTCTTGCAAACCGTTTGGATCAAAACCGTTTGGACCCAAACGGTCATGAAACTATTTGGACCCAAATGGTCTTGAAAACCATTTGGATCAAAACCGTTTGGACCCAAACGGTCGTGAAACTGTTTGGACCCAAACAATCTTAAAAATCACATTTTCACCCTTAACAATTTTAATCTTCTCGATTTGATTCTTAAACATGTTTGATCCTCGCATTTTCAAAGCCGTGAAGCTTACACAATGTTGCAATCCTTTCAAATTCCATTTTTACTAAAATGTCAAATCTTTTCTAACATATATGATTTCTTGTTCAATTTTCAAAATGGCGTCACCCACAAAAGAAATTGTTGACACCCGCTGGACCAGGGAGTATTTGCTGGAGCACCGAAATAAGCTCCAGCGCATCCTTGACCTTTGCGAAAAATCAGGCAAAGCTCCAACTGACCTATCCAAGGTCATCCACAACCTCGAGTGTGTGAACAAATGCTTATCAAAAGATCCAGTTGAAGAAGTTGAAGAGCTCTCCTCCACCGATGAAGTCTCAGACTACGCACTGAATTCTGAGGAAGAATCCCCACCTACAAAGCAAAAGGGGAAAAGGAAGGCCCACGAGGCTGCCCAAGGACAACCAACTAAGAAATGGGCAAGGAAACAAGTCTAGCCCACAACAACAAGAGAACAAATCCTAGAAGGATACGTTTCACCTCCTACTGCCACCGCCAAAAAACCAACACCATCTGATCTATATATCCAACACCTCCAGGCCGGTGACAAAGTGTTGTGCCTAACAAAGTATGTCTTCTCTAACATACTAAAACGGATGGGAATCTATGACACAGTACTTGCCCTGCTCGATGAGACGAACCTTTCAAAACTCTACTTCATCGCAGAGAATTCCTATGTTGAGCCCACGCTGGAGTTCTTCACCTACCTAACCAAAGAACCCGTGGACGCAAAAGACAAACTAAAGGACGGAGGTGACCGCAGGATGGTAACCTCACTCTTTGGAAAGAAGGTCATCTTGATCGAGAATCTTCTAAATGAAATCTTCATCGACAACCAAGATCAGCTAAAGAAAGCTAAGGAGGCAGGCCTGGACCACCCCAGTTCAACAGGCATACCTTCTAGAAGTCTTTGATGGTGATTCCAAGCTATGAACCAAAGACTTGCAAGGCCTCCAACATTCATTCCGGCCTAGTGCGAACTCTACACAAAATAATAACAGGTGCTCTATTCCTTAGGGCAGAGAGTGAGAATGTTATCATTTCATACCTCTTTATTCTATGGTCCATCCTAAAAGGGCAGTCGGTCAATATCGGATGGCAATTGATACATAAACACACATATTATGCCCTCTGGAAGGAAATCTACATAGGTGGTCATGTAACATCAATTCTGAAGTATCTTAAGATGGACAGACCACTTCCAAGATGTATTGTGATAAAGGGCGACATTCTAACAAATGAGCAGATTCTAAAGAACACATATATCATAAAGGAGAAGGATGCCAAACTTCATTATATCTTCTGCCCAACTGTCAAAGCATCTAGGACACTGCTACCACTTCCAGAGCTCGCTGATTATGACAAAGACAAGCTCCTCTTCACTGAAGAATAACTTGCTAACCTCCTAGCCTCGGTAAAAGAAAAGGAGAAGCAAGCAAAAGTAGGGCAGACAGAGCATAGTGTCACTACCCCAATGACAAGGCCAAAGAAAATTCCAGTTACATGACCATCTAAACTACGTGCACAGAAACAACAGCAGTTGGGGATGCCCACATCAAAGATCAACCCAGAGGCAGAACACCCCCACAATGCAGAAAACATCATGACTCCAACACCAGAATCCTTCATCTTGGATCTGGATGTTGGGTTCACCTCTACAATCACCCCCACCACACTCCCATCTTCCACCATTCTGCCATCTACCACTCTTCCACCATTTTCCACAATAATACCCACCACAACCCCTTTCTCCGCAACCACAACTTCACCTACATCTTCTGCCTCACCCAATTTTTCCTCGGGCGTCCCATTCTTCACCTCGACGCTCGATCTCACCTTCGCTTCAACCACTTTCCCCCCCCCCCGACATTCTCAGTTCTACCTTTTTCACCCGGGATGCTGCCACCCTTCTAATCCACCACCACCCTGATACCGCTGGTGACTCACTCTATAGTCACCACACAATTCGTGGGCCCATCAATGGTGTCTCTTTTGCAAGACACCACCACCTTTCCACCTAGACCCCAGCCATCCCACCCATCCACCACTGGGGTCCCTTTTTCACAAGTCGGTGAGGAATTCGGACGATAATTTGACGATATTCGAAATCTCCTCACCGACCCTTCTAACATCTTACAATCAATTTTTTTCTTGTGTGCATGGACTTGCTACACAGGTATCCAAGCTTGACGAGGAGACTCACGCCTTACCAGGCATCCTCACAAGCATTCAACAACGGCAGGAAACAACGGCCCAGCAAGTCGATCACGTCGATGACCGTATACAAAACTTGATAGAGTTGATACTTGGGATGAACGGCCAGTAAGAAGCGTTGGCCCAGCAAGTCGACAAGGACTCTAAGAAAACTCAGCCTCTGCCTGAGACCCTTCGCGAGCTTCAGTGACAACAAACTACACAGAGCACGTGCTTGGATGGTATTGATAGTAGCCTCACACAATTCATCTACCGCCAAGAGGAGCACTCAAACGATGAACTCAATCATCTACGAGCACAATTGGCCGATCTATCAGCACGACTCCTCTCTGTCAAAGCAAGATATACAAATCTTAAAGATATCCATGATGCACTGCTCGAAACCCACAAGCATGTGCAAGTGGCACTCAAAGAATTACAAGCCATCCATCGGCAGTGTAAGAAAGTAGCACAAAAGAAGACAAAGGACAAAGCGGCGGATGATGATGATGATGAAGACGAAGAAGATGATGATGAGGATTCGGACTCCTTAGCTGATTCCAATGCAGACAACTCCACCTCAGATGACCAACCCAACGACCAAGGCAATGCTGGGGAGGGCACCAACCGAGAGGCAGATACTACAAAGAAAGGAGATGGCACAGACCAAAAGGAGGGTAAAACCAACGACCACCAATCCCCCGATAATAATGACAATGTCACAATGTCATATGGAGATCAATTTTTTAATTTCTCAGCCATGGGATCCCTAGGGGACACTGCAAAAGATGCAACATTTGTTGAGTTTCGACAATGTATTATGGAAACCAGCACTAGCCCTATCACAGTAGCCATCACTCTTCAACAAGCTGCACCCCTCCCCCAGAGCAAGAGGATTATGAGGATAGAGTGAGTCTCGACACTGACGATAGACTCAACTCTGATTCCGATAAGGATGAATATCTGCCAAAATATATGGATGCAACGAGCAGACTTCACTTCCTCCACCACAAAACCTTCCCCCGCCGCCACCTCTACCTCACAAGATGCACGACTTGGACATGGCAGCCATCTCTACATTATATGTTCAGGACATCTTCATCCTAAACACTATTGTAGATGATGCCAAGGGAGGGGGGATATCATCTATAATAATACAAAGACAAAGCACAAGTTGACACGCGAAGATTTCCGTATTCTTCTACAACCTCAGTCGACAGTGAAGATGGCAATATTCTGTGTTCTGCTGGCCAACTCAATCGAAGAATTTTGGAGCCCGAAGAGACTGTATCTAGTTTTCAACGCTTCACCTGCTCTGGCTCCATGCTTATTAAATAAGGACTTACAAGCAAAGTCTATTGAGCGGCTGCAAATGGGACTCGTGCGAAAGGCACGCTACATCACAATACCTTTTAAAGTTTCAGGCCACTGGCTACTTATGATTGTCGACACCGAAGCCCGCGATGCCGTGGTGTACAATTTCTGCGTCAGTGAGCTCAAAGCCAGGAATAAACTTTGCTGGTTCCGAATCTGGAGAAGCATGATGCATCCCTTTTCGGCTTCTCAAAGTAATATGGGATGCCTGCCCATATCTTCAACATGGTTGGAACCAACCTTGGTACCAAATCATCGACCCATTAGTCCAAACGCTACAAGGTTCAGGGGACTGTGCTTTTAGTACAATAATATTCATTGAAGTGCTCAACAGACATACACCATTTACCGAGCTAGCCACAGAAGATATGCACTCCTTACAGGGACGTTATGCCATGGAGCTCATCTACGATAGACGGTTCTTCAAGGACCCGACAATGGCGCCAGACTACATACCTCACTACTTATTCTTTGCTATCCAACGTCCACAAAAGCAACCATTCAGACAAACTCTAAAGGAGTTGGAGAAACAACAATAGCAGACCGCCAAGGTCCCAGAACAACACCAATGGGACCCTTATACTTTCAATATGGCAGATGACAAAGGGGACATCAATTTGTTAACAGGGGCCACCATCAACAAATCATATAAAGAAATGTGCCTCTATCTGCCATACAACCAACGTTTCCGAACTTTGACCTTGCTGCATGCAAGAGTCTTTCAGATAATGAACTCAGACTCATCATGTCTAGGCTATATGCAGAGAATGATGAGCTTGTTTTCCTCGAAGGAAATATTCTCATAATGGCAGATGCACTCCATGAATCCATATAAGTAAAAGGGTCATTATCTGTGAGTGTGATGTCTGCCTACCAATTTCTTCTAGCACGGGACCTACCTACAGTTTATATGGCGTCAGCATACATGAAGGATGATTTACTCAGATAAAGAACTTCAGAACCACAGAGGCCCTTATCTCATATCTTCAACATACGACTCTGAAGTTCATTATACTTCCTTTTCTTCACTCTGAACATTGGATGCTATTGGCAACAAACTTACATGAGGGAACTATAATCATTTATAATAGTTCTGATAGCCAGTTCGATCCAAACAAAAAATAGTATGTTGTTACATCAAAGATGACCACGGAGGAAGTGGCGAAGGATTGTGCCGAACGACTACATGATCTTCTGGGCAAACACAGAAAGGTGTACAACAAAGAACATTTCCACTACCCAGCCTTCTGCCATAGATGTCCCCAGTAGATCTGAGAATCAAATGACTATGGTTTCCACGTCCTTTACTGGATGTATACCCTCACTGTTCTTGGAAAACGTGTGGAGGACATGAAGGATGTGGATTATCATGCTTTGTGAGGAAAATGTGCAGCTAATCTACTTCGTTCTTATGGAGCAAATAAGGGATTAACAGAACCTTGATACCCTTGCCCATGTACTTCTCAACCTATCACCTTGACACTCTGAGGACAGAGTGAGTGATAAGTTGGGGGGAGTACACTGGGCAAGGGCGAGGTATTATATTAAAACCTTCCTCTCTCTACTCTTCCCTTTACTTTGTTTCTCTCGCACAAACTATTTGAAATTTAGATTCTTTTGATAATTTCGTTGATAGAATAACTTTTGTACATAAGAACAACATTCATTTTGGAAAAGGGACACCCCTAGCTAAGTTAGAGACAAATTAGTCCTCACAAGCACTTACATAAGTAGCATTTAGGCATGTAATGGCGAATTAATAAATCACTTTCATACTCGATTTTCATGCTTTTGCTTCAATTCTACATCAGACTCTCCACAGGTTAATATCGTGACTGAAACAAGCCAAACGCTCTCAAGGACGAGAGGGAACCAGGTGAAATCCAAATCAAGGAACCTCACAAGTGGACCACCAAGTACAAAACTGAAACAAGTGAATGTCTAGAAACTCTAGGGAATAGTTTTCTGCTTTTCAAAAAGAGGCTTGGCAGCCTAAATAAAATCCCTAAATACCCAATTCCTAAGCCGGTGAACATATGAATAAAAGCCAGAGTGTTGAATAAAAACATGAGAGTTGTGCCATGCATAAGGACCTATATGAAGAGCCAATAAAGGTTTCTCCCGGCCGGTACATTCAGCTTCCCTCACAAAGGCAGACGAGTCACGCTCGGTAGTGAGATCCTAATATCTCCAAATATATGAAAAAGATGATAAAGGTCTTGCCTAGCCGGTACATTCAGCTTCCCTCACGAAGGCAGATGTTTCGCGCCCGGTAGTAAGACCCTCAAAGTTTAGATAAACCCTCCCCCCTTCAAAGGGGGAGTTACACAATAGCCTTCAGCCAACCCTCGTACCTATCTTAGCTTCCAGTAGGAACTACAAAGAAGTATAAAACTACTTAGAGTCGAAGTCATGCATAGAATACGATCAAGGAAAGGGTGGTCCCAACGCGAGCTATGCGATATGGAGGAAACCTGAGCTCCACGCAACTCCCGATTCCTAACAAAGTTGCTGTGTGCAAATGCCCCGATAACACTCTAGGAAATCTCTAGTTTAGAACTGAAGCAAGAGTATGGAAATCTTCACTAAATAAAATTGCCTCACCACTACGTGCCTTAGCTCTATCTAGCTTGAGGGCAAGCTAGACTCTAAGTTAGGGGGGTGATAACCTCCCATTTTGTGATGTTATCTTACTAGTTTTTCTTAGTTTTTCATACTCTTTCTTAGATAAATTAGATAGAATAATTAACTTTACACTTTATTGTGAATATACCAATAGACTGACATTTCTTCATTTCTTCTACCAGAAAAAAAACCCAAAAAATTTACAAAACCCCCAAAACGGTCCCAAGACCATATGAAGGCCAAACGGTCCCAAGACCGTATGAACTCAAATGGTCCCAAGACCGTATGAATCCATACGGTCTCAAGACCGTATGAATCCAAATGGTCCCAAGACCGTATGAAGGTCAACCGGTCCCAAGACCGTATGAAGCCAAACGGTCCCAAGACCGTATGAAGCGAAATGGTCCCAAGACCGTATGAACCCAAATGTTCCCCAGACCGTATGAAGGCCAAACGGTCTCAAGCCCGAATGGACTTAAATGGTCTCCAAGCCAAGATACTAACTGTTTAGACTTTGCGAAGGGAGTGATGTAAAGTAAGTGACCATTCATTCGGGGATGGCTGGCATTTCAATACTCCCGCGTTTCTCGTAGTTGACTATCCGAAAGGAAGATAAATCTACAAAGATACTAACTATTTAGATTCTTATTGCAAGCCATGTTATTGTGATGTATGTTATGATCCATGAATAGTGGTGGTGAAACTCGATCACATCCTATGTGTTTTCAAACATTGTTTACAACCTTAAAGTTTACTTTCCTGCCATTTACTTTCTTTACACTCTAGTTTAATCGTCAAATAAACTCTTTGATCTAAATATAAACTCTTAAGTAGATAAGTAGAATTATAACATTTTCCATCTTGTTAGTCCTTAATAAGACCGTTGTCTCATGGATTCGACCCTTAACTGTACTACGATAAGACTTCCACGTATATTAGCATATGTGGGTGGAGATCTTATTATAGCACACGAAAGGTTAAACTTAGAGACTTACTATCTCTAGGATTTTTAGTGGTGCACCCAACTCCACGCGAGAGGAGGCTCCATCAACTACCCTTTAGCAAGTTCTAGGAAAAATATGGCTACAAAGTAGGCAGCGGAAACAAAAATTTATCCACCATATTCCCCATAACAAGTGTATCGTATTAATAACTATAATATGGAAAGGATGGTTTTGAGGATATACTTGGTCCTAGAGAAAGTCCAACAACAATCCTCATCATTGTAGGTACACAACTTTGAATCCTAGTTGTACTGGGATTTGTCTGACTGCTACGCCTCTTGGTATGCACCACGGACTGCAGCCACAAACCTTATCTTCTTCAACAATTCCTCTTGTCACAGACTGCTGGTTGATGTTGTCCTCCTAGCAGTAGACAATGGCCTCCCGGCTCTAGAGAAGTCCACATGGACCACCTAGAACTCTTTTTGTCCTACTAGAATAGATAGGAAAAAGTTGTCCCTCCCATTGGTGTACTAGTCACCAACTTTCTTTCCCACAACAATGATCTCAATTGCTCTCTCCCTTGTTGTTCCTCCCTAGTCGGTTAGAACTTGCTTGGGCTGTCATGGTTACCAAACTAGAGAGGACAACATTTGTCAGAGCAACTGATTCTCAATTGTATGTGTTGTGCTCTGAGAAGCCCACATTACCCTCTATTTATAGGTGGGGTTTGGGTACATGTTCCCAGTCGATGCGAGAGTAGAAGGGACCGGAAGATCTCAAATTTTTGCAACTTGCAACCAATGAAATAACTATTTGGCACACTAGACAATCATGTGGCATGCAAGATGATCATCTCATACTATGAGATGGTCATTTTGAAGTTTTTCAATTGCATACAAAATTGGCAATTCAATTCCCATTAATGTTATACATTAATTTCCTTGCACAACAAGTTATGTACAAGAGAAACAAACTTGAAAATATCTAGAACCTTCCCTTAGCCAAACCATACCATCTTTCCCATGCGAGATGGGAATCTCGATCACCCAGAGGTCTTCTGGTTACCCGAGTCAAGCTAGTTGGTTGGGTCGGTTCATATTTTAGTCAGTTTCAACTTGAATTAGGCTTGAATCCCCAGACGCTCGTATTAACATTTGAGACGACCGTTGACACTCCAGATGGCCATCTCAACACTTGAGATGGGAGTTTGGCAGTGCAGTCAGCCTATATGTTATGTGAATCAAATACCTAAAAACTTTAGTACTTTAATTCAATTTTCATTTCAGATTAAACTCCTCTTCTAGGTCAAGACCTATGTGTGTGACCCTATATGTCCCATATTACGTTTGCAATGAATGTCGATAACAACTTATGACATGACAAGCAATGAATGGTGCCTAATCATACATCAATGCTATCTAAGTAAATGGAAGGTTGGGGAACAAATTCATCCTACAATTTGTGTTTGGTGTTGTAGTACCTGTATAGTTCCTTTGTCACTGATGTTCAGATTGAACTTGAGGCATGGATCGGTCCTTCTCTTCATCATTCAATCTTGTTCCTTGAACCAAGAGCGGACTGTCCGAGATATATGTAAGCTCAATATCACATATTAACTCACATGTACATGGCCATGCATTTCTCAGTATCACTAATCAAGAGGACTAGAGCATCAAACTCTCGTAGGAGGGACAAATCTCATTTCTATAATTCACAGTCTATCCCCATGTGGCAAAGTCACCCAATCATCACCATTATAATAACCCATGTTTTAGGATTGCATTTGATGATGTCAAAGTGTACCCTTGACATGTGATGAGTGCAATGATTTTAGGTCTAAGAACCACAACCACCACCATCACTTTGAGAGCTGACTATGACTTCCATATTGATGGCTTCCATGTGTCAATCTCATGGTGGGTCTATTCGATACACTATTCTCTAACATGTATCTATGTGATTGGTTTGATATTGCCATATCATGACTAATGAGCATCTGTCATCAACCAACTCACACTCTGATCTTATGAGTTATTGTTGTCTATCAACCTTCCACAATAACAACTGATCAAGGACATAATGAGAATATGCATATGCACTATTACTTGAAGACATACATTATTGAGTAATATCATTCTCTAGACATTTATAATGTTACATCATTATCTCATAACTAAATTAAACATAATACATTTGGAAGCTTGCCTTTTATTAACAATCAAATAATTTACATTTATGCCAATACAATCATCACATGATTGGCTCTCTGGGCACACATAGGGTGATCTAACATGAATGTCATGCTTCTTCTATGAAAGTGCCTTTGTCAAGGGGTCAACAACATTATTATTAGTTGGTAATTTGCAAACCTTTACATCTCCTTGATGTATGATCTCTCGTATGAGATAGAACTTCCATATTATATGCTTTGAGCGCTTTTGTGATATGGGTTCCTCAGCTTGTGCAATAGCTCCATTGATTTCACAATATAGCTCAATTGTATCATTGATGCTTGGAACGACCCTAAGTTCTGTAATGAACTTCTTGATTCATACAACCTCCTTTACTGCACTCGATGCAGTAATATACTCAGCCTCTATCATAGAATCAACAACTGTTTCTTGCTTGGAACTCTTCCAACTTATAGCTCTGTTGTTGAGGCTAAACACAAATCCTAATTGTGACTTATAATCATCTTGATCAGACTGGAAGCTTGCATCAGTGTAACCCTTTACCACCAACTCTTCTACTCTGTTGTAGACCAAGAACTAATCCTTATTCCTTCTCAAGTACTTGAGGATGTTCTTCACGACTATCCACTAAGCATCACCTATATCTGACTGATATTTGCTTGTCATTATCAAGGAATATGAGACGTCTGGATGGGTACACAACATTGCATACATGATTGATCCAATTGCTGAGGCATATGGAATCAAACTCATGTGTTCCATTTCTTCACAAGAATTGTGACATTAAGCTCTAGAGATGGGGACTCCATGATGCGCATGAAGGTTTTCTCTCTTTGAGTTTTCCATGTTGAACTGCTTCAACACTTTGTCAATGTATGTGTAACGACCGTCTTGTGAAAACAGGATTAACTAATGCGGAAGCGAATTATTTGCAGCGGATTACTGAAAATTACTGAAAATTTAAAACTTTTTGCAAAGAGATCCATTCACAGGAAAACTCTTTAACCATGAACCAAAGTATTCCAAATTCATCCTGGTTCACAAGTACACAACCTGTACCATTCCTTTTCAAGGATTACAACATTGACTGCCCTGTTAACAAATATACATAGGCAGTATAAAAACTTCGAGGCACTAAGCCAAAACTCAGATTGATACATTTAAAATTCCGAGGACCTGAGAGTACAGAGACGACACATAAGACTACTATCTATATGACTAGACAGACAATATTTCCACCTGAGATCTTATTGCTGTCCCTGCTGTTGCTGCTGCTCTTTCCCTGTTCTAGGGTTTCTGCTCTGCCTTCCATGCATACCTAAAAATGTTTCCCACGGGGGTGAGACAATTGAAAATTGCCCCAGTGAGAGATATAACTCTCCGCCAAAAACATTGTTATTGCAGTTTATCAAATTAAAACTGAGTAGGGGTTACTTTTACATTATTAGGTAGAATTATTCATCATAGAACAGAATAAGATAATCTCCATTCTCAAGGAGGTCATTGCATCTACCCATGGTAGATAAGTAATTCATCTGTCTACTTTGTAGAGAATATAAAGAAACATAATTAACATTTATCTACTAAGGAATGCACAAAGAAATGCAACATCAGCCAATGAATCTCTGTATTCAATCCTTAAGCAAACATGCTATACGGCTGATTACATTTTACAATCACAATTATGCTCTTAGGAGATGAGATATACCACTCATACTCCAACCGACCATTACGAAATTGCCTCGGTACCATACATAGGTCATCAAAAGAGCCAGATTCTTATGACCTCATCTGTCTCGGTCAGTACGAGACCACATGCAGGACATCTCGTGTCTCTGCTAACTAGCTAGCCAGGGTATTCTGGCACCTTCGCTACAGAGTTACAGCGTCAACTGCACTCTCATCGCCAATCGAGAGATTTCTTGTTTATCTCCTCGATCCGACATTAAGTATAATTGGGAGATTCATGATACATCCATCCCGACATATTCATAAAGGATTGAGAGGTTTCTTGTTTACCTTCCATCAATCTCTTCAAGAGGACGTAAGGATATTTTCGCCCATTTACCCCCACATATTCAAAATATGTGCTCCGGGTTTTTCCGTGGGCACCCGTTTCACCATCACCTATTCCTGACGATGATGGATCTATGGTCAGAGCACTACATGAATAGATTTCACTTGATTTATTAAGTACATTCTCATATTCTTTTAGCATCAACCAAGTTCTCAAACATAACTTATTACAACAATGCTATAAAGAGACATGTACTACTTTTATCAGATATTTATCAGTCTTTCAAAGACCCTGGGAACTCAGTCCCTCATTTCAATACTGGGAATTAGCATCCCTTCACTTTCTCATCACCATAATCATATGGTTCTGGGTATTCAAACCCTTAACTCATCATTGAGCATTATTATACCTTTTTCTAGTAACTATCACCTTCAGGTCATCTGACCAAGGCATTCATGATACTTGTTACACAAGCATCACACCTGGCTCACAAGGCCATGAAATATCTTGTCACCTCTCACTGGGTAACAACTTACTCATGTGACTCATAAAGGTCCATGCATATTGCTTCTTTTACTAAGCAACAACAACATTAAGGCACATAATGCCAATCAACATATATTATATAAATGTCACAGCTCACACTAGCTATATACATCATCTCATAATATCTGTATGGTTATTAGGTATGATAACAGTCATACAAGATATTCATCACATCATATGATGTGATAGCAACACCATTATTCCTCTACCAGGAATTAGGGTTTACTATCAAATAGGGCTTTTCATTCCCTTTACCCAAATTAGGGTTAGGGTTCCCCATTTCTCATTAATAAAGAGTTCATGATCTCATTATTTGTTCAACCCTTAATACATTATTCCATACCTCTGGGGCATTCAAGGATATCATATTTGATTATTCTAGAACATTACTTTCATCATATAGCATTAATGATCATCAATTCAAGGTATGAGTTCATTTCTCATCCTTATCATGGTATGATTATATCATACACATCATTTGGGCTTAACCCCATTCTCAAGGTACATTAATTAACACTCATCAAGGTGTAACAACTCATTACATTTCATTGTAATAGTTGCATAACACACTTCATATGTTTCTTACCCAATTATATTGGATTTGAAGTACATCAAGGCATATAAACCCTGAAATGCTGAATGTGATAACTATCATATCTTGATGTATCACTTTCTCATCATTTCAAACTCTGTTGAGTTATCCATCTTATCTTGTATTAAGGTATTTCCCTCTTAATAAAATCCATCACTAATATCTTACCTATAGCATATAATGCAAAGGCCACACATTAGAATTGTACAACTATCTCACAATGATATGGACTTATCTTAGTTTAAGGCATGACTTTATTATAAAGTTGCTTATAAATAATCACAATGATACACCCTCAACTAGGGTTTCTCATCACATATATTATGTATCCTTCATCCAATTATATTGGACTTATAATCATATCAAGGTATACGATCATATGAGGTCACTTTCAAATCACCTCTAAATCAAGCATAGAGCACCACGGCAGTGCAACCAAGAACGTCCGTGCAAAGGGAAGCCACCATGGCCGTGCTACCTTGCACGGTCGTGCAAAGTGAAGCTACCACGGTCGTGCTACAGAAGTTCCCCTCATGGATTATATTCAAGTATGAATTCTATTCTTTCATTAGGGATTAGGGTTTCACATACCATCTCCCTTCTTTAGAATAGGGATTACATATAGCATCACCCTTCATTAGGGTTTCATATCACGTTTCCCATATTCAAGGTTTGCTAATCATTCCCAATTAGGGTTTCTCATGAAATCGCCCTCAATTAGGGTTTTACATGGATACACCCTCAACTAGGTTTCACATGGATACACCCTCAACTAGGGTTTCATAAGGATACACCCTCAACTAGGGTTTGAGTTCAATAACCCTGTCAATTAGGGTTTATGTTCATGTTTAGGGTTTCATGATCTCTTTACTTAAGGATCATAACTCTTAACCACCACATGAATCATATTCATGTATGAATTCATGCTATCAACTTCTCAACTTGAATAGGTCATATCACCCTTTAGTTGAGTACATACAACTATGATTAACATAGTGTATCAAGTCATTGACCCTATAAGCAATTAGGAATTCATCCCTTAATTAGCACTAATCCCTTAGGTACTATTCGGGTTTCAACCTTTGTACCTTCTTTGATTATCATTACTAATCAACATTGGATCAATGTATCATTCATCATCTTGATTCTCAAGAGATTCAATCACATTGGACCTCCATTACATAGGGTATCCAATTGAATTAGGGTTTTCAATGTTGATTCCTTCAATCATTGAATTCATGGAACCAGTCATCAATTGGACCTACCATCATACTTAAATTGAGTTTAATAGGTCAACCTTCAACTGATTTGACTCTCAATTGACCCTCAATTGATCATCAATTAGGTTTTGATTCAATTGAATTAGGGTTTGGAATCGATGATTCAACTTCACTAATCAATGTAAGACTAGTTGCTTTGAAACCATTGAACCATCATCCAAATTGGGTATGACCTGACCCCAAACGGTCTTGAGGTCGTTTGAATGACCTCCAAACGGTCTTGAGACCGTTTGCCCATCATATCACTCAAATCTAAGAAATCCAATTAGGGTTTGGTTCATTGGATTGATCACCAAATCAGCATTACATTGTTTAACAGCTTGGTACCTTTAGACCTTCAAACACCTAACCATACTCAACCCTAGACCTCCAAACGGTCTTGGGTGACCACCAAACGGTCTTGAGACCGTTTGGATGAGCTCCAAACGGTCTTGAGACCGTTTGGCCCATCCAACCTTTGGATTCTAGTGAAAAATTATCATGGATTGGTCTATCGAGTTGATCAACAAATCAGCACTACATTGCAATATGATTAGTACCTTTGGACCTTCAATTGGTCAACTATACTTGACCCCAGACCTCCAAACGGTCTTGGAGTGATCCCCAAACGGGTTTGAAACCGTTTGGGTGATCCCCAAACGGTCTTGAACCTGTTTGGGCTATTCAACCCAAAATCTCAACTTAACTCATTGGAATTTCAGCACTGTTTTCAATTAGGGTTTGCCTAATTGAATAGCCTTCAACTCACGATTCCTTTGGAGTTAACCCCTAAAATTTGGATAGTCATTAACCAACATAATTATGAACAGGTATCCCAAACTGTCAACGCTCGTTCAACTCACTCAAACGGTCTTGAACCCGTTTGCCCAAGAAGGTCAAGTTAATCAGGTTGAAAATCAGCACTTAATCCAATTAGGTTTTCCCAATTGATTAGCCTTCAACCTATGATTACTTTTGAGTTAACCCCTCAAATTTGGAGGGTCATTAACCAACATCATTATGAACAGTAATCCCAAACGGTCAACGCTTGGTAAACCATCTCAAACGGTCTTGAACCCGTTTGCCCAAGCAGGTCAAGTTGTTCAGGTTGAAAATCAGCACTTAATTCAATTCGATTTGTCTAATTGATTGGCCTTCAACCTATGATTACTTTGGAGTTAACCCCTAAAATTTGTAGGGTCATTAGCCTACCTAATTAGGAACGATATTCCCAAACGGTCAACGCTTGGTCAACTCCTTCAAACGGGTTTGAACCCGTTTGCCACCAAACGGTTTGCAACCCGTTTGGTCACCAAACGGTTTTGGTGAAACCGTTTGGTCCCAACTTTTGAGATCGTTTGCTCCCAAGATATTTGGTGAGGTGCTTGCTTATGATGATTTCATCATCATCTTCCTTCGTTCACCCAAGAACAGCAACCGTTCTTGATGGAATTTGCAGCAAAGAAACAAAAGTGTATAAAATTGAAGAAATCAATCAACAAAGCATAGAGAATTGATGCAATAGCAATGTTTAAGGGTTTGAGTTATAAAACCCGCCTCCAATTGAGCTCCAAAGCTCCAATCTCATGCCATTAATGGTGGATGAAGCTCTTTCAACTCCCCCTAGGCTCGTCCTCAAGCTTTTGATTGTAAAAGTTGGCTAGGGTTGAAGAGGAGATCGAAATAAGAAGGAATCCATAATTTATTTTCGATTTTCACCATGAAATCATGAAGAACGAAGGTCAAGGGCTTACCAAAAGGTTGGGGACGTGCTCCCTGCTCCTCCATAGCTCTTTGGTCGGTTTTGCAAGCAAGGGGAAGAAGAAAATCCGTAAACGACCTTGGTTTGGGCTTGGAAATGGCACTTTTATAAGGAAATTGATGAGAGAGAAAATGCCTTATACAAATCCAATTAATACCAATAAAGTGGCCGCCTCTTCCCCCTCAAC
Organism: Alisma plantago-aquatica; assembly: GCA_963693085.1. NCBI lineage: Eukaryota > Viridiplantae > Streptophyta > Magnoliopsida > Alismatales > Alismataceae > Alisma > Alisma plantago-aquatica. The sequence goes on along the minus strand of OY856412.1, from coordinate 1,289,143,491 downwards.
TACCTTGGGTACGAGGAACCTTCCTTGCCTTTAATTCTCCTTCATTATCCTCAATTTAAAGAAAAGAAAATTAAGCACCTTAATGCTTATAATATAATATCCCACATGTGAGTGGATATTACTTTTCTTTATAAAAAGGTGAGTGGAATTTCACCTACTTAAGATATTTTCGTTCCTTATCTTGTTAAAGGAACGTCCATCCTTATTCAAAATCAACCCAAAACATTTTGGTTGAAATCTCTTCAATTATTTTTATTCATTTTTGCCCTAAATCGAATTAGGGTTTCAATTAGGCATTATTCTTGATTATTTTAATGTCAAGATTCTCTCTCCTACAACTTAATTCAAATGAGGAGTCATTATCATTTTATTTTCTATAAATGATGATAAGAAACATTAGGGACCTTGTTGAAGTGGTAATTTACATATTGAACCCTAGATTTTGGGTAAATTGCACATTACACCAAAACTAGGTTTTAATGCACAAGGATTGCTTTACAAGCTTAATCTTGGTGTCCAAGCTTGTGGAAACCATACAACTACATCATATTCATTCTTATGATGTCTCAACATCATAGGAACATATTATCATGCAACATTTGCAATTTAACCCCTCAACTTGGGTAATTTGCACTTTAGTCCAAAATAAGCAAACATTGCTTCAACATTGTTCAAACAGGACCAAAATTGAAACATAGGTTCCTTTTGAGCCTTAATTACTTTTTACAAGATGAGATTAAGCATATAATCATCTTTCTTAATCAAAACACCTAGGGTTAAAGCATAACCCAGGTCAGGGATGTTACAGTATGTTCTCTGACTTAGTCCAAGAAGACTTCTGGATCTATCTCTATAGATCTTTATCTTCAATATGTGGGATGCTTCTCCCAAGTTTTTCATAGAGAACATATTCCAAGCCATGTCTTTCCCTTTTTTAAAGTAGGGATGTCGTTCCCCATCAATCGTATGTCATCTACATACAATATGAGGAATGTCACTATGCTCCCACTAACCTTCTTTTACACACAAGGTTCATCTTCATTTTGAACAAAGCCAAACCCTTTGATTGTCTCATCAAAAAATGAAGATTCTAGCTCTGAGATGCTTGCTTCAATCCATATATTGACCTTTGTAGATTACATACTTTATTTGCATCCTTTGGATTTATAAAATCCTGAAGATGTGTCATGTACACATCCTTGAGAAGATTCCCGTTAAGGAATGCAATTTTAACATTCATCTGCCAAATTTCAAAGTCATGATAAGCTGCTATGGCAAGCATGATCTTGATGGACTCAACCATGACCACTGGAGAAAATATTTTGTCATAAACAACACCTTAAACTTGTCTGAAACCCTTTGCTACCAATATGCCCTTATAGGCTTGTGCTTTACCATCCATGTCGGTCTTCTTCTTAAAGACCTACTTGCACCCTATGGATTTTACCCCTTTAGGTGGATCCACCAAAGTCCATACTTCATTAGAATACATGAATTCCATCTTGGATCTCAGATCTCAGACTCTGGTCCCTTAATAACATCTTTATAATATAATTGCTCATCAACTATGACAAATTCACTACCTTCCTGAGTTACATGATATCCAAATATCTCAGGCTCAAGACGTGTCCTATTAGATATACGAGGTTCCTATGTTACTTGAGGAATTTGAGATTCCACAACACTCTGTGATTCTCTTCGTTCCTCTTGTACATATATTGGTTCAATATTTTCTTGTTGGTCTCGAACCTCTTCGAGTTCCACTTTTCTCCCACTGATTCCTTTGGAAATCAATTCCTTTTCTAGGAAATACAACATCTCTAGTAACAAACACTTGCTGTCAGATATGGAATAAAGGTAATATACTTTACTTTCATTAAGATATATAAAAAATAACATTTATCAGATTTAAGACCAAGATTATCAGGAAAAATCCTTCTAACATAAGCTTCACATCCCCAAATCCTCATAAAATACATATTGGGATGCTTCCTAGTCCATATCTCATATGGTGTTTTTTGAACCTATATAGATGGTACTTGGTTTAGTGTAAATGCGGCAGTTTCTGGAGCATATCCCCAAAAGGTAGTCAAAATCTCAGCTAAACTCATCATCGATCGCACCATGTCTAGTAATATGTGATTCCTTCTTTCTGATACACCATTATGGTGAGGTGTTCTAGGTGGATTCCATTGGGATTCAATCCCATGGGCTCTAAGAAGGTTCTAAAACTCTTGTTTTAAGTATTCTCCACCTTGATCAGAATGAAGTGCCTTAATGCTATTATTAAGTTGGTTTTGTACTTCATTCATAAACTCCTTGAACTTTTCATGAGCTTCTTACTTATGTTTCATTAAATAAACATAGCCATACCTACTGAAGTCATCAGTGAAGTTAATGAAGTAATGATACCCACCTCTAGTGGTTGTTCTAAAAGGTCCGTACACATCAATACGTATGAGTCCTAGTAGATGACTAGCCCTTTCATTGTTACCAGTGAAAGGGGTCTTAGCCATGTTGCCCAACAAACAAGATTCACATGTCTCTAATGATTCCAGATCAAAAGAGTCTAGATAATCATCTTTATGGAGTCTAGATATGCAATTCTCATTTATGTTCCCTAGATGACAATGTCAAAGGTATGTTTTGTTTAATTTTTTGAGTTTTAGTCTTTTGATAATAACATTTTATACATATATCTTTAGTTCTAACAACTAAACCATAAGACATTGGGGAACTGTCATAAAGATCCCATCTTGTGAAATAGAACATCGACCATTTTTAATATGAAATTCAAATGCATCCTTATCCAGACAAGATACATAAATGATGTTTCTATTTATAGCAGGTACATAATAGCAATTCTTTGACTATTACAAACCCTGTGGGCAGAGATATACTATAGATTCCAACTGAGCTGGCTACAACTTTTGCACATTAGCAACTCATAGTTCCACCTTGTATTTTCCCAAAGGCCTACTTCCTTTCAGATCATGCATATGAGAACATATGTGAGCTACACATCTGGTATCTAGTACCCATGATGATGAAGTAGATAAATTTATCTCAATAACATATATACCTGAAGTGGAGATCACCATCCCCTTCTTCTTCATGAATGCCTTCAAGTACAAAGGATGAGATCCTCTTGTACTTTTTTTCTCCTTGTCTTGAGTGTTGAAGACGTGGATTTAGGCTTGACCGCAAAACTCTTCTCTATCTTGCTTTGATCCTTGGACTCATATCAACTGATCACCATCACGGGCTTGTCCATTTTCAATTTTGCTTCAACCTGAATCAACATGGAAAGCAAGTCTGACATCTATCCAGCCGTATTATTCACATGATAGCATGCAATAAAGTGGCTATATGATTATGGCATGGTCTTTAGAATCATATTAGTGGAAAACTCTTGGCCCAAGGTGAATCCCAATTCTTCAATATGATACACATGTCAAATCATATTGAGCACATGTTCTTCTACTGAGGTTCCCTCTTTAGCTTAGACTCAAGCAACACCTTCAGGACATCGTCTAAGAACCAATGACATGTGATGAGTGTAATAATTTTAGTTCTAAGAATGAAACCACCGCCATAATTGTGAGAGATGACTATGACTTCCATGATGACAGCTTCCATGTGTCAGTCTCACTGTGGCTCTGTCTGATGCACATGTCATGTAATATGTATCTGTGTGATTGGTTTGATATTGGAATATCATGACAAATGAGATTCTATCACCAACCAACTCACACTCTGATCATATGTGTTATTGCTTTCTGTCAACCTTCCACAATAACAATCGATTAGGGACATAATGAGAATATGCATATGTACTCTTAACATCTGTATGATCTCATTCTTCCAAGTCACATACTTAAAGACATATGTTATTGAATAATATTATTCTCTAAACATTTATAATGTTACATCATTATTTCACAACTGAATTAAATAGAATAAATTGTAAGATTTCCTTTTATTAATAATCAAATCATTTAAATTTATGCCATTACAATCATCACATGATTGGCTCTCAGGGCATACATACCAACACAGGTAAATTGCATGCTTCACCTTATCCACTTCAAGAATATTGAGGATCTTAAAGACAAAATTTGCTGGGTTCACCGTACCTGCATACTCTAATGCTCCAATGTGTCGTGGCCTCTCGAAGGTCTTCCCAGAACCTTGGGATTCCACATTGGGAACAATTGCCCTTGATTGAGGTATTGGCACTCTATCCACCATATGTGAATTATGTCCATGAATTGTTAAAACATGGACTAAAAAATAGGATTGACCATGGTTTCTGGGTCAAATTGAGGCACTTCAGGCACTCCATCTACTCTTTCATGCATCTTGGCACCGCCTCCTGGTGTAGCAACACTTCTCTCTACATGTTCTTCATGTTCTCCGAACATATATTTTCCTTCTTCTTCTTCTTCTTCTTCATCTTCTGCATAAGTAGAAGTTAGAATATCTATATGTTGGATGATACAAGAATAGACACAAACCCTAGTCCTATGTCCCTGTAGACTCAGCGAACCTAAAGCTCCAATACCAGCCAAGATTTGACACACCGGTCACACTAGAGCGAGATTACTCAACACAAAACAAATAATTTCCAACTAGCAACCATATTGACACAAAATAGGGTAAATTAAGACCAATTTGATATAACCATCTCAAGCGGAAACATATACATCAGATTCACGACTGTTCCATCTATATCACATATCATGTCGCTAAGGTATTACATGTCACTGCACAATGGCCATCTTTCTACAAACTTGATGCAAGTGATAATGGCCATCTTTCTCTCAAACACACACACACACACACAGATATATATATATATATATATATATATATATATATATATATATATATATATATATATATATAAAAGCCATACATTTACAACCATGTCATATTTCTAAAAACCTCATATCGATGTCCAACTTCTACAAACCACCCCCAAGGACCTGAGAGTACATGGAAAAAACATAGGACTCTACTACAAAACACTAGTAGCATAACCAACCTTCAATGGCTACAGATCACCTTCCTGATTTTCCTCATATCACACAATCTCTACCGCATCATGAACGACCACCTAAAAGATGTAGAAACCCATGGGGTAGACCAATTTCCCAATGAGAGATATAAATATCCACCAACAACTATTGTAAACATAGATAGATATCTAGTAGGGAAGTAAATACTATCAACATGTTGAGAAAAATCAACTAAATGGATAGTTGAAAACTAATAATATAGCTTAGGAAGATTAAGTAGCTACAACTAATTAGTTGAACGTCATATATTTTTAGAAGGAATATGATGAGCATGTATAACCATTACTAACTGAACAACATAAGAAACAAAGCAAGGCTTCAACCAAGATGAGTTGTATTTAGCCCTAAGTTGATACACTATATGGATGTGTTACGTATTTTATTATGCCATGAGGATTTGGGTCGTACCACCCAAATCCAACTGACCACAGCTAAGTTAAAATCAGTTCCATACAAGATATATGGAAGAGCCAAAATCCACGATCGCACCTCCACCTCCCGGTCAGTACGAGAGACAATGTAGAGACATAACAGTCAACTGCCAACGGCGATATATAGTCAAACTAAAAACACCTATCCTACCTTAGTAGAGGTCACAACGCTAGACACCAGGGAATGGAACCCTATCATCGAGGTACAACCACAATTGTCCTCCAAAATCACATCACATAATATAATCAGTGAGACACGACCGTAGCCGTTCTCAAAATACTTGGGATCTGGATGACAAGGATATTATCCAAACACTCCACATACTCAATAGTATACACTCTGAGTTTCCCAGGGGAAGATTTGTTTCACCATCTCGCAAGTTTTGACACTGGAATGGATCTATGGCACATGGAAACTACATGATTAGGGTTTCACTTGATTAATCATTGCCAATTGGGTATCTTTTATTGCATCAATCAAGCTACAAAGTACAAAACCTAAACAAATTCTACAAAGTTTGGGGTAGACTACAACTCCAGAAGATATAAAGTGTATTAGGTATAAAGCCTATCAGATCACCACATCATATTGTCTCACTTCCATTCACATGTCTATCACCATCATCACATCACCATGGGATAATAATCCCTGAACACTTCACCTAGGACATCACCTCTAATTAGGCATTAAGCCATCACTAAGGTCATCAGACCATTTCTAATAGTTCCTGTAAGAGAGCATTATCAGTGTATCTCCATGCTTCATCAAGTCTCATAATCACCACTTATGTGTCATATAAAAGACACAACATTAAGAATTAACCATGATGCTCATTCAACCTGCAAGTTAGGTTATAACAAATAGGAGAGAGAAAATACATCAATACATGCTAATCACTCAAGCAAGTAAACATTAAGCACCATGTACTCAGAATTAGAGTTAGGGTTTCTTATACTTTCCCAATTAGGGTTTTCATAATAACACCTACCATCATTCCCTATTGATTATCGCTTCCCACTTTCTTCGAATGCATAAGATTAAGAATCAAAACCATAACGAATCGATCATGTAACCAACAAAGTGTAGCAACCATATGAGTTAACATCACCCCTTGCAACCACTAGGCATTCAATGCCCTAGCGACCACTAGCATTAGGTCATGTAGAGACCAACCAAAATGAACTAGGTATATTTGTTGGTATATATATGCCCATAGATCCATCCCAAGCGATTGCATGGAGTAGGATATTAATTAATCAATTAATGTGATAATTTGGTTAATTAATGAATTCCAGAATAATCTAATTAATCCACGATCATTTTAATTAATGCAATGTTTCTATTTACCGATGGGTTTAGGAAACCCTACTTCCTCTCGTCTCCTATTTAAAGGAGCTTGACGGTAGATATCTATATAAGATATTAGAGAGGCTTTTCATTTTACACTCACGTACGTCAACCCTAGCCATCACCGTCCTCAGGAGAGAAAGGAGAGCACCACGACGCTAGCACGTCACCACACAGAGACGACTCCTTCCTACCGGCTCGGGAAGTGTGACATGGAGTTCTAGTCCATCCACGTGGATGAAGTAGAGACACAGATGCTGAGACGCCGGCGTTCAGATGACATCTATGACCATACGTAAGCGCTACGAGCGGCATACATCACCACACGAAAGGAGCACCACCGGATCTTCCTACGACACACTCAGCAAATGGGAGAGAAGTTCTGTCTGTGTAGGTCAGTAGCGTTGCACACCATCGTGTAGCGGGACATCCCTGGACTTGCTCCGCGATAAGGTATATCCCGCAAACACTCCTTTCGAATATGTTGTTGTCGATGAGATCCTGTTTTGGGTTGCGTAGAAATTTTTTTGTTACTTCCTCCACACATGTTTTCTCCACAAAACTCAATAGTGGTATCAGGGCAGCGTCGATCTACGACGTATTTGGATTCATTTCAATATGATCGAATCCATGTATACTATTTTCTATGTTGCATACGATGTGAATTAAAACTGCTAATGAGTAAATCTAAACCTAATTCCACATACGCCACATGCTTTTGTTTTTGATGTTTCAGATGGGGTCGACTATGAAAAATATTGATTTTCCTAAGTGCACGGAAGTAAATTTTGTAGACCTTTTAGGGGCTCTGCCCCTGTGTACCCCACTTAGTCTATGTGGGAGTCAAAAATTTAGTTAATGGGGAATGTCCCACATTAAAAGTACTACAATTTTAATATGTATATACGTATATGTAGATATACCTATGATAACATACATGTCGCCATTAAAATTTTGTTTTATGTGGTGATTGCATGCACGGTTATGGCCTAGTATCCCCTTTTGTGAATGTTGTGAATGAATTCGGATGTCAATCTTGTGCATATGTTTGTTTGTGAATGCTATGTATGTATAATGGTTGCATATGGATCCCTTGTATAAAGTATTTGGCTTGCATGCCGAGCCTCATCTCTTATTTCAAAGTGTAATTAATTCTTTCCCTTTATATTTGTACTCATATGATGTAATAGAGATAGGATTAGTTTTAGTCTTTGTAAACTTGATGTAATAAGGCGATTTGAAGATCCAACTCCAAGGATCATCCATGGAGAAGCACCATGAAGATCTAATTCCAAGAAGCAACTTGAAGTTCCAACCTCACGAAGCATCCATGAAGTTGTTCATTGTAAAGTTGATCCTTACAGGCTTACAGGTTGATTCGCAGGTGTTGCATGAGATGCATAAGACCATAGGTGGACTGTAATCCTTTGTTTCTCCAAAGTATTGCAATAGTATGGCCATAATCGATATATTTGTGTTTGTGATTGCAAGTCTATCATTTTTGGTTGTGAATATACTAGTATATGATACATACTATAAGTATGTGGTGTTTGGATATGTATATGTATTACTAAAACCGCTCAATTAATAATATTAAGTTTTGGTTGCCTTCCATAAAGCAACACACATACAAAGCTTGATCGACTATGTGTGGGCACGCCTCCGCATGGTACACTGTCTATCTCATGGAAGTGTGATGGTGGGTGTGCGGGTCTGCCTCCACAGGGTGCACACTCATCGTGTTGGCTTATGGGTCAGACTTAACTAGGGAACCTTGATAGGATCAAGTACCTAGAGGCACATAGATTCATCATGGCTAGGAGTCGTTCATGATCATCTATCCAAGGATTGCATATGATGAAATTGGCAAAAGTTGTCTACCTTAGTATTTGATCTTTGACGTCGGCGTTGGCTGGGCATTGATCTATTTATTTTGGATCTTGGCTCACTAGAAGATTGTACGTTGCAATCTTCTGAGTTGATAGTAAGGGCTATCAATTTGAATAAAATAGTGGGAGCATAATTAATTAAAGGCCTAATTAATCTCATTTATCAAATCTTTACAAGTCAAAATGTTTTGGACTAAATGCAAAATTTTCTTTTGTAGCAATCAAATGGCAAACAACACACACTTTCTTGTTGCGTTCGGTCCTTGAGAAGGACAAACTTACTGGAACCAACTTTCAAAACTGGTTTAGGATGCTAAGAATTTTTCTCACACATGAGCTTAAGATCTATGTCCTTGAAACATCAGAGCCAGCAGAACCCGCCGTAAATGTGCCCAAGGATGAAAAGGATGCTTACAAGAAGTACCTTGATGATGTCGTGAATGTCAAGTGCCTGATGTTGTGCTCAATGAACTATGAGTTGCAAGAGTAGCATGAGAACATGAATGTCATGGAGATGGTAACACATCTCAAGAACATGTATCAACATCAAGCAAGACAGGAGAGATATGATGTCTCAAAGGCTTTGTTCAGGAGCAAGATGAAAGAGTGAGACTCAGTTGGCACCCATATACTCACTTTGATTGGGTACGTGGAAAGCCTATCCGAGTTGGGATTTCCCCTAGGTCAAGAGTTGGCCACTAATGTGATTCTACAATCGTTGCCTGAATCATATAGTCATTTTTTCATGAACTACAACATGAACAATCTTGACAAGCCGTCGTTAGAATTGTTGGGCATGTTGAGGACAGCTGAAGCACAGATCAAGAAAGACAAGCCCAATTCTATGATGATGATCAGCAAGACAAAGGGAAAGTCAAAAGGAAAAGGCAAGGCTAAGAAAGGTTCTAAAGTCGGGCAGAAGCCAAAGTCATCCGCACTCAAAGCTAAAGGTGGGATCTCCAAAGAAGGAAGTTGTCACCAGGCTGTACATTGGAAAAGAAACTGTCCTCTCTACCTGGAGGAACTGAGGAAAAAGAAGTAGGGGATAGAGATCTCCACTTCAGGTATATACATTATTGAGATAAACTTGAATACTTCTTCATCATGGGTACTGGATACCGGATGTGGATCTTACATATGTTCTAATATGCAGGATCTGATAAGAAGTAAGCCTTTACGAAAGGTCCAAGTTGAGCTGCGGGTCGCTAATGGAGCAAGAGTTTCTACCACTGTAGTTGGAGTTATTAGTTTATCTTTGCCTATAGGCCTTGTAATAGAATTAGAGAATTGCTATTATGTACCTGCCATTAATAGATATATTATTTATGTATATTTATGGACAAATGTGGATTTGAATTTCACATTAAGAATGGAATTATTTATATTTCTAAAGATGAGATCTTTTATGGCAATGCCCCTATGTTTTATGGTATCTACTTGTTAGAACTTGAGACTAGCATATACAACGTAAATACTAAAAGGTTAAAACTTGACAACTCAAACAAAACATACTTATGGCATTGTCGTCTTGGGCACATAAACGAAAAGCGCATATCTAGACCCCATAAGGATGGTTATCTAGACTCTTTTGATTTTGAATCAATAGAGACATGTGAGGCATGTTTATTAGGGAAGATGACAAAGAATCCCTTCACTGGACACATTGAGAGAGCCAGTGATCTACTAGGGCTCATACATACTGATGTATGTGGACCTTTTAGGTCAAATTCTAGAGGAGGCTATCAATACTTCATTACCTTCACTGATGACCTCAGTAGGTATGGCTATGTATATCTTATGAAACACAAGTCAGAAACTCTTGAAATGTTCAAGACTTTCATGAATGAAGTAGAGAAGAAACTTGGTAAGAGTATTAAAGAACTCTGTTAAGATCGAGGTGGTGAATACTTAAGCCAAGAGTTTGAGGACCTTCTGAGAGACCGTGGTATTGTATCACAATGGACTCCACCTGGTACACCACAACATAATGGTGTGTCAGAAAGAAGGAATCGTACATTATTAGACATGGTACGATCAATGATGAGCTAAACTTCCAATATCGTTATGGGTATATGCTCTTGAAATCGCAATGTTTACACTTAACCGTGTACCTTCCAAATCGGTTCAAAAGACACCATATGAGATATGGAATGGGAATCATCCCTATTTGTCTATGTTAAATATTTGGGGATGTGAAGCTTATGTTAGGAAACAATTTCTTGAAAATCTTAGACCCAAATCGAAAAAATGCTATTTTGTTGGATACCCCAAGGAAACTCGGGGATACTACTTCTACACACCAACTAAAAACAAAGTGTTTGTTGCTAGGACTGCTGTATTTCTTGAAAAGGAATTTATTTCCAAAGGAATTAGTGGGAGGAATGTAGAGCTCGAAGAAGTTTGAGACCAACAAGAAAGTAGAGAACCTGAGGAGGTACATAAGGAACATGAAGACTCACAAATTGTTGTGGAATTTCAAGTTCCAAATGCTACACAAGAACCTCATATGTCTAGTAGGACACGACTTGAGCCTGAGAGATTTGGATTTCTCGTGACTCAAGACAGTGATGAAATGGGCATAGCAGATGAGCAAACTTCCTATCTAGAAGCTACTAAGGGACCAAAATTTGAGTAATGGCTTGAAGCCATGAGATCTGAGTTGGAATCCATGTACACCAACAGGGTATGGACCTTGGTGGATCCACCCAAAGGGGTAAAACCCATAGGGTGCAAGTGGGTCTTCAAGAAGAAAACTGACATGGATGGAAATGTTCAAACCTATAAAGGTAGATTGGTTGTGAAAGGATTCCGTCAAATTCAAGGTGTTGATTATGATGAGACCTTCTCACCAGTTGCCATGGTTAAATCCATTAGGATCATGCTTGCCATTGGAGCTTATCATGACTATGAGATTTGACAGATGGATGTTAAAACAACATTCCTTAATGGGAATTTTCTCGAGGATGTGTACATGACACAACCTGAGGTTTTTATCGATCCAAAGGAAGCCAATAAAGTATGTAAGCTACAAAGGTCAATCTATGGATTGAAGCAAGCATCTCAGAGCTGGAATCTACATTTTGACAAAGTAGTCAAAAAGTTTGGCTTTTGTCAAAATTAAGATGAACCTTGTGTTTACAAAAGGGTTAGTGAGAGCACAATCGTATTTCTCATATTGTATGTGGATGACATACTATTTATGGGAAATGACATCCCTACTCTTCAGACAGTAAAAGGTTGGCTAGGGAAGACCTTCTCTATGAAGAATTTAGGCGAAGCATCCTATATACTAGGGATCAAGATCTATAGAGATAGATCTAGAAGGCTTCTAGGCCTAAGCCGGAGAACATACATTGATAAGGTGCTAAAGAGGTTTAGAATGGAGGGTTCTAAGAGAGGTAACTTGCCCATGTCCCATGGGGTTACAATCTCTAAATCCCAATTTCCTAGTTCATGTGATGAACGGGAATGCATGAGTAAGATTCCATATGCGTAAGAAATTGGATCTATCATGTACATGATGTTATGTACTCGTCCTGATGTGTCCTATGCTTTGAGCATGATGAGCTGGTACCAGTCAGATCCAGGTGAATGTCACTGGACAGCCGTAAAGAACATCCTAAAGTAATTGAGAAGGACTAAGGATCAATTCTTGGTATACGGTGGTGAGGAAGAGCTCGTGGTAAAGGGTTACACTGATGCTAGCTTCCAAATTGACAAAGATGACTACAGATCGCAATCTGGATTTGTGTTTTGTCTGAACAACGAAGCTATGAGCTGGAAGAGTTCCAAGCAAGAGATGGTTGTGGATTGTACAATAGAGGCAGAATATATTTCTGCATCTAATGTTGCAAAGGAAGATGTGTGGATCAAGAAGTTCATTTCTGAACTTGGAGTGGTTCCAATTGCTAGTGATGCAATTGAGTTGTTTTGTGACAACAACGGAGCAATTGCACAGGCTAAAGAACCAAGATCGCACCAACGTTCTAAACATATTATACGACAGTTCCGTCTTATACGAGAGATTGTACAATGAGGAGATGTTAAGATTTGCGGAGTACCTACAGAAAGCAATGTGGCTGACCCGCTCACAAAAGCACTTTCATAGCAGAAACATGACAGACATGTTCGATCACTTGGATTGCGATTCATGAGTGATTGGGTATAAGTGCAAGTGGGAATCTGTTGGTATGTATGCCCATAGAGACTATCATCGATTGATTGTAATGGGATACTATGTAAATGATTTGTACTACTACATTGATCATATCAATAAAGGTAAGGTTCCAATCTACATGTTTGTGTTTTATATTGTGAGATGACCATAAAACTTATAGATGTCTATAGAATAATATACTGAATGAAATAAGTCTTGGGGTTGATGACCTGAACAGTGAGATCATATGTATGCTAAGAGTATGTATTCTAGTTTTCTCCCTAATCAGTTGTTATTGTGGAAATATCCATAGACATCAATAACACATAATATTAGATTGTATGTTGGTTGATGGAAGAATCTCAATATCCATGATATGGAGATATCAAACCAAATACATAGATACTTGTTAGATAACATTGTATCGAATAGACCCACCTTGAGAGTGACACATGGATACCATGATTGTTAGTTAGAGTCACATCTCATAATGATGGTGGTGATTGTGGTTCTTAGACCTGAAGTCACTACACTTGTCACATGTCGTTCGGTGTACTTTGAAATCATCCACCGTGGTCCTGAATAAGGATTGTGATAAAGATGGTTCTTGGGTGCACTGTGACACATGGGGATGGGTCTGAGTGATGTAGATGGAATTTGTCCTTCCTACGGGAGTTTGCTATTCCAGCCACTTGATAAGCAAGACTTAGAAATGCATGGCCATGCTTATGTGAGTTAATATGTAATATTTAGCTTACATATATCTCAAACATTCTGCTCTTGTTCAAGGAACATGGATTGAATGTTGAAGAGGATAACAATTCCATGACTCGAGTTCAATCTGGGTATCAGCGACAAAGGAACTATACAATCACTATAACACCAGTCATGAATGATAGGTTAAGGTGTTCTCCAACTTCTCCAATTACTTGGGTGGCAATGAAGTCTTGCTAGATACCAATCATTTCTTATGAAATCATAATATGATTATGGATATCACTGCCAACATAATTTGGAGCCTACCGGGTCACACTCATAGGATGTGTTGGAATAGGAGTATAATTGTGGATTTGATTGGAATTTCTCCAAATCATATTGATTACTAAAATGTTTATGTAATCGATTAGAATAATATTGGAGTGACTGGCTCTAAGTGCAAGTGGGAGTTTGTTGGTATATATATGCCCATAGAGCCATCCCAAGCGATTGCATGGAGTCAGATATTAATCAATCAATTAATGTGATTATTTGGCTAATTAATGAATTCCAGAATATTCTAATTAATCCACAAGCATTTTAATTAACGCAATGTTTCTATTTATCGACGGGTTTAGGAAACCCTACTTCCTCTCATCTCCTATTTAAAGGATCTTGATGGCCGATATCTATATAAGATATTAGAGAGGCTTTTCAGTTTACGCTCATGTACGTAAACCCTAGTCGTCACCGTCCTCATGAGAGAAAGCAGAGCACCGCGACGCTAGCACGTCACCATATAGAGATGACTCCTTCCCGTCGTCTTGGGAAGCATGACGTGGAGTTCCAATCCATCTGCGTGGACGAAGTAGAGACACAGACACTGAGACGCCTGCATTCAGAGGACATTTACGACCATCCTTACGCGCTACGAGCGGCGTACATCACCGCACGAAAGGATCACCGTTGGATCTTCCTGTGATGCACTCAGCGAACATGAGAGAAGTTCCATCCGTGTAGGTCAGCAGCGTTGCACACCATCGTGCAGCGGGACATCGCCGGACTTGCTCCGCGATAAGGTATATCCCCAAACACTCCTTCTGAATAAGTTGTTGTCGACGAGATCCTATTTCGGGCTGCGTAGAAATTTTTTTGTTGCTTCCTCCGTGCATGTTTTCTCCACAAAACCCAATAATACTGACCATCACACATGTGCAATGACCAACACTTGCAATGAACAAGCAAAATGAGCCCATGTGTAGCAACCATGCATAATTAATACCTTGTTGTGACTGCAAGAGAGAGTAATCCAAGTATTGCGACCCAATTAGATGAACATATTGTAGTGACCATAAGGGCTAGGAACAATGTTGTGACCATTAGGGTTAGGTTACCCTTGTGACTACAACAACCCTAGATCCTGGTGACCAACTCACATCATACCAAAATTATAGAGATCAGAGAGAGTGAACCAACTCAACATAGTGTTCAAAACAAATTAGGATTAGGGTTTGTAGCGACCAAACCACCCTAGCGACCATAGGCCCAAAGGTCATTGTGACCAAGAAAAACCAACCTATGTAGAGACAACTGCCACACTAAAACCATAACGACCACATACTCTAAAACAAGCTGCTCAACACCAAAATCTGAAAAGTCCAAGAGGTTCACCTCATAAAAATAACGTCATCAAAACCCTAAAATGTCCATCAAAAATATCATCATGGATATCATGCTATGGGAGAGAAAACCAAGTGCTAAACGCATGCATGCGAGAATCAAAACCACCATCTTTAATAAGATATCTAAACTATAAACATGGAGGTAAATCCAAAAATCAAGATATTGCATGCAAGAATCAACAACTCCACTCTCCTTAGTTTTTGGATACTAGAATTAGGATTAAGAGAAAGAATTAATCTATACAAAGGTCACCACATAATCTTAAACCCTACGTCAAGATATCGTCACCAAGAATCTTAAATTCATGTTGTAAGGATAAGATATCATGCATACAAGATTATGTGCAACAATAGAAGAGGGGAAAGTTATATAACCTGCCTTGAGGTGAAGCTCAACTCCAAAATCCAAGAAGCTCCAAGAGAGAGAATAAATGTCAAGCTTGGATCAAATCCATGGCCAAGAAAGGTCACCTCAAGAGAAGAAGAGAAAACCAAGGTCAAAGGAAGCTACAAGGAGAAAGAGAACAAACCCTATGCTGAAAAAGAAATAGGAAAGAGGGGATCTTTATCTCACTCAGGTACTAACATGGAGAACCATGGTTTGACCAAGAGAAGAAAGATAGAGGTAGGGTTCAAGAAAAATGAGATAAAGAAAGATAAATCACTTACCAAGGTCATGGATCATTAAGAATCACGACAAGGGATATGATCAAACACTATATCACCACATGCAAAGGTTCAACCTTCTTCTTCAAGCTCAAGAACCTCCACTTGCACCACCAAACTCATGGGCTGACTCCAATCAAGAAGGGAGAAAGAAAAGAGAGCCAAAGAGGTTACTTGCATGAAAAAGAAGGGGTATAAGTACCCAAAGGTAGGAGAGAGATGAAGGATACGAGGTGTCAAGATACTAGAACCTCTAAGGACACTTGTCTTTCAAAACATCGGCCATGCAATCACTCAAGATGTGAATGCAAGAAAGGACATTAAAACATTGGTAGTGTAGGGACAACTTAGGTCCTCACCACCAGAGGGTCAAAACAAAAACCACCATGGTAACAACATGGTAGCGACTGCTACACTACGTTGATCAAAAAATGGTCGCAACACATCAACACAAGCCAAAGCATTTCAACCAAGGTCAAGAAAAAGGCATATGGGTCACTACAAAACACAACCAAGAAGCATCTCAGTCGCAACACTTCATATCTCATCAAACATGGTTGACACCACGATCAACTCAAGCACCCATGCAAACCCTAGCACCAACATGCAATACCACCTCATCAAACAAGGTCCAACAAGGTGCCCCTATGCACCATGTGACAAATTGCAAGGTAAACCCTCAACATGGGTAAATTACAACTTGGTCCAAAACAAACACACTTGTAGCATAACTAGCTCAAACATCAACCAAACTGGACCAAAATAAAAATGTAAACATGCCACATGTTATTAAGGCATCTCAAGATATTATATTAAGGTTTAAGCATATTATTAAGAAAATCAAGAAAGATCAAGCACTAAGTTATGTCAGGGGTCTTACATCTATCTCCACCTTACTACCAAAAGAGTTACCTTTTACTGTTCTGTATGAAATACATATTTAATATATTTAGTCCATTAGTTTCTCTTTAACTTATATGATCACACATGAAAATTCCAATCGTTATTCTAATACATGTACAAAGCATATTATACCTCTTGTTTAGACATTATATGAATATTAGTTAACAAAGAAAAAACATGTGACACATATCATGGACTTACCTCCATGTTAGCACATATTTAGGTTATTATGTTATTATGATTATATTATGATACGTGATGTTGATAAAACCTATTTCCACATAATGGTTATCTACATTAACTATGTTCATTACGACATAACTTTATCTTTGTTTAGTCAAATCTAGGGTACCAAGCTTACTATCATTCTAATCTTAGAATTAGATTTTATAGAGTCAAGGGGATAGGTTTTGATACGTTATACTAACCTTTGAATGAAGAGACCTTTAAGGTAGTTACTCTCTAACATTTGGATGAAGAGACACTTAAGGTGGTCATTCTCTAATGTTTGGGTGAAGATACATTGTAGGTTTGTTACTAATTTCCCACTAACTCTTAGAGTAGTCAGTATCAAATCCTTAGGTGAAGAGACACCCACTAACCCCACTATGTGGTAGTTATTCTCTCTCCACTAGGTAACCAACTAGTGGTTGGTCTCTTACCCACTAACCCTACACTGGTGGTTATTCCCTACATGGTGGTTATGGATCAATATATAAAATGTGAAGGGTATGGAGCAGAAAGTGGTTGTCATAATAATTTATTTCACCATATAGAGAGAAAGAAAGGAAAAGAAATGAGATATTAAGGAGAATTCACAGCACAACGTTCTTCCTACCAAAGATGCCATAATAGCTACAAGTTGGAATGAGAAGAAGGTTTTGTTGTTGCAACTATACGAGTTTAAGGATGATGATAGAAAGATTCTTCTCAAACTCTATAGAAAGACAAAATTATGAATCCCATACATGGATCAAGAAAAGTGTTTACATATCAATGTATTTATATTAAAGTATTTATCAATGTATTTATCTTAAAGTTATCCATAATGTAAATGATGTTAGTAATGTTTTTTAATAATTGTATAAAATTTTATAAGACTCATTAAATATGTTTAGTGTGAGCAATGGAATGATAAGGTTCAATTGATTGAACTATATGGATTAGTCTGAACAAATTCAATTTCATTTGGGCATCATAGATTTGGATACTACTTTACTTTCAGAAGAGAAACCAACATACATCACAAAGACCAATGCAAAATATGAAAGTATATTTTATAAGGCTTGGGAGAGGTCCAACAAGATATTCTTGAATTTGATGCAAATCATGATGGTTGAAAATATTGCAATGCGAGAAAACTAATGCTAGAAATCAAAGAATAGCATAGTGAGATAAATTTGACAAATCTATTAAAAAAAGTCTAATGGATGAGTTGACTACTAACAAGTCTGATTGGTCACAACCCATTTATGATCATGTGACATGTTTGGAAACCTAGTGACAAAATTGAAATCAACAGATATGGACATAAGTGAGTTATTTCTTCAATTTATTATTAGCCGCTTCCTCTTGAGTTTAGTCAGTTCTAGGAGAATGACAACATCATTAAAGAAAATTGAAACTTTCAAGAAATTAAATCTATGTTGATTCAATAGGAAGGGAGATTAAAGAAATATAAAGAAAACTATGTCAATATTTCAATTCTTGTTGGGGAATGTAGTACAACAACAAAATAGGGAAAAAGGGAAGGAAGAAGAATAAGACTTTCAAAAATCCATTGAAGGATAGATCTTTAAGGAGAGAAAATTGTTTCTATTTCATGCAACATGGTCATTTAAAAAAAATTGTCTCAAAAGAAAAGCTTGGTTGAAAGAAATGTATTTATAACGGTTATGTATGTTACAAATCACACCTAATTGAAGTTCATATTCATACTTGGTGGTTAATCTCAAATGCAACTGATCATGTGCATTGTGTAACATTTAGATTCCTTTCAATCCAACCAACAAAGGAGTTGAAAACATTCTATATATGGGTAACAAAATGAAGGCACAAATAGAAGGAATTGGAACATACATATCAAGTGACTTGGATCTTGAAAGGTGTCTCTATTTTCCCAATTGTGCTAGAAATCTAGTTTCTATTTGAAAGTTGGACGATGTAAACTTTTATTTTGAGATTGAAAATGGTAGATTATCTTTGTATAAAAAAAGTCCTATTATGGATCTGGTCCATTAATCGATGGCTTCATCATTTCAATCTTGATAAAATTATGTGGATTCTCAATTTCATGTTGAGCACAATATTAGAAGTATACATAGTGCAATCGATGAGACTACCATTTCATTGTGGCATCAAAGATAAGGACATATTTCCAGTAAGGAAATCAAGGTTGGTTGAAGATGAAATACTACCTCAATTAGATTTATTGATCTAGAGGTATGTCTAAGTTGTATTAGAGAAAAAAAAACTAAACAAAAATAAAGAAACCAGACATAAGAGGAACCCAACTTCTTTAGTTAATACAAATTGACATATGTGGTCCTTTTAATGTTGCATCATGGTGTGGTGAAAAATATTTCATTACCTTCTCACATAAAGGTCACACATAAACATGCACACACACACACACACACACATATATATATATATATATATATATATATATAATCTCAAACAATTAACTAACTAAAGGTGTTCATTAATGAGGTAGAAAGACAATTAGATAGAAAAGTAAAGATTACAAGATCTGATAGAGGTGGTGGTTAATATGGAAACATTGATGAAAATGGACAACTCGCAGGACCATTGTCAAGATTCCTTTAAACTAAGGGTATATGTGGCCAATGTACAACACATGGTACACGAAAATAATATGGTGTAGCTGAAAGGTGGAATCGTACTCTTATATAAATGGTTAGGAGTATGTTAAATCATTGTAATGTACCAATATCATTATCAATATATGTATTAAAGATTGGTATATATTTGTTGGACATGGTTCCTAGTAAGAAGGTTTATAAATCTCCTTATGAATTACTAACAATTTCTAAAATTCCTTATAAATTGTGGACATGAAGAAACCCCAGTTGAAGGCATCTCCACATTTGGGTGTGTCCAATAGAAATAAGGGTATATAATCCATATGAAAGGAATCTAGATACAAGGACCATTAGTGGTTACTTTATTGGCTATCCTATAAAATCATAGGGGTACATATTTTATTGTCATAATCTTAGTACAAGTAGTTGAGTTAGGTAATGGAAATTTTATTGGAAATAACTATATCAGTGAGAGTGAAGAAATGCACAAATTAGATATTGAGAAATTTCACATAGAAAATCTTGTGTCCAATGTTTTTTTCAAATTGTGGTTCCTCTTGTTGTATCATAATCTCACAACATCACTAGACAATAAATTAGTGCTCCAAACTCACATAATATTGTCAATGATGATACCTCCAATGATGACCAAATCAAAATTTAACAAGGGGTATATCATGCACAAAAAATGGCGTTATGTATGTCTACAAGATAGAAAATATCAACCACCTCTAATGACTACTTGGTATTCTCACTTAAATTTGAATTAAGCACAGATGAGGATCCAATTTCATTTTAACAATCCATTCTTATGAATGGTTTGATGACATGAAAAATGATATGAAATCCATGGATGATAACAATGTCTAGAAATTGGTTGAGTTGCATGAAGGATAAAAATGATTTGGTTATAAATGGGACTTCAAGACCAAGCAAGACTTTAAGGGTAACATCAAAAAATAGAAGTCGAAACATGTCAGCAAAGGATACACTCAAAATGATGGTATTAACTAAAAAACATTTTCTACAGTATCAAATAAAGATTTATTTAAGAATTGTTATGGATTTGGTGTCTGATTATGATTTATTGCTTTGTCAAATGGATGTAAAGACCACCTTTCTAAATGGTGACATAGAAGAAGTAGTATATATGGATCAACCTCATGGGGTTTTACAATAGAAAAGGAAAACTTGATGTTTAATTAAATAAGCCAACATATAGACTAAAACAAGCTTCCCGCCAAAGGTATTGAATTTTATAATGCCATTATCTCATATAATTTGTAGAAAATATTGTTGATTGGTGTTCCAACATGAAGAGCAATGGGAGTAAATTTATTATTTTTAGTATTGTATGTTGATGATATCTTTCTTACTATAAATGGTCTTGGTTTTTTACATGTTGTAAGAAATTTCTCTATGAGAACTTTAAGATGAAAGATAAGGGTGGGGCTTTCTATGAAATAGGAATAAAAAAGTTATATGCCAGATTTAAAGGATTTTTGGGTTTGTCACAAAGAGGATACATAGATCGAGTTCTAGAGAGGTCAATATGGAAAAGTGCTCTATAAGAATAGTTCCAATCTAGAAAGGAGACAAGTTTAGTAAATATAATGTCCTCATAATGAACTAGAATGTGAACAAATGAAAAGTATTCCCTACAAATCAGTGGTTGGGAGCAGTGGAAGAGCCAGCCCGATTTTTAAGGAGGGGCATAAAATAAAATTGATGCAAAATCAATATCTATAAATTTTGTAAAAGTTGCATGTACAAAATTCAAGTTATAAATGTCAAGATATAGTTTATGAGTTTGTAATAAACAAACATTGACAAATTTTAACATGTCCTCCTTTTTGTTGTTTGAAAAGGCTCCATATGATTGTGTCAAATATTTCTTTCTCAATGTAAATTAATCTGCATAACATTGATGTGTATATTTTCAAACTTTAAATGAAAAAAATTGTTGTAGGCTATCAGTTGGTAAATTTTTTATTCAAAATGTGTTAACATTAAAAAATACTACCTAATAATGTAAAGATTGGACAAAGAAGATGTTGTTTGTCCCTTTACCACACACTGGTAAAAAAGACAAGAATTCAACAATATGTTGCGGATAAAATTTTTGATGTCTTTACTTTGAATAGAATATTGTTGTATCAAGAAATAAATTTATATTACATTATCTCACAATTTTAAACATCTTCATTTTATTAGAGATAATAAAAAATTTACCACGATGGTAGACACAAAGTTAGTTTCCCTGTGTGAGCGGCAATGACAACAAGGATGAATAAGAATTGATTTCTCATGTCTCAGTTGACAAACCATAGTGACGAGACAAATAATAGGTTGTAATCATGAATACAAAAAAAGTCCCTGACAAAAAATGAACAATGTTTGTAGTTCCAATCTATTTGCCTGTTTGTGGGAAAGCATAGGACACGAATGAGATGAATGGATGGGCAAGTTGAAATTTAAATCTTGCAACTCAAAAATTTTAATCATTAATAAACATAGACGATTCTTGTGCAAATACAACATTTAATATGAACAAGTGTGACATGGATCTTTTTGGTGACAACATAGAGACGAAAAGAAAAGAAGAGAAATGAAGAAATAACTACCTTACCTCACTGTGGTTATGAACCTTACTCCAAAACAACCTTTATTAATGCACCGTTTGGTTTAAAAATGTATTAATGCACTTGTGTTTTGAGTTTGGGGAAAATATTAATGCACTTACCTTTTGAGTTTTAACGATTCGAAATGGGAAGCCACTTCTTTAATTAATCGATTGTAACATACCTAATGTACATGAATTCTGGAAAGGTGAGGGGGGCACTTTCCCTAGCTTGCCCCCTCACCGCCGCCACTGGTTGGGAGTTTGATTTCTTCTCACACATGTACTAGACCTGATATCAACTTTGCTATTGGAATATTATGTCGATATCAAAGTAATTGTGGAATACTCACTAGAAGGTTTCAAAGAAAGTCCTTAGAGACTTACCTTCTCACATATAAAATATCAAAGAATTTAGAAGCTAGCTGGAGGAGTAGTTTCATGGAGGAGTGGAAAAAAATATATTATTACTACTTCCACCGATGAGAATAAATTTTTGGCATGCTTTGAGGCCACTATTCACTTGTTGTGATTGTTGAACTTTATCTTAGGACTTGGCATTGTCAACGATATATCCAAGCCACTGAGAATCTATTGTGATATTTCTACAGTTGCCTTCTTTCAATGACCACTACTCAAAATGTACAAAGTATCTATCTATCAAGGAATAAGTGTAGAAACATAGTGTCAATTATTCATATCATAACTGATTTAATAAAGGGATTTGTTACTTAAGAGATTTCAGCCCAAAACATTCATTAACCATGTTGGAGGAATGGGCATCATAGACAAGTCTTTGTTAGCTTAACATAATGGGATGTACATATATGTATAAATGGTTTTCTCATGATATAATGACACTTGCGGATTAAATAAATTTATGTTTCTATCATAAATTGATTGTCCACAATGAATTCTACACATGTAAGTTCTTGTGTGACAATATGTGATTGTCCTTAAAAGACAGGAATGAAATGAGGATGAATGAATTTCTTCAATAAATTGATATTGAGTTGTATTGATTGTGTGATACATGAAAGGAAGTTTGTCATGTATGACTTATAACCACCATGATCCAATCATATTAATTCAATTAAAATCAAAACTTGACATATTCAACAAGATTGTGCATGATTAGAATTTATAGTTGAAACAAGGTCTTAGTGAGATATTGTTAGAAAAATATGTAATGATTTTTCTATGTGGACCATGTGATATATTTTATTTCTATCTAATTAAATTGTTTCCAATTTGATTGTTGTTGAATGTGGGAAGTTAGAGATGAGGGGATTCTAGATCCTACACTCTCTTTCTATTTGGTTTTAATATACACACATTTCTCCCATGAAAGGTAATTTCTCTCTAACCCTTGGATGAAGAGACACTTAAGTTAGATACTCTCTAACCCTTGGGTGAAGAAACACTTAAGATAGTGGTTTTTTAATCCTTGGGCACAGAGACACCTAAGGTGACAATTCTCTATCCTTAAGAGAATAGACACTTAGAGAGGACATAGAGGAGGAGATAGAGTAATGCCAGCATGCCACTAAGAGGTTGCTCCTTCCTATTCCTAGGAGTTCAAGCAATGTGTGTGGGATTTTTGGTCTTCTATGTAAAATACATAGAGATGAAAGGGCCAAACGAGTGTGTGAGTAGGAAGCCACATATCCGCCTCCATGCATCTTTACAATGGTGAATGCCATCTGATGAGGAGCATCGTCAGATTTACTCCACAATATGGTATACACTACATACTTCAATATGAACACATTGTTACTGATGAGATCTCTCGTCGGATTTTTGGGATGAGATTTTTGTTATTTTTATCTTTGTACATGTCTTCATCTCAAAACCCTACATTCAGACCCATTAGCCTCAAGTAGCATGAAGGTCCAACAATATAACCCATTTGGAAATAGATATTCAACTTAGTTTTATTGGGGTAACAAAATATATTGATCATATAGTTGTTCCTATAGATTCACCCATTAATTATGTGAGCTAAACCTCTTAGGACCTCTCCCCCACTCGATGTTTGATGTCCTTATCTATATTTCACTATGTAGGTCTACAATGTTCTCCTTACTATTTCCCACCCATTATAGAATTTGTACACACAACTCACTATTTGTAATAAATAATAAAGTGGTGACTTCATCTCACCTCTCTCATTTTTTAACTTTTCTTCCATCCCAACCTACTCCAAACCCCCATCTACCCATTCCCCTCCCATGACATCAGTCATGCAAGGCTGAAACTATGACAACCTGCATACAAATGTTGTTGGATCCTAGATGGGTGATTGTATGCTCTAGAGGAGATGGTGAATAGAGTTGAATGCACTTAAAAAAAAATCATTAAACCTTCAAGATATATCATACGATAAGGTTTCTAAATAGGAAATTTGAGTGCAACTAAAACATTCATAGCAAGGGAGAGAGAGATTGAACATGCAACAAATGACAAGCTATGTAGAGTGGTTCCACACTTCGATCTAGAAGTATGCCAGTCTACTACCTAGAGAGGTCAACCTCGAGGATTTCTTAACCATTGCAATCTTATATTCATTCATAAGAATTACAATACATGACCTTCCAAAGGACTTACCTAGACTTATATCATGTGATAGGATGATGACAAGTGTAGTCTCATGAATGACAATTGAATAGTACCATGTGATGATGAGATGAGGAACAATATTTCTCATACATTTTATGTCTTTTGAAGTTTTTATGTAGCAATGTTTGCTAGAGATGAATTAGGGTTTGTATGTCCACTTGTTTGATGCATCCTTAATTCACCTAATGGGCATAACTAATCAAGTAAAACCCTAACCATGTAGTGTCTTGCGCCGTAGAACCATTTCAGTGTCAGAACTTGTTGGTGGTGAAACACGTATTCCTAAGTGAAACTCAGAGTGCATACAAAATATGTTGAGTATATGGGTGCAAGTGAGTGTACCTCCTTGACATCCTTAATTGCAAGTTGTAGAGGATGACTACGGTCATTCCTCAAATATTATGATGTGTGAAAGGTAGCAGTATAACTATAGAATGCCTCATATTGAAAGGCCATGCGTGAGCCTGTTCTCTAGTGATGTGACTTGTACTAAGGACAGACTAGTTGTTAGCAACTTGACTATATGCCATTGTAGTGGCAGCATTGACTGATATGTCACCACCTTTTTGGTCTGTACTGACTGGGTAGAGGAGAGATCTTAGGGTACCAACACTCCTAGATCTTATACGGAACCGAATAGCCCTTTGTAGGGGTTGGTTGGAATTTGGATGGTACGATTCAAACTCCTTAGGGCATAATAAAATATATAATACAATTGTGTCACATATATGTTTAGCATTATACCCAACGTCTCACATTGAATGATAACCCTTGTTTTCTTTCCTTACATAGAGATTATGTGTAGTATAATAAGAGATTATAGATATGCTTATGATGTAGTGATGCTCATGTTGAAAACATGCTTATGTCATCAGATATATTGACACTGATAATTAAGATGATGCTGCTAGATATTTTTAATATTTCTATCCATACTTTTGCAATTAGAAATGCTTAAACTGCTAATCATGCTTATGAAGTTAGTTGTACTTATGTTATTAGCTCTACTTATATTGTAGATCTGCTCACCCTGATAGTCTTGCTAATATTTTTATCTATGTTATGTTTTTAAACATATTCATGATGTTAGAAATGCCTATGCTATTGGATTTTTTTGCTATTAGTAAGGTATATGGTGATAGTTAGGCTAATGATGGGAATTGTTATTTGATGCAATCTTATGAAATCTGAGTAAATATCTTATAGAAGTAGATTATTCTATATCATGCATGTATATACTCTGATAATCATACTAGTTCTAAACTAGTCTGCTTAATCTATTTAGCATTCTTGGACTATTCATTCTGCTGAATAGTCTATTAAATACTCCCTTTGCTAAGTTTATTTACTGTTAAAATAATCTATTGTAATCAATATCTGTTGGAGAGAGTTATATCTCTAACTAGGAATGGGTCTCACCTCATGTGTCACCACATCTTTTTAGGTGATCCTCAATAGCGATAGCGGAACCATGATAAGAAGGAGAAGCTGAGGTGATGAACCCTAGATATGGTTGTTAGTTGTCTAGTGTGTCCTAGAGTCATCCATGTACTCTTAGATCCGGGCGGGAAAGTTTGTAAATGGTGTTTAAATCGAATCAAGTTTTTTTGGTAACATGTTATATGCTTGTTCAAGTGATAAATGTGGAAATGTTTCCTGTGTAATATGTATATGTAGTGGTTGAGGCCATGGAACAATTGTAAGATATTTTGGGCATTATATGAATCAAAGCAAGTTGGTGGGATTTTATGTAAATGATTCTGAGCAATTGGGAAATGTTTAAATCAGTTTTAATTCACCCTATTTTTTGGGTTTGTGTTTAGTTAATGATTAATCATGTTTTGAATAATCTTATTTTATGTAACTGGTTCTGATAGATAAGGTCCTTCTATTCAATTCGAGTATCAGGGAGTTCCCTAGTAAGTTCAGGTCCAGATGGTCTGGTTCCTTTCTATTGCAAAGATATACCCCTCAAGAATGATGGAAATCACCAGTGAGAAGACAAGTACATTCAAAGTGAATGGTCATCGGGTAAAGAGTTATTATGAAGATGAGGCTTTTGTGAGGAGATTGGAACTCCAGTTAGAAGAGCCCCAACCCGCACCACCCAAAGATCCATGAAGAGCCAAAATAGAGAGTCAAGCTAAATACTATAAATTAGCGCTTCTTGGGAGGCAACCCAAGGATTTCCTTATTTCTTTAAATTTTTCAAGTTTTCATTTTCTTAGACTCTAGAAAGCCTATAACTTCTAATTTTAGTTCCAAATTTCTCTGTTCTTCTAAGTAGTAATCATTTACCAATTTTGTTTTGAAACTCCATGATGATTTCTTTAAGTCATTTTAAGAGTACTTAGAATAAAGTCTTAGTTCCCTTACACACTCCTTTAATGTCTAGCATGAGTAGTTAGTAGTGACCAGTATGGACTGAGGGGTGTAGTGACCGCTAAACCTTCAACGCATGAACCCTTTTCATTTGTAGAAACCGCTACTCTTCCCCTTAAGTGTAGTGACCCCTACTCTCCTTTTCATTTGTAGCAACCACTACAAAGGGGTTGTATCGACCACCACTCTTTCTCTAAAGCATAGCGACCACTATCCTCTTTCTCATCTATAGAGACCACTACAAACCTATTCATAGCAAGGTATAAAGACCCAGGCCTTGAACCCTATTCCCTCCGTCACTATCTTATAGCGAAGCCCTAACAATATAAAAAGTGAACCAAAGATCTGCGTCGGTGACAATAGAAGCATAGACGAAGACGGGCTCCACTATGGCTGACCAAGACCAACACAACACTAATGCTTGCTACCACCATCCCATCTCTCTCTCCCCTTCATCTTTGATGGTCAAAACCATAAGTCTCTTCTAGTTTGACCCATCTTCTTTTCTTTGAGTTCGTGATTCACACCTTTCTCCCTTATTTCCCCACCCCATCTATTCTGCAACTATGGAAGTTATGTTGCTTTTGATCGCCACACCCCCCATCGCATTACCAATTTCTTCCTATGGTTTCTTCCCTGTTTCACTGATGTGATGAGAACTCCATCTTTGATCATCATTTGGTACTCATATCTCTGCCTTTGTGATCACTATGACTCCCAACTTTGCTTGCTTCGTACCTTTGAGTTGAGTTTTTCCCGTGTAGTGATTGTAGAGATCGCTACAACACTAGAAAATGGAATTTGTATGACCACATCAACTCTGGAAACACTTCCTGTAGTGATCAACACACATGATTTATTTGATCTCTAGCAAACTCTATTTCTGCCCTCCTTGTCCCTAGCGATCGCAATGGTTTCTAACAACTGCTAAATCTTCATGGTCTATAGAGACCGATAGTTTCTTTAATTTTTGTAGAGAACACTACCTCTGTGCAAAGCGTAGAGACCGCTACTTTTGTTTAGAACGTAGCAACCACTAGGGAAATGTTGAATAATTACCTATAATTAATTGAATAAGTATGCCATTATCCTTAGTTTGACACACAAATGTTACTCAGATTGTAGGATGCCGTCATCAACTAAAGACTCTTTAAACAAGCAATCAACATCACTGAAGGGATTCAAGATACAATTGAAACAATTAATAAGATGCTAGAAGACTATCCAAACATGCCACTGGAGAAGAAGATCTGCCTACAGCTACACCTGGAGAAATATGAAATCATGCTTTGACATGAATCACCTGTGGCTGCAGAGGAATCGCAAGGGACTGAAGGTACCAACACTTTTGAGTATGTACTATCTGAAGAAGAAGCCAGACCAAAAGGAAAGCAGAAGCCATCAAGTCTAGATGCATCAACAACCAAAAAGAGGAAGGTAACAATGAAAATAAGGTCTCAAGGTCAGATACAATAAATGAGCTCAACATATGACATGGTACCTAACTATGATAAAACAAAGGGGAGTCTACCAGCTACGTCTAAGGAGGAAAGTGTGGCATTCAAACCCAGAGACATGGATCACCAATCAAACTAAGATATGATCATGAGGAAAACAAATTTCAAGACAACTAGATACCTAGATAGATATGACTTTAGGAAGTTGGGGATCTACGATCGGGTGGTAGAATTTATAAAGGGAGTAAATATGGACATTCTATGCATGGAAACCAACTATTTTTTGATAGACCTAACCACATAATATAAGTCTTCACTCATAAAGATACCCATCAAAGTGAAAGAAAAGGATGAGGTAAGAGGGGAATTCAAGTTACATGTAAGGATGGGAGGCCAAGACTTTTATGTGATAGAAGATATTCTAAACATGATCTTCATCAACACAGAAGAAGAAGCTAAGTCCTATTTGGAACCACCTAGTGAAAAGAAGATAGTAGGATACAACAACCACAAAATGTGGGAGAGGCTGACCGGAGAAGATGCACACAACCCTGGGAAGTCCAAAACGACCCATATCAACTCATGTTTTATAAGAGTGATCCAAATGATCATTGCAAACACAATGTTTGCATGATGTGAGATGGGGGGAGTGTCTAAAAAGAACCTTTTTATAACTTGGTCAATGTTGAACAAAAAGCCAATGAACATTGAGAGGCTACTCATTGACAGACTATCAAAAATAGTAGAGTCAGAGGCCAGGAAGACTACGGAATTGTCCATGGAGGGCCAAATAACACTTATAGAGGCCTACTTCATGGAGATTGAGCAATTAAGCAGGTATGAGAGGACCGAAGGGTACTCAAAGATTGATAGCCTATCATCGAGTACCCTCCCAATATACCAAGTGACTAACGGCATATTGGTGCACAAAGGAGAAAAGTTCTTCTACAAGTAGACCAATTCCAAACTGCTACTTCCCCTCTCAGAAATGGCCCATTATGACATAATCAAACTATGACCCAACATGGAAGAAGTAGAAAAAATGCACTCTAGTGCTATCCAGAGAACCACAAAGATCTCTCACCTTCTGAGATTCCCTAAGAAGAGGAACAAGTGCAAGAAACAAGGCAATTGAGGATGGCAAAAAAAAACTAGTAATAAAACCTCACAAGACCACATCAAAAACACCAGCGTCAACACTTCAGCTACCTCAAGCACACTCGACCGAGGAAGAAGTTGCAAAACAACAATCTTTGGAAAATCAAGCTTCCCCGCATTATGATGAAGGATTCTATGCTGCCCCACCTTCCCCTTCAATCATAAGCATTTTATCAAAAATACCCATTGAAGAGATAGGTAACCAACTAGGCGCCCCTATAGATCCACATGAAACCATAACAGAGGCTGAGGAAGAGCTAGAAGGCCATCCTGAGAGTACCACACAACCAACCCCACCCCCTCTAGCAACTGACGTAGTGCCTGAAATACCAGTTGAAAGGGAAGATGATCAACCTGAGCCATCTGGAGCCAAACAAGCAACAAATATGGAGTGTGAAAGGGAACAGAAGGAACCAACACAACCAACGCAACAAGACCAACCAACATCTCCTCAACAAGAAACAACAACAAGCACACAACCACTGCCACCAACCTCTGATACACCAGTTGTTGCAACACCCATGCATAGAACAACAACAATGCCTCCCTACCTTTAGGGATGAACTAGGACGTCACTTCAACACCATCTACCAACAAGTGCACAATTCTTTGTCGCATGCACTACTTTTCTAGCCTATATGCACTAACAGTGCATGTACAAAGAATCAACGATAGAACTACGATGCTCCGAGACTTAATGCAAAATGTCCTCCTCAACCAATGTGCTATGATGCAAAGAATATGTGAAATGAGCGCAATGTGATGCGAAGGGACATGGATTCTATGTGCACGTATGATGAAACATGCTTGAAGGACATATAGGAGGAAAGGAATATAATGGAAGAAGAGATAAATATGGATAAATTGTAAACTAGAAGAAATTCAAACAAAATCTATATCCCATCACCATTACAAGTACCCTCTAGCCCTTCCAACCCTAATGGACATCAGGCAGAGGGAGTTCCAAGCATACCTCAGATGCTTCCAGAAGAAGTAGTAGAAGGTTATATCTACAACAACCAACGAGGCTATGGTGCAGGAGTTTGACTTGAGCTCTTCACCCATGGATAACAATCCCCCATAGGATAATCTCATCAATGCCGACCCACCTCAACCAGAAGATGAAAGTGGTATGAGGTCAGGTAATTCTATAAATGACATAATACTACACTGCAACATAAATGAATTGTATATATATATGGATATATGCGATGTATACCTCGATTTCCAAGAGCATAATGAGCGTCGTTATGAGATTTATGATGGCAAAATGGATGCTACAATATCATCCCTAAGTGAAGTCGTACTCAAAACACTGATATCAATTTCCAATCCTACCAAAACACCTAGTAACACTCACAAAGTTGACATC
This sequence comes from Alisma plantago-aquatica, assembly GCA_963693085.1. NCBI lineage: Eukaryota > Viridiplantae > Streptophyta > Magnoliopsida > Alismatales > Alismataceae > Alisma > Alisma plantago-aquatica. Next base: position 1,289,112,206 of record OY856412.1, on the reverse strand, counting down.
ACAATAGCAACACTGGAACCACCCTCTCCTAAAATTCCAGCACTATCCTCAAATGACCAAGTGTTGAAAGCAAGGTCAACATGCACAGGAGAAGGAACATCAGATGAAGACGAAGGCCTCCTCAACTCTTTCTTCAAAGGCTCACCCTCGAGAAAATAGATTCCACCACAAGAAGTGGAGCCAATGGAACCCATGGATCCCCCACTACCTTGCAAACTAGTAGGGATGGACATGTCATCAGTATCCTGTATTATCTATTCAGACATTCATGTCCTGGTAGATATTTTGGATGATAAACTGTCGGGAAATGATGTCATATACAACAACAAAGGGAGAGTGCTAACAAGGTATCACTTTAGAGGGATGTTCCTAAAAAGAGCATGGGTGCACAAATGCCAAGGTGCTCGATGCAACGCTACTTAAAGGATTCCTCCATCTTGACAAAGTACAACCATTTTTTAATAGCACAACACATCTAGCAAGGCAACTTTAGGATGAAAGATATGACCCAGACTCTGTAAAAGAACTGAAAGCTTCAATCACAAGGGAAGAAACCCGATTTGTCACCTTGGCTGTCAGGATAGTTAAGCACCAGGCATTAATTGTAGCAAATCTATATGACCGCCACTCAAATGTCTACAATTGCTATGCTTCTGAGCTACTCAACACGTCCCTAATTTTCAAAAACAAGGAGGCTCGTGACATCTTGAAGGTACATATTCGTCTTCCACTCTCTATATAGGAAGTAGGTTCACATCATCACTCATCTTGGAAAAACTTCAATATCACCAAAAAGGTCCCACATGAAGAAGTAGGATCAGGGGACTATGCTTTCATAGTGCTACATCTGACTGAAACAGTCAACAAAGGGATACCCTTTGAGGATCTTTTTCATGAAGACTTCCATGGACTTCGTGGCAAGTATGAGATGAGGGTGATATATGATCACCGCTTTTTCAATGATCCGATAATGCCTCCCAATTATGTACCCCACAGACTATATGTGGGGATACGTCTTCTTAATAAGACATTGTGGTGGGAGAAATTAAAGACCCTCTTGAAAGATCCTACCAAACCTGAGAGGGCAACCAAATGGAAGGAGGGATGGAAAGAAGATAACCCTAGCACTAGAAGATAATAATTTTCAAACATATGGAAGTACAGAATAAGCAAGCCAGACTCACCGCTAGTCTGGGTTGGGAGCAGTAGCTGCTCCGCTTGAGGTCTCGCGACTCAAGGGGTGACTAGGTTTTCCCACACGCGAAGCCTCCGGCCGGGGGGAGGGGGTCCGCCAGCTTGGGTGCGCTGCCCTGCTTCCCCCTAGGTCATCTCTGCACCTGCATCGACGGGGCCTCTGTCCTCTGGTGCCTCATCCCCGTGCTTCCCTCTCTGCCCTAGTCCCCTTTTTGCGACAGCTGCAACGGGTTCCAGATCCGACTGGGGCCGAAACTGGGGTGGCGGCAATGATCTGTCAGAAGTGGCTCCCGTCACTGGTGGAGATCGTTTGGGTGATCTGGGACGGGCGTGCGGCCTCCCTTTGGCCACTGCCCCTGTTATTGCGGGAGTGTCTCCCCTCTTTTTCTCGCTTGGGTGCTAGTTTCTGGCAGGCTATCTGCCTTGTTCCTCCGTATATCGGCGTTGTTTCTTCCTTTCAATAAGAATTGTTACTCCTTCCTCTGTGAAGGCGGTGGTTTTTCTGGGGTTTCCCCCGGTAATTCAACCTTAGTATGGCTGCTCTGGATTGATTTCATTACTTAGTTGTATGGCTTCATTTGAGTTGATATACGAGCAGAATACCGTCTTGTTCCAACCCCTCCACCACTACTTAACGCTCAGGTTGAAGGAATTCTTCAGAAAAAGCTGCTTAAGTCAGCCTCAAAGAAGAAGAATCAATGCAGAAATGTCTCTCTCTCATTCCAATATGAGTTGTAGTGCCCTAGGGTTACTAAACATGATGTTTGTATGTTCTGTTTGTATCTTTCTCCCCATTTGTAGATGTCGTATGGCTAACAAGTAATGAATCGATCCTTTTGCTCTAAAAAAAAAGCAAGCCAGACTCCAACAACACCAGTTTTCCCAACTCCCATAGCCATCCCAGATGTTGTTGAAGAACAAGACACAACCACCAGAGAGGAGGGGGAAATAAAGGGGAAGAACAACATGAAGCTCTTCTAGATGGGTCAGCTGAATCAGTAGAAGCTGACTTCTCTTATTGTGACAGGTGGCCTTGTGAAACTCTATCTCTAGAATCATTACAACTAATAGTGAAGATCTTGATAGAAGAAGGCAAACTAGGAGAAGTTTCCTATGAAAGGGAAGGCATATGTGTGATGAAGGATGATCTCCATGAAATAATACAACTGAACTGATGCATGACTATGAGTGTTATGACTGCTTATCAGGCCCTTCTCAGAGACCGCATGCCTAACACCTACATGGCCTACTTTACTCTAGTAGATGACATCATGTGCAACATGGAGTCAGGTGAGAAGGAGAGGCTACACCAACACCTGAAGATCTCATTACCAGAATTCATATTCTTCCCTTTACTGCATGAAAGTCACTGGACACTATTGTCTATCAATATTAAAGCAAAGATTTTCGACCTCTACAATAACTCAGATGTAGCCTTCTCTCTGAAAAAGCACACCAATGTGACAACACCTAAGAGTGTCACTGAATATAAGGCACAAACTTATGCAGAAGCTATAATAAAGATGATACAAGATCATGATAAAGGATATGAATACAACCCAACCAAGGACTTCAAGAAACCTAAATTTTGTTACAGAAGCCCTCAGCAGATCCAACTATTAAACAACTGTGGTTTTCACTGCCTTTGTTGGATGTCTGCTTTGGCTGAGAAGGGAGTAAAAGTTGAAAGTTTGTAGTATGAGGATTTCCACACACTCTGAGGCACTTATGCTGACATGTTTCTACACTCCAAATGGGAAACAAAAGAAACATAAGCTTAGCCCATTTATTCCTAACCTCTATCTTTGACACTCAAGGATGGAGTGCAAGATAAGTTGGGGGGGGTTATAAATGGGCAACAGAGGTACTTCCTTTCACTGCCTTTCCTCATATATGAAGTTCAATACTTTCAAAATTTTAATTATGAACATAGATTCCCCTTCCTATTTTGGAGGAGAATTTTAAAAAAATTGAGTTATCTTTCATAAATATATTGTTTACTACAAGCACAGTTGTGTGATCCATTTTTCTAGGATTCATTTAACTCTCCCACCTTTAGAATTTTTAGTCCTTCAACTAATTTATAGAGTAATCATCCCAAGATTGGTGCAAATGGGATACTAACCCACATAAAAGAAAATGACACGACACTACACTTGTTATTCCATTCTTACAGCAAAGTATTGCAGAAAGCAAAAGAACACTTATGAACCGATGAAATCCCTAGAAATAAGGAGGACTCAAACAGCCACACTCCCCACCAATCATTCTAGCCTTGCAGTACAGGTTGGAAACTATACACCTCCAACAAGATGGGGAAGCAACTACCTTTTCTCATTCTAAAAATCCCCACATTGGGACTAAAAGAGGCTTGGCAGCCCAAAAACCTTACCTACAAATCCTTTTTCCCAATCCTATTAGCTAAATAAAAGCCAAGAGGAATAAAATCATGAGAGTTGTGCCCAAAAAGATGTTGAAGGACTTTGACAGATTGGTACAATGTTGTACTCAAGAATGCAAATATGTCATGCTCGGTAGTGGAGTATGGAAGACAATTTTTATACACCTGCACTTCGAAGGGGACCTCACACAGTCACCTAACATTACATCAGGGCTCAATCGGGTGACATTATCTTTATGACAACAATATGGTTGAGTAAACACGAGAAGGGAAGGAACACACACTAAAACCTTACCCTACCCCAACACAATATCTAGGATCCATTTACGAGTACAGATAGGAACAAAGGTCGGGGGGTTATTGTGAGGGAGATTCCTTCACTACCAAAGGCAGTGGCAGGTGAAAAATGTCATTCAACTCTAGAAATAAGGAGATGGAACTGGACCTTAGTAAGGCATTTGCAGGTGCAAAAAGTCATTCAACTCTAGAAATAAGGAGATGGAACTGGACCTTAGTAAGTGAACCAAACTAGATACTAGGGTTTTACTATAAGGATGGCATAAATTTGTAGTAGTGTGTTTGTCAAAAGAAAACTACCTAAGCCCATCACTTAATGCTCTAATTCTACTTATTATCTTGAGGACAATCTAGATTCTAAGTTTGAGGGAGTTGATAACATCCAATTTTGTGGACATTTGTGTGCTTATTTTACCTTCATAATGTCATCCCTATTATGATTTATCTAGTCAATTTTAATTTTTCTATGGCAAGACCTGATGTAACTACCTAAACTCACCATCCCTTTTTAATTTACACAAAATTCCCATCGATCACTACACCTAAAGCCAACTTAGAAGCCAATGAAGGCAACACCAAGTCAACATGATGGTCTCTACTTCTCTAATGATCCTTTCAAATGAATGGGAAGGAGGTGCTCATGCGACCCATAGACCAGTGAGGTCAATTCCTTAGTGGTCTCTACAAGCTATCCATTCCAATAATAAAAAATGGTGCTTCTCGGTGGTCACTACGTTCCGTAGTCCTTTCGACCGATGAGGATCCAAGGCCTCCCTAGTCACTACAAATCTAGGTAGCAACCGAAGCCACAAGCATGGGTGGAGACTGGAGCTCAGATCTGCACAACCTCTGAAATACTGACATGTGTAGCGATTGAATCATTGGTTTGTGTAGCAAATGAAGCATTGACATGTGTAACGACTGGAGCTACTCTTAAGTCAGTTACCCCACATCTATAAATAGACCCCCAACTCGTCCATGCAAGGTGGTCATGATATATCTTAGAGACAACATAGTGTTGTTGTGTTCAAGAGGATTCCACAGTCCCTTGATCATGTATTTTCAAAAATGAAAGTCAGAGGAGAAAGAAGATCTACATCGCCATCACCATCCCCATCCTATCCTTCAAAACTAGGATGGTCACTTGTCATCACCCATCCTAGATCCATATCTAAATGCAACAAATCATGGTTGTTTGTGATTGTAGTTGGTGTATCCCCCTTTCTCCTCTTCTAGATCTAGTAATCCTTCTACATCTACTTTGTTGTTCTCTATGATGTATTTCCATGTTTGTAAATCCATAATGCTACTCACTAACATGAGTGGCTAAACATATTTCTTGGGTTGGGAATAGCCACTAAGACTTTCCCAACAATTATATGCTTACATCCTTATGAATATATATGCTCTTGGAAATGGTTATATCCATACACTTGTTCTTATTTATTCACTTACATGATTGGCTACCATCTCATGATGTTTGATTGTTAGTGCCTTTAAAGAGTAGTGCTAACTCTATCTAAGTGTTATGGAGTTGCATGAATGCATGAGAATATTAGAATGCTAAAGCTAATGATCATATAGTTATCTTTGTGATTGTTTTTTCCCATCTTGAGAGAGGGATAGCCTTGTAATCTAGATCTATCCTAAGCTCGAGAGAGGAGAGAATAGACATATTTGATGATTTCTTGTAACCTTGCTAAGGTGTATACAAAGGGTGTGAGTATTGCATGTTGGTGAGAGATCTTAGTAGGTGAACTCCGATCCAAGTTCCCTTCCATATTTGTTATCATGTGTTTTCTTATTTTGTTCTCTTGGTTTGCTTTCTTAATCTTTCTTTTACTTGTGTTGTTTGGTTGGAGTAACATAGTTCTGTAAGGAACATCACCTTAATACACCCCTTTTTCTTTGTGTACACTTACTATTATTGTCCATGTGCTTTGACCCCAATATACTACCTCAGAACCTGTATAATAGTTGTGGGGGCCTGAGTGTTGGGTTATAATTTTAAGAGTCTGACTACTCTATATCCTCTCCCTTTTGAGTGTGTGACTTAGGCCGGTCACACTTGTTCCCTCATTTTTTCTCACTTGTCTTCTGTGTTTCCTTTTTTGTTTCTTCATGTGGATTCATTCATAATGGATGTTGTCTACTAATTCGATGATGTTTCTTGACTCCCACTTTCACTCGTGTTTAGGTATTTACTCTACATGACAACTTTCTCCCCTCAGATTTAACTTCAATTAACTTTTCCTCTAGATTGTATTTTTTTAGATTAAAGTGACTCCTTCTTGTTAAACAATAATATTATTTGTATTTCACTATGAACTTGATGTTGGGAATAATGTGTTCTTTGTTGTTATCACATAGATTTCATGTTAGTATAGTCATACATGTGGATTTTTAACACTATGACGATTGATTGTTGCTTTTCGTCCTTAATGAGGGCTCATGTTAGTTCATGAGATGCTTTTAATTTGGTATAAATGTGTACTTTTTTCTAGTACTATGAATTCTTCTATTGAATTAAACTTATAAATTCATATTATTTTATAGAACTAAGTAGATTTTGTGGGTTTGTGATGTGGGTGGATGTGATAAATGTTTTTGTATGGTCATATTATCCATATGCCATTTTTGAACATGAGCTTCAAACATCATTGGCAATCTCAGTTCAACCACATGACAATATTTTCTCTCAATATCTCCATTCTAAGAATGATCATGAGGATATGAAATGTAATGTATGTACCAATCTTGACTAAAGTAATTAAAAATTATTATTGACAAATTATTCTCCTCTATCTATTTTTAGGATCTTTATAAAACATTCACATTGATTTTTAATCATAAAATAGAAATAAGAAAGCATGTTATAGAATCCATCTTTACTCCATATGAATGAACCAACATAATTAGGAATAATCATCGACAAGAAGAACAAATTAGTCAATCCAATTTAGTAGTTACTGACAATTTACCCCATACATCATAGTAAAGAAATGTCTAGGATTTCTATTGTCAAGCATGTTTATTTACAACAAGTAGCTTCCTACTTTTGCTCATCTCACAATTGTTTCATACTCATTTATTTAAATCATTTCCAATGATGTATTTTGGTTGCACAAGATTCAATAGGACCTTGTTATTTGTATTCCCCAATCTTGTGTGGAAAGTGACACATGATTTTATTCCTCTATAGGAGAACAACGTACTTGCTTTATTTGTGTTTAATGATTTACATCAAGGATGAGCCAAACTAGGGAATTTGGTAATTCCCTCACCTCACTAAGGCTGGTCAAATCAGGGCATGTAGTTATTCCCTCCTCACATGTAGGACTGGTCTTACTGTTAGTTAAATGGGTCATGACTACATTTGGTCTGGTCCATAATTGTATGTTTTATTTCAAACTAGTTCACAGTTTCTAGTTTATGTATTTGAGGCTATACCCCATTACTGTTCATCACTACTATTATGATATATTGTTTTTCCATGATGACCACATTAGGTTTCAATGGCCATTGTGTCCTTTTCAATTTTTATATGTGGTTAGATTATACATGTGTCATTTTACATTATGGATGATTTACTATAAGGCCCCTAACCCTGCTTAAATTATAAATAGATTTTCCTTGGCATAATGATGCTTAACCTTAAAAGTTAACTCTGAAATTGTGATGTTACATCAAATGATGAAACTATGTTTATAATTTGAATCTAAACAAGCCTTGTTTGTTTATGATATGAAAATTCAATTAATTTGTGACCTTTATGTAAATTACACTTTTTTGGTAGTATGAACATCATTATGACACTTGATTGAGTTACTTCATGATATAAACAATAGTTTATAATTATATTTCTCATTTGAATGATTTTAAGTAGCTTGTTTGAAGTTTACATAAGCTTGGTGAGGCGGTAGTTTAGTGTCTTCATCGGTCAACAATTTCTTGGTGGTTGTTTTTTTTTCGATGACTGGTTGCTTTTTGGTGGCTGATGGTTTCCCCAGTGGCCGATGAGTTTTTGGCACCCTGTGGAACTATTGTCTACCCAACTAGGGATCTCATGGACTGACAACATAGATGTGTGTGAGAGAGATAGGGTGACTGATGAGGTTTAGACCAATGAGGTTTTATGAGTGCATGTGAAACTGATCAATGAGTTTTACCAATGGTGTTCGGTGGCCAATGAGTTTTCAGTGACTGACGGTTTCACAGTGATCAACAGATTTTTTATAACCCGATGGGGTTTTGATAGATGAGTTTCCAAGTGATTAGGCTGATGAGTTTTCTGACCAATGAGAATTCTCTTCCATCCCTATAAATACCCCCTCTCCTCCTCTCCATTCATTTTGTTTTGGTAGAGTTTCAACTATGTTGAGAAGTGACAAATGAGAACTTCTAGAGACTAGAGGTCGATGATAATCAATCGAGGTCAACGATCATAGGATATTTTTGGATGCATGTGCTAGTTTGAGTTGTTAGTGGATGATCCAAAAGGTTTTAACCAACATTATTACTTCCTTCTGTTGGATCTAACGACTCTAGAGGCGGGGTGAATAGAGCTACAAAATTTCTCACAAAATAGATTAGACCTTCAAATTATATCAATTAGGAGCAATAGCTTGATCGCAATTTGAAGTCCTATCTAACAAGCATAGCAAGGATGAGAGAGATTGATAGCAAGCACTTGATAAGGGGATGTAGAGTGGTTCCACACTTCAAACTAGAAGTGAGTCAGTCCACCACCTAGAGAGGTCAACCTCTAGGACTTTGCAAGTTTTTTTTCTCTATATTATCACTAATAAGAGTTACAACAATAGACCACCAAAGGACTTACCCATCCAATCACAAGGAGGTCTCCACCTTACCAAGGAGCTTACCCACATAGCTTGAGTCTTCAGCCTTCACCAAGGTCTTACCCACTCAAGCTCAAGTCTTCCACCTTGAAGAACTTTCCTTCTCCTTTTGGATCTTCAGCCTTTTCCTTCTCCTTCACACGGAGAAGATCACCACCTCTTCAAAAACCTTGAAGAGGACCAGCTACAGCTCCTTCTTCACTTGATGGAGCTTGCTTCAACTTTTCTTCATATAAGAAAGGGGATAGGGAAGTAGTGGAAGATTGAGAGCTTTACATGCACAAAGGTGGAGCTCTCTTACAATAAGCCTAACTCACTCAAAAATCACAAAATGAAGTGTAAACTAGAGAGAGAAAGGGGCTCAAGGAGTAGTAGCACACTCAACTATAGCAAGGACCTTGAATGTATGGAATGAGAAAACTTGGAATGAATTCCAAGGGGTCCTATTTATAGATGGGGGTGCTCCCTTGAGTCGAGAAACAATTAGGGCCAAAATATAGCCATTTTCCTCAAAGCAACAGATCTATTTTAACCCCAAACAAGTCACTAATGGTTATAATCACTTTTTTTGCATTTTTCGTACAGTGCATTTGGTTGAGTTTCAATAAAGGTAGCTCGACCGATCGACTAAAGGACAAACCCAATTTTCAAACTATCAGTTGAGTTTGTTCTGGGAAACTCGACCGATCAGCCAAAATTGCATTTGGTCAGTGAATCGTTTAGTCGAGTTCTATGAATGCACAACTCAACCGATGGCCATCTTAAGAAAATCAATCCATGGGATCAGTCGAGGTTGTAACTCGATCAATTAGCAGCCTATGATCAATTTTCTAATTTGGCTAAAAAGTGATTAAAACTTGGTATTAAGTGTCCCACATATTTTCTTCATATTAGTTACAAATCATATCATCAATACAAGTGATTACAAAAATCTTCTAAAGTCGTATGAAGGGATTTCCTTATTAGCACACTTGCATTGCATTTGACTTGAACTTTGACAAGCTAGGGCTTGTGTAATTTGATCCTTTTCATGTACCTAAAGCCTGAAATCAATCTTGAATACACATATTAGGTACATATGAATGGAGTGGTTAAGTCATTATCAAAATATGGACAATGTATAACCTCTAGGTCAACACCTTCGTGTAAGATTCTTCTCTTGTACTCATTTTGTAATTTTCTTCGCCCTCCTTCTTCATGTGACCGAGCTCTATGGTTTTCTTGTAGGAACCCTATGCTTGTGGGTTGATAACTCTCTTTTTTCTTGTTCGTTGGTCTAGTTCCACCCTTTTCATGGAAAGAGAAGTCGTTCTTGGAGCTTTGTTAGTTTGAGCTTGATGTTTGGGTGATGATTTCGGGAGTTTTCACCTTGGAATTCGAGTATCTTCTCGCTATCAGACGAGTTATATAACATTGAATGCATCTCTTTTCTACGCTCTACATGTATATTGTTAATCTTCTTTTAGAACTCCTAAAATGCTAAATGATATCCTTTATAAGTTTTGTATCATATGACTAAACCATGATCCATTCATGTCAACTATAGTTGAGACTTTATGAACTATGAACTGATCTTTAAGTATGAAAGACTTAAAATTCAAAATAATAGTGCTTTAATACTATTATTGTGACATAAAATCATTGGACGAATCCCTAATATAGAAATGATAAATGTTGATGATGCCATTTCAAAAAGTAATATTATTTCAATCATAGTGATGCTTATGTTCTGATACATTCTAGTTGGGGGTCAATCCTTTTATGACCAAGGGAAATTACATGCTATGTTAGGGAGTTTTATGTAACTATTTAAATACATTTATATCTTTTGAGGTTGTAAATCCCAATGAATTTTGTAAGAATGTTTTTGGAATTTATATGTAACTTGATTAATTCAATCTAAATGTAACTAATTGAGTTAACTAATCAAGTGTAACCCTAAACAAGTAGTTCCCTGAGTCTCTAGAGCTATTCCAAAGTTAGAACTTGTTGGATAGTGAAATGGGTAATTTAAAAGGAGCTTGGAGTTGTATATTGTTGAGTATATGAGGGTGCATGGAGTTATTTTCCTATCATCTTGATCCCAAGGTTTTTGAGAGCGGTCAAGTTCATGTCTTCGATGATGATGTAATTAAGAGCAACTGTGGTCGTAACTCGTATTTGAGGGTTGTGTAGCCTAGTTTATAGAGTCATGGTATGTGTACTCAGGGCAGACTAGGTTGTATTAGTAGTTGGGATAATTCTCCACTACGACTGACTCATACTGGCTGAGGGGAAAAGATCTTAGGATTACAATTGTCCTAGATTTTATACATGGCTGATCTTGACTTCACAGCGGTCATCTACTAGTTTGAGTGGTTCACCTCAAACTACCCCATGCCTAATAAAATATAATTTAGCTATGTAGTATAACTGTTATGGTTGCTTGGTAAATCAAATTGGATGATAATCCTTGCTATGATTCCTTTGGTTTGTAGATGGCTAATAATGTGGTAAGAAAAATCAACTGTACTTACAAACCTAGATATGCCTAATTTTTTGTGTCAGATATATAGTTTTTCAACTCTATAATACTATCTACTTTAATTGCTTAAGAATGCATAACCCTGGTAAGCAATAGATGTTTTTGGAGTTATATCTCTCACTGGGACATGGGTCTCAACTTGTGGGTCACCACATCATTTTTTAGGCGATCGACATCACTATATGCAGAGTGATGAAGAGGCACAATTTTAAGCTTTGTAGAGATAGAAGACTGGTTGTGTTGTATATAGTCGTAGAGTCATTCCTATACTCTCACATCTTGGGTGGGGAGTTTTGTAGATGATGCACATTGACTGGAGATTTGTGGTAGTGTATCTTACTCCATGTACATGTTGTAATTATGTGGACAATATTTTTTGTATACAAGTTGTGTCTAAGTCCACCAAATGAATATAAGTGTACCTGGTATAAATATATATAGATATGAAGTTGAACCTTTGTGTAAATATTTCTCATTGAATGTTTGGAAATTTATTTTGTTTGAATATGTATCATTTTTTAATAGTATGCTTAACTAGTGTTTGATCGGTGTTTTGGTTTTGGGTAATCTTGTTTAGCATGGTGGGTTGCCACATTTGGTGGTATTAGAGCTTTAGGCTCATTTAGTCTACATGGGTATAGGACTTAGGTTGTTATGTATGTTCGTAAGAAATATAATGTAACATCCCTGACCTGGGTTATGTACTAAACCTAGGTGTTTTGTTTAATAAAGATGATTAGATGCTTGCTCTTATCCTTTGAAAAGTAATTAAGGCTTTTGAGGAACTTATGTTTCAATTTCAGTCCTTTTTGGATAATGTTGAAATATTGTTTTGTTAATTTTGGACTAAAGTGCAAATTACCCAAGTTGAGGGGTTAACTTGCAAATTACAAATGATAATATGTTCCTCATGTGTTGAAGCATCATGAGAATGACGATGATGCAGAGGTATGGCTTGTGATAGCCTGAATACCAAGAAAGAGCTGATAAAGCAATGTTTGTGCATTAAAACCTAGTTTTGGTGTAAAATGCAATTTACCCAAAACCTAGGGATCAATATGTAAATTACCACTTCAAAATGGTTCCTAATAATTCTTGGCATCTTGTAGAGGCAATATAATGATAGGGACATCTCATTTGAGCTATTTTGAAGGAGAGAGAATCTTGATATTAAAATAATCAAGATTTAAGCATAATTGAAACCCTAATTCAATTTAATGCAAAAATAAATAAAAATAATTGAAGGGCCTTCAACCAAAACTGAAATGGTTGAATTTGTGAATGTGTGGACGTTCCTATGCCTTGTAAATGCAACGAAAATATCCTAAGTAGGTGAAATTCCACTCACCTTATTATAAGGAAAAGAATTTCCACTCAAAAAGATATATTAATATTATAATGGATTAAGGTGCTTATTTTCTTTTCCCTTAATCCATGGATAATGGAAGGGAGCTCGGTGGATTGAGATGCCTCTGCATACAAGAAAAACCAAGGAGGAAAAGGTGGCACCATTTTTGGAATTAATTGATTTTAATAAAACAATTTCTCTTTCATCAATTTTCTTATAAAAGAGCCTTTTCCAACCCACCTAAGGACCTTTTCGGATTTCGTTTCTTCCCCTTGCTTGCAAAAACGACCAAGAGAACCAATAACAGCAGAGATCACGTCCCCAACCTGTTGGTAAGCTTTTAACCTTCGTTCTTCATGATTTCATGATGAAAATCATAAAACAATGTGTAATTCCTTCATTTCGCACTCCATCTTCAACCCTAGCCGATCCTTTCACTCCAAAAGCTTGAGAAACGACCTTGGGAGGTTGCTATAACTTCAACCACCATTGAATCCGTGAATATTGGAGCTTGGGATCAGATTTGAAGGCGGGTTATATAACTTGAAACCCTTTTCATTGTTATTCAACTATCTACCTTGCAATTTCATTGATTCCTTTATCTTCTTGTTTAATTGCTTGTTGAAAATGGTAATTCTGTGAAATCAGATGTACCAAGAGTTAGAGTAACGAAGTTATATGATTATTACATCATCTTGGGCACATTTCCCAAGGAATTTGCCTTCCATGCATTTTCAACTTGATTGCTCATGCGGTTTCAGCAAACCGTTTAAGAGCAAACGGTTTGAAACCGTTTGGGAGCAAACTGTGTCAAAACCATTTGAAAGAGTTGACCAAGCTTTGACCGTTTGGGAATACTGTTCCTAATTATGTTGGTTAATAACTCACCAAATTTGAGGGCTTAATTCCAAAGGAATAGTGATTTGAAGGCCAATCAATTAGGCAAATCTAATTGGATTAAGTGCTGCTTTTCAGCCTGATTAATTTGACCTTTTTGGGCAAACGGTTTCAAAACCGTTTGAGAGGGTTGACCAATCGTTGACCGTTTGATATTACTGTTCCTAATTATGTTGGTTAATAACTCACCAAATTTGAGGGGTTAATTCCAAAGGAATCGTGAGCTGAAGGCTAATCAATTAGGTAATCCCTAATTGGATTAAGTGCTGATTTTCAATCTGATTAATTGGACTTTTTGGGAAAACGGTTTCAAAACCGTTTAAGGGAGTTGACCAAGCGTTGAAAGTATGATATTCCTGTTCATAATTATGTTGGTTAATGACTCACCAAATTTGATGGATTAATTCCCAAAGAATCATGAGTTGAAGGCTAATCAATTGGACAAACCCTAATTGAAATCAGTGCTGAAATTCCAATGATTTAATTTGAGATTTTGGGTTGATTAGCCCAAACGGTTTGAAAACCATTTGGGGATCACCCAAACGGTTTCAAGACCGTTTGGGGATCACCCAAGACCGTTTGGATGTCTGGGGTCAAGTATAGTTGACCAATTGAAGGTCCAAAGGTACCAAATCATATTGCAATTAAGTGTTGATGTGCTGATCAACTCAAAAGACCAAACCTTGATGAAATTTCACTAGAATCCAAGGCTTGGATGAGACAAACGGTCTCAAGACCGTTTAGAGCTCATCCAAACGGTCTCAAGACCATTTGGTGGTCACCCAAGACCATTTGGAGGTCTAGGGTTGAGTAGGGTTAGGTGTTTGAAGAACCAAAGATACCAAGTTGAATTGCAACTATGTGCTGATTTGGTAATCAATTCAATGATCCAAACCCTAATTTAATGGCTTGGATTTGAGTGATAAGATGGGAAAACGGTCTCAAGACCGTTTGGAGGTCATCCAAACGTCCTCAAGACCGTTTGGGGTCAGGCCATGTCCAATTTGGATGGTGGTTCAATAGTTTTAAAGTAACTAGTTACACATTGATTAATGTTGAAGGTTCATCAATTCCAAACCCTAATCCAATTGATCCAAACCCTAATTAATGATCAATTGAGGGTCAAATCAGTTTAATGATGACCTAATTATCTCAATTGAAGTATGGTGATAGGTCCCATTGAAGATTGGTTATATAAATTCAACGATTGAAGGAATCAACATTGAAAACCCTAATTCAATGTGATTGGTGGATACCATATTTGGTCCATTCACTTTTGAGGAGGTTTGGGTCAAACGGTCTTAAGACCATTTGAGCCCAAACGGTCTCAAGACCGTTTGGGACCAAACGGTCTCAAACCGGTTGAGGCTTAAACGGTTTCAAAGTTCAAATTTTGTCAAACGGTTTCAGATGCTATTTTACTAAATGGTGTTATTAATTTGTTCAAGACCATTTGAGGTCTAAGATTCCAAGATCATTTGGAAGGTAATCAACCAAATTGTATGAACTCTCAAAGTGGGTGAAGGTCAATGGTTTAAATAATCAATTACATGATGTAATTCAAGGGAAATTAAGCTCTAATGATCTTGGTATAATAACATATTTGTGATGTCAATTCTTCTTTCAAGTTGAGTTGACTTAGCTTAATCAAGGTTGAAGTAAACTTCATCTTGTAGAAGAGGAGAGAGAAGATGTCCTTCATGAATGAATGTCTAATTATGGTATGATCCTTCATAGTGAGATCATGAAACCCTAATTATGAAGGTTAATGAATCATAACCCTAACTGAGGGTATTATTGGAAATAATCTTAATACATGGTGATGGAATGATCACAATTCATAGTGATGACATGATAAACCTTAATTCAAGGTACTTTGAGGATCATTCCTACTTAGGGTGAATAGTAAACCCTAATCGTTTTATTAATTTCATAAGTGTTAAACAACTATGGTGATCTTCTGTA
Organism: Alisma plantago-aquatica; assembly: GCA_963693085.1. Classification (NCBI taxonomy): domain Eukaryota; kingdom Viridiplantae; phylum Streptophyta; class Magnoliopsida; order Alismatales; family Alismataceae; genus Alisma; species Alisma plantago-aquatica. The sequence continues at coordinate 1,289,096,721 of OY856412.1, read as the reverse complement.
GCATGACCGTGCAAGGTAGCACGGCCGTTGTGGCTTCCTCTTGCACGACCGTGCAACGTAGCACGGCCGTGGTGACTTCCCTTTGCACAGCCGTTCTTGGCAGCATGGCCGTGGTGCTCTATTTTTGACTTGGAGTTGATTGTAAGTAAACCCTAATTATGGGATGTTGATGATAAACCCTAATCAAGGGATATGCAATGTGAATAGTTAACCCTAATTCCAAATAAGGTAAATGGAAGTGTGAAACCCTAATTCTGGGTTATACATTTTTAACATGAAGCTCTAAGGTTGGATAATGAGATGATGAGTCATTAATCCTAATTGAGCTAAAAGGGATGATTAACCCTAATTGAATTGAAAGGGGAAGCCCTAACCCTAGCAAGGGCATAGTGGGGAATTTCTTGATTAAAGATGATACAGTTATTTTACATTGTGTTGATATGAAATTGATGTATTTGTTATCATCTGTACTAATCATGCAGGTTTATGAGATATGGAACATAGCCAGGTATGAGCTATAATACTTTGTTTATTGAAAGTACTTAATTAGCTTTGTAAGCAATAATATGCTATGTTGCCTAGTGAGAGGTAACAAAAGAGATTGACAGGCTGTATGAGCCTTGTGAAATACCTGCATTACAATTATTATGTTTACACTGTCAACTGAGTTGATGGCATTATGTTACCTATTAGAATGGTAACAAGTACATTGATGATCTAAGGGTTTGAATACCCACATTCTTGAATCATGATGTTGAGATGACAAGGGATTGAGTTCCCAATGTTATTAAAGCTGTGAAATGAACTTGACAGAAATGGTACTCATTCTTTGTAGTAATGGTTATAAAGGTTTATGTTTGAAAACATGCCTGTTACTAAAAGAATGTTGTAATGTACTTAAATAATCAAGTGAAATGATATTATGTAGAGCCCTGACCATAGATCCATCATCGTCAGAAGTTAGGTGATGGTGAAATAGGTTTTCCTAAGGGAACTCCTGGAGAGCATACTTTTGAGTATGTGGGGGTTATGGACGTGAATATCCTTACGTCCTAATGGAGGAATTGATGTGAGATAAACATCAAATCTCTCAATCCTTCATTATATGTATATACCGGGATGATGTATCACTAATCTCCCGATGATGTTGTTAATGCCGCATCGATGAGAGATAAACAAGAAATCCCTCGATGGTGAAGAGAGTACAGTATGCCACTATAACTCTAATAGCAAAGTTGCTAGAATACCCTGGAAAGCTATCATAGCAGAGATACAAGATGTCATGCATGTTATTCCTCACACTGACTGAGGAGGATGAGGTCATAGAAATTCAGCTCTTCTAATGACCTATGTATGGTACCGATTTCGATTTTGCAATGGTCGGTTGGAGTATGAGTGGTATACCTCATCTCCTCAGGGCATAAGTTGTTTGTAAAATGTAATCAGCCATGTAGCAATTTGCTTAAGGTTGAACTACGAGAAACAATGATTATTGATACATTGTTTATTATATCTTAGAAAGACAAAGGATATGCATGTTCTTCATATTACTCATTAAATGAATAACTTGTTGTTTAATCAAGTTATAATTGTAATGATTGCATATAGAATACTACTCTGCATATCTTATTCAATGATTTACCTAGTGTTGAATAATTATAATTCTATTGCCCGGTGTTATTTTAATCTCTACAATAACAATGTTTCTGGCGGAGAGTTATATCTCTCGCTGGGACAATTTTCAATTGTCTCACTCCCGTGGGATTCAACTTTTTAGGTAGACACCGAGGAAGAAGAAACACTTCAGTGGGTGAGCAGCAACAACAGCCACAACAGTAGCAACAACAACAGCAAGGACAGTAGTGATCCTCAGGTGGAGACACTGTATGTCAAGTCATGTATATAGAGAGTCCTATGTGTCGTCTCTGTACTCTCAGGTCCTAGGAGTTAGTAGATGGTTTGATATAGATCTGAGATTTTTGGCTTGATGCCTCGAGATTTTGTATACTGCTCATGTACAGTGTAATTGGACAGTCAATGTTATGACTCTCGAGATGTGATGATATAGAGATGTACTGAGGAATCAGAATGTAAATAACTTACTTTGTTTGTTTATGGAAGAGTTTTACAGTTTGTGGATCTTATTGAAAAAAGTTTTAATTTTTAGTGATTTTCAGTAATTCCGCTGCTAATAATTTGCTTCCACATTAATTAATCTTATTTTTGCGAGTCAGTCGTCACAATTTAGTGGTATCAGAGCACTAGGTTCACTGAGTCTACAGAGACATAGGACTAGGGTTGTTGGGTCTGTTCTAGTGTCTTCCAGTATATCTAATAGTGTCTTCTGCTCATATAGGAGGAGAAGAAGAAACTAAAGATGTCTCGATCACATGATGAACATGTTGCTGAAAGTAGTGTAGCTGCACCCGGAGGAGGTGCAAGAGACCATGATAGGGAGGAGCCTGTGCCTGAACCACCCCAGTTCAATCAAGGTGACATGGGGAATCCATCTTTCCAAGCTATGTTTGGGCAGTTCATGACTTTCATGACACATATGACTGATAGAATGCCCATTCCTGCACCTAGGGCACCTGCCCATGATGAAAGACAGGGAGCCGGCAAGACGTTTGAACGACTACGCCGGGTTGTAGCCACAGAATATGTTGGGACAGCTGACCCAGCAGATGCTGACATGTTGTTAACTGAACTAGAGAAGGCCTTTAGAATCCTTAACATCCCAGAAGCGGAGAAGGTTAGACATGTAGTGTACCTTCTTAAGGGGAGTGCTGATCATTGGTGGACCATAGAGGAGGGAAAAAGGCCAGGTGTGGAGATTGAATGGGAAGTTTTCCGATGGGAATTTGTTAACAGATACTTCCCTAAGATGTTCTTGGATGAGAAAATCTCTCAGTTTGAGAGGTTAAGGCAAGGACCAATGAACATTAGCGAGTATGAGGCTAAGTTCATGGAGCTTTTGCAGTTCTGTCCGCATATGGCAACCATAGATGAAGAAAGGATTTGACAGTTTGAGAAGGGATTAAACGTTGAGTTGACCACCCCTGTGTCTGCTCTAGAGAATAGGGAAAGATTTGCTACTTTTATGGAGTCAGTCAGAAGGATAGAGAGGTCTGTGACGGAGAAGAGACAGACCAAGAACAAGAAGATGTACCCCCAGTTCTAAGGATCTTCATCCAAAGGTTTCAAGAAACCAAGGTTTTCTGCACCAATGGAACCACCTAGATTCAATACCCAGACGCAATGGACGTCAAATAGGGGTAGAGGACGAAGTTTACCACCAGAAAGAGACCATAGCTCAGCATCTGTATTGGTTACAGGACCATCTAGACCACAGCTAGGGATCAGAAGCTGCTTCATATGTGGAAAGATGGGCCATCTAATGAAGGATTGCAGAGCCCGAGAGGCAAGTGTGACTCAACCTCAGAGGCAGAGTCAGCAAGGTTCCCAAAGGAGACAGTTTCCAGGTGGCGCTAGAGGACGTAGACAAGCGTCCCAAGTTGGATCATCAGCACCCAGTCATCGAGCACCAAATCAACCACAGGCAACAACGAGATTCTATGCGATGAATCCACCTGATGCAGTGATCAACCCTTGGGTTGTGACAGGCCAGATGAAGTTGTTTTATTCTGATATGTCTACATCCTGCATCGTATCTGTTTTAATTGATCTGGGTGCTACACATTCCTTTATCACTCGAAGAGTGATTCTTGACTGCAACATGACTACAAGTCATAGAGCTGATAGTCTGTTGTTAGAAACTCCTTTGATGGGATCTGCTATGTTGCGGGAGGTGTGTTCTCCCTGCATTCTTTCCTTTTCTGAACATCACATTCAAGTGGATCTTATACCACTTGAGATGCATGGGTTCGTTATAATTCTGGGGATGGATACCTTAGAAAGGTACAAGGTTGTCTTGGATTGTGAGTCCAAGCAATCTGTGTTCACAGATAATAGTGACACATGGATCTTTCAAGGAGATAGAAAGATCCTTCCAACATGTCTTGTGTCAGCTATGGTAGCTGAGAAGCTGATGAGGAAAGGATGTTATGCATTCTTGGCCCATGTGGTAGATACCACCATGGAGAATTCAAATCCTGCTGAAGTTCCTTCAGTCAGGGAATTTGAAGATGTGTTTCCTGAAGAACTTCCAGGTGTTCCTCCGCCCCGAGAGTTTTATTTTGAGATCAATCTAATCCCGGATACGCAACCAATAGCACAAACACCGTATAGGATGGTGCCTGTTGAGATGGCAGAACTCAAGAAACAACTACAAGAGTTGCTTGACAAGGGTTTTATCCGAACAAGAACTTCACCCTGGGGTGCTCCAGTCCTCTTTGTTAAGAAAAAGGATGGGTCGATGTGGTTATGCATTGATTACAAACAGTTAAATAAAGTAACAATAAAGAATAAGTATCCTTTTCCAAGGATTGATGATTTGTTTGACTAGTTGTGTGGTGCAACTGTCTTCTCAAAGATAAATCTGAGGTCGGGATACCATCAGTTACGTATTAAGGAGGGTGACATACCTAAGTCTACCTTTAGGACAAGGTATGGTCACTATGAGTTCACAGTTATGTCGTTTGGACTAACCAATGCACCAGCTGCATTTATGGAACTCATGAATAGGATCTTTCGACCTTTTCTTGATAAATGTGTTGTTGTCTTCATAGATGACATCCTGATCTATAGTAGAGATGCTAAACAACATGAGCAACATCTTCGTCAAGCTCTAACTTTGCTAAGAGAGCATAAGTTATATGCTAAGTTTAGCAAGTGTGAGTTCTGGTTACCAGAAGTTTCTTTTCTTGGACACGTAATATCTGCTTCAGGTATACGTGTTGACCCTATTAAGGTAGAATTTGTCCTGCAATGGGAGCAGCTAAAGACACCGACGGAGATTCATAGTTTCTTAGGGTTAGCAGGCTATTACATAAGGTTCATTAAGAACTTCAGTTCCATAGCCTTACCCATAACCAAGTTGACCAGGAAGGATGTTCCTTTTGCCTGGAATGACAAGTGTCAACAATCATTCCAGTTGTTGAAGGAAAGGTTGACAAGTGCACCAGTGCTAGTGTTACCTGAACAAGGGAAAGGGTATATAGTTTTCTGTGATGCCTCTAAGAATGGGCTAGGATGTGTGTTAATGTAGGATAAACAAGTGATTTCTTTTGCTTCTCGACAACTTAAGAAACATGAGGAGAATTATCTGACACACGATCTAGAACTAGCTGTTGTAGTCCATGCTTTGAAGATCTGGAGACATTATCTTTATGGAGAGACATTCCAGATTTTCATAGACCACAAAAACCTAAAGTATACCTTCTCTCAGCATGAGCTTAACATGAGGCAACGCCGCTGGATGGAGTTAATCAAGGATTACGATTGTACAATTGATTATCATCCAGGGAAGACCAATGTGGTTGCTGATGCTTTAAGTAGGAAATCAGCAACACCAGCCTTAGACAGAGCACAACTGAATTCTTTGGTATGTTCTAGGAGGGATATGTTTATCTCTTTAAGGCAAGACAATGTACAATTAAAAGTATCATTGTTATATGGGTTGTTAGCTGAGATGCACATAAAACCTAGTCTGAGACAGTAGATTAAGGAGGGACAACAAGCTGATGTTGTAGTTCAGCAGATTAGATCAGAGTATGGTGGTGAGAAACGAGAAGGTTTCTATGATTCAGATGATCAGGTAGCCTGTTATCATGGTAGAATGATAGTACCTGATGTTGATAACTTGAGAAAGTTAGTCCTGGAAGAAGCTCATTCTTCAATGTATGCTATGCATCCAGGAAGCACCAAGATGTATCATAACTTGAAAGATATGTATTGGTGGCCTGGTTTGAAGAAGGATGTTGCTGAGTTCGTTATTCGGTGTCCGGTGTGTCAGCAGGTTAAAGCTGAATACCAGAAGCCTACAGGAACATTGCAACCTTTGCCCATACCACAGTGGAAGTGGGATCATGTAACCATAGATTTTGTGGTTGGTTACCCAGAACAGCCAAAGGTCATGATTCCATCTGGGTAATAGTTGATAGGTTGACAAAGACAACACATTTCTTACCTATCAAAACAACCTATTCTGGTGAGAAGCTGTCACAGTTATATGTAGATGAGATAGTGCGGCTACATGGGGTCCTAGTTACTATTGTTTCTGACAGAGGTCCCCAGTTTATGAGTCATTTTTGGGAGCGACTTCATAAAGCTTTAGGCACACAGTTAAGGTTTAGTACAACCTTTCATCCTCAGACTGATGGACAGTCTGAAAGGACTATACAAACCTTGGAGGACTTGCTTAGGGCATGTGTCCTCCAGTTTACAGGAAGTTGGGATCTACATCTAAGTTTGATAGAGTTTGCCTACAACAATAGCTATCAACACAGCATTGACATGGCACCTTATGAAGCTTTGTATGGTAGACGGTGTAGATCTCCCCTATGTTGGTATGAAACTGGTGAATATCAACTTTTGGGTCCTGATCTTGTACAGTAGACCACTGAGAAGATTAAAATAATACAACAATAGTTAAAGACTGCACAGGATAGGCAGAAATCTTACGTTGATAAGCGTCGTAGACCTTTAAAATTCCAGGTTGGAGACAGAGTATACCTCAAGGTCTCACCTTGGAAGGGAGTTCTTAAATTTGGAAGAAAAGGAAAGTTAGCTCCTAGATTTATGGGGCCTTATCCAATCATTGAACGGATTGGAAAGGTAGCTTATAAGCTGGAGTTACCACCTGAGTTGCAAAAGTTACACCCAGTGTTCCACATTTCCATGTTAAGGAAATGTCATCCTGACACAGAATCAGTTCTGCAGCCTGTGGAAGTACAATTGAACGATGATATATCCTATGTTGAAGGACCTATGTTGATTCTTGATAGAAGGATCAAGAAGCTAAAGAAGAAAGATATTAGTCTTGTAAAAGTCCTCTGGAACCACCGTGGCGTTGAAGAAGCTACATGTGAACTAGAGGAAGAAATGAGGAGGAAATACCCTACTCTTTTCTCTTAAAATGTTTTGTTAATGATTCTGGGGACGAAATCCTTCTAAGGGGTGGATAATTTGTAACATCCCTGAATTGGGTTATGTACTAACCCTAGGTGTTTTGTTTAATAAAGATGATTAGATGCTTGCTCTTATCCTTTGAAAAGTAATTAAGGCTTTTGAGGAACTTATGTTTGGATTTCAGTCCTTTTTGGATAATGTTGAAACATTGTTTTGTTAATTTTGGACTAAAGTGCAAATTACCCAAGTTGAGGGGTTAACTTGCAAATTCCACATGATAAGATGTTCCTCATGTGTTGAAGCATAATGAGAATGAAGATGATGCAGAGGTATGGCTTGTCATAGCCTGAATACCAAGAAAGAGTTGATAAAGCAATGTTTGTGCATTAAAACCTAGTTTTGGTGTAAAATGCAATTTACCCAAAACCTAGGGTTCAATATGCAAATTAACACTTAAAAATGGTTCCTAATAATTCTTGGCATCTTGTAGAGGCAATAAAATGAGAGGGACATCTCATTTGATCTATTTTGAAGGAGAGAGAATCTTGATATTAAAATAATCAAGATTTAAGCATAATTGAAGCCCTAATTCAATTTAATGCAAAAATAAATATAAATTATTGAAGGGCCTTAAACCAAAACTGAAATGGTTGAATTTGTGAATGTGTGGACGTTCCTATGCCTTGTAAAGGCAATGAAAATATCCTAAGTAGGTGAAATTCCACTCACCTTATTATAAGGAAAAGAATTTCCACTTAAAAAGATATATTAATATTATAATGGATTAAGGTGCTTATTTTCTTTTCCCTTAATCCATGGATAATGGAAGGGAGCTCGATGTATTGAGATGCCTTTGCATACAAGAAAAACCAAGGAGGAAAAGGTGGCACCATTTTTGGAATTAATTAATTTTAATAAAACAATTTCTCTTTCATCAATTTTCTTATAAAAGAGCCTTTTCCAACCCACCTAAGGACCTTTTCGGATTTCCTTTCTTCCCCTTGCTTGCAAAAACGACCAAGAGAACCAAGAACAGAAGAGAGCACGTCCCCAACCTGTTGGTAAGCTTTTAACCTTCGTTCTTCATGATTTCATGATGAAAATTATAAAACAATGTGTAATTCCTTCATTTCCTCACTCCATCTTCAACCCTAGCCGATCCTTTCACTCAAAAAGCTTGAGAAACGACCTTGGGAGGTTGCTAGAACTTCAACCACCATTTAATCCGTGAAGCTTGGAGATTGGGATCAGATTTGAAGGCGGGTTATATAACTTGAAACCCTTTTCATTGTTATTCAACTATCTACCTTGCAATTTCATTGATTCCTTTATCTTCTTGTTTAATTGCTTGTTGAAAATGGTAATTCCTTGAAATCAGATGTACCAAGAGTTACAGGAACGAAGGTAGATGATGATAACATCATCTTGGGCACATTTCCCAAGGAATTTTCCTTCCATGCGTTTTCAACTTGATTACTCATGCGGTTTCAGCAAACTGTTTAAGAGCAAACAGTTTGAAACCATTTGGGAGAAAACGGTTTCAAAACCGTTTGAAAGAGTTGACCAAGCGTTTACCATTTAGGAATCCTGTTCCTAATTATGTTGGTCAATAACTCACCAAAATTTAGGGCTTAATTCCAAAGGAATCGTGAGTTGAAGGTCAATCAATTAGGAAAATCTAATTGGATTAAGTGCTGATGTTCAGCCTGATTAATTTGACCTTTTTGGGAAAACGGTTTCAAAACCGTTTGAGAGGGTTGACCAAGCATTGAACGTTTGATATTACTGTTCCGAATTATGTTGTTTAATAACTCACCAAATTTGAGGGGTTAATTCCAAAGGAATCGTGAGTTGAAGGATAATCAGTTAGGTAATCCCTAATTGGATTAAGTGCTGATTTTCAATCTGATTAATTGGACTCTTTGGGCAAACGGTTTCAAAACCGTTTAAGGGAGTTGAACAAGCGTTGACCGTATGAGATTTCTGTTCATAATTATGTTAGTTAATGACTCACCAAATTTTATGGATTAATTCCCAAAGCATCATGAGTTGAAGGCTAATCAATTGGGCAAAACCTAATTGAAATCAGTGCTGAAATTCCAATGATTTAATTTGAGATTTTGGGTTGATTAGCCCAAACGGTTTAAAAACCGTTTGGAGATCACCCAAATGGTTTCAAGACCGTTTGGGGATCACCCAAGACCGTTTGGAGGTCTGGGGTCAAGTATAGTTGACCAATTGAAGGTCCAAAGGTACCAAATCATATTGCAATTAAGTGCTGATGTGCTGATCAACTCAATAGACCAAACCTTGATGAAATTTCACTAGAATCCAAGGGTTGGATGAGCCAAACGGTCTCAAGACCGTTTGGAGCTCATCCAAACGGTCTCAAGACCATTTGGTGGTCTCCCAAGACCGTTTGGAGGTCAAGGGTTGAGTAGGGTTAGGTGTTTGAAGAACCAAAGATACCAAGTTGAATTGCAACTATGTGCTGATTTGGTAAACAATTCAATGATCCAAAACCTAATTGGATGGCTTGGATTTGAGTGATAAGATGGGAAAACGGTCTCAAGACCGTTTGGAGGTCATCCAAACGACCTCAAGACCGTTTGGGGTCAGGCCATGTCCAATTTGGATGGTGGTTCAATAGTTTTAAAGTAACTAGTTACACATTGATTAATGTTGAAGGTTCATCAATTCCAAACCCTAATCCAATTGATCCAAACCCTAATTAATGATCAATTGAGGGTCAATTGAGGGTAAAATCAGTTTAATGATGACCTAATTATCTCAATTGAAGTATGGTGATAGGTCCCATTGAATATTTGTTATATGAATTCAACGATTGAAGGAATCACCATTGAAAACCCTAATTCAATGTGATTGGTGGAGACCATATTTGGTCCATTCGGTTTTGAGGAGGTTTGGGTCAAATGGTCTTAAGACCATTTGAGCCCAAACGGTCACGGTCCCAAACCGGTTGAGGCTTAAACGGTTTCAAAGTTCAAATTTTGTCAAACGGTTTCAGATGCTATTTTACTAAATGGTGTTATTAATTTGTTCAAGGCCATTTGAGGTCTAAGATTCCAAGATCATTTGGAAGGTAATCAACCGAATTGTATGAACTATCAAAGTGGGTGAAGGTCAATGGTTTAAATAATCAATTACATGATGTAATTCAAGGGAAATTAAGCTCTAATGATCTTGGTATAATAACATATTTGTGATGTCAATTCTTCTATCAAGTTGAGTTGACTTAGCTTAATCAAGGTTGAAGTAAACTTCATCTTGTAGAAAAGGAGAGAGAAGATGTCCTTCATGAATGAATGTCTAATTAGGGTATGATCCTTCATAGTGAGATCATGAAACCCTAATTATGAAGGTTAATGAATCATAACCCTAACTGAGGGTATTATTGGAAATAATCTTAATACATGGTGATGGAATGATCACAATTCATAGTGATGACATGATAAACCTTAATTCAAGGTACTTTGAGGATCATTCCTACTTAGGGTGAATAGTAAACCCTAATCGTTTTATTAATTTCATAAGTGTTAAACAACTATGGTGATCTTCTGTAGCATGACCGTTGTGGCTTCCTCTTGCACGTCGTGGTGACTTCCCTTTGCATGGCCGTTCTTGGCAGCACGGCCGTGGTGTTCTATTTTTGACTTGGAGTTGATTGTAAGTAAACCCTAATTATGGGATGTTGATGATAAACCCTAATCAAGGGAGATGCAATGTGAATAGTTAACCCTAATTCCAAATAAGGTAAATGGAAGTGTGAAACCCTAATTCTGGGTTATACATTTTTAACATGAAACTCTAAGGTTGGATAATGAGATGATGAGTCATTAATCCTAATTGAGCTAAAAGGGATGATTAACCCTAATTGAATTGAAAGGGGAAACCCTAACCCTAGCAAGGGCATAGTGGGGAATTTCTTGATTAAAGATTATACAATTATTTTACATTGTGCTGATATGAAATTGATGCATTTGTTATCATTTGTACTAATCATGCAGGTTTATGAGATATGGAACATAGCCAGGTATGAGCTATGATACTTTGTTTATAGAAAGTACTTAATGAGCTTTGTAAGCAATAATATGCTATGTTGCCTAGTGAGAGGTAACAAAAGAGATTGACAGGTTGTATGAGCCTTGTGAAATACCTGCATTACAATTATTATGTTTACATTGTCAACTGACTTTATGGCATTATGTTACCTATTAGAATGGTAACAAGTACATTGATGATCTAAGGGTTTGAATAGCCACATTCTTGAATCATGATGTTGAGATGTCAAGGGATTGAGTTCCCAATGTTATTAAAGCTGTGAAATGAACTTGACAGAAATGGTACTCATTCTTTGTAGTAATGGTTATAAAGGTTTATGTTTGAAAACATGCCTGTTACTAAAAGAATGTTGTAATGTACATAAATAATCAAGTGAAATGATATTATGTAGAGCCCTGACCATGGATCCATCATCGTCAGAAGTTAGGTGATGGTGAAACAGGTTTTCCTAAGGGATCTCCTGGAGAGCATACTTTTGAGTATGTGGGGGTTATGGACGCGAATAGCCTTACGTCCTAATGGAGGAATTGATGTGAGATAAACATCAAATCTCTCAATCCTTCATTATATGTATATACCGGGATGATGTATCACTAATCTCCCGATGATGTTGTTAATGCCGCATCGATGAGAGATAAATAAGAAATCCCTTGATGGTGAAGAGAGTACAGTATGCCACTGTAACTCTAATAGCGAAGTTGCCAGAATACCCTGGAAAGCTATCATAGCAGAGATACAAGATGTCCTGCATGTTATTCCACACACTGACTGAGGAGGATGAGGTCATAGAAATCCGGCTCTTCTGATGACCTATGTATGGTACCGATTTCGATTTTGCAATGGTCGGTTGGAGTATGAGTGGTATACCTCATCTCCTCAGGGCATAAGTTGTTTGTAAAATGTAATCAGCCATGTAGCATATTTGCTTAAGGTTGAACTACGAGAAACAATGATCATTGATACATTGTTTATTATATCTTAGAAAGACAAAGGATATACATGTTCTTCATATTACTCATTAAATGAATGACTTGCTGTTTAATCAAGTTATAATTGTAATGATTGCATAGAGAATACTACTCTGCATATCTTATTCAATGATTTACTTGCTGTTGAATAATTATAATTGTATTGCCTAATGTTATTTTAATCTCTACAATAACAATGTTTCTGGCGGAGAGTTATATCTCTCACTGGGAAAATTTTCAATTGTCTCACCCCCATGGGATTCAACTTTTTAGGTAGACGCCGAGGAAGAAGAAACCCTTCAGTGGGTGAGCAGCAACAGCAGCCACAACAGCAACAGCAAGGACAACAGTGATCCTCATGTGGAGACACTGTCTGTCAAGTCCTGTATATAGAGAGTCCTATGTGTCGTCTCTGTACTCTCAGGTCTTAGGAGTTAGTAGATGGTTTGATATAGATCTGATATTTTTTGCTTGATGCCTCGAGATTTTGTATACTGCTCATGTATAGTGTAACTGGGCAGTCAATGTTATGACTCTCGAGATGAGATGATACAGAGATGTACTGAGGAATCAGAATGTAAATAACTTACTTTGGTTGTTTATGGAAGAGTTTTACAGTTTGTGGATATTATTGCAAAATTTTTTAATTTTTAGTGATTTTCAGTAATTCCGCTGCTAATAATTTTCTTCTGCATTAATTAATCTTGTTTTTGCAAGTCAGTCGTCACATATAACATATCTCACCATGGTTTATGGTTTTTTAGATATGTCTAGAGAACATGAATAGCATGTAGAGAGTAGCTTTGTGGTGCCAGGAGGGGGATGTAGGAGGAGGGTACCGGATGGAGGAGTACCTCAAATGGGTCCAGAACATGTTCAACCTCCACTTGACCCTTTTGCCTAGCTGATCTTGCTTTTCAGTATGTGTTTGGACATATAAAGGTGACGATTACATATCTGGCGGACAGGGTGCCTTCACCTCAACTAAGGACACATGTTCCTAATGTGAAATCTCTAGGACCAAGAAGGCCTTTGAGAGGCTGAAGCAAGTGGAAACCATCGAGTACAAGGGCACAAAAGACCCAGCCCATGAAGATATGCGGTTGATAGAGTTGGAGAAGTCATCTATGATTTTGAATATCTCCAAAGAGGATGAGGTGAAGCACTCAATATACCTTCTAAAGCGTAGTGCTAGCCATTGGTGGGCCATAGAAGAGAAGAGGAGACCAGGAAAAGTGGTCAATTGGGAAGAGTTTTGGTGGGAATTTGTTAGTTGTTACTTCCCAAAGATGTATATAGCGGAGAAGATGGCTCAATTTGAGCTATTGTGCTAGGGGTCATGGTCCTTTAATGATTAACAAAGAAGTTCATGGAATTATTGAGATTCTATCCTCATATGGCAACCATAGAGAAAGAGAGGATCAAAAGGTTTGAGAAGGGTTTGAATGATGAGTTGGCATGGATAGCATCAACCCTAGAGTCCCATGAGAAGTTTTCTACCTTTGTGGAGTCTGTAAGGAGGATGGAGAGGACAACTGTGGAGTAGAGAGAAGCTAGTGCAAGAAAGGGGTCAACCTAGTTTCAAGGGAAGCCATCAGACAGTTTGAAGAAGTCAAAGTTTTCTTCAACGCAGTACCAACTATCTCATCCAAGGTTGACATTTTCTGAGCCAAGGACAGATGCATTGTCACAAGGGTCTCCTATCAAGGGAGAGGTCACAATTTTCTGCCAACTGGTGTGAATAGTTTAGGGTCAGTGTCTGTGATATGGTAGTCTAGGCCACAATATGATACAAGGACGTGCTACAAGTGTGGACAAATTGGACAAATGACATGGTATTGTCCCATGAAGAACCAGGATGTTACACAACAGTCGAGGTAGAGTGAACATGGCTCACAACAATAGTAAATATAGATGGCATTAGAGGTTGTGGACAAACATTATAGATAGGGTCTTTAGGACCAACTAGAAGAGGTCGAGGACAACAACGGGCAACAACTAGATTCTACACCATGAGTTAGTCGAAAGGAGTGGTCAACCCATGAACTATAATAGGTCAGATGGAACTTTTTCATTCTAGATTATCTTCATCTACCTTTGTATCTGTTATAATTGACCCGAGTGTGGCACACTCATTTTTCACCAGAGAGGTGATAGATAATTGTAACTTACCTATTTGTAATAGAACTGATAATCTTTTATTAGAAACCCCTTATGCAATGTTGTGGGAGGTGTGTCCATCTTGCATTCTTTCTTTCTTAGGATGAAACATTCAAGTGGATCTTATGCCGATTGATATGCATGGTTTTGATTTGATCCTAGGGATGAATATCTTTGAGAAGTATAAGGTTGTTTTGGACTATAGTTCCAAGGCTGAGATTTTTTGTGATGGCGATGTCTCTTAGACTTTCCAAGGAGATATGAAGATTATTCCTACCAGTTTGGTGTCAGTAGTGATAGATGAGAAGTTGTTGAGACAAGGGTGTGAATCTTTCTTGGCACACATGGCAGAAACCAAGGTGAAGAGTCCTAGTTTCCAGGATGTATCAGTGGTGCATGAGTTTGAGGATGTTTTTCCTGATGAGTTTCTAGGTATTCAAATCTCGAGGGATATTGATTATAAAATCAATCTAGATCCTGATATGCAACCTATAGCTCAAGCACCTTATAGGAAGGCTCCAACTGAGGTGAAGGAGTTGAAGAAATGGTTACATGAGTTGTTAAAGGAGATTTTCATATAACTGAGAACTTCCCCTGGGATTCTCCAGTGTTGTTCGTAAAGAAGAAGGATGGATCTATGATGCTTTGTATAGACTACTGACCGTTGAACAAGGTTGTAGTGATGAACACGTATCCATTACCAAGGATAGATGATCTGTTTAACCAGTTGAGAGGTGTTACAATGTTTTCAAAGATAGATCTGAGGTCAGGGTATCATCAGTTGAGCATCGAGGCAAATGACATACCTATGCTACTTTTAGGACTAGGTATGGTCATTATGAGTTTTTTGTTATGCCATTTTAGATAACCAATGCACCGATAGTGTTTATGGATCTGATGAATAGAGTGCTCAGACTGTATCTTAATCAATTTGTAGTGGTGTTCATAGATGATACTTTTATATACTCCAGGGACATTCAACAACAAGAGTAGCATCTTCGTCATGCATTAGAGTTGTTGAAGCATCACATGCTTTATGCCAAGTTTAGTAAGTGCGAGTTTTGGCTGACCAAGGTGTTTTTTCTTGGACATGTCATCTCTACAAAAGGTGTTCGTGCAGACCCTAAGAAGATGAAGTCAGTGTTGGGATTGGAGAAGACCAAGACACCAACTAAAGTTTGAGGCTTCATTGGTTTAGTTGGTTACAACAAGAGGTTTATCAAGAACTTCAGTGCAGTAGCTCTACCTTTGACCAAGATAACTAGGAAAGGTGTTCTTTTTGTTTGGGATGACAAGTGTCAACATTCTTTCTGGGTGTTGAAGGAGAAGTTGATGAGTGTTCCGGTGTTGGTGTTTCTAGAACATGGGAAATGCTACATCAATTTCTGTGATGCCTCAAAGAATGGGTTGGGTTGTGTGTTGATGCAAGACAAGAACGTGATTTATTTTTCTTCTCGATTACTTAAGAAACACAAGGACAAATACCCTACTCATAACCTTGAGTTAGCATTCATGGTTCTTTCTTGAAGATTTGGAGACACTATCTTTATGGGGAGAAGTGTCAAATCATCACAAGAATCTATAGTATATCTTTTCAAACCACGAGATAAACATGAGGTAGAGGATATCAATGGAGTTTATCAAAGGCTATGATTGTATGATAGACTAGCACCCTCGAAAGGCGAATGCAGTAGTTGATGCTTTGATTAGAAAGTTGTCTTCATCCTCATATACAAATAAGCCATAGTTCTACTCCATGGCACATCACAAGAGGGATATGTTAACATATGATTGTACAGTTGGAGGACTCCTTGTTGGCAGGCTTGTTGGCAAAACTATAGGTAAGGCCAACATTGATACAATAGATCATAAATGCACATAAAGAAGATATTGTGATATAAAACATCATATCAGAGTTCGACAGTAAGAAGAATGATGGCTTTCATGATATAGAAGATGGGATAGTGTGTTTTCATAATAGAATGATGGTTCTTGATGTAGGCAGTCTGAGTGAGATGGTACTTGAGGAAGATCATTCCTCAATGTATGTTATGCATCTTGGCAGGATAAATATGTATCATAATCTCAAAGACTTGTACTAGTTTCCAGGACTGAAGCGTGATGCATCAAAGTTTGTTTCCAAGTGTCCGGTCTGTGAGCAAGTCAAAATAGAACATCAAAATCTTGTAGCGATGTTCTAGATTTTATCAATTCCATAGTGTAAATAGGGTCATATAACTTTAGACTTTGTGTTTGGTTTTACTAGGACAACTTAGGGTCATGATTCCATTTGGATGATTATTTATTAGTTGACAGAGTTAGCTCAATTCTTTCCAGTCAAGACCACCTATATAGAAGAGAAGTTGGCTCAGATCTACGTTGATGAGATAGTTTGTTTGCATGAATGGTCACTCTTTTTCGAGAATAATCAGAGCCTAGTTTCCTCGAAGGAAACGATAGTTATCATTGCAAGTTTCTTCAATGACAACATGGAGGACTCCAATGGTATACATCCAGTGTAGAACATAGAATCCACAATCATTGGATAGCAGATGTTGTTGAGGACAATGATGCCAGAATTGGGTTACCTTCCATCTTCTTGGTTCTTGAGAAGAATAGCCATTTCTAAATTCTTGGATCAACAGAACAAGTGCCTTAGAACATGCGTCAATAATACTTTCATGTGTACTGTGGAGTAGCACAGAATATTTAGGGCCTTCAGAGTCAAAATAAGAATAAGAACTATTGTAAAAGAATGACCTCCTTTTCATGAGTAGAGACAGTAAGCAAGGTCCAATGAGCATCGTGAAGAATAGGTATAAAGATATAATAGGGAATAGACTCCTGTAGCTGACGAATAAGAAGATATTTTTCACCTGAATCAATGTCTTGGTAAAGATCAGTGACAAGATCAGGGCTGTCCATATATACATCATCAAGATCATGTCATATAAGAGACTGATAAGCCACCATTAGGCTATGAGATAAACATCATTGTGGTTAAAGAGTCTCCAGCATGTCATCATTCATAACCAAATGGTCAACTCGACTAAAGACCACATGATTTCTGCCAGGTTTAAAGTGATGCATCAACATCACCAACTAAGGGAGAGAAAGTTCACAACATGAAATACGGTCAAAGTTCTCAAAATTTGGTTCTATAGTGGATACTGGTACATATATTGGAAATGGCTCAGGCTCGTCCAGGAAATTGAGTATATCTGCAACTTCTTTTACTTTTGAAATTGTTATTATAGTAGTAGGAGGTTCAGTGACAACATGTGATGGTGTAGCCTATCCTTCTTTTGCTTCATCTTTTTGCAAGATATCTCAGAATGCCTCCTTCTCATATTGAGGAATAAGTGGGTAAAGATCTCTTATATTTTCTGGTAGTTCAGGATTCTGATAGAAGCACCTGTCGTGGATGACCTCCATAGCATAGCGTTCATGAAGAGGAGTGAAGCCATTGTGATCTAGACTAGAAACATGACATTTATGAATGAGAGCATGCATAACTTAGAGAATGATGAAAGCACTATCAATTTGCTCGAGATTGTGATGGAAAGTTAATGGTTCAATCATATAACTTTTTTTTTGGTCGGTTCAATCATATAACTAGTCTAGTTAGGTTGATAATATTGAACCTCACGGTCAACTCTTTGAAGTCTGATCAAGATATAAGGAAGTTTTTTGGCATCGTGATTCTTAAATCGCATATCATAATTTGTCAATGTTTCAATGCATGTGTTGAACAGATTAATCTAGCATTTATTTAAATCAGCAACACAAAGTAGCCACAATACTCTGAAATGAAAAGGTAACAAGATGACTCTTGTTTTCTTAAATTGAAGCTTTTCCTGCAAGGTCAAAATTGCTAGATCCTTCAAACACTTCTTGAATAAGCAACTAGCTAAGGAAGGAGTTGCATTATAATCTGTCCAATCCTTATCGCTAGGCATGACGTCTTCCTAGATAGTTGATGCAAGGACGGTGAACATTTTTCGGGTAACTTTTGCAGGATTGTGAAAAAGATTCTAGAAATCTTCTCATGATAGGGTGATGGAGTCATTGTTATAGACAGCATCACCACCATTACATTGGTCGACAAGACTGTCTTATAAGACAAAAATGTCACAAACTGGCATTCCCTTCAAACAATCTGGATCAAGTCCACTCATTTTTAGAGGAAGTGAGGTGGGAGTGGCAGAAGAGGTTCTGAAAAGATTGGTTCAGATAGACGGGGAGGTTCAGCTGACAAAATAACAGAGATATCAGTACCATTGCCATCATCAGAAGAATCTTCTTCTTCATCAGAAGGACTGATATAATCATCTTCAAGAATTACAGAGATATCACCATTGCCATCATCAGAAGAATCTTCTTCTTCATCAGAAGGACTGATAGAATCATCTTCAAGATCCATGTGAGTGGCATACACCCCAACAGATATGTCTTGTTCTATACGTAGACTAAGAAAAGAACGTATTGGGCTCAGATTGAGAATTGACTCTTCCAGTTTTTACTTCATGTCCCTTTCAAAAGTATCTTGGGATGAGGGTAGAGTCTGAGGGGGAATATTATTGAATGGATGATCTTCAGAAGGGCTAATGATAGGTGCCATATCAAAAAGAGGAATTCCATCGACTAGATGTTGTGAAATATGTGGAATGTGGTCCATCGAAAAAGGTTTGGCAGTTCCCAAAATAGAGTTAGATACATGTGACACAGATTCTCAAAATGACCCAGTGGTCAGATCAATAGAGTGGTGACGAGCGCCTTCACTCATAGGATCAACAACATAAGAATTACCTTCAGAAGACTAAGAAGATGGTGAAGATGATGCTTCAACATGACTATGAAGGCACTCTCGTCGATGTTTTTGTCAAAGAGAGCATTGTTCTTTTTGGTGTTGTCTAGATTTTTCTTGGTGGGTCATATGGAGCAGGAGGTGGTGCTTGACCTTCAATATTTCATCAAGCTTACATTGAAGGGTCACCATATGTACGTGAATGCTACTTAGCTCACTGACCTGTGTGTCTACGGATTTAACCTATTGTTCTATGTTTTGTACGACCTTTTGAAGTTTAGGAAAAACAGTCATAGTTACGTCGGTTAACCTATGCATAATATCAAATTCACGACCAAAACTTCCAACCAAGGTATAGGTTTTAGGAAGATGAATGATTCTTAGATCTGGGTACTTGATGAGAAGATGATGGGCGATCTGAATGATGATGATGTCTTGGTGAAATACCAGGAACATCATGCACCGTCTCTTGTGGTGGATATACATGTTTACTGATGGAAGCAATTGGAACTGGGATGGTGGGGGGGCACTTTGTGGTGGGTTGAGATTTTGGCTGCTTGCTTATAGAATACAATGGAGTAATCAGAGGATGTTCTTCTTTTCAAATCAGAGGGGAATCTCGGCCATGCTCAGGTGACACTCACAGTTCTTCCAAATCATAACCGAGTATTCTTCTTTGTTAACTTTCCTCTGATATTTTGGATAGAGGCTGCATAGGTTTCTTTGTAACAATAGGCTTTGTCTGGACCCCTACCATATGACATGCTCGACTGTGCTAAATTTGTCTTCTAGAAATTTTAATGAGCTCAATAATTTCTGCCTTAGAATATAGCAACTTGTCTTTGTCATAATCTGCCAGTCCAGGTAAAGGATTGGGAATTTTGGTTCTCATCAACCTATAGTGGCTAAAATTGTTATGACATACTAAGTTACTAGCAAACATCAGGTACCTAATGGAGATATAGCTTTCCCTTGACATTTCCTTGAAATCTACGCAAGGGGGGTTTCCATATACTTGAAATATGAGTCTAACGAGACCACCCATATAATATTCTTTTTGCGGAGTCGAGCAGATGAGCAACCATTTGTCAATTAGAAGGTGGACAATGTTGATAGGTCATCCTTACATTATATGAGATAGTACATAGAATTCCTCAAGATAGATTCTTCCAGTCTCTTCCTTAGTGAAGAGAACATTGGACAATAACTTGTGCACAATTCTCCAGAATCCAGAATGTACCATTGTTGCCTTAGAATGCCCAGATTGATATTTCTTTTGGCCAACTAATCACTCCCAATATTTGGAAGAATTGAAGCTTGAATCTTGTTTTTCTAGAAATCCATAAGAAGTTTTGACAACCTCTTCTTATGAACTATAAAAGATTTTGTTCAATATTTAATCGGTGAGAACATGATCAACATTGTTGATGTGGACTCACAGTTGTCTAGACAAGACTTATTTCATAGAGGATATGAATTCCATTATCTCTTCCACATAAGCTCGTGGTTTCATGAAGCAGAGGTGAGATAGATTGGATTTAGCCAAAATCTCCTCTACTCTTGCCCTAATGCCTGATTTCTTCAAGAGTGGGGGAAGAGATGAAGCGAGTGGGTTTGAAAATTTCTCTTTCCATCACCTTGAATTCCTCTAGATGGTATTTGTTTCATGGACTGAAGGTTCAAGAGTAGGGAAGCTCCAACCATGATCCTTGTTGAGCATCCAGTTCTGGTTCAGTAACCCTGGCTCTCTTTTTTCTCACTGATGTGGGTTTCTCAGAGAGAGGTCTCTTCTCCCCCTCCTTTGATGGGATGGTGTTGCCTTGCTGATCCGTTGCTATAAAAGAAAAAGAATGAGCACAATATAGGTATGATTTAACTCTGTCGATTACTATTGGTGATGCAATCATCGACAAAATTGTGCTAAAGAAGGTGGTGTTAACATGTAAAAGGGAATAGAGTCAATTTGGCTATCTATTGATCATATAGAAAACTAGTTAAGTCAATGGCGCTATCGTCCATGACGATCGACAAGAGGTGAATCAGTCGTCAAAATATGAAATAGGTTGGCAGTCATGTCGTGAAAAATGATCGATAGGATCTTCGTATTGACAATGTTGTTGCAAGGGTCGATAAGGATGTCAACGGGTACGAACATGTACCTGTCGATGAGGTGAGATGGTAGATGTCAACAGAAAGGTTGTCGATCGGGATGTTGACAGTTGAGTAAATGGAGAGGCAACACTTCGCTCAGATTTGAATATGGTAAAAAAATTATTAACCATGGGTCTGGTATTTATAGATGTGGTTAAGGTCAGTGATACTTAAATAGGTGACCTAGATAGAGGATCTAGATCTAGAAATATGTTGTCGATCAACAAAGATATCGACTAGAAAGGTCGACAATGTAACTATATTGTCTTGTTGATCTTCTCCTTGAAACTTGTCGACCATGAAATTGACAGATGGAAATCCAAAAGATTGTCAATTAACACTACTAGAAGGTCGATAGTTGTCCAAAAGAGAAGGTTATCATTACTCGGTCGATACACTCAAGCTAGTTGGGTCCATAGGACTGTCAACCGATAAGTTAGATTATAATTTAGGTCGACATGTTACGGTGAAATGATTTCCTTCCAATCATCATTTCAAAAGGAAAGAAAATGATTGTCCACCTAAATGTAGATGTGACAATCTTTATAAAGTTTTTGAATGAGAAAAACCAAATCATCGAAAACTAATCTAAATAAAAAAAAGATAAATGCTTGGGTTGCCTTCCAACTAGAACTTTATTTATAGTCATGTAGCTTGACTTCTTGATCATCTGATTATGCTTCTGGGGCATCTGGAAATTCCAAGTCCGCCCTTCTAGTGATGCCTTCGTCTTCATAGTACCTCTTTAGTCAGTGACCATTGTTGACTCTAGGTCAATGTTGAATCTAGGTCTAAATTGACTAAACCCTTGTTTTGATGATGACTAAACCATCCCATTTATTTGTGTCTAGTGTCTCTAATTGAGTGATTTTAGATTAGGTATAGACACACTCCAAATGCCCTAACTTGTGCTTCTCAACTTGGAGAAAAGATAAGTCAAAGTCAATACAAGTGCACATTTTTGGAATATGATGTAAATCCATTAGGATCATGTTATAAATCACTTTTAATGATTTTATGACTTGTAATTAAGCTTAGAAAAAATTAGGAGCACTTAGATCGAATATTTAAGCATTCGAAATCCATTTTGCAAAATTCACATCAGGTTGTTCATCGGTCGAGTTGCAAACTTGATCGATACTTATTGGATTTTGAAAATGACTTTTGATCGGTCGAGTTTCCATTTCACAGAACTCGACCGATCCCTCTACATATAAAAATTTATTTCAGTGGATTGGTCGAGTTACCCCAGGACAAACTCGACCGATGGCTTAAATTGGTCTTGTCGCATAGTGGGATCGGTCGAGTTATCTTTATTGAAACTCGACCAATAGAACTATATGGAAAAGTGGAGAAAAGTGCTTCTAGCCATTGTGGAGTTGCAATAATAGAAGTATATCTATTGCAAGACACAAAATGGCTAGTTTTCATTCTTAAGTGTTTGCAAAGGCTAAGAGGCATCCCCAATTATAAATAGGACCCCTTGGGCTTCATTCCAAGGTTGAGCATTCAATGAAAAACTCTATATGAGGTTCCTATTCTATAGTTGAGTGTATCCTATAGCCTTCTCTCTCTCTAAGATTACTCACTTGCTACATTTATTGGAGTGAGTAGGAAATCTATAAGAGATCTAGTTCCATTCTATATCTTGTAAGGTTTTCACTTCCACCACATCCCAATCTCTCTTTCAGCCATGTAGATGAAGGTTCTCTCTTTGGTCTAAGAGAGATGAAGAAGAACAAGGGAAGGAGTCCCGTGGTGAAGTCAAGGCCGAAGACTTGGAGCAAGAGTGGGTAAGTCCATGGTGAAGGCAGAAGACTCCTTGCTCAAGTGGGTAAGTCCTTGGTGAAAGATTCTACGAGTGAAGGTGAAGTCAAAGGCTGAAGATGCAAGAAGAGTGGGTAATTCCTAGAAGGCTAAAGACTTGTACAAGAATGGGTAAGTCCTTGGAGAAGACCAAAGACTCATTGCAAGGTGGGTAAGTGCTTGGTAAGGTTGAAGACTCTTTGGAGAACTATCAACATATATTCTTTGACAAATATTGGAATGAAGGATATTTTGGTAGTTATCCATAGCCTGCAGAGATGCCACTATCGCCCTAGACTTTCCAGGGGACATTTTGTCCCGAAGACCTGACCATGCCGCACCTACCACCACCACCATACTAATCGGTACCACTATTCCACCTCTTAAGTTGGATTTTAAGTATGAGCACACAGTCAAGTTCAAGCTTGGGTGGGTATTGGAACAACTCTATCCTTTAGTTTTTGTTTTTCCTTTTAGTCTCAATTTGCTTTTTAGCTTTTATTATACCAATTTGTAGGATCCACAATCTATCTAGTCTAATAGTGGAGCTTAGTTCATGATTCCTGTCATTATCATGTGCTTTCGTTTGTTTGCAATGGGAATTAAAAAAATGCTTAGTTGCAAATTTCATGAGTTGTACCACCTAGAGGAAGTGTATGGGTTAGTCAAATTTTGGACACTTGATATGAATGGACATCTTAATTATTCATGTAATGTGGATGAAGATGGGGTTTGAGCCTAAATTGATCAAACTATTAATGAGATCGTAAATTGAAATTTTAAGAAAGAAATCTTAAGGTTACCATGTACACATGTCAGTTGTAGAGGGACATATCATTGTTCATGAAAGGCATTGTCTCTTAATTATGTGATTCCATCCATTTTTCATCCATTTTGACCCACCATTTTATGATGATCAAGTAACCCAAATTATTTTCTTTTGATTGCATTGCATGGCATAATAGGTGACATGAGAGTTAGTTTCTCTTTTATTGCATTATTTACAAAATGAAAAAAATGTACATCAACAACTGTGTGCATATCATTCTAGTTGCATAACAATTACACGTAGACTGCATGCATTTTTCATCATCCATTTTCACATCATGTGGTTATATTGTTTTCTTATGAAATAAGAGTGTAGGGATACACCTCCATACCTGTAGGAAAATATGAAAAAAAAATGAATGAGATATGTTAGTGAAGCCCAAGAATAACTTTCCATAATGCTAAAACAGTCAGCCAACTAATATGAAAAAAACTTACAACCGATGGTGTTACCTTCTTGACAACCAATGGTGGTGATCAAGGGTGACAATTGATGGTGTCAACCGATGGCACACCTTAGGTTAGTTTTTGGTTTTATTAGAAGCGTAATGATCAGTGGTTAGTGCCCTAATGATAATATCAACCAATGGTGACATCAATGCAACTTCTGATGGTGAAAGATATAAGTAGTGTTGCCCTTATTAGACGATGGTGAAACAATGTGTCACAACCAATGGTGGATCAGGTCACCACAACCAATGGTGAGTTAAGTCTTTATATGTAGCTTCAATTAAGCCCTAACCCAATAATTTCTCGGGTCAAATGATTCAAGGGTTATACCTATACTTCAATTGATGGTTTTGAAATATGAACTTGATCGAATGGTTAGGATCTTATACTCCTTCATCTAATAGTTTTGAATAATGTACCTGATCCAATGGTTGGATTGGATGCTTCAACATCCAATGGTTTGGTTGAAACCTATGGTATTACATGTGAGTTCTAGTAATTGGAATTTGATGGTTTCCCTTATTTGATCAATTTAAGAAACTGGATGGTTGATATGATGGATTGTTTAAAATGTACAACCAATGATGGGTTTAACCCCACAAACTATGGTACCCCTTGTTGTTATTAAATAAGGTAAGTTTAGGGTTTATGGTGACTCTTTCTAGGTCACAAATCGATGGCTTTAGATATGGTTGTTTAAGGTGTTACTTATAACCAATGGCCTTACCTTTTCAACATCCAATGGTTCTGGGTGATGTTGTGGTATGGTGATATGGGTTGAATGATGATGGAACCAATGGATGTTTTCCCTTAATAAGGTATTCTTACCTTTTCCATCATATGAATAGAATGGATAATGACCATATCATGTTGATATATAACCCTAGTGTGATATAGCTTGTTGCACTTAATCCTAAAGAACTTCGGTGATGGTGATTAACTATGGTCAACCTCCCTTAGTGGAAAGATAACATGATTAACCATCATTCTCTACTTACATTAGGGTTAGGTTTAGAAAGTTAGGTTACATTAAAATTATATTTCAACATTTATTCACAAACCTTAACCCATAGCATATACATATAATTTTGGGTGCATAAGGCACAACATCATCATTACATTCGATTGATGTATAAATTGGAAATCAGCCTTAGAACCTTGGTATAAGCTATCGTGGTTAGGTGCTAAGCACCATCGGTTGTCAAGTCAACCTGAACCAAGTCATCTTATTCCTTAGTTAGGTCGTATATAGAGTTTAAGATCCATATAAAGCTGGAAACTAAGCAAGAAACACCATAAACATCGAAACCCTAGGCAAGGTTATTTTTTACAAGCATACAACTTCGTTTTAGTGCAAGAACTTATGCAAGCAAGCTTGTAGTAAGATATAAAAGTGAGGAGGGTTATAAAACTCACCTATAATAAGATGAAAAGTGTCCGAAAAGAAAGAAAAATCTAGCAAGAAAGGTGGAAAACTCTAGCACAAGCTCTAAACTCATCCATCTAACACCTTTCTCTACACAAGAAGCAAACCCTAGGTAGGAGCAAGAAAGGTAGATCTTTTAAGCTTTAAAGCAGTTTTTACCATGGAATAGTAGATTTACAACCTAGAGGAAGGTCTGAGGAAGAAGAAGAACAAGGAAATAGAGAAGAAAGGAAGAAAATAACTTTCCTTGGCCGGAAACCCTAGGAGATGACTTTAGAAACCCCAGGTAGAGCTAGATGGAGCTCTAGGCGGCCTTCTTCTCGAAAAGGAGGGCCATCTTCTACCTTGGACCACCTATTTCCACAGATAAATAGAGAAATTTCAGTTCTATAGTCTAGAGTAAAGAGATAGAAAGAAATGGTTTCTAACTTGGGCAAGGAAGAGGTGAATATAGTCCATGGATAAGGATGGAAACAAGCTTGAGGAGTACA
The DNA here is from genome assembly GCA_963693085.1 of Alisma plantago-aquatica. NCBI lineage: Eukaryota > Viridiplantae > Streptophyta > Magnoliopsida > Alismatales > Alismataceae > Alisma > Alisma plantago-aquatica. The sequence goes on along the minus strand of OY856412.1, from coordinate 1,289,070,522 downwards.
AGAATCTCTCCATGTGTCCATGACCTAAAGCTTCCATGAACATGTAAGAAGATGCTCCTTCACCTATTGGGGACTTCTAGGTCATCGATTAATGGTCTCCTAGGCTAGCCATAGTTTTTTGGGTGAAGGTACCATCGTTTGTTCATGGTTTAGGTCAATAGATGGTTGAACCATCGATTGATCATGCCTATAAGTGAACCATTGGTTCGAGTGAACCAAACCAACATGAACCATCTAACTAGAGCCTTTAGGATGACCTGTGGATGTTTCCTAGTGGTCCATTCCATTGATGTCCATTGGTTGTTTCCCAAACCAGTGGAACCATCATTTGTTAGCCTTGAAGGTAGCTCATCCATGGGGGGGTAAGCCCTAATTTACTATAGAAAGGAATCAACTCCAAACCAAGGTACAATTGAGCACCCCATGGATCAAAAAGCTCAAGAATGATAATATATCATCCAAGTAACATAATTGGTATGACAAATTGCAAAGAAAATCTCTCAATTGGGTATTTGTAGAAAATTCCAAAGTGTACGTAAAATTGCATGATGTGCACAAATAATGTCTAAATTGGACCAAACTTGAAACTTAAGCTTGTATTATGATTCCAAGGAATATAACAAGGTTAAATTATGGTCATTAAGCATGTTCTACACTTAAACGAGATTAGGGGTCTCTCATTATCTCCTTCTGACATGTCCTTACTTTTTAGGTGGGTATCATTCCACACCTTGGTCCTTTGTTTGTAGATGCAGACATTTTTATATGCATGTAACATTAGCTATTATAATTTTTTTTATCTATAAGAATCTTTTCTTCCCCGCTAATTCATGGTCCATGTTCAAAAACTTTATGGACCAAAAGGCTTTGTGCTCCAGATCAATAGGCAAATGACATGATTTCCCATAAATAAGTCAGTAGGGGGTAGTTTCTATTGGCATCTTATAAGTAGTTATATACACCCATAGAGCATCATTGAGTTTCATAGACCAGTCTTTCCTAGTATGTCTCCTTGTCTTCTCCAGGATTTGCTTGATTTGTCGATTTGATACTTCTACTTATCCTGGTGTTTGTGGATGGTATGGTGTTTCAACTTTATATATTACTCCATACTTACTCAGGAAATCTTTGAATTGTTTCTCTCCAAAATGGATCCCATGTTACTTATGACAGTGTGTAGGACACCAAATCTGGGGGAAATGACCTTCTCAAATAGCTTAATTACTGCCTTTGAGTCACATGTTTGGGTAGCCACAACCTCTACCCATTTGGAAACATAATCTATAGAAACACGAATGTAATAATTTCCCCTTGAAGATGGGAATGATCTCATATAGTCAATGCCCCACACATCAAAATCTCTACTTCAATCTAGTTGGACATTGACATTTTATTTCTTTTAGATATATTTCCTATTCTTTGGCATTCGTCACATGCCTTAACATACACTTGAGCATATTTGAACAAGGTGGGCTAGTAGAATCCTAAATGGAGGACTTTTTCTACTTTCCTCTATCCACCAGATGTCCTCTATAAGACAAAGAATGACATACTCAAAATTTGAGGGACTTCTTCTTCTAGTATGTGTATCCTATATAGACGATCTGCATATATCTTAAATAGAAGCGGGTCATCCCAATAATAGTTCTTTAGAACTCAAAACAACTTTTATTCTGATTGTAAGTGATGTAGGGGGGTAACTGTCGACATGCTAAATAGTTACATATATTAACGAACCATGGTAGGTTGGGTTCAATGGACTTGGCCATCATTAAGGCCTCGTCAACATAGTTGTTGTTAACTAGAAACATGTTTTCTTTAGTAATCACTATATGTGATCAGTGGTCGGCAACCAAAATTTCTATTCCATTTTTAATCAATAATTTTGTGATCAAACTCTTGCAATAGTATAGCTCATCTTAATAGTCTAGGATTTGTATCTTTCTTCTGCATTAGATACTTGATTGCGCTATGATCTGTATACACCTTCACCTTTGACCCTATCAGGTAGGATCAAAATTTGTCAAAGGTGAACACAATCACTAACATTTCCTTCTTTGTGGTCATGTAGTTGATCTGAGCATCATCTAGTGTCTTGTTGGCGTAGCATATGGCATGGTGTTTCTTGTCTTTCCTTTTTCCCAGAATTTCCCATGGAATAATCGCTAGCATCACACATGATTTCAAATGGCAGTTTCCAATCTAGAGCTTGCAATATTGGAACTGTTGTCAGATCATCCTTCATAGTGTTAAAGGCTTCAAGGTACTTTTCAGTGAAATCAAACTCAATGTCCTTTACTAGAAGGTTTTACAGAGGTTTTGAAATTTTTGAAAAATCTTTGATAAAACTCCTATAGTATCCGACGTGTCCCAAAAAAATTCATAATCTGGTCACCGATTTGGGAGGCGGGAGCCTTGATATTACCTCAATGTTGTTGAGGTCGACTTCAATTCCTTTCTCAGAGACTGTGTGTCATAAAACAATATCTTCTCATACCATGAAGTGACATGTTTCCCAGTTCACAACTAATTTCTTTTCTTCACACCTCTGCAGGACTCTTGATAAATTCTCGAGACATATATCAAAATCACCTTCATATACAAAGAAGTCATCCATAAACACTTCCATTATGTCCTCCAAGAAATCAGAGAACATAGAAATCATTCATCTCTACAAAGTGGCAGGTGCATTACATAAACCAAATGGCATTCTCCAAAAAGTGTAAGTGTTGTAGATACAAGTGAAAGTGGTCTTTTCCTGGTCATTATGATGAATCAAAAATTGGTAGAATCTTGAATACCCATCTAAGAAATTGAAATAAGAGTGATGTGCCAACCTTTCCAGGACCTGATCAATAAATGGAAATTGGAAATGGTCCTTCCTGGTGGCAAAGTTCAAATTCCTATAATCAATACACATATGCCAACCCATGATGGTACATGGTGACACTTCATCTACATTATCCCCCTTAACAACTATCATCCCTCCTTTCTTGGGTATGACATGAATTAGGCTAACCCAATTACTATCATTGATAAGGTATATAAACCTTCCATCATGTAGTTTTATGACTTCCTTCTTGACCACTTCCTTGAGCATTTGGTTCAACTTCAGCTGTGATTGAACTAATGTCTTAGTTGCATCCTTCAAGTTTATCCTATGCATACAAAGAGTTAGGAATAGACCCTTAATATCTTTAATAGAATATCATATCTCTTTTCTGTGCAACCTGAGCTCATTTATCAATTTCTCTTCCTGGTCTTTAGTCAAAGTGGAATTTATAATGATGGGAATTCATACTTTAATCCCTCGGGAAGTTGTGTCAATTCAGGTTTAGGCTTTTGTGTTTCCTTTTCTTCTAAAGTTTGCTCCAGTAAAGCATACATTGCAGTCTCTATAGTGCCTTTTTCGTCATTGTAGTCTTCCTCCTGCTGGTTTAGATAATCCAGAATCTCCATTACCTATGGATCTTCCATGATGTGGCCTAGGTTGTTCAGAGCTCACATGAGTGGATCTACAGTAGCATGGCCTTCTTGTACTTCTTCACAATATTGGGTGTATCTATACATGAAGCAGACCGACTCAAATAGAGAGGGTCCTCTCATATCATCTTGGACATAAAAATCAATATGGTCATTTTTGGCACGAAGAGTGATAATCCCTTCTGTGGCATTGATTAGTGTTCCACCAGTGGTAAGAAAAGGTATTCTAAAGATCATTGGACATGTTGGGTCCTCAACTGTATCAATCACAATGATGTTGCACGAGATAAAGAACTATCCTATGTGAATCAGGACGTATTCTGCTACTCCCACTGACTTTGTGAAAGTATGATCTTCTAGTTGAATTCACATTCCCATCTTCATCATGTTGGTGAGTCCAAGTCTCTGAGACAATGTGAAAGGCATCAAACTGATGCTTGCTCCCAAATCTATGAGTCGCTTTCTTTCCACATTGTCTTCAACATTGAAAGGGATAGTGAATGCACGAGGGTCCTTCTTCTTTATCGACATCTTGTCTTGAACGAAGGCACTGGACATCTTGGCCAATTGCACTGTCTTGACATGATATCCTCTTCTTATTTTTGTGATGAGGGCCTTGAAGAACTTAGCATAGGTAGGCATTTCTATGACATCGTCCAAGAAAGGGACATCTAGGTGCAGTTTCTTCACGACTTCCATTAACTTCTCGTACCTCTTCTTAAGATGGGCCGTGATTAACTTGTACGGAAAGTGAACCCTTGGGGAATATGGATTTTTATTGGAAAAAAACTTCTTCTATTGGGTCTGATCCCCTTTCTTTTGCAGCTCCCTTCCCTTTTCCTTTTTCTTTAGGCTTGTCCTTCTTGGTAGACTCTTACTCCTCAGGCATTTCTTCCATCGTAATTGGTTTAGGTTGTGTCTTACTACCGATGTCATTTTCTCTGTCATCTTCCCCTTGTTTGTTTTATAGTACTTTTCTGGAGTGAAGGGTGTCCATCTTTGCAGTTTTTATATTAGAGGAGATCTTTCCTTGAGGTTTCTTTATCAGTTACGACAGTTTTTTCATTTGTTGGTCAATTTGTCTGTGTTGTGTCTACATATCAACCATTTGGGTCTGCATTGAAGTTAAGACACCTGAGTTGGTGATGGCTCTTTGGGTCACCTAGTCATTCACCGAGGCCTGCCTTTTTGTGAAATCAAACAATTGAGCCATCATGTCAGGGTTGTCTTTAAGTTGACCTAGATCTTGAATTTTCCGGTATGTGTTCTTTTTTTGGCCCTGACCTTGCCCTTGGTTTTGGTAATTATTTCTATTTTGCTAGTAGTTGGTAGTTCTAGTGGACGTGGTTGGTCCTCGCCATCTCCCAAATCATGGCGTTGTTTTAGATGGACCACTTAGTTGATGGGAGTTTTCCACGGAATCCTTGTTTCCATAGTTGAAAGCAGGGTAATTTGGCCTCATAAAATTAACATAGGAGATAATCTAAGTATCTTCTTCTACCTCGCTTTCCTCCTCAGATTGAGTCTTCATTCAATTATCAATTTCTTGACCTCCCTCGCCACATATAACACATTTCATTACTTTCTCTATAGATTTCATGTCTTTGCTTCCGGAGTCCTTTAGTTGCTTGACATTTGTAGCAATAATCTGGGTAGTGATAGTTTCTAAAGCCTTTGATTTAACAGAAGGTCCTTAGGGTGTCATCTTCTTTGTTGAACCTTTGTCTCCTCTGTTGAAATCTGTTAATTCCTACAGAGCATCAATGTTGTCAATAATCTTCGTAGTCTTCTTTCATTTTTTACCTAAGAAATCGCTTCCTACAACAATGTTCTGCGAAGTTCTCTCAGCATAAGTAAGAATGTTATAGAAAATTGTGACTAGGTGGCCTTTGTCGTAATTGTGATGTGGGAAGTTCCTTGGTATCGATTTATCATTAGGGTTATGTTTGATACCCCAATTCCCATGTCCACTGATCTAATGACTTAGTAATCCTAGGTATAGCCATGATCATCAAACTCACCATACTATTGTATTATGAACACTTTTATCAAGTCTGTATGCATTAAATCATGGCCCTTAATCCTTGATTCTTCAGATGCATAATTTTCCATAGTAGAAACCTTAACTACTCATCATTATTATTATGATCATCTTAATTTCACATCTTGTCCAACAATATCAGCTATTATGGTAAAGAAATCATTTTTAACGTATTCAAACATCTTATTACACAAATCTAGGGTTTGGATATATTAATCACCACTTTAACCCATAATTATACTACTTTTAGAACTAGAAGAATAATTAGGCTCTAAAACTATTTTATTAGATTCCTATCATTTTTTCGATGAAAATGATATATAATATCCCTATATTTTGATTATCCTAGCATTTTCTAGACATTTTTACAAAAAGAAACAAATATACCTTGGACTCTGGGCCACGTGGCACCCTCCCATTGGTCCACGCTATTTAAGTCAGGGGGCGCGGTTCACTTTGTGGTTCTCTCTTGGACCAGCTGACCATCACTTTGGTGTGGTTCGCTACTGGACCCAGACCGGCTCCTATCTCCGTCATATGATCTTCCGCATTCCCAGACGGTTCCGTCGCGCAGTGCCACGCCCGAAACCAGGGATGCCGATCGCCGCCGCCGCACTTCACCACCCTTTCCACCTCAGCAACCACTACTCCTTCCCCCCTCACAGACCTGCGTTGTCCCTCCTGTGGTTCCCGACTCACGCCTCCGCATGATGGCGTCTCTGCAGATGCAGACACACGATGTTGCCATCTTTGTTGCTTCGGCGCTCTTCCTGTCTTAGCCTCTATCTCTCCTTGACTCAGAACGATGACTGGTATCCTACCCAGTGCCCGCTCTCTCACCGCAAGCCTGCTCCCGATTTGCCTCCTTGCTCCGTCTTTCCTTTCTCGCGAACCATGTTCCTCGGTGTCCAGCGGAGGTCGTCTCTTACCCACCTCGAGGGCAACCTGCCGCGAGCGAGTGAGGCTCCAGGCGGTGCTATCCTTCTCCATCTGATCGCCCAACACTTCTGGGCCATCCAGGGTGGCTGGCGCTTGTCCCTACGATCGGGGTTCCCTGGCAGCAGTCCTGCCAAGTCCTCTACCAGATAGGTGGTCGCCGATGCCACAGCCAGAAAGGGAAGACGTAGTTGAGAAAGCTATTTTGTAATTCAACACATGGTTACTCTGCGCTTCTGTATTAGTATTTATAATAAAAGATTTACATGAGTACACTGGACATGTTCGGTAAAGATCCGAAATATCAGCGATCCACAAATGATGGAGTTGTACAATCTAATAGAGTCCAAGTCTTGATGCCCACGATGCCGTAGATAGCGCAACAGCCGCGCTGCCTGTGGACTGTGTCAAATAGTAGTGACGTTGATTGCGTAACTAACTTAACACACCCCCTCAAGTTTGTGTTGGAAAGATGTAATTTGCTCTTTAGCATTCTAGGAGCTCGTAGGGCCTTCGTCGTTAGAGTAACCCTACCCATGCCCATGCCCGCTCCCCCCACCCGGCAGCCCACCCAGATCTCGAGAAAATGAAACCAGCAGCATTTTCCTAGAGACATTTGACCTGCAGCCGTTTTTGTATTACTACTCATGCAAAATCCATCCAAAGGACGTGTAAAGTACAGAGAATATATCCACCCACCTACATATATTTAATTCCATCACGAGTTATAAAAAACATTCAAATTCAATTTTTTGAATCTCGTATATAGAGCAAATCTCCTCAAACATCCCCTTCCTGTTTATTTCCGCCAAGTACAGTACTCACTCTCTTACTCTTTATTTAAGTTTGTCAAAATTACAGTACAGTACCTACCAAATCATTTCTACCAAGTACAGTACTCACTCCCCCTTCCTATTCATTTCCGCCAAGTACAGTACTCACTCCCTTACTTTTGATTTAAATTTGTCAAATTTACAGTACAGTACCTACCAAATCAGTTCAGTAAGTACAATACCCCATTATGATTTTCATTTCTGTAAGAAACAAAAGGCCAGTACCCAGCAAACAATTAATCACTTATACAATTCAACAATAAGTACAGTACCTAATTATTATTCTCATATCAGTAACAAACCTAATTACGCTACTCAACAAGACATTAGTCACCCATGTGGTCCATTTCCAAGTACAGTACCTAAAACTATTTGCATGACTAGAACATTGAATTACTAAGTACAATATCCCACTATGATTTTCATTTCAGTAAAAACTAAAAGTACAGTACCCAACAAACCATTAATCACTTATAAAATTCAACAATAAGTACAGTACCCAATTATTATTCTCATATATGTAACAAACCTAATTCGTATGTATTGTATTTGCATCAGAGGGGCGGAACTAGTTCAACATGAACAAATAGTACGTACAATACTTACTCAGTGATGGGCGGAATTGGTTCAACATGAACAAATAGTACGTACAGTACTTACTCAGTGCTGGACAGAACTGGTTCAACATGAATAAATGGTATGTGCAGTACTTACTCAGTGATGAGCGGAAATGAATAGGGAAGGGGATGATTGAGGTGATTTGCAGCTATATACGAGATTCGAAATAAAAATGGAGGGAATCATTAGAGGTAAATCGAAGTTTGAGGAAAAATACTTGTGGTAGATTTGTTTTTTGTGGAGAGATAATCATCTCTTGCATGGCTTTTGCATGTAGAGACATGCAGAATAAGGTGGTTGCAAATATGCTTTAAATGGTAGTGGGGCGTAGCAGGTATTCCCGAGGTCCGGGTAGGCGTCCGGGTGGGACAGCGGACATGTCCAGAATTTCTCTTCTATATCTATCGGCTGGTCCTTGCTGGACATGTATCGTACTCGTAAGTTTGGAGGCAACTTGTTCTCGGACGAAGTAAAAATTGACTTGAATGTGTTCCATTCTTGCGTGAAAAATTAGATTGGCAGTAAGATACGTAGCTTTAAAATAATTACACCAAAGTATGGACAGTTGACGATACGGAAAGCCCAATTCAGTCAGTAGAGATTGTAACCAAATAAGTTTTACGGTTGTATTAGTCAATGCCTTATATTTGGACTCCGTCGAGGACCGGAAACTGTGCATTGTTTATGGCCAGCCCATGAGATCAAATTATTCCCAAGAAGAATTAAATATCTACCTGTAGATTTACGGTCAACAGTGCAGTCTGTCCAATCTACATCTGAAAAAGAATGAAGGACCGGAGAGGTGGATGTAGTGTGAGTGATTGGCAACGAAAGGTTACTTGTGTTTTTGAGGTAGCGGAGTATTCGTTTCACGGCTTGCCAGTGTGAAGTGGTAGGAGCGCTCATGAATTAACAAACTTTGTTTACGGGTTTACGGAAAATGCAATGTCGGGCCTAGTTAAGGTGACATATTATAAGGCTTCAACTATTTGGCGATTGAGATGATGGTCAGAAAAAGGATCAACATTAGGCGGGCAGAGCGAAGTGGAGGGAGATAAGGGTGTGAAAATTGATTTTGCGCCGTCCATGTGAGAACGAAGGAGAAGATTGGTGATGTATCGCCGTTGGAAAAGAAGCATGCCGTTAGCGTTAGCGGTGGGAATAACCTCAATTCCGAGGAAGTAATGTAGGGGCCCAAGATCTTTTAAATAAAAGGATTTTCACAAGTTATTGACAAAGGGGACCAAGTTTGCTGTGACGGGTGTTGTTCCCGTTGCTGTAACAGGCACATCTCATTCATACATTCCAGTGGCGGATTCAGAAATTGATCGTAGGGGCGGCTGAGTTAGTTATGTATTACTAAAATTATTGATCCAGAAATTTGCAATATGTGGTACTTAGATGAATTATCATCAAAGTGGGGATGATATGTTCACAAACCAACATTGTCGATGTCCAACTCATAGTCAAACTTGGACCCGTAACTTACCTAAATTCTTATTTTTAAAAAACAAATCACTTCTAATATATTGAAAATTTTAAATATATTGATGCCACATTTCCTCATAATCTTGATCCATGTTTGAGTCTGAAACCGACATGGTTCATAATTTCTTTTGAACATAGTTCATCATTTTCTAACTATGTAGAAAGAATGATATTGATGTTCTTAACAAGTGTTCAATCCAAATATTAAAAAAATTACATCCTTGGAAAGATATCGAGAATACAAAATAGTGAGAAAACTATGGAATAGTACATCAATGTAGATTCATATAAAGATTTTACACACATGTACAATAATATCAAACCTGACTAAGAATTTCATATCGTTTTTGTTTCTTTTTTCTTCTTCTTTTATGGCTTATCTTCTTATCACGTAACAATTAAAAATATTTATTTTACCTTCTCCACAAAAATAGCAATATAAAATATTACTAATTACGTCTTAGCCACGTACTTGAGAGAAGGAATTCTGTTAAATTATTAGGAAAAAAGAGGGGGAAAATGTCTTGGTGAAGATTTAAACTTGAATTGACTAGATAAGATATATATATATATATATATATATATATATATATATATATATATAATATATATATTAACATAGTTCATCATTTTTTAAATATGTAGAAAGAATGATATTGATGTTCTTAACAAGTATTTGACTCAATATTAAAAAAAATTACATCCACAGAAACATACCGAGAATATAAAAATACTGAAAAAACAATGGCACATTACATCAATGTAGATTCATATAAAGCTTTTACTCACAAGTACAATAAGATCAAACTAGACCAAGAATTTCACATCCTCTTTCTTTCATTTTTCTCCTTTTATGGCTTATCTTCTTATCACATAACAATTGCAAACATTTATTTTACCTTTTCTAAAAAATAGCAAAATAAAATATTACAAATTACATCTTAGTCACATGCTTGAGATAAGGAATTTTGCTAAACAATTAGAAAAATAGAGGGGGAAAATGTTTTGATGGAGATTTGAACTCGGGTTGACTAGATAAAATAAATAAAGATTTAACAGCTGAGCTAAACTTTTCAAAATATAAACTAATAGACATTGTTATATATATCTCTATTTCTAACGGACAAACTAGCTTTTAAAAAAAAGAACGGGTTGTGGAGGGATTGGAACCCGGGCCTGTTACTTGGATACAAGGAGAATAGGCCATCTCAACTGAGGTAAACATATAATTATATGATTAGTGAACATTATTATATATGTATATCTTTCTAGCGTACAGCTAGCTTTTTTCCTAAAAAAGTTGAAGACAACAAATATTGGAACACGGGCCTACGGCTTAAACACAAGTGGAGAAAACCAACTCAGCTATGTTCACTATTCGAATGGTGTCTGAATCTAGTTTTATATATTGCTTTCCGTGATAGTTATGTTATAATTCTTACTACATGTAAATTATTTTTTAGATTGGGAGGGGGGATAGAGCCCCAACAGCCCCCCACCCCCCAGCTACACCCCTGATACATTCATGAGAGATGAGGGAAGTGATATATGAATGTTAGATGGATGTATGGTCAGGATATACTCGTCACAGCAGTTGTAACAGCAATTGTAACAGTAGATTTGGTCGCTTGACAAAGGTGGTGATAAATGTTGGACGACTGTCGGTGAGTATAATATCATCCACATAGACCAAAGCATAAACATGGATATCATTTTGATGATAAATAAATAAGTAGGCATCGGTTTTAGAGGCAATAAAATTGTATGACGAAAAGAAGTCATAAAGTTTGTGAAACCATGCACGTGGTGATTGTTTGAGCCCATAAATTGACTTGTGGAGACGACAAACATGATTAGGGTAATTAGGGTCGATGAAACCAGGGGGCTAAGACATGAAAACTTCTTCTTGAAGGTCCCCATGAAGGAAGGCATTACGGATGTCAAGTTGACAAGTTTGTCAATGCCCGTGTAACGGCAAAGGAGAGAACAACATGTATGGTGGTAGGTTTAATGACAGGGTTAAAAATTTCAATGTAATCCACACCTTCATGTTGATGATACCTTTTGCTACAAATTGAGCTTTGTGATTCTTAAGGGACCCATAAGCATGATATTTGTTACGAAAAACCCATTTAGAGCCTACCACATTCATATTCGAGTGTAGGAGAACAAGAGACCAGGTGCCAGAGGGCATGTATTTCATCCGTCATAGCCACGCGCCAAGGTGGTAGTTTATTAGCTTCTGTGAAACAGGTGGGTTCTGGTAGAGTGGGAAACGTGGAAATGGCATAAATGAGAGGGTGGCGTGTAGAAAGTAAGTCTCTCGAGTGATGGATTCCGGCAAGTTTGCGGTAGTTTATTTTTGGTTGATTGTGTAATTGGTAGGAGGTTGTATTTGGTGGGTATATAGTCTGGGGTTGGTGAGGTTGTAAAGGGGGTGAGTTATCAATAGGAGTTGGTGAAAGTGGGGGCAAAGCAGTAGGTGCATGGGAATTCGGGATGGAGGTGTTGTTGGGTGGTGTCGGTTGGCTTGGAGGTATTGACGGGTGTGGAAGCGGAGGCATTGGTCTTTGCGGTGGTATTTCTGATAGGGGAATATATAGCCACGGTGTTTGAGAGGCGGTTGGTGGTTGTCCAAGGATAGAGGTGTGAAATGGAAAAATAATTTCATCAAATGTGACATGTTAAGTGACATATAAGCGGTGAGTGGGCGGATGGAAGCAACGATACCCAAGTTGTGTTGGCGAGTAACCAACATCAGTGGGGCAGTAACCCAGAAAAATGCAAGGTGATGTAGTACGGTATTCAAATTTATGCTTTGATTATGGACAATTTATTGGATAGGCAGCACAACCGAACACTCTTAAGAATTGGTAATCGGGTGAGGTATTAAACAATACTTCATATGGAGAGTGACCACCAAGGAGGGATGTAGTACATCAGTTTATTAGGTAGGTAGAGTATCAAATGCAAAAGTGCCAAAATAATTTTAGAATAGAGGCATGGGCAATAAGAGTGAGTCTAGAAAAATGTGAGGCAAGAGCCTAATTTTTACAACCCCCGTCAGATTGAACAAGTATTTTAGTTTGAAAATGACGCTAGCTCAACCTGTGCTTGGAAACGTACAAACGTAGCAGTGACATCAGATTTATTTTTAAGAGGAAATACCCAAGTAAATTTAGAATAATCATCACAAATAAAACAAAATAATGATGTCCATAGTAATTGGGCATCGGGGTAGGACACCATACATCAATAGAAATTAACTACAAAGGAGAGGAAGAAGGAGACAAAGTGGGCTTTAGAGATAAATGGGATGATTTTCCCATACAACATACGGGACATTTATTTTAAAGCAAAAGATGGCAAACATGGGAAGTTGTAGTGGCGGAGAATGTGATGAAGCATTGTTTCACTTGGATGGCCGAGGTGTGCATGCCACTGAAGTGGAGAGACACAGTCTATTATTAGATGAATACGTGAAGTGGAGGTTGCAGAACGAATGGAGTACAACCTGTCTTTAGTCATTCCTTGGAGGAGTTGGCGGTGGGAGAAGCGGTCCTTCACATAACAAAAATTAGGATGAAATTCAAAGTAACAATTATTTTCTTTGGTAAAACGTTGGACAGAAATAAGTGGATTGTGAATAGAAGGAACGTGAAGCACGTTAGAAATACAGAGCTTTTTGGATGTAGTGGAAATAGATGAATCACCAATGTGAGAGATTGATAGACCTGCACCATTACCTACGTGCCCATGATCAGATCAGCCCCGTTATAAGGCTGTGAGGACTACAGTTGTTGGAGTGCAGTCGTTACATGGTGAGTGGCACCGATGTCCGGGTACCATTCTTCAAAAAATGGTGGTGGTGGTGGGACCATGCTGAAAGAAGGAGGTGTCGTGGTAGCATGAGCCTGTGGAGATTGACACACTTGATGGCGATAGCGCCAGCGATATGGCATGTGGCCATGGATACCGCATACGAGACAAGGGTCCTAACGGGGGGCAGGGGCACGGTCGCACTTGCGTCCACAAACTCAAGTACTAGGAGATCTAAAAGTAGCATGGCTTGTAATTGAACCATTTCTCCCAAGGGAGAGATTGGCAACAGGAAGCAACAATGTTTGTTGAGTATGCATGCGGATTTCTTCACTGGTAAATAGATTGTGTAGCTTCGAGTAAGATATCGGCTCAAAGCGTATAGAGAGAGTGGAGACTAAGGTGCTGAAGTTAGAGCTAATACTGTTGAATATGATTGCATTGAATGTGGCTAGAGGAGCCTTGTGTCACAGTCAATGAGGGACCATTGCATCCAAGATGGAGGGAAAGCCTGATGTGATCCCTTACATGGGTTTTGGGATGAAACCCTAAATTTAGGAGGTGAAGGACGATGGAGTGGAGAGGGAGTATCTTGATGAGAGGGGTAGAGTCTACACCGGTGTTTATATACATACACAAGTAGATGCACCTTTACTCTGATCTTGCCTTTCCAAGCTTGATTCCTTCTCTCTTAATCATTTTCTAATTCTTTTGTGTACTTACCATGTATACAGTTGCATGATTTTAACCAAAGTGTTTTTATTATTTTCCTTTCATTGTTCTATTTCCTTCTTTCTTCTTTGACTAGATACAATTTTGGTATAGCAATTACCATCACTTCCTTTCCATTTAAAAGATCTACTTTTACACAACAATCCAAAATCAACTAGGAAATAATATTTTTCTTATTATTATTCTCCTTCTCTCTCACAGTTACTAATGGAAAATCATGTTTATTTTTCAATCTTTAATTGATTTCCCATATAGAAATTCATATATCCATCACTTAATTGCCAATTGTACCCTAATTGGCACACAAAAAGCTACAATGGAAAGCATAAAAATACACATCACATTATTGGTTCATTGGATCATGAATTCTAGATTATTCTTCTACCTCTCTCTCTCTCTCTCTCTCTCTCTCTCTTTGATATACTCCTCCCAATTAATTATTATTCCTTAGAAACTCACTAATGCATTTCTCATACATAACTAGTAAGTTGGAATTTATTGGGATGTCTTCTCATACAAAACATGCTCCTTTAAAAGTTTATTTGAAGTAATACTATTATTATCTCAGAGAATATCATTTTCTCTCAATTTTTAGAATTCTCTTTCTTTTCAAAATTATTTTCAAACATAGAAAGGTTAACTCGAGATAATGTTATTTGATATCTCAACTTTGTGTTGCCACTCTTAGCTAGATAAGTTTTCTCTTAATTATCCAAAATACCATGCACCTTGTTTTCTTTTAGAGACTTGCTTTCTATTTCATATCGAAAGCCCTTGTTATTATGCATGTACAAATTTCTATATTTATTTATATCATGCCAAAAGCACCCATGCCACAAAGGTTATTTATAATTCCACCAGTATACCATTCTACAATTTACAAATCAATTTATTTATATAATTCAATATTACCAAAATTGATTATATAACACTCCCCCTATCAATGTAATGCCACACCAAGAGCATGATCCTCCATTCTACATGCATCAGCTACATGTCCATTGTATCATCCTTCTTCCTCATCTGCATTTTTTCTAGAAGAAGTATTGAGAGTGACCTTCTCTAACTGGGAGTTGTCATTATGCACCTCATTACCCTTTCAAATTGAATCATGCATTTCAGACATGTGGCTATTCTCGTGATCGCTTCTTGTCGACATTGCCCTTCCTGTCTTTAGACATCATCCCATTATCCCCACTATATCTTTTGAACCTTTCTCTGATACCACTTGTTAGGTATTGTGGTGGGCAAGTGATGATACACTGCAAGACTCAAGGTACAAGATTTAACATTAAAAACTCTTTCCAAGACAAGGAGAGAAAAAGCACGAGACAATATCGATCAACAAACACTATGTAACCCAAATTACAATTCACACTGCCTAGAGTTAAGGACCCCTAAATCTGAGAAGCTCCCCCTCCCCCCACGAGAATAAAGATAATGAAGAACAGAATAGCACCCAATGTGTATAAACCCTCCATTTTAACTTTTTCTCTTCACGACACCACTATCACTGTTGGGGATTGATGGTTACCACTGCAACCACTGATTGGGTCGCATTTTCTCCTAACGAGGTCGTCTACCTCATCTCCATCTGCGATACTCATTCTAGTGGGCACCTCCAACTAGGCTCTGATGTACCGTCATAACTCTCTCTGCCTGAGAGAGTCGATATGTATCCTCTGCTAATCGGACAGATCATCATCGTTACCGTTGTCATTATTATAACCATCAGCTGATGAGCATCTTCCTCTTCTAGGATCCTCCATCATGGTCTATGTTGACGTGACAACATCAACAAAGTGCCATCAACTGATGTGAATCCTCCATTACGCGGGCATGCCTCTGTTGTCGATGTACTACCATTGTATTGTCGACTGCAACCACTACTCCACTTCAATACAAAGCCATAGACCCTGTCTCATTCATGAGAGAGCAGTTTTGTTGGTGCATCTAATGTGTCACCAACTGTCAGCCGCTACTTCTCTCCCTCCCTTACTACAAGAGAGCACCATCAGTTGTTATTGTTCTCTAACTCTTCTACCACAGAAGGCACCAATAACTGGTGGAATTACACACCAACATGTGGGATATCTCAATGGCCTCCTCCACGGCCTCTATTTATAGGCCTCCATGCACGTAGTTACAACCAGAAATTCTAGTACAAGTCCTAGTTCAAATCCTAGTCTAACTCCAAGTTGCGTAGAAAGAATCATCCTCTTTCCTTCTTGTTTCCTCTTTGATTTGACTCATATTAGGATTGACAACACAAAATACCAACTCTTATTAAGTTTTATTTCAATTAGAAATGGGCCAGAACCTTTTGTATCCCAGCAAATTCATATCAGAAAAAACTATTGGGTTCATACTTTTGGAAACTCTCAAAAAGACGAGTGGGTAGTTGGATTTAGACCTGACTATGTGTAACACTACTATATAAGAGATGTCTCTTATTCCCCGAAAAATAATATGTATGACGACAGCTAATATTTGGTGTGTTTTGAAAAATTCAGAGCAAATATATAAAACCTCAAGTTAAAGAGCACAACAATAATTATTTAAATGAGTGGTTGGTAAAGATCATTTTCCCGACTTCTATGTTCTGTTATTTATATCTTTAATCTCGAGAAAAAACTTTCACACTTAAAGGGAATATACGGCAGAACCACACCTCCACCGCAGAAGTTGCGGTCACAAGAAGAAATATTGTAGGAAATAGAATCTAAAAGCACTATAAAAAGAGCAAGCATAATTATGTCAAGAAAGTAACTGCCATCCAAAGATAAACAAGGATGATTAGTCCAAATTGAGGACCGACATGAAGGTGGGGAAGTGTAAAAATCCTTCTCTCCATGTAGTACTTTTTGGGATGTTTGGTTTCACAGATTTCTATGGATTTAATAAATTCAGGATTGCTAAAATACGGGATTGGGATTATATGGAATTTAGATCATCCAATAAAGTAAAAGTTCAATTTTGACTTGCAGGATGAACTAAAGAAGGTATTTCATGGATGAGAGAGGACGGATGGTAGATAAAAATGGATCACGATGAAAAGGAATGGCAGAAGAGAGAGGTCGTTTGACAAAAGTAGGAAAAAGAGGACTGGCCGTGAGCGGCCGAGGACGGACTGGCTCTGAGCGACCGAAGACAGAGGCACCAGCTAGAGTCAAAAATAGACTCACAGGTGGAAAAGAAACGTGAAGCGAGCGATTTCCAGTTGGAGGACGGCGTCCAACAGATTTGAGGTGGAAATCAATATTATGGACTCACTGTATAAATCAAAGTCCTGCATTTTTAGGTTTTTCCTTCTCCAACTAATCAAACTTAAAATTTTGGATGTCGTGTTTACAAAGCCAATCCAATATAGCTACATCCGGCTAAATAAAAGTCCCCTATATCTCTACATATTTTCTATTTCATATTTAGCTTCTAATTTTGGATTTGATATATTGTCTAAGTTCAACAATTACCCATAGGGTCTAAAAGTAAAAAGAAGTTCTACCAATATGACTTATTATATTTTAGTTACCACTTGAATTATCCAATGTTGATCTTATTATATTGTATAAACATTTGTGTAGAACTTGACCTTGGTGAAAAGGTTTTGGTAACAACAAAATTGTGAGGCGCCAATTGTCACTATTTGCTTTAATATCACTAATAAACAATAGTCTGATTGATACGTTGAACTTGTTTGCATGACCTATAAGAGATGTCTCTTATTCTGATCAAATGGTAACCTAAATGACGAAAACTAATATATTTACATGTTTTGAACAATTCAGAGCAAATATATTAAGAACCCCAAGTTAAAGAGCACAACAATAATTATTTGAACGAGTGGTTGGTAAAGATGTATCCTGACTTCTATGTTCTGATTGTTTTTTTTTTGTCTTTAGAAGAAACTTTCACACGTACAAGACATATACGGCAGAATCACTTGTCCACTGCAGAAGTCGCGATCACAGGAAGAAATATAGCAGAGAATAGAATCTAAAAGCACCGTAAGAAAAGCAAGCATAATCATGTCAAGAAACTAATCGTCATCCAAAGAGAAGCAAGGATGCTTAGTCTAAATTGCCGACCGACTTGAAGGTTGATAAGAGTAAAAGTCTCTCTCTCCACGTAGCACTTTATCTCTCATTTTTATCCTTCATATTTAGCTTCTAATTTTGAACTTGATACATTGTCTGGATTCCAAAATTACCCATAGGGTCTAAAAGTAAAAAATGTTCTACTAATATGACTTATTATATTTTAGTTGCCACTTGAGTTAACCAATGTTAATCTTATCAGCACTAGATAAACATCTGTGTAGAACTAGACCTTGGTGAAAAGCTTTTGGTAACAACAAAACTGTGAGGCACCAATTGTCACTTCGTTATATTTGCTTTAATATCACTAATGAACAATAGTTTGATTGGATACGTTGAACTTGTTTGGATATGCTAGCCCATACTTTGGTTGAAAGTGGGTTAGAGTTTGGGCAAAAACGAAACTTTTGCTTGGGTCAAATCAGTATTTGAATTGATTGGAATGATTAGAAGAAAAAAAACTCCAACCTCAATTGTATATGGCAAGCATAACAAGTGGGTTTAACCTGTAAAAACCTGGAAACAACATATGAGTGACTCTCTATTAATGCTTGGACTGCTTGTCGTACGTTTCTCTCATGACCCAGAAGACATGTGGTTTGTCTCTTGTTCCCGACTAGATGGTAAACTAATAATGATCGTTTTGAAAATTATAACGAGTTTGAAACATTCTGACAAACTATATGACGGCGGCTAACATGTTCCTATGTTTTACAGAGAAAACATATAAGAACTACAAGTTAAAGAGCACACCAATAATTTATTTGAACGAGTGGTTAGTAAAGATCTTGTCCTCACTTTTATGTGCTGAATATTTATATTCTTTTGTCTCAAGAAGAAACGTTCACATTTACAAGACACATACGGAAGAACCACACCTTCACCACAGAAATTGCGATCACAAGATAAAATATTAGAAGGCAATAGAAACTATAGCACTACAAGCAAAGCAAGCATGGTCAGCTCAATAAAGTAATCGCAAACCAAAGATAAGAAATGATGCTTAATCCAAATCAAGGACCGACTTGGAGGTGGGAAAGAGTAATAGTCCCACTCTCAACGTAGTACTTATATCTCTACAACTTTTTTCCTTGATATTTACCTTCTAAGTTGGACTTGATAGATTGTTTGCATTCAACGAATAGGGTCTAAAAATAGAAAAGAAAAGTCCTACCAATCCGGCTATTAATTTAGCCACTAATTGAGTTATCCAATATTAATTTTACAAGAACCAAGAAAACATCTGTTATAGAACCTAGACCTTGGTGAAAAAGTTTTGGTAACAACATAACTATGAGGCTCCAATTCTCACGTCATCTATTTGGGGCTTAGTTGGCTAATAGTATTTATTTTCTTTAAAATATTTGCTTTAATATCACTCATGAATAATAGGTTAATTGAAAATGTCGAACTTGTTTAGATATGTCAAACCATGCTTTGGTTGAAACTATTTTAGAGTTTACGAAATGATGAAACCTTAGCTTGGATCAAATTACTATTATGATGGATTGAGTTGAATTGATTGCATTCTAGCAAATATAATAGAAAACCCAGCCCCAATTTTAATTGTGAGGGTAAAAGGGGTTTTGTGATTCTAAAGCCTATAAAAATACATAAGTTTCAATTGATCACAGCACTTTTGGTATTCTATATCTCCAGTTATGGAAATTTAACCGCCCAAAAAGAAGTGGGCAACAATACTTTGCACGTATTTCCTTGGGAAAATTCCAACTTACAAAGTAAATCAATGTGACTGTCGCTAGATCTCCAAGCTCATGAGGTAAGATACACCTAAATCCAGATAATCATACAAGTTGGTTGATCAATTATTTGTTCCCAACTACAGTTTGGAAGGAAAATCGGGCGACCACTCGTATTGGGAAAATAGATGAGTTTATGAACTTTTTTTTACAAACAAAAAGGAACATATTGACCCATATATGGCCCTTATTATGAGATATACTTCAATTTCATCATCCCGCATAATATCTTGAATTCTGTGGAAGTTGAAGGTAAATTAGGGTTTCATTTGAGAGATCTAAGATTTTGGTGGTTCTGGCTCTCCTCTTGGTATAGCGGTGCAATTATGAGGAGAAAATGATCTCCTTGATAGGTTCTATGTTTCTCTTATCCTACTATGATAAATTCTTGACCTCCCTATAATACCCTTCATTCTAACTCTAGAAGCATAATTAATCTCTCTCTCTTGTTGCAAATGGATATGTCCAAGAGTAATAAAAGTTGAAGCAAGGAAGAGTTGATTAGTTGCAGCAGTCTGTTAGGGTTTTGGAATATTTAAGAATATGAGGATGTACAAGATTTCCTTAGTGTTTGAGTGAATGGTTCAATCATGTTTAATGATGTCACATAAATTTCATGCATCTAGACTTCCCTATAAAAATCTAGTCACATAATTAATTACTAATTATTTGAGTTATAGAAATGTAATGTTATTTGGTATTTTTGAAGAGATTGTGAAGTTGCATTTTCACATATTCAAATTCAAATCCTAATGATAATTACAAGATTAATCATTATATGGGTTTAAATAGATTTTTTGGTGAATTGACCTAGTAATTCTATATAGTGATGAAATCAACTTAATAGAGAATCTTTAGTCCAAATTGAGGACCGACTTAGAGGTGGGAAAGAGTAAAAGTCCCTCTCTCCACGTAGCACACTTATCTTTACATATTTTCTCCTTCATATGTAACTTCTAATTTTGGACTTGATAGATTGTTTGGATTCAACAATTTCCTATAGGGTCTAAAAGTAAAAAAGGTTCATCCAATATGATTTATTATATCTTAATCACTACTCGATTTATCAAACATTAAACAAACAAAAAATAGGTAATCATTTGTCTAGAATTTAGACTTTAGGGAAAAGGTTTTGATGACATCATAATTGTGGGGTTCCAGTTGTCACTTCACCATATACTTGGTGCTTACTATGTTAATAATACAAATTTCTTAAAGAACATTTTTTTATATCATTAATAAATAATAGTTATATTGGATAGATAGAATCTGTTTAGATATGATAGAATTTTCTTTGGTATGAAACTAGGTTGAAGTTTGGGCAATGATGGATCTTAGATTGAGTCAAATTAGTATTTAGATATTTTGGGTTGAATTGATAGAATTTGAATTAAATGATTATCGAACCCCAACCCTGATTGTATTTGGTTAGGATGATAATTGGTTTTAACCTTCCAAAAGTTGAAAAAATAAATAGATTTCATGTAATTACAACACTTTCAGTCATTTACATTTATAGTTATGGCAATCTAGCAGTCTGACCAAAGTAACCTAGGTGGTAAGAGATTGGTAAGTCCCAATGTAGGACTCAGGTTTGAACCTTACTGAAGGCACTTTGTGAACGACAACCCACACTGATTCGGCACGGGATGGGGAAGATCGGGCCACCCCCTCTCATGCCTCGAGAGTTTATCATGTTAGGCTCGCCCAGGGTGGGTACTCTCTGCCACAATAAAATAGATAATTTGACAACCCAAAAAGTAAAGTAACCAACAAAACTTTGTAAGTTGGAATTTTCTTGGGTAAATCCAAGTGAATAAAGTTATATCTCCAAGATAATGAGCTAAGTTACACCTAAATACAAATAACCATACATGATGTTTGGTGAATTATTAGTCCCCATTTGTACTTAATCTAGCTGGGCACTCTTGTTGGGGGAAATAGTTGAGTTTCATAATTTCATGTACTAATAAAAAGGAACTCAATACCCTTATATGGCCCTATTATGATATATACTTCGATGTCATCATTCTCCCATAACATCTTGAATTCCATGAAAGTTGAAGGTAAATTAGGGTCTCATTTGAGAGATCTAAGGTTTTGGTGGTTATAGCTCTCTCTTGGTATTGCTAGAAGAACTAAGAGGAGAAAATGGTTACCATGGTAAATTATATATCTTTCTTAGCCTATTATCATAAATTCTTAATTTTCTCTATTACCCTTCATTTTATCTCAAAAACCATAATGCTTATCTCTCTCTTCTTGCAAGTTGATATATCCAAAACTTGAAGAGGTTGAAGTAGGAAAGAGTTGACAAGCTATGAAGGTTTGTTATGGTTTTAGAATTTTTAACAATGTGAGGATGTACAAGATATGTTTGAGTGAGTGTTTCAATCATATTCAGTTATCCCACACCAATTTTATGCCTCTTAAATTCCTCCAAACCTTATTTATATTAATTGATTGATAATTTTATTGAGTTTTAGCAATGTAATGATATGTGGTATTTTTGCTCATACTTAAGTATTATATACAAAGAGATGAATATAAATAAGTAATGAGACATAAGAATAAGAAATGCTAGATATTATTCCTTAAGAATAATAAGGTTTTCTATAAAAATAACCATTCTATAAATTCAATAACAAAATGTGGTGTGTGTAAAATACCTTGGAATGAGGAGATCTAGAGGTAAAACAAGTGGATGGAAAGATGATTTGAGTTAATAAAATATAAAATCATAATAAATTTTACTTGAGTGGATTGAAATATTTACTTAATCTATTCCTGGCGAGTAGTATATCGAGTGGCTGCAGCACGGGGCCCCTCACGAAGGGTCACGGGTTTAAATCTTCCTAGTGGTGTTGCTCAGAAATGTCTCTCCCACCACACCAACTAGCCACTGATGTGACTCTTAGGGTCCCCATTTTGTGGGCGGTGGGTCCCCCGAGTTTTCCATCCCATGCTATCAGGCCTCCACCTGGAGAGATGGGTTTCCCCCCACAAAACAAAACTTACTTAATCTATTCACTAGCCTTTCATCTAAGATGCTAATATCCCCAAAATGGGGAAGTAATCTTTCTTAACAAAGTGAAACTAGATATTATAAATTAAAACCTAATAGTAGATAAGACTAACCATATTAAAATAAAGTATGAGCTATAAATGGTCAATAATATGAGAAAGATGAAGTAGATGAGATATTGACCTAATGCTAACTATATTATTTATGCCTTTGAAGTAACAATGCACAAAATCGCTTCAATAGTAATTTTAATATAGTTAATTGAATATTGCCTAACTAATTATAAGAGTTAACATGTTTCAACATTGGTGATATGTCAAGTATGAGGTTTAGTACTAGTTAATTGTGTATAACTTTTAAATTTCTTGATACTGTAAATGAAGCCATATTGTGGACAAATAGGAATTCTATGGTTTTTTATAGAATGAAAATATGTTCTACATTTCTATTAGCAATTGGATTCCTTGTATGATTTTTTTGACGTTTAATATAATTTGTAAATAATGGCCCATTTCCCATGAATTACACAATTTTTTCCCTAATAGAGAAGGAAAATAAATTATCAACTTATTCTTGAGTGTTATCAAAACTAAATTAATAAATAGAGGTTGTTTGGCTATCTAGTTAATTAATCATGCTTGAATTGAATATCCAGTACTATAATGTAGTAGCATGAGTTTAGATGTATATTTATGTAATAACCGATATGCTACAGAAAATATGACCAAAGTAACAATGTAACAACCCTATTTCAAACATTTTAAGTAACATTTATGAGGAATGAAATGTGAAAGCAGTCATATATTGATAGTTTTATACAAGTGTAACCTAGTTTATCAAAAATCCTTGAGGAACAAGATATCTCTTAGAGAAGTTGACTGGTGATTGTGAATCTTATAGTATGATGTGCTAATGAGATGTAATTAACAAGTTTTTTGTCTATTAATGAGTGTGTTTAATGATAGACTATTGTGGTTGTTATATTTTGGAAATTTTAAAATGCATCTTTATTTAAGAATTTGATGTTTACAAGACAAAATTGGGAATCAGGTGATGTAATCAGATAAATAATTTATTGCATGAATGTTGTATAAAAATTACTAAGGAAATTATACTATAGGAAAACCCCAATTTATAGTGAAACTAGAACCCTAACTGTTACATCCTCAATTTTGGTAAAATTGAATTATATAAATGTAGGTCATGAATTGATAAGTAATCTCTGCAATGATATTGTTGATACAATGATAATGTTACTTATGAGACTGTTTGCATTGCAAATATGTCCTTGGGGCACAATACAAAGGAATAAGAGATTTTGTATAAAAATAAATATTATGGCTTTATGTATTATTGGATAATAAAAATATGAGGTGATATGCAAGTTTCCAAAAAAAAAGATGTGGTTTCGTAGATAAGTAACAGAGAATTATCTAGCAAGTTTGGCAACACGTGTTTGGAGACATCAATTAGTATTATTGTGATCTAACTTTTGGTATACTTGAAAATAATAATGAAGGGAAGAGAATTCTAGAAATTGGGAGAAAAAAGATATTTTGTGGGATAATGGTATTGTATTAGATAATGTTCAAAAGAGCAAGTTATGTATGTGAAAGACATTCCTATAAACCCCAGCTTACTAGATACAGATTGGAAAGACCATTATGAGTTTCCTTGAAGTAAGTATAACTAATTTGGGGAAGTATATCAAAGAGAGAGATAAAAGGAACTAT
This sequence comes from Alisma plantago-aquatica, assembly GCA_963693085.1. NCBI lineage: Eukaryota > Viridiplantae > Streptophyta > Magnoliopsida > Alismatales > Alismataceae > Alisma > Alisma plantago-aquatica. The sequence continues at coordinate 1,289,045,957 of OY856412.1, read as the reverse complement.
CTAAATCCCAAATTATAAGTGTTTTCTAAAAAGATCAATGACCAATTATCCAATGTGTACCATAAAGTTATATGCATTTCTTAATGACTTTTTGGTTGCCAAATCTAAGGCCTGGTAATGTCTTCTCGTAACTTTTTGTTTTATTAGATTAAAAGAAAAGAGTTTTCATATATGGAAATGTAAGGGGAAGTAAGAGAATATTAAAAAAATGTATTTAATTACTTCCTAAATAAGTTGTCTTGCCAACTATGTACAACTTGAACACCAAACGACTAAGCCACACACTTTGTATGTGTAGAGGGAATGGGCTACTCAATACCCAAAGCCATGGATGTGCCTCCTACCATAACAATTTGTAGCAAAGTTGCCTCCCTCTCGTTGTGGCTATGGTCTCCATCCTTCTCATTGGTGACCCTCTCTCCTTTCTTCTTCATCATCTTCCTCGTTGCTTAGGATTTTTCCTAGAATCCATGAAAGGACCTCAGAATCCCTCACCTTCCATGTACAAGCCTAGTCACTAGCATGTAGGAGTTTGAGGATGCAGTGCAAACTCCCTCTCGGTCGTGGCCTGCATCCTCATCCTTCTTTCTTTTGATTACATCTACAACATCAATCAAAACAATGGTACTTGGGCACACTCCTTTATGAAGTATAGGGCTTAATTGAAGCTATCAAGTTCATATTTCAAAACCATCAATTGAAGTATAGGTATATTGAAGCTACATATAAAGACTTAACTCACCATTGGTTGTGGTGACCTGATCATTTGACCCGAGAAATTATTGGGTTAGGGCTTAATTGAAGCTACATATAAAGACTTAACTCACCATTGGTTGTGGTGACCTGATCCACCATTGGTTGTGACACATTATTTCACCATCGGCTAATAAGGGAAACACTACTTATATCTTTCACCATCAGAAGTTGCATTGATGTCACCATTGGTTGATATCTTCATTAGGGCACCAACCACTGATCATTACGCTTCTAATGAAACCAAAAACTAACCTAAGGTGTGGCCATCAGTTGACACCATCAATTGTCACCCTTGATCACCACCATTGGTTGTCAAGAAGGTAACACCATCAGTTGTTGCAAGGGTAAGATACCATCGTTTGATGTATAAATTGGAAATCAGCCTTAGAACCTTGGTATAAGCTATCGTGGTTAGGTGCTAAGCACCATCGGTTGTCAAGACAACCTGAAACAAGTCATCTTATTCCTTAGTTAGGTCGTATATAGAGTTTAAGATCCATATAAAGCTGGAAACTAAGCAAGAAACACCATAAAAATCGAAACCCTAGGCAAGGTTATTTTTTACAAGCATACAACTTCGTTTTAGTGCAAGAACTTATGCAAGCAAGCTTGTAGTAAGAAATAAAAGTGAGGAGGGTTATAAAAATCACCTATAATAAGATGAAAAGTGTCCGAAAAGAAAGAAAAATCTAGCAAGAAAGGTGGAAACCTCTAGCACAAGCTCTAAACTCGGCCATCTAGCACCTTTCTCTACACAAGAAGCAAACCCTAGGTAGGAGCAAGAAAGGTAGATCTTTTAAGCTTTAAAGCAGTTTTTACCATGGAATGGTAGATTTACAACCTAGAGGAAGGTCTAAGGAAGAAGAAGAACAAGGAAATAGAGAAGGAAGGAAGAAAATAACTTTCCTTGGCCGGAAACCCTAGGAGATGACTTTAGAAACCCTAGGTAGAGCTAGATGGAGCTCTAGGCGGCCTTCTTCTCAAAAAGGAGGGCCATCTTCTACCTTGGACCGCCTATTTCCACAGATAAATAGAGAAATTTCAGTTCTATAGTCTAGATTAAAGAGATAGAAAGAAATGGTTTCTAACTTGGGCAAGGAAGAGGTGAATATAGTCCATGGATAAGGATGGAAACAAGCTTGAGGAGTACAAGAATCTCTCCATGTGTCCATGACCTAAAGCTTCCATGAACATGTAAGAAGATGCTCCTTCACCTATTGGGGACTTCTAGGTCATCGATTAATGGTCTCCTAGGCTAGCCATAGTTTTTTGGGTGAAGGTACCATCGTTTGTTCATGGTTTAGGTCAATAGATGGTTGAACCATCGATTGATCATGCATATAAGTGAACCATTGGTTCAAGTGAACCAAACCAACATGAACCATCTAACTAGAGTCTTTAGGATGACCTGTGGATGTTCCCCAGTGGTCCATTCCATTGATGTCCATTGGTTGTTGCCCAAACCAGTGGAACCATCATTTGTTAGCCTTGAAGGTAGCTCATCCCTGGGGGGGGGTAAGCCCTAATTTACTATAGAAAGGAATCAACTCCAAACCAAGGTACAATTGAGCACCCCATGGATCAAAAAGCTCAAGAATGATAATATATAATCCAAGGAACATAATTGGTATGACAAATTGCAAACAAAATCTCTCAATTGGGTATTTGTAGAAAAGTCCAAAGTGTACGTAAAATTGCATGATGTGCACAAATAATGTCTAAATTGGACCAAACTTGAAAATTAAGCTTGTATTATGATTCCAAGGAATATAACAAGGTTAAATTATGGTTCTAAAAATTAAATTATGGTCATTAAGCATGTTCTACACTTAAACAAGATTAGGGGTCTCTCATTATCTCCTTCAGACATGTCCTAACTTTTTAGGTGGGTATCATTCCACACCTTGGTCCTTTGTTTGTAGATGCAGACATTTTTATATGCATGTAACATTAGCTATTATTATTGTTGTATCTATAAGAATATTTTCTTCCCAGCTAATTCATGGTCCATGTTCAAAAACTTTATGGCCCAAAAGGCCTTGTGCTCCAGATCAATAGGCAAATGACATGATTTCCCATAAATAAGTCAGTAGGGGGTAGTTTCTATTGGCATCTTATAAGTAGTTATATACACCCATAGAGCATCATTGAGTTTCATAGACCAGTCTTTCCTTGTATGTCTCCATGTCTTCTACAAGATTTGCTTGATTTATCGATTTGATACTTCTACTTATCCTGGTGTTTGTGGATGGTATGGTGTTTCTGTTGGCTAAATTGGACATTATGTTAATCCCTTTGTTTTGATAATGACAAACATTTCATTCTTGTGGTTTAATTTAACGTGCTATTTGAGTATTTCAGGAACAAGTATATAAGGTGGTGGATAACAAAGACTTGGGAGAATAATTTGATAAAATCGCTTTATTTTCATGATTGTAATCAAATGTAAAAGCTTGTACAAGTATATAATGTACAAGTAATTAGATATCATGTAAATCAAGCGTTTAGATCTTCCCTATCCACTCACAACACTTAGATAGGTAATTCCCCAAGATAGTATCACAATTGCACATTGATACACACACTTAGTAAATGAATACATTGAGTCAGTAATATTTTCGGTCGACAAATCGTCGATCGAGAAAATATTGGTCGACAAAAACTTCGACCGAGAAACTCTCGGTCGACAAAATCTTCGATCGAGAATAGACCCTACTAGCCGTTAGACCCAGCAGACAAGGTGGTTGGGAGTTGGAAATGAACGTTGTAAACACTTTCTCCAGGAAGTCCCTCGGTCGACAAATCTTTGACCGAAAAGGACTCTCGGTCGACAAATCTTCGACCGAGAAGAGTTCTGTCTGCACTTTTCAGGGTCAATTAACTAGTCATTGCAAATGCAATTAGTGGACACATAACGGCTAGTTGAGCACTAAGAACCCCCTAGAAAGTGTCTAGAACGTCCTTAAGCACTTGTAGGTTATTCCTATAAATAGGACATGCTTTAGGACACCTAAACTCACTCATATACACTTATGCTATACTTGAGCTTACACTTGCAATTGGCAATCTATTTTGAGAAATTGAGCAACACTTGCATTGGCTATTTTTCTCCTTGCTCCAATTTCGTGTCCTATAGGCTAGCATCTCCTATCCACAGCAATTACACTTCTATATACATTGGTTAGGAGATCAAAACGCTTGATATAGGAAATCAAGCCTTGAGCTGCAAAGTGGTATTGTAATTTCTATTTTTCCTTCTTGTTCCTTTGTATCTTTTGTATTCTCCTTGCTACTCCTAGGGTTGGAGGCTACAGATTGGAGAAGGTTCTTCTCGGTGGAGAAGGTGGACTTCGAACTACTTCAAGAAGGTTGTTGCAACGGGAAGCTACTTCAAGAGGAAGGCTACTTCAAGGGGGAGCTTGAAGTTACTTCAAGAAGGCTGCTTCAAAGTTGGTGCAACTACTTCTAGGTGAAGGCTATTCGAAGGGTTTGGTGAAAGAATTGTAATTTTATATAAAGTCCTTGCGAGGTAATAAAATTTGATTCTTTCAAAATCCCGGTTGGGTAAGCAACTGGGTAGTGGATTGACTGCCTTAGTATTTGCTAAGGTTGGAACCACTCTAAATCCTTGTCCCCTTGTCCAATCTTTTTGTGGTTGCTTATTTTGGTTGAATTATTATTAAAATATCATAAAACCCTATTCACCCCCCCCCTCTAGTGGTTTTTCAATTGGTATCAGAGAGGGCTTCAAGGAGCTCTAATCGAGTCTTGAAGAATGAAGGGTGGTGGTGTCTACAACTGCAAGCAAAGGAAAAGAATGGACAAATCTTTAACAAGCTGCACATGGTGCTTAGGAACAAGCCACACAACACTCAGTTGTCCTTGGAGGAAAAAGAAGGAAGATGTGCATAAAGGATGCTTTATTGCTACAATAAGTGAAGAAGAAGAAGAGGTAAGCCTTTTTTATTTACCTAAAGAAGAGTTAATTGCTAGTCTTCAAGAAACACATGAAAAATATATTGAGTGTAAGAAGAAATTAAAGAAATCAAATAAAGCAAATGATGAGCTACATGCTAAAATTCTTGCTCTCACATATGAAAATAAAGATCTCAAAAAGGTTATTGAAGATCATAATATTAAGCTAAAATTAGTAGAAGCAGATTGCAATCTTCTTTCTCTAGAAAAGTTAAATTTGCAAACTCAAGTAAATGATCTTCAAAAACAACCTGTTCTGCGTACACATCTAGATTATGATACTATAGTGAAAGAAAGAGATTCCTTGTTATCTAATCTAGATCAAGCAAAGTTAGACATAAATAAAAGAATGGATGAGTTTGTTAAGCTGCAACAAAAAGTTAATAGTTTGAGTAACAATGATACTCTTGATAAAATTTTAAATAATTCTTATCATCAAATTGGAAGGAGAGGACTAGGTTATAATCCTAAAGGAAAAGCTTATCAAAAACCTAGTTGGAGAACGACACAAGCACATGAAAATCAATCTATGTATATACCTAAAGGAAAATATACATATGTACCCAAGAACAACCTAGAACAAAATCATAGAAAGAGACATGAGGTTGATTCTATATGTTGTCATTACTGTTTGCGTCTTGGACATTATTCCTTTTCATGTCCTTACAAGAAAAAGGATGTTGAGTTAGTATGGGTTCCAAAACCCCCAAACTAAATGAATCAGATAAAGTTGAGATATGACCAAAGACTCTAGTTGTAAATCTATATGTCTATCTCAACTTAAACATAATGAGATAACAAATTGATTCAAGTAATTAAAACTTCTAAACTTGAAACTACACATTTTAAATAAATCTGCAAAGTCACATCTTTACAAATCTGTTTTAATTAGGGTCTTCAAAACATAAAGATTTGTATATAATTAGTTGAGATTTGATCTAAATGTTCCTTTGATACTCATATGTTCTATCTCAACTAAACTGAGTTTCAAATTGCATAATTGAATTGAAAACGATCTATGATTTACTTGTATACAATTACTTAAAACAATTCTGAAACAATACAGAAACAGTAACAATTTCGGTCGAGAAATTGTCGACCGAGACAATGTCGGTCGAAAACTTTTTCGACCGAGTAAAACTCTGGCAAGACTGTTTAAATAAAAGACACTTAAATCACAATCAACTTAAGCATATAATGAACTTTATATATTCTTGTGCTTTAAACATTTGAATGATCCAAATCAAAAGGAAGAATATATGAGCATCAAAACTAAATACTTTTCATGATTAAATTATCAAGTATACAAGAGAAAAAGATAGATTTTACTAAAATTGCTGCAAAAATGATGCTTGCAAAGAAAAATGATACTGAAATCTATACTCTTACTACAAGTAGACATACTTGATTGGAAAAATAAGTCACATATCTTGAAGACAAATTTCTCAAGCATATTAGTAGTTTGCATCATTACATATATGTTAATAACATCCCTATTAAACTTGATGCAAACCACAACTTGTAAAATTTTGATCTATATGCAAATTGAAATTGATTATGCTTTCTTTGAAAATTCAAATGTTATCAAATTTCAATTGCTACTTTCTTGATGATTAAGCATAAATAGTCTATCTTAAAATTTCCATTAGAATGGTAAAGATAATTTGTTCTAAGAAAATCAAAAGAATAAATATCATTGTGACATCAAAATGTATATGCACTAATTAAGTCTGAGATATGATCAATAATCTTGAATTGAGTAACCTTATATCTATCTCAACTTCACACAATTGAATAACAAAGTATTACAACACATAAACTAGAACATACATATTGCAGAATAAAATCTGCAGAAACATTCTCGGTCGAGAAATACTTCAACCGAAAATAATTTGTTCGACAAATTGTTCGACCGAGCAAAAGTCTGGAAAATATGTTCTGTTGTTTCTTATTTTCTATCAATTCATCAATAATAAAAAGTGCTTTAATCAAGAACAAATCTTGGAGATCATCTTTGAAACAAGACATATTGATCTTTTGCATCATGAATTAAGATATAAAACTATATGAAATCCTTAAACATATTGCAAAAGTGTTATATGAAGACTGATTTTGAACAAACCTTATTCATTGAAAAAGTTTATTAAGCATATTCATCTACATGGTTTGTCTTAAATTTGAAAATCCATGAACCATAAATGAGATTATCTTGGTATTATCCTCTACATGGTTTGACTTAAAACTGAAAACTATGAATGGGTTTAATCAAGGAAGTTACTATTTTATCATAATCCACATGGTTTTTCCTAAGTACTTCTTGGTATATCTATATAGGAACCATGTGTGTTGAAATTTAGCTTAAATGATCATAATTATTGCATTTATATGTTGATCATTGTATTATGGATATGCTTCTACTTTTCTATCATAATTTGTTGTGCCATGATCATTGTGTTTCATTGGTTTGTCTAAAATAATCTGTGATGCATATATACAAACCATGAATGGATACTATTCAAGATCATTGAAAATACCATAGCATAAATGCATCTTGACATAATAAATAATGATTATTGTGAATGACGATGCTATGACAAGACAAACAGTGTCTCTTAGAACAAAAATATTAATATTTTATCTATTTGCTTGATCTAAGAAATCAAAAGCAAAATCTTGATTTTAAGATATTAATCTTGCTTTCAAGGATATATGTCTCTAAAGAATCTTATGATTAATCTGAAAATGAGGGTACAAAAAGAAATGGGAATTGATATTTATGTACCTATAGCAAAGCTTATGAGATATCATTCAAAATGAATGTAAAACATACAGTTTAGGAAAATGAAAGTCAAAGTCGACCTAAAATAAGCTTGACAAAATGCTTATTTGTACATCATTTTAATGCATTTAATCTTAGTATCTTGACTCAAAATGAGTTTATCATATTGAAAACATGGAGCTTTAATAAAAGGTCAAAATCAAATCTTAAAAATCATTTGTGACCTTAGAATCCTTAAATTGTCTTAATTATAAGATTAATAAGTTTACAAAACTTTGAAGCTTGTTATGACCTTAGTATTCTTGAAAGTAATTTTTTTTATGAAAACAAAGAAATCTAAAAAATTCATGAATATGACATATATCTTGTTCTTAATGGAATTCTCTAAACAAATTTGGGCTTAACATCCCATGTATTTGGTTAGAGATACATTATGGCTAAATTCGACAATAAATGGCTTACATTTATATTAATCCCTTGACTTTAAATTGAATATCTCTTTAAGGGGAGCATAGCATAAAATTAAGGGGGAGAAATACAAAGTAAACTTGGATATCTTTTTGAAATGACAAAGGGGGAGAAATAATATAAAATCAAAAACATAAAATAAAATGAGTTTCATAATATCTCAGTCAGCACCCACTTGCAAAACACAAGAATGGCTACAAAAGTTAAACTTCAGGTATGAAACTCATATGATTTATATTTCCTTATTTTATATTTAGGAAATGTTTGTCATCCTCAAAAAGGGGGAGATTGTTGGCTAAACTGGACATTATGTTAATCCCTTTGTTTTGATAATGACAAACATTTCATTCTTGTGGTTTTAACGTGCTATTTGAGTATTTCAGGAACAAGTATATAAGGTGGTGGATAACAAAGACTTGGAAGAATAATTTGATAAAATTGCTTTATTTTCATGATTGTAATCAAATGTAAAAGCTTGTACAAGTATATAATGTACAAGTAATTAGATATCATGTAAATCAAGCGTTTAGATCTTCCCTATCCACTCACAACACTTAGATAGGTCATTCCCCAAGATAGTATCATAATTGCACATTGATACACACACTTAGTAAATGAATACATTGAGTCAGTAATATTCTCGGTCGACAAATCGTCGATCGAGAAAATATCGGTCGACAAAAACTTTGACCGAGAAACTCTCGGTCGACAAAATCTTCGATCGAGAATAGACCCTACTAGCCGTTAGACCCAGCAGACAAGGTGGTTGGGAGTTGGAAATGAACATTGTAAACACTTGCTCCAGGAAGTCCCTCGGTCAACAAATCTTCGACCGAAAAGGAGTCTCGGTCGACAAATCTTCGACCGAGAAGAGTTCTGTCTGCACTTTTCAGGGTCAATTAACTAGTCGTTGCAAATGCAATTAGTGGACACATAACGGCTAGTTGAGCACTAAGAACCCCCTAGAAAGTGTCTAGAACGTCCTTAAGCACTTGTAGGTTATTCCTATAAATAGGACATGCTTTAGGACACCTAAACTCACTCATATACACTTATGATATACTTGAGCTTACACTTGCAATTGGAAATCTGTTTTGAGAAATTGAGCAACACTTGCATTGGCTATTTTTCTCCTTGCTCCAATTTCGTGTCCTATAGGCTAGCATCTCCTATCCACAGCAATTACACTTCTATATACATTGGTTAGGAGATCAAAATGCTTGATATAGGAAATCAAGCCTTGAGCTGCAAAGTGGTATTATAATTTCTATTTTTCCTTCTTGTTCCTTTGTATCTTTTGTATTCTCCTTGCTACTCCTAGGGTTGGAGGCTGCGGATTGGAGAAGGTTCTTCTCGGTGGAGAAGGTGGACTTCAGACTACTTCAAGAAGGCTATTGCAACGGGAAGCTACTTCAAGAGGAAGGCTACTTCAAGGGGGAGCTTGAAGTTACTTCAAGAAGGCTGCTTCAAAGTTGGTGCAACTACTTCTAGGTGAAGGCTATTCGAAGGGTTTGGTGAAAGAATTGTAATTTTATGTAAAGTCCTTGCGAGGTAATAAAATTTGATTCTTTCAAAATCCCAGTTGGGTAAGCAACCGGGTAGTGGATTGACTGCCTTAGTATTTGCTAAGGTTGGAACCACTCTAAATCCTTGTCCCCTTGTCCAATCTTTTTGTAGTTGCTTATTTTGGTTGAATTATTATTAAAATATCATAAAACCCTATTCACCCCCCCTCTAGTGGTTTTTCAGTTTCAACTTTATATATTACTCCATACTTACTTAGGAAATCTTTGAATTGTCTCTCTCCAAAATGGATCCCATGTCACTTATGACAGTGCGTAGGACACCAAATCTGGGGAAAATGACCTTCTCAAATAGCTTAATTACTGCATTTGAGTCACAGGTTTGGGTAGCCACAGCCTCTACCCATTTGGAAACATAATCTATAGAAACACGAATGTAATAATTTCCCCTTGAAGATGGGAATGATCCCATATAGTCAATTCCCCACACATCAAAATCTCTACTTCAATCTAGTTGGACATTGACATTTTATTTCTTTTAGATATATTTCCTATTCTTTGGCATTCGTCACATGCCTTAACATACACTTGAGCATATTTGAACAAGGTGGGCCAGTAGAATCCTAAATGGAGGACTTTTGCTACTTTCCTATATCCACCAGATGTCCTCTATAAGACAAAGAATTAAATACTCAAAATTTGAGGGACTTCTTCTTCTAGTATGTGTATCCTATATTGACGATCTGCATATATCTTAAATAGAAGCGGGTCATCCCAATAATAGTTCTTTAGAACTCAAAACAACTTTTCTTCTGATTGTAAGCGATGTAGGGGGGTAACTGTCGACATGCTAAATAGTTACATATATTAGCGAACCATGGTAGGTTGGGTTCAATGGACTTGGCCATCATTAAGGCCTCGTCATCATAGTTGTTGTTAACTAGAAACATGTTTTCTTTAGTAATCACTATCTATGATCAGTGGTCGGAAACTAAAATTTCTATTCTGTTTTTATCAATAATTTTGTGATCAAACTCTTGCAATAGTAGAGCTCATCTTAATAGTCTAGGATTTGTATCTTTCTTCTGCATTAGATACTTGATTGCGCTATGATCTGTATACACCTTCACCTTTGACCCTATCAGGTAGGATCAAAATTTGTCAAAGGTGAACACAATCACTAACATTTCCTTCTTTGTGGTCATGTAGTTGATCTGAGAATCATCTAGTGTCTTGTTGGCGTAGCATATGGCATGGTGTTTCTTGTCTTTCCTTTTTCTCATGATTTCCCATGAAATAATCGCTAGCATCACACATGATTTCAAATGGCAGTTTCCAATCTAGAGCTTTCAATATTGGAACTGTTGTCAGATCATCCTTCATAGTGTTAAAGGCTTCAAGGTACTTTTCAGTGAAATCAAACTCAATGTCCTTTACTAGAAGGTTTTACAGAGGTTTTGAAATTTTTGAAAAATCTTTGATAAAACTCCTATAGTATCTGACGTGTCCCAAAAAAATTCTTACTCTGGTCAACAATTTGGGAGGCAGGAGCCTTGATATTGCCTCAATGTTGTTGAGGTCGACTTCAATTCCTTTCTCAGAGACTTTGTGTCATAAAACAATATCTTCTCATACCATGAAGTGACATGTTTCCCAGTTCACAACTAATTTCTTTTCTTCACACCTCTGTAGGACTCTAGATAAATTCTCGAGACATATATCAAAATCACCTTCATATACAAAGAAGTCATCCATAAACACTTCCATTATGTCCTCCAAGAAATCAGAGAACATAGAAATCATGCATCTCTACAAAGTGGCAGGTGCATTACATAAACCGAATGGCATTCTCCAAAAAGTGTAAGTGTTGTAGATATAAGTGAAAGTGGTCTTTTCCTGATCTTTAGGATGAATCAGAACTTGGTAGAATCTTGAATACCCATCTAAGAAATTGAAATAAGAGTGATGTGCCAACCTTTCCAGGACCTGATCAATAAATGGAAATTGGAAATGGTCCTTCCTTGTGGCAACGTTCAAATTCCTATAATCAATACACATATGCCAACCCATGATGGTACATGGTGACACTTCATCTACATTATCCCCCTTAACAACTATCATCCCTCCTTTCTTGGGTATGACATGAATTAGGCTAACCCAATTACTATCATTGATAAGGTATATAATTCTTGCATCATGTAGTTTTATGACTTCCTTCTTGACCACTTCCTTGAGCATTTGAATCAACTTCAGTTGTGATTGAACTAATGTCTTAGTTGCATCCTTCAAGTTTATCCTATGCATACAAAGAGTTAGGAATAGACCCTCAATATCTTTAATAGAATATCCTATCTCTTTTCTATGCAACCTGAGCTCATTTATCAATTTCTCTTCCTGGTCTTTAGTCAAAGTGGAATTTATAATAACGGTAATTCATACTTTAATCCCTCGGGAAGTTGTGTCAATTCAGGTTTAGGCTTTTGTGTTTCCTTTTCTTCTAAAGTTTGCTCCAGTAAAGCATACATTGTAGTCTCTATAGTGCCTTCTTCGTCATTGTAGTCTTCCTCCTGTTGGTTTAGATAATCCAGAATCTCCATTACCTATGGATCTTCCATGATGTGGCCTAGGTTGTTCAGAGCTCACATGAGTGGATCTACAGTAGCTTGGTCTTCTTGTACTTCTTCACAATACTGGGTGTATCTATACATGAAGTAGACCGACTCAAATAGAGAGGGTCCTCTCATATCATCTTGGACATAAAAATCAATATTGTCATTTTTTACACGAAGAGTGATAATCCCTTATGTGGCATTGATTAGTGTTCCACCAGTGGCAAGAAAAGGTCTTTTAAAGATCATTGGACATGTTGTGTCCTCAACTGTATCAATCACAATGATGTTGCACGGGATAAAGAACTATCCTATGTGAATCAGGACGTATTCTGCTACTCCCACTGACTTTGTGAAAGTATGATCTTCTAGTTGAATTCGCATTCCCATCTTCATCATGTTGGTGAGTCCAAGTCTCTGATACAATGTGAAAGGCATCAAACTGATGCTTGCTCCCAAATCTATGAGTCGCTTTCTTTCCACATTGTCTTCAACATTAAAGGGATAGTGAATGTACGAGGGTCCTTCTTCTTTGTCGACATCTTGTCTTAAACGGAAGCACTGGACATCTTGGCCAATTGCACTGTCTTGACATGATATCCTCTTGTTATTTTTGTGATGAGGGCCTTGAAGAACTTAGCATAGGTAGGCATTTCTATGACATCGTCCAAGAAAGGGACATCTAGGTGCAGTTTCTTCACGACTTCCATAAACTTCTCGTACCTCTTCTTAAGATGGGCCGTGATTTACTTGTACGGAAAGTGAACCCTTGGGGAATATGGATTTTTATTGGAAAAAAACTTCTTTTATTGGGTCTGATCCCCTTTCTTTTGCAGCTCCCTTCCCTTTTCCTTTTTCTTTAGGCTTGTCCTTCTTGGTAGACTCTTGCTCCTCAGGCATTTCTTCCATTGTAATTGGTTTAGGTTGTGCTTTACTACCGATGTCATTTTCTCTATCATCTTCCCCTTGTTTGTTTTATAGTACTTTTTTGGAGTGAAGGGTGTCCATCTTTGCAGTTTTTATATTAGAGGAGATCTTTCCTTGAGGGTTCTTTATCAGTTACGACAGTTTTTTCAGTTGTTGGTCAATTTGTCTGTGTTGTGTCTACATATCAGCCATTTGGGTCTGCATTGAAGTTAAGACACCTAAGTTGGTGATGGCTCTTTGGGTTACCTGGTCATTCACCGAGACCTGCCTTTTTGTGAAATCAAACAATTGAGCCATCATGTCAGGGTTGTCTTTAAGTTGACCTGGATCTTGATTTTTCCGGTATCTGTTCTTTTTTTGGCCCTGACCTTGCCCTTGGTTTTGGTAATTATTTCTATTTTGTTAGTAGTTGGTAGTTCTAGTGGACGTGGTTGGTCCTCGCCATCTCCCAAATCATGGCGTTGTTTTAGACGGACCACTTAGTTGATGGGAGTTTTCCACGGAATCCTTGTTTCCATAGTTGAAAGCAGGGTAATTTGGCCTCATAAAATTAACATAGGAGATATTCTAAGTATCTTCTTCTACCTCGATTTACTCCTCAGATTGAGTCTACATTCAATTATCAATTTCTTGACCTCCCTCGCCACATATAACACATTTCATTACTTTCTCTATAGATTTCATGTCTTTGCTTCCGGAGTCCTTTAGTTGCTTGACATTTGTAGCAATAATCTGGGTAGTGATAGTTTCTAAAGCCTTTGATTTAACAGAAGGTCCTTAGGGTGTCATCTTCTTTGTTGAACCTATGTCTCCTCTGTTGAAATATGTTAATTCCTACAGAGCATCAATGTTGTCAATAATCTTCGTAGTCTTCTTTCAGTTTTTACCTAAGAAATCGCTTCCTACAACAATGTTCTGCGAAGTTCTCTCAGCATACGTAAGAACGTTATAGAAAATTGTGACTAGGTGGCCTTTGTCGTAATTGTGATGTGGGAAGTTCCTTGGTATCGATTTATCATTAGGGTTATGTTTGATACCCCAATTCCCATGTCCACTGATCTAATGACTTAATAATCCTAGGTATAGCCATGATCATCAAACTCACCATACTATTGTATTATGAACACTTTTATCAAGTGTGTATGCATTAAATCATGGCCCTTAATCCTTGATTCTTCAGATGCATAATTTTCCATAGTAGAAACCTTAACTACTCATCATTATTATAATGATCACCTTAATTTCTCATCTTGTCCAACAATATCAGCTATTATGATAAAGAAATCATTTTTAGCGTATTCAAACATCTTATTATACAAATCTAGGGTTTGGATATATTAATCACCACTTTAACCCATAATTATACTACTTTTAGAACTAAAAGAATAATTAGGCTCTAAAACTATTTTATTTAGATTTGTATCATTTTTTCGATGAAAATGATATATAATATCCCTATATTTTGATTATCCTAGCATTTTCTAGACATTTTTACAAAAAGAAACAAATATACCTTGGACTCTGGGCCACGTGGCACCCTCCCATTGGTCCACGCTATTTAAGTCAGGGGGCACGGTTCACTTTGTGGTTCTCTCTTGGACCAGCTGACCATCACTTTGGTGTGGTTCGCTACTGGACCCAGACCGGCTCCTATCTCCGTCATATGATCTTCCGCATGCCCAGACGGTTCCGTCGCGCAGTGCCCCGCCCGAAGCCAGGGATGCCGATCGCCGCCGCCGCACTTCACCACCCTTTCCACCTCAGCAACCACTACTCCTTCCCCCCTCACAGACCTGCGTTGTCCCTCCTGTGGTTCCCGACTCACGCCTCCGCATGATGGCGTCTCTGCAGATGCAGACACACGATGTTGCCATCTTTGTTGCTTCGGCGCTCTTCCTGTCTTACCCTCTATCTCTCCTTGACTCGGAACAATGACTGGTATCCTACCCAGTGCCCGCTCTCTCACCGCAAGCCTGCTCCCAATTTGCCTCCTTGCTCCGTCTTTCCTTTCTCGCGAACCATGTTCCTCGGTGTCCAGCGGAGGTCGTCTCTTACCCACCTCGAGGGCAACCTGCCGCGAGAGAGTGAGGCTCCAGGCGGTGCTATCCTTCTCCATCTGATCCGCCCAACACTTCTGGGCCATCCAGGGTGGCTGACGCTTGTCCCTACGATCGGAGTTCCCTGGCAGCAGTCCGGCCAAGTCCTCTACCAGATAGGTGGTCGCCGATGCCACAGCCAGAAAGGGAAGACGTAGTTGAGAAAGCTATTTTGTAATCCAACACATGGTTACTCTGCGCTTCTGTATTAGTATTTATAATAAAAGATTTACATGAGTACACTGGACATGTTCGGTAAAGATCCGAAATATCAGCGATCCACAAATGATGGAGTTGTACAATCTAATAGAGTCCAAGTCTTGATGCCCACGATGCCGTAGATAGCGCAACAGCCGCGCTGCCTGTGGAATGTGTCAAATAGTAGTGACGTTGATTGCGTAACTAACTTAACACACCCCATCAAGTTTGTGTTGGAAAGATGTAATTTGCTCTTTAGCATTCTAGGAGCTCGTAGGGCTTTCGTCATTAGAGTAACGCTACCCATGCCCATGCCCGCTCCCCCACCCGGCAGCCCATCCAGATCTCGAGAAAATGTAACCAGCAACATTTTCCTAGAGACATTTGACCTGTAGCCGTTTTTGTATTACTACTAATGCAAAATCAATGCAAAGGACGTGCAAAGTGCAGAGAATATATCCACTGTAAGGAGTGGAATCCGAAAGGAGATCCACTCAAATGATATAATACAAGAGCCATGTAATAATAAAGCAGCGGAAATAAAACTATTACAAAGTTACTTCATAATTCATTAATACAATTGTTCCTCACCATAAAAGGTAGTTTTTACAAAAACTTGAACTAAGTACAACTAAGGCCAGTAGCAGAGGGTAACCCAGCCATTCCAAGCTATCCTTAAGTTCATGTCGTGTTAGCGATCTTTTTGAGCTCATGTCTTCCAATGTACCTAAACCTGGGTGGAAGGGAACATCACCCAGAACATAAGAAACAACAAAGAGGTCAGCAAAGGCTGAGCATGTACATATATAAAATACTTTGGGCATTATATAGGGTTAAAAGTACAAAAAGAGATGTTCCCACAAGAAAGGGGGCTATTTGCAATTAGGTATGTTCAAGAGAAAAGTAACAAAAGAAATGAAGCAAAAGAAATGAGGCATATTAAATTCAGATTACAAGCATGATAATAGAAGAGTGTCTTGCCATAATAATCATCCACAGATTCACATTAAAATAATAAATATTTGCATGCATAACAATGCAGACTAAATATACCTAAAATAGGGCCATAACACCATAGGATCATGGCCTAAAAATAAACAAGGGTGGAAACGCACACCCCGGGCGGAATATGCACGCCCTATATAAATATGGTTGTACATAAGTACCGCTATTCTAGATATTCTAGTCAAACATGTAGCATGCATAAAATAGAGTGGCAAGACTATCATTTTAGTCAATTTCAATTAAAAGACAATAAGGTAGGAGGGCCCGAAGACCCATAGGAACATAGCAATTTAAATATCATAGAAACAAAAGGAATTCATATCAGGAGCAATAAATGTCCAAGTATTTGGATTTTAAAAAGGGTTTACAATTCAAGAGATGCCTCATTAAAAGATGTATGGATTTCAGTCATTTAATGCCCAAAATAAAAATAGAGATTGTACATACCTTATGATCAAATCTAGATATTCAGTAACACCTCCTACGCACAGGGTCAGGGTTGTCTCAACCTAGTCATAATGTGTGTGCATCCAATTAATATAAAATGTATTAAATCTTTTACTTAGAAATCGACCCTACTGTCGGTTGTCAATCTGAGCGTGAAACCTGTCCCAATAAATCAGGCGTATTTTTATTATCTCAAAAACATATTTATTTGTATTTTTCTACTGAACAAATAATTAATTATGACTTTTATAAGTTTAAATCATTTTCTAATTAAGACAGAAAATTCGCTATGAAAAGACTGTGTTACCCCCGTATGATAACACGCTTAATAAAGGTGTGATGTCACGCAAACTGTGGATAAAATGGAAGTGTGGGATTTCAAGGTCAACCGAGTCAAACAAAACCAAAATTCCTATTTTGCCCTCTTAGGCGTGGCATGGACAACATAGGCACCATGGGTGAGACTGGGATTTTGCCCCAGGGATCCACCTCCCTGTGTCTCATGCCAATGGCGTTCTACATATGCTTGGGACCTTGAGACGAGCAATCATCATCGGCAATACCCTTCTTTTGCACTCCAGCAATCAGTCCCATTGTCCTCATCAGGGTTGCCCGGACACAGAGGTGCCTTGCTCGACTGCCTCCATGGTCCAGGGCCTGCACACGACTCGCCCACCATGGATGGGCACTAGAGGTGTTGTGTCCTCATGACAGAAGGGTCTCGTTGCAAACTAGTGTTGCCTTTGGGTCAGAGGTGTCACGTAGAAGAGGGGTTAGCAAAATCGGGTGAGATGCGACTGTGAGAGCGAGAAGACCAAAGGGTCGTCTGGTCATGGAACAACAGCGAGAACGGCAACATTATGGAGAGAGATGAGGACTCACAAGAACCAAGATGCAGCAATGTTCCTTGAATCATAGGAACTCGTCCAACAACACCCACGATAAAAGAGGGGTTTCCACATTTCAGGACCACCAGGCTTGCCTTCGGCGGTGCGGCGAAACAGAGCACGAGGGAGGCCCCTTGTCGATTGAGCAGGACAGGAAAAACCGCGGCGAAAAGAATACACGGAAAGGAAGAGCTATGGTCCTAGATGGTTACCTCAAGCATGATTGGATCGAGGTGAAGAGCACAGTAGTTGCTCGCCGTCCTCGCCGGAGAAGAAGACCAGTGTCGGCAGCGGCTCCAGAACGCCTACGCGAGCAATTGACTGAAGAGGACGGATTAGGGGGTGTCGTGGATCAATTCTGGAGCCGAAGAGAGGAAGTGGTGGCCCGGAGTGGGGGGGGGGGGGTCGGTGAGTTGGGAAAATGGTAGCGACGGCTGCTTGAGTGGTTGAAATAGGCATTTTTGCCTCAGGGTTCTTTAGAGTCCAAGTGAGGGGTCGATGGGCTCGCGTGGATGCGCCGAGTTCGTTGGCAGAGAAATCTCCACGATTCGGTCAGCCTAGCGAGGGAGAGCGACCACCAAAGAATCACTGTGTTGCACAGCCTGTTGGTCGCGAGAAGAGCGGAGGTAGGGGACGACTGAGTCTCGCTACCCGGTAACCCGGCTACCCGACCCGGGCACCCGCGTGATAGGAAAAATCCGGGCTTGGACCAAAGTCTAGGCTGTGACAATGAATTTCATTTAAGTCGACCCAAAACTTTGGTTAATGCACACATACCCTATTAGGGTCTAAAATAAGGGTGCATTTGATGTCCAAATGACCTCAAATTTTGAGGGTCGACTAAAAAGGACATGAGGAACTCAATTATGGGTCTAGATTTGGGTTTTGAGGTTACCTTGGCTGTAATTTTACCATTGTGCATTAATCATTCAATTAAAGTGGTGAACTTAGTCTAATAGTCAATTATGGTGAAACCTTCACCTAGACTCGATTCTCATCCTATCTGATATCCAAAAGTATCATAGCTCCCAAATCTAGGGTCAAGTAATCTAGATTATCCTTATTGTTTTTTAAGTTTTCCAATTCAGGTACTAAGGTAGCAATATCATATGACTTCATCTCTAAAGATCCCTAAATGAGTCAATCTAGGGTTTGAAGATCAAAATATGGTTTCGTCTATTCTAACACAGTGAAATATAGATATTCAAAGGTAGTCAAAGGAAAAAGGGGGAAATGAGATTGGATATCCATATAATCAAATAGGGGCCTAGAAGAATGAAGGATTAGCCTATATGTCTGGAATCGAGTATGTTACAACACTCCACCCCTTAAAGAGGATTTCATCCCCGAAATCCATCCAGTTGTGGTATGGTATGTGAAGTTATACTTTTAACCAAGTTATAAATTTCTAGTGTACTTAATGTAGGGGATCATAACATACTATTGATGTCACACTTATGGTCTACTCTCAAGGTGAAACTATATGTCTCCATGTGTCATGCATCCATTAATTTGATTATGGTAGATCTTGGGCTAGAAATTTTACAACAAGACCTAGGATTAGGTCAACCAATTTGTATCCATTAGGTCTACCTACAATGTTATCATAGTTTTGCCATTCTTTGATCACGATCCACATAATTTCTCTTGTAATCATCAAAATAATAACATTATCATTATCAACTACTCACCATCCTCATCATCATTATCAACATTATCATCATCATCATCATCATCATCATCATCCTCATTATCATCATCAACATATCATTAATAGTATTTATAATAATAGTCACTTTATGTACGATGTGCATATATGTCTTGTTTTCCTTCCAGTATTAGGGTTATATCTTAAATTGAAATATTTATAGATTTATCAAGGGGGTGAATTATGACGTGTCACATAACAACGACAACACATGTACTTTAATAGGTGCATTAGGGTTGGGGTGTAAGTTTAGGGTTTTGTTTTCCAACGGATTTTCTTGTTCCTATATCAACACTATAGTGTGTTGTATGAAACTTATTGAATTTCTCATTCATGAGTTAACTTTACTCATCACATTAGACATGTGTTGATTAATGTATAGTCAACCCCTTTACGCTTCTATTTATCATGGTCCCATGGGAAAGGTTTAGAAATTCCATCATACTTAGCATGTTCACCCTAGCCTATATTGTATAGTCATCCTCACCACTTAATTATTAGCAATATGGGGTATAGGATATTAATTTGAGCTTTAGTGAAGTTTTACGTTTACCCCTATCTGTCTCAATTACACCCTTTAAGGATAACTCAAGATAAAATTCTAAGATCCATTTTAATCATCAAAGTAACATGTAGGACGGTATGATCAGCAAGGCTCCTATGCAATTCCGAGTTTGGTAGCCTCTACATAGGTTTGACATTATTACTAGAAGTTATCCATGTTTTACTTATTACAGTTTTTATTACACCTGATTATTCCTTAAGTTAGTTTGATCCCTAACGAATAAAGTGTACAAAACTTCACCCCTTAAAAGGCTCAAACTATAACTTAGTGCATAATCTAGAGTGGCAAAAGGGTGAATCCACTATGTCTGATATATACATATGAACTAACTATGTCAGTCTTAGGCCTAGGATATTAGGGTTGAACATACCAACCAAGGGTACTTCACTAAAGAGATTCTCTACTATTCAACTTTCTTGTGGTGGTGACTTGGTTCCAAAACCATCGATAAAATCTGAAAACTTTTCTTTTGTACATATAAATTAATAATGAAAATAAGTTTGACGATGCAAAACTTACAGTGAAAAATCCAAAATTGGCGCCAAAATCAACCAGAGAACCAATTCACCACCACATACTATTATTTTATCATCACATCCTTTACTTAAAGGGTCTAATCCTTCAGACACCACATAGGGCATTTGGCTACACCTCAACTAGGTTTTTTTTTACATGGGAGGGAGAAGGGTTTCCTATTACGCATGGTCAAAATCATCAACCTTAACAAGGTAAGACATCCCCTCTTCCACATGTCATTCTTAAGCTTAATTGACACAACCTCATCACAAGACCTAAGGGAGTCATAAGGTCATCCAACCATTATAGGAAGAAAATTGAGATTTCCCAGTACTAGTTGTTTTACATTTATAGTGCCTTCTGAAGATAATGTAACCCTACGCGGTCAAGCTATTCATATTCAATCATTAAATAAACAAATCACACTATGTGATATGAGAGAGATGATTACTCATGGGTATCTACTAAAACTTGTAGATTTCTTAGTAAACTATAAATATGAGGCATGATAAGCTCAATGAAAATGGTATCCAATTCTTACATGGATTTAGGTAGATCTATGTGTGACATACTCCATATTGAAGTCAAGACATTCCTAAGTATAATATAGCTAATTGGTTCAATCACCTACTATCCATGTAATCATCAACATGTTTCCACCCATGCCATAGTTATATATATATGTCATCGATACATGCTTCCATACATACCAAGTTCTCCTAGTGGGCATATCTGAGACATGCTAGACAAACAACTAGAATAGGGCTCATAAGGGAATTAGGGTTAAGCCTATATACTAGTGTTCGATTCCACCTACATCTTAACACTAAACTATATTTCCATACAGTGGGAAAATTAAGTTTAATAACCAGAAGAGTCGACCCCTAGTTAGGGAAATTTATTTATCCATATGGGGTGTTGGATGAACTACGGTTCTAGAAATTAAAGTCTCAACCATTAGTGGTTTAGGGAGTGAAGGTGACCAATTTAATCATGGGTTAAACCCTAATTGGCATTCCACCACTAGCAATTGGGTGTATCAACAACCTCTAAGAGTCACCTATTTAATTAAGGGTCAACCTAGGATAACTTGAAATAGTCAAGTTACCGACTGCTTAGGCTCTGATACCATCTTGTAAGGAGTGGAACCCAAAAGGGGATCCACTCAAATGATATAATACAAGAGCCATGTAATAATAAAGCAGCGGAAACAAAACTATTACAAAGTTACTTCATAATTCATTAATACAATTGTTCCTCACCATAAAAGGTGGTTTTTACAAAAACTTGAACTAAGTAAAACTAAGGCTAGTAGCAGAGGGTAACCCAGCCATTCCAAGCTATCCTTAAGTTCATGTCATGTTAGCGATCTTTTTGAGCTCATGTCTTCCAATGTACCTAAACCTGGGTGGAAGGGAACATCACCCAGAACATAAGAAACAACAAAGAGGTCAGCAAAGGCTGAGCATGTACATATATAAAACACTTTGGGCATTATATAGGGTTAAAAGTACAAAAAGAGATGTTCCCACAAGAAAGGGGGCTATTTGCAATTAGGTATGTTCAAGAGAAAAGTAACAAAAGAAATGAAGCAAAAGAAATGAGGCATTCTAAATTCAGATTACAAGCATGATAATAAAAGAGTGTCTTACCATAATAATCATCCACAGATTCACATTAAAATAATAAATATTTGCATGCATAACAATGCAGACTAAATATACCTAAAACAGGGCCATAACACCATAGGATCATGGCCTAAAAATAAACAAGGGTGGAAACGCACACCCTGGGCGGAATACGCACGCCCTATATAAATATGGTTGTACATAAGTACCGCTATTCTAGATATTCTAGTCAAACATGTAGCATGCATAAAATAGAGTGGCAAGACTATCATTTTAGTCATTTTCAATTAAAAGACAACAAGGCAGGAGGGCCCGAAGACCCATAAGAACATAGCAATTTAAATATCACAGAAACAAAAGGAATTCATATCAGGAGAAATAAATGTCCAAGTATTTGGATTTTAAAAAGGGTTTACAATTCAAGAGATGCCTCATTAAAAGATATATGGATTTCAGTCATTTAATGCCCAAAATAAAAAAGAGAGTGTACATACCTTATGATCAAATCTAGATATTCAGTAACACCTCCTACGCACAGGGTCAGGGTTGTCTCAACCTGGTCATAATGTGTGTGCATACGATTAATATAAAATGTATTAAATCTTTTACTTAGAAATCGACCCTACTGTCGGTTGTCAATCTGAGCGTGAAACCTGTCCCAATAAATCAGGCGTATTTTTCTGATCTCAAAAACATATTTATTTGTATTTTTCTACTAAACAAATAATTAGTTATGACTTTTATAAGTTTAAATCATTTTCTAATTAAGACAGAAAATTCGCTGTGAAATGACTGTGTTACCCCTGTATGATAACACGCTTAATAAAGGTGTGATGTCACACAAACTGTGGAGAAAACGGAAGTGTGGGATTTCAAGGTCAACCGAGTCAAACAAAACCAAAATTCCTATTTTGCCCTCTTGGGGGTGGCATGGACAACATAGGCACCATGGGTGAGACTGGGATTTTGCCCCAGGGATCCACCTCCATGTGTCTCATGCCAATGGCATTCTACATATGCTTGGGACCTTGAGACGAGCAATCATCATCGGCAATACCCTTCTTTTGCACTCCAGCAATCAGTCCCATTGTCCTCATCGGGGTTGCTCGGACAAAGAGGTGCCTTGCTCGACTGCCTCCATGGTCCAGGGCCTGCACACGACTCGCCCACCATGGATGGGCACTAGAGGTGTTTTTTCCTCATGACAGAAGGGTCTTGTTGCAAACTAGTGTTGCCTTTGGGTCAGAGGTGTCAAGTAGAAGAGGGGTTAGCAAAATCGGGTGAGATGCGACTGTGAGAGAGAGAAGACCAAAGGGTCGTCTGGTCATGGAACAACAGCGAGAACAGCAGCATTATGGAGAGAGACGAGGACTCACAAGAACCAAGATGTAGCAATGTTCCTTGAATCATAGGAACTCGTCCAACAACACCCACGATAAAAGAGGGGTTTCCACGTTTCAGGACCACTAGGCTTGCCTTCGGCGGTGCGGCGAAACAGAGCACGAGGGAGGCCCCTTGTCGATTGATCAGGACAGGAAAAACCACGACGAAAAGAATACATAGAAAGGAAGAGCTATGGTCCTAGATGGTTACCTCAAGCGTGATTGGACCGAGGTGAAGAGCACAGTAGTTGCTCGCCGTCCTCGTCGGAGAAGAAGACCAGCGCCGGCAGCGGCTCCAGAACGCCTACGCGAGCAATTGACTGAAGAGGACGGATTAGGGGGTGTCGTGGATCAATTCTGGAGCCAAAGAGAGGAAGTGGTGGCCCGGAGTGGGGGGTCAGCGAGTTGGGAAAATGGTAGCGATGGCTGCTCGAGTGGTTGAAATAGGCGTTTTATCCTCAGGGTTCTTTAGAGTCCAAGTGAGGGGTCGATGGGCTCGCGTGGATGCGCCGAGTTCATTGGCAGAGAAATCTCCACGATTCAGTCAGCCTAGCGAGGGAGAGCGACCACCGAAGAATCACCGCGGTGCACAGCCTATTGGTTGCGAAAAGAGCGGAGGTAGGGGATGACTGAGTCCCACTACCCGGTAACCCAGCTACCCGACCCGGGCGCCCGCGTGACAGGAAAAATCCGGGCTTGGACCAAAGTCTAGGTTGTGACAATGAATTTCATTTAAGTCGACCCAAAACTTTGGTTAATGCACACATACCCTATTAGGGTCTAAAATAAGGGTGCATTTGATGTCCAAATGACCTCAAATTTTGAGGGTCGACTAAAAAGGACATGAGGAACTCGATTATGGGTCTAGATTTGGGTTTTGAGGTTACATTGGCTGTAATTTTACCATTGTGCATTAATCATTCAATTAAAGTGGTGAACTTAGTCTAATAGTCAATTATGGTGAAACCTTCACCTAGACTCGATTCTCATCCTATCTGATATCCAAAAGTATCATAGCTTCCAAATCTAGGGTCAAGTAATCTAGATTATCCTTATTGTTTTTAAGTTTTCCAATTCAGGTACTAAGGTAGCAATATCATATGACTTCATCTCTAAAGATCCCTAAATGAGTCAATCTAGGGTTTGAAGATCAAAATATGGTTTCGTCTATTCTAACACAGTGAAATATAGATATTCAAAGGTAGTCAAAGGAAAAAGGGGGAAATGAGATTGGATATCCATATAATCAAATAGGGGCCTAGAAGAATGAAGGATTAGCCTATATGTCTGGAATCGAGTATGTTACATCCACCTACCCACATATATTTAATTCCATCACGAGTTATAAAAAACATTCAAATTCAAATTTTTGAATCTCGTATATAGTAGCAAATCTCCTCAAACATCCCCTTCCTGTTTATTTCCGCCAAGTACAGTACTCACTCTCTTACTTTTTATTTAAGTTTGTCAAAATTACAGTACAGTACCTACAAAATTATTTCCGCCAAGTACAATACTCACTCCCCCTCCCTATTCATTTCCGCCAAGTACAGTGCTCACTCCCTTACTTTTGATTTAAATTTATCAAATTTACAGTACAGTACCTACCAAATCAGTTCAGTAAGTACAGTACCCCATTATGATTTTCATTTCTGTAAGAAACAAAAGTCCAGTACCCAGAAAACCATTAATCACTTATACAATTCAACAATAAGTACAGTACCTAATTATTATTCTCATATCAGTAACAAACCTAATTACGCTACTCAACAAGACATTAGTCACCCATGTGGTCCATTTTCAAGTACAGTACCCAAAACTATTTGCATGACTAGAAGTACAATATCCCACTATGATTTTCATTTTAGTAAGAACTAAAAGTACAGTACCCAACAAACCATTAATCACTTATAAAATTCAACAATAAGTACAGTACCCAATTATTATTCTCATATTTGTAACAAACCTAATTCATATGTATTGTATTTGTATCAGAGGGGCGGAACTAGTTCAACATGAACAAATAGTACGTAAAATACTTACTCAGTGATGGGAGGAACTGGTTCAACATTAACAAATAGTACGTACAGTCTTTACTCAGTGCTGGGTAGAACTGGTTCAACATGAATAAATGGTATGTGCAGTACTTACTCAGTGATGAGCGGAAATGAATAGGGAAGGGGATGATTGAGGTGATTTGCAGCTATATACGAGATTCGAAATAAAAATGGAGGGAATCATTAGAGGTAAATCAAAGTTTGAGGAAAAATACAGGTGGTAGATTCATTTTTTGTGGAGAGATAATCATCTCTTGCATGGATTTTGCATGTAGAGACATGTAGAATAAGGTGGTTGCAAATATGTTTTAAATGGTAGTGGGGAGCAGCAGGTATTCCCGAGGTCCGGGTAGGCGCCCGGGTGGGGCAGCGGACATGTCCAGAATTTCTCTTCTATATCTGTCGGTTGGTCCTTGCTGGACATGTATCGTACTTGTAAAAGTTTGGAGGCAACTTGTTCTCAGACGAAGTGAAAATTGACTTGAATGTGTTCCATTCTTGCGTGAAAAATTAGATTGGTAGTAAGATACGTAGCTTTAAAATAATTACACCAAAGTGTGGACAGTTGACGATACGGAAAGCCCAATTCAGTCAGTAGAGATTGTAACCAAATAAGTTCTACGGTTGTATTAGTCAATGCCTTATATTTGGACTCTGGCGAGGATCGGAAACTGTGCATTGTTTACGGCCAGCCCATGAGATCAAATTATTCCCAAGAAGAATTAAATATCCACCTGTAGATTTACGGTCAACAGTGCAGTCTGTCCAATCTACATCTGAAAAAGAATGAAGGACCGGAGAGGTGGATGTAGTGTGAGTGATTGGCAACGAAAGGTTACTTGTGTTTTTGAGGTAGCGGAATATTCGTTTCATGGCTTGCCAGTGTGAAGTGGTAGAAGCACTCATGAATTAACAAACTTTGTTTACGGGTTTACGGAAAATGCAATGTCGGTCCTAGTTAAGGTGACATATTGTAAGGCTTCAACTATTTGGCGATTGAGATGATGGTCAGAAAAAAGATCAACATTAGGCGGGGAGAGCAAAGTGGAGGGAGATAAGGGTGTGAAAATTGATTTTACACCGTCCATGTGAGAACGAAGGAGAAGATTGGTGATGTATCGCCGTTGGAAAAGAAGCATGCCATTAGCGTTAGTAGTGGGAATAACCTCAATTCCGAGGAAGTAATGTAGGGGCCCAAGATCTTTTAAATAAAAGGATTTTCACAAGTTATTGACAAAGGGGACCAAGTTTGCTGTGACGGATGTTGTTCCCGTTGCTGTAACAGGCACATCTCATCCATACATTCCAGTGGCGGATCCAGAAATTGATCGTAGGGGGGGCTGAGTTAGTTGAGTATTACTAAAATTATTGATCCAGAAATTTACAATATGTGGTACTTAGATGAATTATCATCAAAGTGGGGATGATATGTGCACAAACCAACGTTGTTGATGTCCAAATCATAGTCAAACTTGGACCCGTAACTTACCTAAATTCTTATTTTTAAAAAACAAATCACTTCTAATATATTGAAAATTTTAAATATATTGACGCCACATTTCCTCATAATCTTGATCCATGTTTGAGTCTGAAACCGACATGGTTCATTATTTCTTTTGAACATAGTTCATCATTTTCTAACTATGTAGAAAGAATGATATTGATGTTCTTAACAAGTGTTCAATCCAAATATTAAAAAAATTACATCTGTGGAAAGACATCGAGAATACAAAATAGTGAGAAAACTATGGTATAGTACATCAATGTAGATTCATATAAAGATTTTACACACATGTACAATAAGATCAAACCTGACTAAGAATTTCATATCATTTTTGTTTCTTTTTTCTTCTTCTTTTATGGCTTATCTTCTTATCACGTAATAATTACAAATATTTATTTTACCTTCTCCACAAAAATAGCAATATAAAATATTACTAATTACGTCTTAGCCACGTACTTGAGAGAAGGAATATTGTTAAATTATTAGGAAAAAGAGGGGGAAAATGTCTTGGTGAAGATTTAAACTTGAATTGACTATATATATATATATATATATATATATATATATATATATATATATATATGTTAACATAGTTCATCATTTTTTTTAATATGTAGAAAGAATGATATTGATGTTCTTAACAAGTATTTGACTCAATATTAAAAAAATTACATCCACAGAAAGATACCGAGAATATAAAAATAATGAAAAAACTATGGCACATTACATCAATGTAGATTCATATAAAGCTTTTACTCACAAGTACAATAAGATCAAACTAGACCAAGAATTTCACATCCTCTTTCTTTCATTTTTCTCCTTTTATGGCTTATCTTCTTATCACATAACAATTGCAAACATTTATTTTACCTTCTCTAAAAAATAGCAAAATAAAATATTACAAATTACATCTTAGTCACATGCTTGAGATAAGGAATTTTCCTAAACAATTAGAAAAATAGAGGGGGGAAATGTTTTGGTGGAGATTTGAACTCTGGTTGACTAGATAAAATAAATAAAGATTCAACAGCTGAGCTAAACTTTTCAATATATAAACTAATAGACATTGTTATATATATCTCTATTTCTAACGGACAAACTAGCTTTTAAAAAAATGAACGGGCTGTGGAGGGATTGGAACCCGGGCCTGTTACTTAGATACAAGGAGAATAGGCCATCTCAGCTGAGGTAAACATATAATTATATGATTAGTGAACATTATTATATATATATATATATATCTTTCTAACGTACAGCTAGATTTTTTCCTAAAAAAGTTGAAGACAACGAAGATTGGAACACAGGCCTGCATGTTAAACACAAGCGGAGCAAACCAACTCAGCTACGTTCACTATTCGAATGGTGTCTGAATCTAATTTTATATATTGCTTTCTGTGATAGTTATGTTGTAATTCTAACTACATGTAAATTATTTTTTAGATTGGGAGGGGGGCTAGAGCCCCGACAGCCCCCCCCCCCAGCTACGCCCCTGATACATTCATGAGAGATGAGGAAAGTGATATATGAATGTTAGATGGATGTATGGTCAGGATATACTCGTCACAGCAGTTGTAACAGCAGATCTAACAGTAGATTTGGTCGCTTGACAAAGGTGGTGATAAATGTTGGACGGCTGTCGGTGAGTATAATATCATCCACATAGACCAAAGCATAAACATGGATATCGTTTTGATGATAAATAAATAAGTAGGCATCGGTTTTAGAGGCAACAAAATCGTATGACGAAAAGAAGTCATAATGTTTGTGAAACCATGCACGGGGTGATTGTTTGAGCACATAAATTGACTTGTGGAGATGACAAACATGATTAGGGTAATTAGGGTCGATGAAACCAGGGGGCTGAGACATGAAAACTTCTTCTTGAAGGTCCCCATGAAGGAAGGCATTACGGATGTCAAGTTGACAAATTTGTCAATGCCCGTGTAACGGCAAGGGAGAGAACAACATGTATGGTGGTAGGTTTAATGACAGGGTTAAAAATTTCTATGCAATCCACACCTTCATGTTGATGATACCTTTTGCTACAAATTGAGCTTTGTGATGCTTAAGGGACCCATCAACATGACATTTGTTGTGAAAAACCCATTTAGAGCCTACCACGTTCATATTCGAGTGTAGGAGAACAAGAGACCAGGTGTCAGAGGGCATGTATTTCATCCGTCATAGCCACGTGCCAAGGTGGTAGTTTATTAGCTTCTATGAAACAGGTGGGTTCTGGTAGAGTGGGAGACGTGGAAACGGCATAAATGAGAGTGTGGCGTGTAGAAAGTAAGGCTCTCAAGTGATGGATTTCGGCAAGTTTGCGATAGTTAATTTTTGGTTGATTGCGTAATTGGTAGGAGGTTGTATTTGGTGGGTGTATAGTCTGGGGTTGGCGAGGTTGTAAAGGGGATGAGTTATCAATAGGAGTTAGTGAAAGTGGGGGCAAAGCAGTAGGTGCATGGGAATTCGGGATGGAGGTGTTGCTGGGTGGTGTCGATTGGCTTGGAGGTATTTACGGGTGTGGAAGCGGAGGCACTGGTCTTGGCGGTGGTATTTCTGATAGGGGAATAGATAGCCACGGTGTTTGAGAGGCGGGTGGTGGTTGTCCAAGGATAGAGGTGTGAAATGGAAAAATAATTTCATCAAATGTGTCATGTTAAGCGACATATAAGCGGTGAGTGGGCGGATGGAAGCAACGATACCCAAGTTGTGTTGGCGAGTAACCAACATCAGTGGGGCAGTAACCCAGAAAAATGCAAGGTGATGTAGTACAGTATTCAAATTTATGCTTTGATTATGGACAAGTTATTGGATAGGCAGCACAACCGAACACTCTTAAGAATTGGTAATTGGGTGAGGTATTAAACAATACTTCATATGGAGAGTGATCACCAAGGAGGGGTGTAGTACATCGGTTTATTAGGTAGGTAGAGTATCAAATGCAAAAGTGCCAAAATAATTTCAGAACAGAGGCATGGGCAAGAAGAGTGAGTCTAGTGTCGGATTTTACGTTCCGCAATACCATTTTGTTCATGAGTGTGAGGGCATGAGACACGATGGTTAATGCCATGAATAGAAAAATGCGAGGCAAGAGCCTAATTTTTACAACCCCCGTCAGATTGAACAAGTATTTTAGTTTGAAAATGACGCTAGCTCAACCTGTGCTTGGAAACGTACAAACGTAGCAGTGACATCGGATTTATTTTTAAGAGGAAATACCCAAGTAAATTTAGAATAATCATCAACAAATAAAACAAAATAACGATGTCCATAGTAACTGGGCAACGGGGTAGGACCCCATACATCAATAGAAATTAACTGCAAAGGAGAGGAAGAAGGAGACAAAGTGGGCTTTAGAGATAAACGTGATGATTTTACCATACAACATGCGGGACATTTCATTTAAAGCAAAAGATGACAAACATGGGAAGTTGTAGTGGCGGAGAATGTGACGAAGCATTTTTCACATGGATGGTCGAGGTGTAAATGCCACTGAAGTGGAGAGACACAGTCTATTATTAGATGAATACGTGAAGTGGAGGTTGCAGAACGAATGGAGTACAACCCGCCTTTAGTCGTTCCTTGGAGGAGTTGGCGGTGGGAGAAGTGGTCCTTCACAAAACAAAAATTAGGATGAAATTCAAAGTAACAATTATTTTCTTTGGTAAAACGCTGGACAGAAAGAAGTGGATTGCGAATAGAAGGAACATGAAGCACGTTAGAAATACAGAGCTTTTTGGATGTAGTGGAAATAGATGAATCACCAATGTGAGAGATTGATAGACATGTACCATTACCTACGTGCACATGATCAGATCAGCCCCATTATAAGGCTGTGAGGACTACAGTTGTTGGAGTGCAGTCGTTACATGGTGAGTTGCACCGATGTCCGGGTACCATTCTTCAAAGGATGGTGGTGGTGGTGGGACCATGTTGAAAGAAGGAGGCGTCGTGGTAGCATGAGCCTGTGGAGATTGACACACTTGATGGCGATAGCGCCAGCGATATGGCATGTGGCCATGGACACCGCATACGAGACAAGGATCCTAACGGGGGGCAGGGGCACGGTCGCACCTGCGTCCACAAACTCAAGTACTAGGAGATCCAAAAGTAGCATGGCTTGGAATTGAACCATTTCTCCCAAGGGAGAGATTGGCAACAGGCAGCAACAATGTTTGTTGAGTATGCATGCGGATTTCTTCACTGGTAAATAGATTGTGTAGCTTCGAGTAAGATACCGGCTCGAAGCGTGCAGAGAGAGTGGAGACTAAGGCTCTGAAGTTAGAGCTAAGAGTGTTGAATATGATTGCATTGAATGTGGCTAGAGGAGCCTTGTGTCACAGTCAATGAGGGACCACTGCATCCAAGATGGAGGGAATGCCTGATGTGATCCCTTACATGGGTTTTGGATGAAACCCTAAATTTAGGAGGTGAAGGACGATGGAGGGGAGAGGGAGTATCTTGATGAGAGGGGTAGAGTCTACACCGGTGTTTATATACACACACGAGTAGATGCACCTTTACTCTGATCTTGCCTTTACAAGCTTGATTCCTTCTCTCTTAATCATTTTCTAATTCTTTTGTGTACTTACCATGTATTCAGTTGCATGATTTTAACCAAAGTATTTTTATTATTTTCCTTTCATTGGTATATTTCCCTCTTTCTTCTTTGACTAGATACAATTTTGGTATAGCAATTACCATCACTTCCTTTCCATTTAAAAGATCTACTTTTACTCAATTATCCAAAATCAACTAGGAAATAATATTTTTCTTATTATTATTCTCCTTCTCTCTCACAGTTACTAATGGAAAATCATGTTTATTTGTCAATGTTTAATTGATTTCCCATATATAAATTCATATATCCATTACTTAATTGCCAATTGTACCTAATTGGCACACAAAAAGCTACAAAGGAAAGCATACAAATACACATCACATTATTGGTTCATTGGATCATGAATTCTAGATTATTCTTCTACCACTCTCTCTCTCTCTCTCTCTCTCTCTCTCTCTCTCTTTGATATATTCCTCCCAATTAATTATTATTCCTTAGAAACTCACTAATGCATTTCTCATACATAACTAGTAAGTTGGAATTTGTTGGGATGTCTTCTCATACAAAACATGCTCCTTTAAAAATTTATTTGAAGTAATACTATTATTATCTCAGAGAATATCATTTTCTCTCAATTTTTAGAATTCTCTTTCTTTTCAAAATTATTTTCAAACATAGAAAGGTTAACTCGAGATAATGTTATTTGATGTCTCAACTTTGTGTTGCCACTCTTAGCTAGATAAGTTTTCTCTTAATTATCCAAAATACCATGCACCTTGTTTTCTTTTAGAGACTTGCTTTCTATTTCATATCGAAAGCCCTTGTTATTATGCATGTACAAATTTCTATATTTATTTATATCATGCCAAAAGCACCCATGCCACAAAGGTTATTTATAATTCCACCAGTATACCATTCTAGAATTTACAAATCAATTTATTTATATTATTCAATATTACCAAAATTGATTATATAACACTCCCCCTATCAATGTAATGCCACACCAAGAGCATGATCCTCCATTCTACATGCATCATCTACATGTCCATTGTATCATCCTTCTTCCTCATCTGCATTTTTTCTAGAAGAAGTATTGAGAGTGACCTTCTCTAACTGGGAGTTGTCATTATGCACCTCATTGTCCTTTCAAATTGAATCATGCATTTTAGACATGTGGCTATTCTCGTGATCGCTTCTTGTTGACATTGCCCTTCCTGTCTTTAGACATCATCCCACTATCCCCAGTATATCTTTTGAACCTTTCTCTGATACCACTTGTTAGGGATTGTGGTGGGCAAGTGATGATACACTGTAAGACTCAAGGTACAAGATTAACATGAAAAACTATTTCCAATACAAGGAGAGAAAAAGCACGAGACAATATCGATCAACAAACACTATGTAACCCAAATTACAATTCACACTGCCTAGATTTAATGACCCCTAAATCTGAGAAGCTCCCCCTCCCCTCACGAGAATAAAGATAATGATGAACAGAATAGCACCCAATGTGTATAAACCCTCCATTTTAACTTTTTCTCTTCACGACACCACTGTCGCTGTTGGGGATTGATGGTTACCACTATGACCACTGATTGGGTTGCATCTTCTCCTAACGAGGTCATCTACCTCATCTCCATCTGCGATACTCATTCTAGTGGGCACCTCCAACTAGGATCCGATGTACCGTCAGAACTCTCTCTGCCTGAGAGAGTCGATATGTATCCTCTGCTAATCGGACAGATCATCATCGTTACCATTGTCATTATTATAACCATCAGCTGATGAGCATCTTCCTCTTCTAGGATCCTCCATCATGGTCTATGTTGACGTGACAACATCAACAAAGTGCCATCAACTGATGTGAATCCTCCATTACGTGGGCCCACCTCCGTTGTCGATGTACTACCGTTGTGTTGTCGACTGCAACCGCTACTCCACTTCAATGCAAAGCCATTGACCCTCTCTCATTCATGAGAGATCAGTTTTGTTGGTGCATCCAATGTGTCACCAACTGTCAGCCGCTACTTCGCTCCCTCCCTTACTACAAGAGAGCACCATCAGTTGTTATTGTTCTCTAACTCTTCTACCACAGAAGGCACCAACAACCAACAACTGGTGGAATTACACACCAACATGTGGGATATCTCAATGGCCTCCTCCAGGGCCTCTATTTATAGGCCTCCATGCACGTAGATGTAACTAGAAATTCTAGTACAAGTCCTAGTTCAAATCCTAGTCTAACTCCAAGTTGCGTATAAAGAATCATCCTCTTTCCTTCTTGTTTCCTCTTTGATTTGACTCATATTAGGATTGACAACACAAAATACCAACTCTTATTAAGTTTTATTTCAATTAGAAATGGGCCAGAACCTTTTGTATCCCAGCAAATTCATATCAGAAAAAACTACTGGGTTCATACTTTTAGAAACTCTCAAAAAGACGAGTGGGTAGTTGGGTTTAGACCAGACTATGTGTAACACTACTATATAAGAGATGTCTCTTATTCCCCGAAAAATAATATGTATGATGACAGCTAATATTTGGTGTGTTTTGAACAATTCAGAGCAAATATATAAAACCTCAAGTTAAAGAGCACAACAATAATTATTTGAATGAGTGGTTGGTAAAGATCATTTTCCCGACTTCTATGTTCTGTTATTTATATATTTGATCTCGAGAAAAAACTTTCACACTTAAAGGGCATATACGGCAGAACCACACCTCCACCGCAGAAGTTGCGGTCACAAGAAGAAATATTGTAGGAAATAGAATCTAAAAGCACTGTAAAAAGAGCAAGCATAATTATGTCAAGAAAGTAATTGCCATCCAAAGATAAACAAGGATGATTAGTCCAAATTGAGGACCGACATGAAGGTGGGGAAGTGTAAAAATCCTTCTCTCCATGTAGTACTTTTTGGGATGTTTGGTTTCACATATTTTTATGGATTTAATAAATTCAGGATTGCTAAAATATGGGATTGGGATTATATGGAATTTAGATCATCCAACAAAGTAAAAGTTCAATTTTGACTTGCAGGATGAACTGAAGAAGGTATTTCATGGATGAGAGAGGACGAATGGTAGATAAAAACAGATCACGATGAGAAAGGAATGGCAGAAGAGAGAGGTCGTTTGACAAAAGGAGGAAAAAGAGGACTGGCCGTGAGCGGCTGAGGACGGACTGGCTCTGAGCGGCCGAAGACAGAGGCACCAGCTAGAGTAAAAAACAGACTCACGGGTGGAAAAGAAACGTGAAGCGAGCGCTTTCCAGTTGGAGGACGGCGTCCAACAGATTTGAGGTGGAAATCAATATCATGGACTCACTGTATAAATCAAAGTCCTGCATTTTTAGGTTTTTCCTTCTCCAACTAATCAAACTTAAAATTTTGGATGTTGTGTTTACAAAGCCAATCCGATATAGCTACATCCGGCTAAATAAAAGTCCCCTATATCTCTACATATTTTCTATTTCATATTTAGCTTCTAATTTTGGATTTGATATATTGTCTAAGTTCAACAATTACCCATAGGGTCTAAAAGTAAAAAAGAAGTTCTACCAATATGACTTATTATATTTTAGTTACCACTTGAATTATCCAATGTTGATCTTATTATATTGTATAAACATTTGTGTAGAACTTGACCTTGGTGAAAAGGTTTTGGTAACAACAAAATTATGAGACGCCAATTGTCACTATTTGCTTTAATATCACTAATAAACAATAGTCTGATTGAATACGTTGAACTTGTTTGCATGACCTATAAGAGATGTCTCTTGTTCTGATCAAATGGTAACCTAAATGACGACAACTAATATGTTTACATGTTTTGAACAATTCAGAGCAAATATATTAAGAACCCCAAGTTAAAGAGCACAACAATAATTATTTGAACGAGTGGTTGGTAAAGATGTGTCCTGACTTCTATGTTCTGATTGTTTTTTTTTGTCTTTAGAAGAAACTTTCACACGTACAAGACATATACGGCAGAATCACTTGTCCACCGCAGAAGTCGCGATCACAAGAAGAAATATAGCAGAGAATAGAATCTAAAAGCACTGTAAGAAAAGCAAGCATAATCATGTCAAGAAATTAATCGCCATCCAAAGAGAAGCAAGGATGCTTAGTCTAAATTGTCGACCGACTTGAAGGTTGGTAAGAGTAAAAGTCTCTCTCTCCACGTCGCACTTTATCTCTCATTTTTATCCTTCATATTTAGCTTCTAATTTTGAACTTGATACATTGTCTGGATTCCACAATTACCCATAGGGTCTAAAAGTAAAAAATGTTCTACTAATATGACTTATTATATTCTAGTTGCCACTTGAGTTAACCATTGTTAATCTTATCAGCACTAGATAAACATCTGTGTAGAACTAGACCTTGGTGAAAAGCTTTTGGTAACAACAAAACTGTGAGGCACCAATTGTCACTTCGTTATATTTGCTTTAATATCACTAATGAACAATAGTTTGATTGGATACGTTGAACTTGTTTGGATATGCTAGCCCATGCTTTGGTTGAAAGTGGGTTAGAGTTTGGGCAAAAATGAAACTTTTGCTTGGGTCAAATCAGTATTTGAATTGATTGGAATGATTAGAAGAAAAAAAACTCCAACCTCAATTGTATATGGCAAGCATAACAAGTGGGTTTAACCTGTAAAAACCTGGAAACAACATATGAGTGACTCTCTATTAATGCTTGGACTGCTTGTCGTACGTTTCTCTCATGACCCAGAAGACATGTGGTTTGTCTCTTGTTCCCGACTAGATGGTAAACTAATAATGATCGTTTTGAAAATTCTAATGATTTCGAAACATTCTGACAAACTATATGACGGCGGCTAACATGTTCCTATGTTTTGCAGAGCAAACATATAAGAACTACAAGTTAAAGAGCACACCAATAATTTATTTGAACGAGTGGTTAGTAAAGATCTTGTCCTCACTTTTATGTGCTGAATATTTATATTCTTGTCTCAAGAAGAAACGTTCACATTTACAAGACACATACGGAAGAACCACACCTTCACCACAGAAATTGCGATCACAAGATAAAATATTAGAAGGCAATAGAAACTATAGCACTACAAGCAAAGCAAGCATGGTCAGCTCAATAAAGTAATCGCTAACCAAAGAGAAGAAATGATGCTTAATCCAAATCAAGGACCGACTTGGAGGTGGGAAAGAGTAACAGTCCCACTCTCAACGTAGTACTTATATCTCTACATCTTTTTTCCTTGATATTTACCTTCTAAGTTGGACTTGATAGATTATTTGCATTCAACAATTACGAATAGGGTCTATCTGCAACAACCCTATTTGCCCCTCATATGCGTCGGCTCCGGAAGCTCTGTGATGAAGTCGGGCAGCCACGCATACTGCACATCTCTAGATCCCTTAATAGAATAGCGGATCGTATAGCTCGTTTTTCTGTTACCATTAGTTCAGCTTTTACTTTTACAAATAATGTGCCCCCGTGGCTTTGTATGAACCTTGATGTTGATGTTGTGAACTTTCTGCCCGCAGTGGAGAGCGGGGTGAATACAATCTGATCTCTACATTCCCATAAAAAAACAATTACGAATAGGGTCTAAAAATAGAAAAGAAAAGTCCTACCAATCCGGCTATTAATTTATCCAATATTAATTTTACAAGAACCAAGAAAACATCTGTTATAGAACCTAGACCTTGGTGAAAAAGTTTTGGTAACAACATAACTGTGAGGCTCCAATTCTCACGTCATCTATTTGGGGTTTAGTTGGCTAATAGTATTTATTTTCTTTATAATATTTGCTTTAATATCACTCATACATAATAGGTTAATTGGATATGTCGAACTTGTTTAGATATGTCAAACCATGCTTTGGTTGAAACTGTTTTAGAGCTTACGAAATGATCAAACCTTAGCTTGGATCAAATTACTATTATGATGGATTGAGTTGAATTGATTGCATTCTAGCAAATATAATAGAAAACCCAGCCCCAATTTTAATTGTGAGGGTAAAAGGGGTTTTGTGATTCTAAAGCCTATAAAAATACATAAGTTTCAATTGATCACAACACTTTTGGTATTCTATATCTCCAGTTATGGAAATTTAACCGCCCAAAAAGAAGTGGGCAACAATACTTTGCAAGTATTTCCTTGGGAAAATTCCAACTTACAAAGTAAATCTATGTGACCATCGCTAGATCTCCAAGCTCATGAGATAAGATACACCTAAATCCATATAATCATACAAGTTGTTTGATCAATTATTTGTTCCCAACTGCAGTTTGGAAGGAAAATCGGGCGACCACTCGTATTGGGAAAATAGATGAGTTTATGAACTGTTTTTTACAAACAAAAAGGAACATATTGACCCATATATGGCCCTTATTATGAGATATACTTCAATTTCATCATCCCGCATAATATCTTGAATTCTATGGAAGTTGAAGGTAAATTAGGGTTTCATTTGAGAGATCTAAGATTTTGGTGGTTATGGGTCTCCTCTTGGTATAGCGGTGCAATTATGAGGAGAAAATGATCTCCTTGATATGTTCTATGTTTCTCTTATCCTACTATGATAAATTATTGACCTCCCTATAATACCCTTCATTCTAACTCTAGAAGCATAATTCATCTCTCTCTCTCTTGTTGCAAATGGATATGTCCAAGAGTAATAGAAGTTGAAGCAAGGAAGAGATGATTAGTTGCGGTAGTCTTTTAGGGTTTTGGAATATTTAAGAATATGAGGATGTACAAGATCTCCTTAGTGTTTGAGTGAATGGTTCAATCATGTTTAATGATGTCACATAAATTTCATGCTGATAGACTTCCCTATAAAAATCTAGTCACATAATTAATTACTAATTATTTGAGTTATAGCAATGTAATGTTATTTGGTATTTTTGAAGAAATTGTGAAGTTGCATTTTTACATATTCAAATTCAAATCCTAATGATAATTACAAGATTAATCATTATATGGATTTAAATAGCTTTTTTGGTGAATTGACCTAGTACTTCTATATAGTGATGAAATCAACTTAATAGATAATTTTTAGTCCAAATTTAGGACCGACTTAGAGGTGGGAAAGAGTAAAAGTCCCTCTCTCCACGTAGCACACTTATCTTTACATATTTTCTCCTTCATATGTAACTTCTAATTTTGGACTTGATAGATTGTTTGGATTCAACAATTACCTATAGGGTCTAGAAGTAAAAAAGGTTCATCCAATATGATTTATTATATTTTAATCACTACTCGATTTATCAAAATTAAACAAACAAAAAATAGGTAAACATTTGTCTAGAATTTAGATCTTAGGGAAAAGGTTTTGATGACATCATAATTGTGGGGTTCCAGTTGTCACTTCACCATATACTTGGTGCTTACTATGTTACTAATACAAATTTCTTAAAGAACATTTTTTTTGATATCATTAATAAATAATAGTTATATTGGATAGATAGAATCTGTTCAGATATGATAGAATTTGCTTTGGTATGAAACTAGGTTGAAGTTTGGGCAATGATGGATCTTAGATTGAGTCAAATTAGTATTTAGATATTTTGGGTTGAATTGATAGAATTTGAATTAAATGATTATCGAACCCCAACCTTGATTGTATTTGGTTAGGATGATAATTGGTTTTAACCTTCCAAAAGTTTGAAAAATAAATATATTTCATGTAATTACAACACTTTCAGTCATTTACATTTATAGTTATGACAATCTAGCAGTCTGACCAAAGTAACCTAGGTGGTAAGAGATTGGTAAGTCCCAATGTAGGACTCAGGTTTGAACCTTACCGAAGACACTTTGCGAACGACAATCCACACTGATTTGGCATGGGATGGGGAAGATCGGGCCACCCCCTCTCATGCCTCGAGAGTTTATCATGTTAGGCTCGCCCAGGGTGGGTTCTCTCAGCCACAATAAAATAGATAATTTGACAACCCAAAAAGTAAAGTAACCAACAAAATTTTGTAAGTTGGAATTTTCTTGGGTAATCCAAGTGAATAAAGTTATATCTCCAAGATAATGAGCTAAGTTACACCTAAATACAAATAACCATACATCATGTTTGGTGAATTATTGGTCCCCATTTGTACTTAATCTAGCTGGGCACTCTTGTTGGGGGAAATAGTTGAGTTTCATAATTTCATGTACTAATAAAAAGGAAATCAATACCCTTATATGGCCCTATTATGATATATACTTCGATGTCATCATTCTCCCATAACATCTTGAATTCCATGAAAGTTGAAGGTAAATTAGGGTCTCATTTGAGAGATCTAAGGTTTTGGTGGTTATATCTCTCTCTTGGTATTGCTGGCAGAACTAAGAGGAGAAAATGGTAACCATGGTAAATTATATATCTTTCTTAGCCTATTATCATAAATTCTTAATTTTCTCTATTACCCTTCATTTTATCTCAAAAACCATAATGTTTATCTCTCTCTTTTTGCAAGTTGATATATCCAAAACTAGAAGAGGTTGAAGTAGGAAAGAGTTGACAAGCTATGAAGGTTTGTTATGGTTTTAGAATTTTTAACAATGTGAGGATGTACAAGATATGTTTGAGTGAGTGTTTCAATCATATTCAGTTATCCCACACCAATTGTATGCCTCTTAAATTCCTCCAAACCTTATTTATATTAATTGATTGCTAATTTTATTGAGTTTTAGCAATGTAATGATATGTGGTATTTTTGCTCATATTTAAGTATTATATACAAAGAGATGAATATAAATAAGTAATGAGACATAAGAATAAGAAATGCTAGATCTTATTCCTTAAGAATAATAAGGCTTTCTATAAAGATAACCATTCAATAACAAAATGTGGTGTGCGTAAAATACCTTGGAATGAGGGGATCTAGAGGTAAAACAAGTGGATGGAAAGATGATTTGAGTTAATAAAATATAAAATCATAATAAATTTTACTTGAGTGGATTGAAATATTTACTTAATCTATTCCTGGCGAGTAGTATATCAAGTGGCCGCAGCACAGGGCCCCTCACGAAGGGTCACGGGTTCAAATCTTCCTAGTGGTGTTGCTCGAAAATGTCTCTCCCACCACACCAACTAGCCACTGATGTGACTCTTAGGGTCCCCATTTTGTGGGCGGTGTGTCCCCTGAGTTTTCCATCCCATGCTATCAAGCCTCCACCTGGAGAGATGGGTTTCCCCCCACACAAAAAAACTTACTTAATCTATTCACTATCCTTTCATCTAAGATGCTAATATCCCCAAAATGGGGAAGTAATCTTTCTTAACAAAGTGAAACTAAATATTATAAATTAAAACCTAATAGTAGATAAGACTAACCAGATGAAAATAAAGTATGAGCTATAAATGGCCAATAATATGAGAAAGATGAAGTAGATGAGATATTGACCTAATGCTAACTATATTATTTATGCCTTTGAAGTAACAATGCACAAAATCGCTTCAATAGTAATTTTAATATAGTTAATTGAATATTGCCTAACTAATTATAAGAGTTAACATGTTTCAACATTGGTGATATGTCAAGTATGAGGTTTAGTACTAGTTAAATGTGTATAACTTTTAAATGTCTTGATACTGTAAATGAATCCATATTGTGGACAAATAGGAATTCTATGGTTTTTTATAGAATGAAAATATGTTCTACATTTCTATTAGCAATTGGATTCCTTATATGATTTTTTTGATGTTTAATATAATTTGTAAATAATGGCCCATTCCCCATGAATTACACAATTTTTTCCCTAATAGAGAAGGAAATTAAATTATCAACTTATTCTTGAGTGTTATCAAAACTAAATTAATAAATACAGGTTGTTTGGCTATCTAGTTAATTAATCATGCTTGAATTGAATATCCAGTACTATAATGTAGTAGCATGAGTTTAGATGTATATTTATGTAATAACTGATATGATACAGAATATATGACCAAAGTAACAATGTAACAACCCTATTTCAAACATTTTGAGTA
Source organism: Alisma plantago-aquatica (assembly GCA_963693085.1). Taxonomy (NCBI): domain Eukaryota; kingdom Viridiplantae; phylum Streptophyta; class Magnoliopsida; order Alismatales; family Alismataceae; genus Alisma; species Alisma plantago-aquatica. Next base: position 1,289,004,388 of record OY856412.1, on the reverse strand, counting down.
ACATTTATGAGGAATGAAATGTGAAAGCAGTCATATATTGATAGTTTTATACAAGTGTAACCTAGTTTATCAAAAATCCTTGAGGAATAAGATATCTCTTAGAGAAGTTGACTGGTGATTGTGAATCTTATAGTATGATGTGCTAATGAGATGTAATTAACAAGTTTTTTTTGTCTATTAACGAGTGTGCTTAATGATAGACTATTGTGGTTGTTATATTTTGGAAATTTTAAAATGCATCTTTATTTAAGAATTTGATGTTTACAAGCCAAAATTGGGAATCAGGCGATGTAATCAGATAAATAATTTATTGCATGAATGTTGTATAAAAATTACTAAGGAAATTATACTATAGGAAAACCCCAATTTATAGTGAAACTAGAACCCTAAGTGTGACATCCTCAATTTTGGTAAAATTGAATTATATAAATGTAGGTCATGAATTGATAAGTAATCTCTGCAATGATATTATTGATACAATGATAATGTTACTTATGAGACTATTTGCATTGCAAATATGTCCTTGGGGCACAATACAAAGGAATAAGAGATTTTGTATAAAAATAAATATTATGGCTTTATGTATTATTGGATAATAAAAATATGAGGTGATATGCAAGTTTCCAAAAAAAAAGATGTGGTTTCGTAGATAAGTAACAGAGAATTATCTAGCCAGTTTGGCAACACGTGTTTGGAGACATCAATTAGCATTATTGTGATCTAACTTTTGGTATACTTGAAAATAATAATGAAGGGAAGAGAATTCTTGAAATTGGGAGAAAAAAGATATTCTGTGGGATAATGGTATTGTATTAGATAATGTTCAAAAGAGCAAGTTATGTATGTGAAAGACATCCCTATAAACCCCAGCTTACTAGATACATATTGGAAAGACCATTATGAGTTTCCTTGAAGTAAGGATAACTAATTTGGGGAAGTATATCAAAGAGAGAGATAAAAGGAACTATCTAAATCCCAAATTATAAGTGTTTTCTAAAAAGATCAATGACCAATTATCCAATGTGTACCATAAAGTTATATGCATTTCTTAATGACTTTTTGGTTGCCAAATCTAAGGCCTGGTAATGTCTTCTCGTAACTTTTTGTTTTATTAGATTAAAAGAAAAGAGTTTTCATATATGGAAATGTAAGGGGAAGTAAGAGAATATTAAAAAATGTATTTAATTACTTCCTAAATAAGTTGTCTTGCCAACTATGTACAACTTGAACACCAAACGACTAAGCCGCACACTTTGTATGTGTAGAGGGAATGGGCTACCCAATACCCAAAGCCCTGGATGTGCCTCCTACCATAACAATTTGTAGCAAAGTTTTCTCCCTCTCATTTTGGCTATGGTCTCCATCCTTCTCATTGGTGACCCTCTCTCATTTCTTCTTCATCATCTTCCTTGTTGCTTAGGATTTTTCCTAGAATCCATGAAAGGACCTCAAAATCCCTCACCTTCCATGTACAAGCCTATTCACTAGCATGTAGGAGTTTGATGATGTAATGCAAACTCCCTCTCGGTCGTGGCCTACATCCTCATCCTTCTTTCTTTTGATCACATCTTCAATAGCAATCAAAACAATGGTACTTGGGCACACTCCTTTATGAGGCCCCCTGCAACACTTCCTTCTCCACTTCTCCACACATCACATAGATTCTACAGAGGGGTGAAGCTCCTACAATAGATGCCCTGGAGGAGAACCATGGCTATTTTCCATTGCTGCACCATGGCTGTGGTGCTCAGCAGTAGGGCCAAAGAAGGCTGGCATGATGGGGTGTGTTCTAACAAGAGGGTCCAGGGAGAAGAAGATGGCGTGAAGGAAGGATCTTCACAAGTGCCTCTCCTAGTATGGGTGATGGCTCCATGTTTCACAGATGTGCAGTCATCGAGCGCAAGTCGATGCAAACTCGTCGCAAGGGAAAGGAAGATGGGCCATAGGAACAATCAAACATGCAATCAAACTGACTCGCTTGTTGACCAATTTAGAAGGGAAAACTAGGGAGTGAACAACACCTCCCCTCATTGAACTAGTGTGGTAGAAGTGGACTAATAGGGAGCCACCACATGGTGTTATAATTAAAGTATAAGTGCTTCTCTTGATTAATTCATAGACATTAGTAGGTTCACCCAAATATAGCAAACCTATATACCAAAACGATCTACAAAAGATGTAGAATCTAAACAAAATACTCCCATAGTATAAATATACTTCCTATTCCAAAAAATAGTACAATATGTGTTTAAGTGGTGATTAAAACACATAAACCCTAGATTTGTTTATTAATCATGTTAAATATGTTTCATTGAGATGTAAACTAATATTTTGGAGAAAATGGCAATTTAACATGATTATAACCATAATGATGATAATTAGGGTTTCTAAAGTGAATAATCATGCATATGAAGAATTAGGGTTAATGATTATAACTTGATAAGTTATTAATGACCTTAATTTGATCCAAGTGATCTTAATGAAGGGAGATGGTGGATATAACAATTAAGGTTTCCCTTAATGTGTAATGTGCAATGGAAATAGGGTTAATACCCCTAAAACCTAGATTAGGACCCGAGTAAGGTTTAATCTAATTAATGTGATGGTGACACTTTAGGATTTACAAACATGTAGATTAAATGGTGAATTGCTTGGTTGCTTGCTTTATTGATGATTAAAGTAGTTGGAGTATGATTACATGACATGCATGGTTCACCATTTATGCACATGGTTACATCTATGACTACCCAGAATATAGTTTGCCAGGGTTTTTTGAGGATTTCTCAAATACTGCTCAAATATGCTATTGGTTGTTTATTTACATTTTGTTCAATAATAATGCCAATATCAGTATCACATAGAGTAATATTATGTGGGAAAAAATGATGGCTCTTTCTTGCATTTAACTAATTTAATATTTGTTTTTATGTACTTGTACATTTTGCATGCACCCCACATACCAATATAGCAATATACTTATTTGTTCTATGGTTTCTCGGTGTTTTAGGTACATGCTAAAAATGAAGATATCAAGATATGATGGACATATCAAATTACTTAAAGAAATTAAAAATAAAAAGTAAGGAGGATTAGATAGATACTTCTTCTCATATGTATAGTTTTGATGATAGAAGTTCATGTAACTCCTTGGAGGAGCATTTTGTAAACAATATTTGAATTAATGGAAGTTATTAGCTATTATTTATCATTTGATTAAATCTGGATCCTTGGGAATTTTAAGTAATGGCTCTCAACTTTTGGGTATTTCCTTAATTGAGGGATGCTGAAAAGAGAGGTCGTTACATTTGGTATCAGAGCCCCGAATTTCTCAAATTATATTTAACATTATATAATGTCAAGTAATCTGTAGAAATGTGCAGGAGTTATTAGGCCATTTCCTAAGGATGATGGTGTCTAGAAGGTACCACGACCTAGGGGTTGGAAAAACTTTCCTCCACTCTGCTAGTCTACTTATGAGGACTCCTGGGCTCGTGCATCCTTCCTGGACAAAGTTGGAAGATTTTGTCCGAAGTAAAATACATTTAGATTTTCTTCTCATCTTGATTCATCCACTTCTCATCATCTTTTTTTCATAAGCCTTAAAAGGAATTCCCCTCCTCATCTCCAGTTAGGGTTTTTGAGAAGAAGTGGTATTAAGCCATCCTTATCCAATTAATGTACATGCAATGTGGAAATAATAATGTACATGTAATGTGGAAATAATGATAAAGAAAAGAAAAATGTCTTATGGGTTTTCCTTATGGGGGTAACCCTAGGTGGAACTAAGGTTGGTTAAGGAAAACCCTAGTGGGTTAAGGGACATAGAAACCCTAATATTTAGGGTGTAGATGGTATAGTTCCTAACCTAAACCCTAAACCTTAACTCTGGGAAATGTGAGTAGTGTGGGTGATATAATAACCCTACCCATATGAGCCTTAATTAGGGTAAGATGACTAAGAAAAACATAAATATAAATGATTTTAGGTGAACCAACCTCCAATGCATTCATATGAAGCAATGCATTCATGTAAAGAGTTTTAAGAAACATAAGCAGTTAATGATTACATAAAAGAAGAAAATTCAACTTTAGAGGTAGGTGTCCCAACCTGGGTTGGGTCAACCCATGAGTAAGAAAAGGACCTATGGGGAGGAAAAACCCTAAACCTATGGGGTTAGGTTGTATCTAGAGATCCTAACCTCCTCTTGTGAGTCAAGAATACACCCTAGGTTAGGACCTTTACTATGAGGGTGAGTTGACCAATCAATTGAGGGATTGAGGTAACCTTGAATGTCACCTAAAGTATGAAGGATTAAGGATATAAATATGAAGGAACTTACATTCTTTTGAACCCAAGTATGACATCTCTTAGGGACGCAGGTGGTTAAGCCCAAGATTGGGAAGACCAGTATGGCTCCAAGCCCCAGATAGAGAAAGTGGCTTAAGTTCACAATGTGGATGACCAAGCCCCAGATAGGGAACGTCATGAGTTGATCAAGCCCGAGATGGGTAAGATCAGTACAGTACCAAGCCCCATATAGGGAAGGTGGCCCAAGTCCACCGTATAGATGACTATGACCAAGCCCCAGATAGGGAAGGTCACAAAGAGGTCAAGCCCTAGATAGGAAAGGTCGATGTGGCACCAAGCCCCAGATAGAGAGTGTGGCATGATCCCAGTGTTGGGACATAAAGTGAATAATTTGTACCCTAAGAGAGATGAAGGAAATTTGGGTTAAATAATTATGTAAGAAGATAATGTGGAATTGTAAAAATGTGATATCTAGATAAACCCTAGGTGGGGTAGAGCCTTAATTCAATCCTAAAGTTGTGTAGGGAGGTTTAAAGCTACATAAGACTAATGAGATTAGGAGGTGATTTTGCCCTGAATGCATAAGACCATTGGGTCAGGAGGTAACAACTATGTTTGAATGAGGTCCATGAATCATGATATTGGCCATCTTATTGAGTTTATGAGGGACAAGGGTGAATGTGAGAGGCACTCTCTAGAAGCATAATAATTAGATCACTCCAAAAGTGCATGTACCCCTAGATACCTTGAGGTAATAACTAAGGCTAATAAGACATGGGGTGTAAATATAAAAGATACAAGATAATTAAATTATAAGAGGATACATGCACAAAGTCAAGAGTGGAAAAGGCATTTGACTTCATGAAATATAAGAATATTGGCAATTAAAAAGTATGTATGGTTTAAAGTCATGTTGAGAATGATTTAACAAAAATGTGCAATTTTAGGATAATGTGTGAGTACACCATAGATGCTCTTGGAATGGGATGAAATTTTCTTTGGGATGCTTTCAAACACTTATTTCATCCTATTTTGAGTGAGAGAGATGGGGTAGACATATGTGTTGATATGTATGCCTTGATAGCCAATCATATGATGATTGTGATGACATAGCATATAAAAGATTTGATTAATAAAAAAAGGCAAGCTTCCAATTCATTCTTTTTCACTAAGTTATGAGATAATGAGGAATCATAATGGATGTCTAAGAGTGACATTACACAATGATGTATGTCTTCATGTACATGACTTGAATAATGAGATTATATGAATGTTAAGAGGGTGTACATTCTTATTATGTCCCTAGTCAGATGTTACTGTGGAAAGTTGATAGAAAGAAGTAACACTTAAGATTGGAGTGTGTGTTGGTTGATGACAAAATATAATTAATAATGATATGTTTGATATCAAACCAAGCACATAGATACTTGTTAGAGAGTAGTGCATCAGAGAGACCCACTTTGAGAGTGACACATGGAAACCATACTTGGTGGTCATAATCATCTCTCATAGTAAAGGTGGTTATTGTAGTTCATAGAACTAAAGTCACTACACTCATCACATGTCATTCGGTATGTTTTGACATCATCCAACATGACTTTGAATGAGGGTTGCCATAAAGGTGATGATTGGATGTGTTGTGACACATGGGGGTGATTGTGAGTAATGTAGATGAGATTTGTCCCTCCTACTGGAGTTTGATATCCAAGCAACTTGATAAGAGAGACTGAGAAAAAGCATGCACACACGCATATGAACTAATATATGATTGAGGTCACAAATTTCTCAAACATTCTACTCTGGATGAAGGAATCTGGATTGAACATTGAGAGGATTAAAATTACATGCATCGAGTTCAATTCGAATATTAGTCACAATGGAATTAGATAATTACTGTAACACATAACATTGGTCGTAGGTTGAAGTTGTTCTCCAACTTTCCTAATTATTTGGGTAGAAATGATGCATGACTAGATGTTCCTCTTTACTTGTGATGTCATAAACTAGTTATGTCTCTTTTCTTGTGATGTCATAAACTAGTTATGGACAATCTCTTCCAACATAACAAGGAACCTATAGGGTCACTCACGTAGGATACACCTATAAGAGGAGTTTAATCATGAATGATAATTAAATTGATTACTAATGTGTTTAGGTACTAAATTTAAGCAACCAATTAACTGATTGGACTCCCAGTCAACCAATTCAAGTGTTGAACCAACTATCTAGAATGTCAGGTTGATTAAAAATTGCATTGGTTGAATTCTGGATGAATCAAGAAGCAAACCAATCGATTCACCTAGTGAACCGGCCGGCTTGAGGTCGCCAACTGACTGTTTCGCTGTGTGAGATGCCCAGTTCATGGATCCATTTGCTTGAATCAAGGATTAGTGTTGACATCATGTTGTAGATTAATTAGATTAGAATTTCTAAATACAATTGTGATTGCAAAACATGACAAAATGATTAGTTCACTGGGTGAATCGATCAGCTCGCATGTCAACCGATCGGTTTGCCTAGACAATTAATTGTTTCACCTATCAAAAGTTGCAAATTTTTGTAAAATTCAGGTCTCTTCCACTCCCATTATGACTGGGAACCCTAACCCTCCTATAAGTAGAGGTTTATTGGGGGCTTCTCAGGTAAAACTCAATTACCTCTGACAATTGCTTGTCTTCTCTAGTTATGGTAACCAAGAGAACCCGATCAAGTCCTACCCGATAAAGGAAGGGATATCAAGGGAGAATAATTATGGGAGAGCAAGTTGGTGAGCAGTGCACCAACGGGTGGGACAAGTCCTTCATGTTTGTTCTACTAGAATGATAGGAGTTCTGGGAGGTCCATGTAGACTTCAATATAGGCGAGGAGGTTGTTTCTTACGTTAGAAGGACAATGTCAACCCGTTGTTTGTTGGTATGTATGCCCATAGAGCCAGTCATATGATGATTGTAATGGCATACTTTGTAAATGATTTGAATAATAATAAAGGCAATTTTCGTCTATATGTTTAATCTATTTTGAAATAATGATATAACATGTTAGATGTCTAAAGAATCATATTACTTAATGGCGTATGTCTTTAGGTTAAGGACATGAACAATGATATCATGCGGATGTTAAGAGTATACATTCTTGATTGTGTCCCTAGTCGGTTGTTATTGTGGAAATAACCATAGACATCAATAACATAGAAGACTAGAGTGTGTGTTGGTTGATGATAGAGTCTCATTGGTCATGATATATGATATCAAACCAAGCACACAGATACATGTTAGGGAAAATTGTATCAGACAGACTCACCATAAGAGTGATGCATGGAAACCACACTTGGTTAGTCAAGATCATCTCTTATAGTATTGGTGGTGATTGTGGTTCTTAGACCTGAAATCACTGCACTCATCACATGTGATTGGGTACACTTTGACATCATCAAACGCAGTCCTGAAACATGAGTTGTTATAATGGTGATGATTGGGTGAGTTTGACACATGGGGAATTGACTGTGAGTGATAGATATGGAATTTGTCCCTCCTAAGGGAGTGTGATATCATGGCCATTTGAGGAGTGATATTGAGAAATGCATGGCCATGCACATGTGAGTCAATGTATGGCATTGAGCTTACATATATCTCAAACAGTCTACTCTGAGTCAAGAAACATGGATTGAATGTTTGTAGAGGATGACAAATCCATGCCTCGAGTTCAATTCGGATATCAGCGACAAAGGGACTATACATTCACTATAACACCAATAACATATTGTAGGTTGAAAGTTGTTCTCCAACTTTCCTCTTCACTTGAGTAGAATTGATGTGCAACTAGGCACCACTCTTTACTTGTGATGTCATAAGTTAGTTATGGACATTCATTGCCAACGTGAAATGGAACCTATAGGGTCACACACATAGGATTAACCTGGAAGTGGAGTTTATCCATGAATGAGGTTTAGATTGATTACTAAAGTGTTTAGGTACTCAATTAAACATTCAATCAATAGACTTGACTTAGAATCATCAAGTTCAAGTGTTGAACCAATTGATTAGAGTTTCAAATTGATTGAGAACTACATTGACTGAGTTCTGCACAACTTGGACCACCAACTGATCGGTTCACCCAAATTGATTGAGAATTGCATTGACTGAGTTGTACACAACTTGGACCACCAACCGATTGGTTCACTGGGTGAACCGATCAGCTCATGGTCATTGAGACGACCGGTTCACATGGACCAACGGAGCATGTGTTGGGTTTCCTGATTTGTGAGAAAAGATATTCGTTTCACTTGTTCAATTTGATTGTGACAAGAATTAATCTTTGTATTAACTAGAATGAAAAAGGAAAGTTAATTGTGGGCAAGTCTGGGAAGTGAAATGACTGGTTCATTAAGTAAATTGATCGATTCAATCTCCCAACTGATTGGTTCAAAAGTGAACCAATTGGCTCACTTGCCCAAACGACCAGTTGAGTTGTGAAACAACTGGTTCGTTTGCCACAGTGCAATTAGTTCATGGAAATTTCGGACCCTTCTAATCCCACACAGACTGGGAACCATGACCCTGCCCTCTACTATAAATAGAGGGATACAGGGGGCTTCTCAAGATAGACAACTCATAACATTAGTTGCTCTGCAAAGTTGTTGTCCTCTTTAGTTGTGGTAATCGAGAGAGTCCAAGCAAGTTCTACCCATCCAGGGAGGAATAGTGAGGGAAAGACAACTGCAGAAAAGAAAATAATTGTGGGAGAGTGTGTCAGTATCTAATAGAAGGGGACGACTCCTTCTAGTGTCCTTCAGGACAGGACGACTAGAGTTCTCGGTAGTCTGTGTGGACTATCTATAGAGGCGGAATATTTCTGTCGCTCAGGAGGATGACTGTCAACTACAGTATGGGTCTACACCAAGAGTTGCACAGACACCATTGAAGACTAGGTGGTTGAAGACCACACTATCTATGAGGTATTGTCACTGAGTAAGCCTCAGGCCCAGATATATCTCGCTTAACCATCTTTTCTATTTCATAGTTGTTGATGTGATCTGTTGGTTATGGGTTTGTGGTAAAATAAAACTTTGTTTCTACTGCCTGTTCTATCCCACAAAACCCAATAGTGGTATCAGAGCCACGTCAGCATATTATGTTTTAGGATAAATCGATATGGTTGGATTTTGGTTTATTGACATTTATTTATTACATGAATACTTTAACTGTCTAATGTGCATATCTATTTAAACACTGATGTATGAGTTTTGATTCACTTTTGCAGGCCTATTTTATATTCGTTTTATGCATTTGTTAGTCAATTAGTTGATTATATTTGCATAAATCATTATTATTGGCTTGTATATTCTTCTTGCATCAAACTGTGCTCATTTTATCATATTTATGGTATTTTATACATTCCTCAACCTTATACATGCTTTCTATGGATTTTTAGGATTGTCCATGTATTAGAGGAGTCGGAGCCACCGACCAGCCAAGTCGGTTCCACCGAGACAGCCTCAGGGACCGGGCCAAAGATGACCAGAATCAGTCGGTGCCACCGACCATCATGGTTGATGCCACTGAGAGAGCATCTGTGATGTAGAGAAAATATGCGCCCCATATCGGTGCCACCGACTTCCAAGTTAATGGTACCGACTTTACCACAACAAGACCGCAATCCCGATGTCATCGGTGCCACCGACACCCAGGTCGGTGCCATCGACTCTATCGGATTTCATCAATCTAATCTGAGCATCCTGATCCAACGGTCCACGTTATGTGGTATTGTAAGTGACCTACGACAAAAAGGAAGGATGGCCAGACTCGAGAGGATCATCAAGTTGCACCACACGACAGCCAGAGAGAAGAGACAGAGAGAAGTAAGGAGCTGAAGGACACCAACCAGGAGATATGAGCACCTCTGACGGACGATTTTACTGTCGGAAGACTGTAGAACGTGCATTTCTCGAGGAGGATCATCCGGGACACCTTCTCTCCAGGGGTTACACGAACTTCCTTCATGTTTCCCACATTTTTCTTCTCTCTCTATGTATTCACAACTGAAAATCATGCGGGGCTAAACTTCTCTTTTCCTTAGGACACAGGAGTAACCCGGGGAATTGTTATATTGACTTTTTACATGAATTAGTATAAATTTCTCTTCATTATTAGATATATAATTGTGGATTTGAATGACTTATCATTGCTTGATCACCATTGATAAAATCACAGACCAATAATTACTCCGGAAGAGAGATTAAAGGTTAGAAAACCATAACTTACATTTTCTTATGCGTTCTTTGGAAAAGGCAACATACATTTAGTGGAAAGAACCCAGGGATTTTGATAATGCACCTAGACTAAGAGATAAATTACTACAGACATGGAATTGGCTTAGATCTGGGTAGTGAATTGCACCATGGAAGTGGGCAATTCTGATTATAGGCTTTCTATCTAGGGTAGGAGTAGGAATTTATATTAATTCGGTAGAAATAAGATAGGATGAGACCCCGTGGTGAAATCGATAACCCTAAGGAATTCATCTCATTTGAATCAACCATTTTTCATTTTTTTTATTTTCTTTTATTTTGTTGAAACTTAAATCCAACTTTTTAACCGGCTTAGCTGATCACACCGTAGTTAGTAGTAGTCACTGAGACTACGCTCCCTGAGTTCGAATCGGGCCTCACATAGGCCTATATTACTCGACGCGTGCACTTGTGTTTCTACACACGGTTTTAGCGTGTCAAGTTTTTGGCGTCATTACAGGAGAGACGGTGACGTTTTAGCACTACGAGTGCTACGGTCAGCCACTCTAGGCCACCTTTTATTTCTTGCAATTTTAATCATAGAAAACTTATTGCATATTCATAGATTGCATTCTCTCTTTTAAGTGCCAAGACTAACTCATTTCAACTTTTCAGGTACTAGTGTATGGTGACAACTCAGACCACATACTATGGAGAAGGTACACCTGAGATTCCATTCATTGTCGATGTTCCATTTCAAACAACTGTACTAGAAGACATACCAATGACACCCGGGCAACAAGAAATGGGGGACGGTAATCCAAGAGCAGAGAGGACCATGAGAAATGCATGCTCAAGCACATGTGAATCGATATATGATATTGAGGTCATGTTATCTCAGACAATCTGCTCTTGGTTCAAGGAACATGGATTGAACATTGAGAGGATGACCTTCTATGCCTTGACTTTATCTTGGATATTAGAGACAAAGATATTATACAATCGCTGCAACACCTTACACATATTGTAGGTTGAAGTTGTTCTCCAACTTTACATTCACTTGGGTAGAACTGATGTGTGACTAGGAACCACTCTTTTCTTGTGATGTCATAAGCTACTTATGGACATTCACTGCCAACGTGACATGGGACCTATAGGATCTCACACATAGTAACTCATCTAGAAGAGGATTTTGATCTTAACTGACAATTGGATTGATTACTTAAGTGTTTAGGTATTCAATTCACGCAACAAATTGAATGATTGGCTGACTAGGTCTGCCAAACAACCATCTCACTGAGTGAGATGACCATTTAGGATGCCAGATGGGCATCTCAAGTGTTGAGATGGCCATTTGGGTTGTCAGGATAATTAGAGTATATATTGGCTAAGTTCTACCCTTGAATCGGCCGGTTAAATATGATTGAATCAACTGGCTCATCTCAGACTCACCAGACGACCATCTGGGTGAGTGAGACGGATGTCTCACCTAGGTGAGATGGCTCAGTTGGGCCAAATGAAGGTTCTGGATTTTCCCAAACTTATTTCGATTGCACATTACTTGGGTGCAATGAATTAATATGTGATCTTAATTAAAATCAAAATTTCCAAATTCATATCCAATTGGGTAACTGTCATAAGACCGTCTGGCAGTGTGAGATGATCATCTCACACACCATACAATTGTTTGGGTGTGCCAGACAACCATTTGGCATCTTGTAGGTTGTAAAAGTTCAAGTTCATGGGATAGACTTGGAGAATCAAGTAAAGATGTTCTACTTTGGACTACGTAAAAGTGAATGGACCACCTTGGATAGAGCAGGCTTGCTCGGTGACGTTACCTCACATCAAGCACGGTCTTTACCTCCAGTCTTGGATGGCATCTGTGCAGCTCCTGTTTGCACCCAGACTGACGGATTAGCGGTTGTCCTCCAAGCGGTAGAAATCTCCCACCTCTGTAGTAGTCCACACGGACCACCGAGAACTCCAATCGTCCTATCCAATAGGGCACTGGAAGGAGTTATCCCCTTCTATTGGCATACTAGTCACCAACGTGCTCTCCTTCCACCAGTTGTCATCATGTAGTTTTCTTTCCCTCGTTGTACCTCCCTAGTCGGGTAGTACCTGCTTGGTCTCTCCCGGTTCACAACTGGAGAGGACAACTTTATAGAGAAATTGGTGTTGTCTGAGATGTGCTCTCTGAGAAGCTCCCAATACCCCTCTATATATAGGAGAGGTCAGGGTCAGGGTTCTCAACCCCTGGCAATGTGGGACTAAAGCGGGAGTAGAATGGTCTAGAATTTCTACAAATTGATACATTGTGGCAGGCGAACCAGTCGTTTCACAAAAGAACCAATTATTTGGGGACTGAACCGATCAGTTAATCTCACAAACCAGTCGTTTGGGGAGTTGAACTGATCAGTTCATTCATGAACTGATCGTTTCACTTCCCAAAGTAGTTCCCAATTGACTTTCATCTTTCCATTTCTAATTAATCCAAATATCAATACTTGTCCCAATTGAATTGTACAAGTGAAATGAAAATATTTTCTCACCAACCTAACTTTCCCAAACTGGCTCATTTGGTCCAGCTGAATCGATCAGTTCAACACTTGAACCAGTCATCTCACTTGACCCTGAGTCGATCGGTTCAATAGTTTGAACCAATAGGTTGGCAGTCCAGGTTGTGTAGAAATCGGTTAATACAGTTCTCAATCAATCTGACACCCAAATCAGTTAGTCCAACACTTGAACTTGGTGATTCTGAGTCAATTCAATTGATTGAATGTTTAATTGAACTACTAAACACATTTAGTAAACAATCTAAACATCATTCATGGATAAACTCCTCTTCCAGGTTAAATCCTATGTGTGTGACCCTACAGTTCCATTTCACGTTGGCAGTGAAAGTCCATAAAACTTTTGACTTCATAAGCAAATAGTGATGCCTAGTCTCACATCAGTGCTACCCAAGTGAAAAGGAAAGTTGGAGAACAACTTTCAATCCTACAATCTGTGACTGGTGTTATAGTGAATGTATAATTCCTTTGTCACTAATATCCTGATTGAACTCAAGGCATGGAACAGTCATCCTTTCAACGTTCATTCACTTCCTTGATAGCAGAGCAGACTGGATGAGATATGTGTGACATTAATATCACATATTTATTCACACATGCATGTGCATGCCTTTCTCAATCCTACTCATCAAGTGGCCATGGACATCAAACTCCCTCAGGAGGTACAAATCCCATATCTATCACTCACCCCTCAAAAGCCCCATGTGTCAAAGTCACCCAATCATCACCTTTATAACAAACTATATTTCAGGACTGTGTTTGATGATGTCAAAGTGTACCCAATGACATGTATTGAGTGTAGTGATTTCAAGTCAAAGAATCACACTCACCACCATCACTGTGAGAACCGATTGTGACTACCAAGTCATGGTTTCATGTGTCACTCTCACGGTGGGTCTGTCTGATACACTTGTTCTCTAACAAGTACTTATGTGCTTGGTTTGATATCATTATATCATGACTGATGAGATTTTATCATCAAACAACACACAATCTAGTCTTGAGAGTTATTGTTGTCTATGGTTATTTCCACAACAGTAACCGACTAGGGACAAAACAAGAATGTATACTCTTAACATCTGTATGATCTAATCATTTAGGTCCTTAACCTAAAAGCATACGTCATTGAGTAAAACAATTCTTTAGACATCTATCATGTTACACTATCATCTCAGAAATAGTTAAAACATATAGATTGGAAATTGCCTTTATTATTATTCAAATCATTTACAAAGTATCCCATTACAATCATCATATGACTTTCTCTATGGGCATACATACCAACAGAATCCCAATTTCACTTAGAGCCAATCACCTAGGAACATCAGTCCTTGTGACCTAGCATGACCGCCATGCTTCTGCTGTGAAAGTGCTTTCATCAGTGGATCAACTATGTTGTCTTCGATTGGTACCCGACAAATCTTCACATCTCCTTGTTGTACAATCTCTCGTATGAGATGGAAGTGTCGCAGTATGTTATTGGACCACTGATGTGATATGGGATCCTTAGCTTGAGCAATAGCTCCATTGTTGTCACAATGAATCTCAATTGCATCACAGCTACTAGGAACTACACCAAGTTCAGAGATGAACTTCCTGATCCACACAGCCTCCTTTGCCGCATGTGAAGCAGCAATATACTGAGCCTCTGTAGTAGAATCAGCAACTATCTCTTACTTGGAACTCTTCTAGCTCACAGCTCTGTTATTTAGGTAAAATACAAATCATGACTGTGATCTGTAATCATCTTTGTCAGTTTGGAAGCTCGCATTGGTGTAACCCATTACACTAGTTCTTCCTTGCCGTTGTACACAAGAAACTAATCCTTAGTCCTTAGCAAGTACTTCAGGATGTTCTTCACGACTGTCTAGTGAGCATCCCCAGGATCTGACTGGTATCTGCTCATCATGCTAAGGGCATACAAGATGTCCGGGCGTGTGCACAACATAGCGTACATGATGGATCTGATGGCTGATGCATATGGGATACCATTCATGCGCTCCCTCTCTTCACAAGATCGGGGACGTTGAGCCCTAGAGATGGTAACTCCATGTAACATGGGGATGTTGCCTCTCTTTGAGTTCTCCATGTTGAACCACTTCAGCACCTTGTCAATGTACGTGCTCTGACTTAGTCCAAGAATCATTCTAGATCTATCTCCATAGATCTTAATTCCTAGAATGTAGGATGCTTCTCTAAAGTCCTTCATTGAGAAAGTATTCCCAAGCCAAGTCTTTACCTTCTCTAAGGCTATGACATCATTCCCCATCAATAGTATGTCATCCACATGCAATATGAGGAATGTGGTCATGCTCCCACTAACCTTCTTGTACACACAAGGTTCATCTTCATTTTGAATAAATCCAAACACTTTGACTTCCTCATAAAATCCAAAATTCCAACTCCGAGACGCTTGCTTCAATCCATAGATTGACCTTTGAAGCTTACAAACTTTATTGGCATTCTTTGGATCTACAAAACCTTTAGGCTATGTCATGTACACATCCTCTTCAATATTCCCATTAAGGAATGGAGTTTTAACATCCATATGCCAAATCTCATAGTCATGGTAGGCCGCAATGGCAAGCATGATCCTAATGGACTTAATCATGGCAACTGGAGAAAAGATTTCATCATTGTCAACACCTTGAACTTGTCGGAAACCCTTCGCAACCAATCTGCCTTTATAAGTCTACACATTGCCATCCATGTCGGTCTTCTTCTTGAAGACCCACTTGCACCCTATGGGTTTTACCCCTTCGGGTGGTTCCCCCAAAGTCCATACTTTGTTGGAATACATGGATTCCATCTTGGATCTCATGGCCTCCAGTCATTTATTAGAGTCTGATCCCTACATAGCCTCTAGATAAGTAGTTGGATCATCATCTATGATCAACTCACCGCCTTCCTGAGTTACAACGTATCCAAACCTCTTAGGCTCAAGTCGTGTCCTACTAGATCTACGAGGTCCTTGTGTTACTTGAGGAGATCGAGATTCCACAAAACCGTGTGAATCTCCATGTTCCTCTTGTACATCTACTAGTTCAATGTTTTCTTATTGGGCTTGAACCTCTTCAAGCTCTATCTTCCTCCCACTATTTCCTTTGGAAATAAATTCCTTCTCTAGGAACACAACATCCTTTTCAACAAACACTTTTTTTTCAGTTGGGTGGTATAAGTAATATCCCTTGGTCTCCTTAAAATATCCAAAAAATAACATTTATCAGATCTAGGGCCTAGCTTGTCAGGAAACATTTTCTTGGCATATGCCTCACATCCCCAAATCCTCATAAAAGACATATTGGGACGCTTCCCAGTCCATATCTCATATGGTGTCTTTCAAACTGATTTAGATGGTACACGGTTAAGTGTAAACGTGACGGTTTCAAGAGCATGACCCCAGTAGGAAACTGGAAGATCGGAGAAACTCATCATTAATCGCACCATATCAAGTAAAGTGTGATTCCTTCTTTCAGACACACCATTATGTTGTGGTGTTCCTGGCGGAGGCCATTGTGATATGATACCATGGGCTCGCAGAAGATCCTCGAACTCCTGGTTCAAGTATTCTCCACCTCGATCGGATCGAAGTGCTTTAATACTTTTACCAAGTTGGTTATGTACTTCATTCATGAAATCCTTGAACCTTTCAAGAGTTTCTGACTTATGTTTCATCAGGTACACATAGCCATACCTACTGAAGTCATCACTGAAGGTAATGAAGTATTGATACCCATTTCTGGCATTTGTTCTAAAAGGGCCACATACATCAGTATGTACAAGTCCTAATAGATCACTAGCTCTCTCACCTTTACCTGAAAAGGGAGTCTTGGTCATCTTGCCCATCAAACAATATTTGCATGTCTCTATTGATTCATAATCAAAAGAGTCCAGATAACCATCTTTATGGAGACTCGAAATGTGTTTCTCATTTATGTGCCCTAGACGACAATGCCAAAGATATGTTTTGTTTGAGTCGTTGAGTTTTTTATTTTTGGTGTTCACATTGTATACATTTGTCTCTAGATCTATCAAGTATAGACCATAAGACATCGGGGCACTGCCATAAAATATCCCATCTTTAGACATGGAACACTTTCCATTCTTAATAAGAAATCCAAAACCATCCTTCTCCAAGCAAGAAACGAAAATAATATTCCTATTTATGGTAGGTACATAATAGCAGTTCTTAAACTCTATTATTAGCCCACTAGGTAGAGATAACTCATAGGTTCCTACGGCACTAGCGGCAACCCTTGCCCCATTGGCAACATGTAGTTCAACCTCACCTTTCCCCAAAGGCCTACTTCTCTTAAGATCCTTCATATTTGAACAAATGTGAGATCCGCACCTGGTATCAAGTACCCATAATAAGGAAGTAGTAAAGTTAATTTCTATAATGTATACAATAGAAGTAGAGATCTCTATCTCATGCTTCTTCTTCCATCGTTTCCTCCATCCTCTCCATGTTTTGAGCGTAGAAGACTTGGACATTGGTTTGGTGAGAGAACCCTTCTCTTCCTCATCTTTGTCCTTGGACTCCGTTCCATTGATCTCTATCAATGAACTATCCTTCTTCTTATTTGTCTCAAACAACACCTTAAGTGTACAAAGAGTGGACTCAAAGGCCACCGGTATATCTGGATTGTGCAGAACACTTCTCACAATCCTCAACCAATTTTGGAATTTATTCTCAATTAATTTACCTGTTTTAAAGGATGATTCTTTTGCCATTCTACAAGATAAAAATTGCATTTGTCAAAAACTCCTTTTTTGATTTGAATTGGTTTGAATAAAATTTTGACTATAGTTAATTAGTCCTTTAATTAATTACCGCTCCCACTATTTTGATTCAAATTGACATCCCTCACCATCAATTTGGAAGATTGCAGCGTACAACCTTCTAGTGGGTCTGAGATCCATATTTCATCCAATCATGAGTCAGCTTTGGTTGATCGCCCACAATATAGATTATTTAGGTAGGAAACACTTGGCAATTGCATCCTATGCAACTCTCGGATGGATGTCATGCACAACTCTTTTCCATGGTCATCCCTGTGCCTCTGGAGCTTAGACTCTCTAAGAATCACCAGTTAAGTCTAACCCAAAAGCCGACATGATGAACATGCACCCTACTTTGGTAGATCCTACATGTCCACCATCACACTTCCACGGGATAGACGATGCACCATGCTTTGGCGTAACCTACGCTTGGTCGATCAAGTTTTTCATGTGTGCCGCTTATGGAAGGCATCTAAGATTTAATATTTATTGAGGGATTTGGTTTTATAGGTACATATACATATCCAATCACCATAATATATAGTATGTATCATATACATGATATATTCCATAGAAAACATGTGAAATAATAAAAGCGATGATTATGGCCATCCTAATGTGATTTGTCAAGCCAAGTGGAATCACGGTCATCTAGGTTCACATCACATGCAACCTGTACAAGATGAACTATGTGCTTTTCCATTCTGGGTTTGATCAACTCATCTCTATGATTGATCAATTCACCATCAGACCAGTCGGTTGGGTGCCACCAGCCGATCGACTGGCGCCTCCATCCGATCGGTTCACTGGTCATCGTGCATCCCCTCAGGTCGCCACCCACTCGTCTTGCTCCATGAACCGGCCACCTTGGTCCACCAGCCGATCGTCTCATGCCCGAGACGATTTTCTCAATCCTCCAGGTGTCCGTCGTTCTATGACATAATAGGAAATATAAACAAATCCTATTTACATTTGCATTGGGAAACCCCGAGTTACATTCAGGGGGAGCAAAGGTAGGAAATAAATCTCAAGTTATCTCGAGTTACATCAGGAATAGGAGGCGGGGAATCAATGCACAGACCGAGATGCAAGCAACAATAATCAACCACACACAGATTTAGGTTTTATGGACATAATCATGCTACAATCACCACAGAAACCATTTAAGGGTGGCATGTATCAAATGCTTTTATATACCATATCATATATGTATATGTAGGGATTTTGTGGATTTATTTTGGGCATGCATAAAGCCAATTAATTATTTGCATCGTATGCAATAAATAAAAGGCGACAAACCCAAAATCGATCATATCGATTATCCTAAAGTTAACGTTGACGTGGCTCTGATACCACTGTTGGGTTTTAAAGGAGGCAGACATGGCAGCGGAAATAAAAAATTTCTCCCCAAACCCAGAACCCAAAGAGATCTCGTCAACATCTATACAGTAGGAAGGATGGTTTCTAGAGGCGTACCTTGTCCTGAGGCTTGCTCGATGACGTTACTTTGCGTCAAGCGTGGTTTTCACCTCCGGTCATGGACAACGTCTGTGCAGCTCCTGGTCTCACCCAGATTGATGGATTGACGGCTGTCCTCTGAGCGGCAAAAATCTCCCTCCTCTGTACTAGTCCACACGGACCACCGGGAACTCCAGTCATCCTGTCCTATAGGACACTGGAAGGAGTCATCCCCTTCTGTCGGTGTACTAGTCACTGTCATGCTCTCCCACCACCAGTTGTCATCTTGTTGTTGTCTTTCCCTCATTGTGCCTCCCTAGTCGGGTAGCACCTACTTGCGCTCTCCCGGTTCACAGCCGGAGAGGACAACTTTGCATAGCAACTGGTGTTGTATGAGATGTGCTCTATGAGAATCCCCTAGTACCCCTCTATATATAGGAGGGGTCAGGGTCAAGGTTCCCAGCCCTGGGCAATGCGGGACTAAAGCGGGAGTAGAAGGGTCTGGAATTCCACGAATTGATACACTACGGTAGGTGAACCGGTCATTTCACAAATGAACCGATCATTTGAGGACTGAACCGATCGATTCATCTCATGAACCAGTCATTTGGGGAGCTAAACTGATCAGTCCATTCATGAAATGGTCATTTCACATCCCAAGGTAGTTCCCAATTGACTTTCCTCTTTCTAATTCTAATTAATCCAAAGATCAATACTTGTCCCAATCGAATTGTACAAGTGAAACAAAAATATTTTCTCACCAACCTAACTTTCCCAAACTGGCTCGTTTGGTCCAACTGAACCAATCGGTTCAACACCTGAATTGGTTGTCTCACTTGACCCTGAGCCGATCGGTTCAATAGATTGAACCGGTCAGTTGGCAGTCCAGGTTGCGTAGAAATCAGTCAATGCAGCTCTCAATCAATCTGACACCCAAATCAATTAGTCCAACACTTGAACTTGGTGATTCTGAGTCAAGTCAATTGATTGAATGTTTAATTGAACTACTAAACACATTTAGTAAACAATCTAAACATCATTCATGGATAAACTCCTCTACCAGGTTAAATCCTATGTTTATGATCCTGCAGGTCCATTTCATGTTGGCAGTGAAAGTCCATAACACTTATGACTTCACAAGCAAAGAGCGGTGCCTAGTCGCACATCAGTGCTACCCAAGTGAAAAGGAAAGTTGGAGAACAACTTTCAATCCTACAATCTGTGACTGGTGTTATAGCAAATGTATAATTCCTTTGTCACTAATATCCTGAATGAGCTCAATGCATGGAATAGTCATCCTTTCAACGTTCATTCACTTCCTTGATAGAAAATCATACTGGATGAGATATGTGTGACATCAATATCACATATTGATTCACACATGCATGCACATGCCTTTCTCAATCCTACTCATTAAGTGGCCATCGACATCAAACTCCCTCAGTAGGGACAAATCCCATATCTATC
Organism: Alisma plantago-aquatica; assembly: GCA_963693085.1. Lineage (NCBI taxonomy): Eukaryota > Viridiplantae > Streptophyta > Magnoliopsida > Alismatales > Alismataceae > Alisma > Alisma plantago-aquatica. The sequence continues at coordinate 1,288,983,568 of OY856412.1, read as the reverse complement.
ACTCACCCATCAAAAGCCCCATGTGTCAAAGTCACCCAATCATCACCTTTATAACAATCTATATTTCAAGACTATGTTTGATGATGTCAAAGTGTACCCAACGGCATGTGTTGAGTGTAGTGATTGCAGGTCAAAGAATCACACTCACCACCATCATTGTGAGAGCTGACTGTGACTACCAAGTCATGGTTATTAGTTAGGATTAAGATTTTCAGGTTAGGGTTAGGGCTAGGGACTATACTCTACCTATCAGAGTTTCCCTGTCCCTAGACTCTCTAGAGTTTTCACCCCCTATTCCAAGTCCTTCTTCTAAGAAAGGGCTTACCCAAAATGTATCTTTCTAGTGTCTACCCTCTCTAGAGGGACCTACATGAAAGGTTACATCTTTTCACATTTTACTTCTCTTATTAACATTTTCTTTTCAAAGATTTATTAAGCAAAGAGATGAGAAGTAGATGAAAATGTGAGATGAGGAACTTAATTTTTCTCTTAAAAATTCTAAGGATAATTTGAAATTATAAACTATTAAGTATTAGTTGATGAATTTGTGCTCTGATACCAAATGTAATGACCCGCACTTTTGAGTGTCTAAAAGACCTTAAAGTCGCAGATCGTTAATTATTATTTCATGAATCTGATCCTGGAAATTATAATTAACGATCTGCGACTTTAAGGTCTTTTAGACACTCAAAAGTGCGGGTCGTTACACTTTTCCTTCTTTATTATTGCACTTTCCTTACATTCATGTTGTTGTTTACAACTCTAAAATGTGAAATTGTTATGCTAGAAAATCTATCATGATCTAGGGTTCATGACTTTGTAGTATTATCACATAAATTGCTTTCCTTCTTAAACTCTAATTTCATGTACCCGATTGTTAAGTGATGGTTAAGGTGATGATCATGCATGCATGTTTTACCATCATGATAAGGTTTGGTCCTTATGATTTTCTTGAGGTTTTGAGTCGGTTTTCTTTACATTGAAGCTTGCTATTCTCTCTCTCCTAGCTTGGTTTCTTGGTTTCTCATGTTGGAGATTGGTTTAGGGTTTGAAGTTCAAATTATACAGAGCTTTGCTTCTTGATGTGGTTTATCTCTATTTTGAAGATGGACATGTGTTGTGGAGATGGCTTGACTTAATGGTCGAGGTATATGCTTTTGTGATGGTCAAAACATATGCTTTAGTTTTGGTCGAGACATATGCTTTTGTCATGGTCAAAACATATGCTTTGATTTTGGTCGATACATATGATTTTGTCATGGTCGAAACATATGCTTTTGTTTTGGTCAAAACATTTGCTTTGGTTTTGGTCGATACATATGCTTTTGTCATGGTCGAAACATATGCTTTGGTTTTGGCCGAGACATATGCTTTTGTCATGGTCAAAACATATGCTTTTTTCATGGTTGAAATATATGCTTTAGGTTTGGTCGGGACATATGATTTTGTGGTGGTCGAGACACTTCTCTTGGTGGTGGTTGAGACACAGGTTTGAGGATTGGTCGATACACATACAAGGGGTACATGGTCTCTACTTATGTGGGACATTGTAAGATTGTTACACATGTACATGTAAATGTTTGTGGATACCTATTGTTGTTTAGATAGTTTATAACCAAGTTAATGATGATGCTCTACTCCTAGTATGATCCAAGAAAGTGGGAGGTGATGAAACTAGGGTTTGGTGATTGAATAATGCTATGAAACCCTAATTGTCTATGTGTTTGAAACCCTAACCCTAATCCTAGGGTACACTATGCTTATTGAGTTCATTAGATGAATGCCTTGTGTTTACATTTTCTCTCTCCTACTTGTGTGATTATAAGCTTATAGGTTGAATGAATGTCATAGCTTGTGAATGTTGTGGCGTTGGTTATGAGACTTTTGAGGCATGTTGAGATAATGACAAGACACACGATATATGATTTGATGGGTCTTATAACCTGGAAGAGGTTTAATGCCTAGTGTAAGGTGTTATCCTCCAATGAGGTGATTGAGGGATTGACTTCCCATAGTGATGTGATATTGATGTTGGCCTTATGATTGGTAGTGCTACAAGTATCATGCGGTGATGTGACAAGTTCCCATCTTATACATTTTATATCTTCTGAAGTTGTATTATGCCCTTATCTTTGTAGAGTTTGTTTAGGGTTTGTATGTTGTAACTTTATTGGTGCTAAAAGATGCCCAATTGGACTAACTAATCAAGTGAAACCCTAATCATGTAGTTTACATGTGCCATAGATCCATCTTCATCATCAGTACTTGTTGGATGGTGAAATGGGTTCTCCCTTAGTGTAAGCTCAGAGTTGTATATTGTTGAGTATATGCATTTCACAGGATTGGTTGCGGTCATACCCTGGCAGGAGAAGGGTCAAGGCCGTATCTCAATGAAGTGGTATAATGTTTAAATATTATATGTTTTGAGGATGTCTGCGATCATACCTCAGTAGGAGTGCGATTGCGGTCGTAACTCAGTTTCACTAGTGTTATGCCTATATACCGAGGCAGACCAGGCTGTCTTGTAGTTGGACTCTATATGTCACTGCGGTGGATTCAGACTGACCGAGGGGTGTGGAGAGGTCATTGGATTTGAACTCTTCCATTGATCTTGTATGGCATTAATTTTGACTTAGCAGTGATCAGTTGGAGCATGAGTGGTATACCTCATCTCCTTAGGGCATATTAAAAAGACGTAACATAGTTGTGTAGTGCATTTGCTTAGAGTCAAATACAAATGACATTAGATGACCCTTTTCCTTATCTTTGTATTGATTTCTTGAATTATAATATGGTAAGAGAAATCAATTGTTATATATGTTCTTCATATTCCTTCAAGTATTAATTGTTTTATTTCTCAGTGGTAACTGCCTAATTTGCTTAATCTGCTTTATCAGTTTAATACATATCCTTTAGTTGTATTTTCTCAATCTATTAAGTATTTTATTTACCTGCTTAGTTATTTGTGCTATAATAGATGTTGGCGAAGTGTTATATCTCTCACTGGGATGTTTGGTCTCACCCCGTGGGTTTCCACATCTTTTAGGTGGTCGTGCACGACAAAGTAGAGATCATATGATTGAGGTTAAGGAGCAGTAACTATTGGAAGGTTGGATATACTGCTAGTGTTTTGTAGTAGAGTCTTATGCATCGCCCCTATACTCTCAGGTCCTTGGGGTGTGTTTTAGATGTTGTATATCGAGATGATGTTTTGGCTTTATGCTTGTTTTATGGATATGGAATATATATGTGATAGATTATCATACAAGCAGGTTGTGGCCAGTGAGCCAGTGAACACTATTATGTAATAATCTTTTCATATGTAATGTGATAGGTGGTTTTGTGGACTCAGATGTGATAAGATTCTATTTTTGTGCTTATGTGCAAACAATTTAAATTTCATATTTTTTTGGTAACCTGACTGTTTAGTATTAATCCCACATTTTGTTTTGAGTAATCTCTCTTTATGGCATGTCGGGGTGTCACAAGTAATGCAACCACATTTAATTGGATGCATTGTTAGAAAAGTACGTGTGGGATCTGATCTCCAAAACACAAGATAAACATAGCGGAAGCGATTCGATTAACAGCGGAATACGAAAATCACGAGAAATTAAAACTTTTCGAAAACGAGATCTCAAAAACCTGAAACTCCTTTTATAAAAGTAAGATGAACTGTTTACATCTCTGATAAATCACTTCTCGAGTGATTATATACGTCATGATACAAAATCTCAAGATTTCAAAATTCTCAGATCAACAAACTCCTAGGACCTGGGTGTACAGAGACGACATAAGACTATTCTGACTACAAGACTAGACAGCACAGTGTTTCCACCTGAAGTCACTGCTGCTCCAGAATTTGCTGCTGTTGCTGCTGTCCACCTGCAGATCGGTTCCTTCGACCTCGACGTCCACCTAAAGGTAGAAATCTACGTGGTGAGACAATTTTAAATAATTGTCCCAGCGAGATTTATAACTCTCTGCCAGAAACTTTGTTAAAAGCAATCAAAGGAATATCATGAGCAGGTAACTTAGGTTACTCACAGCAGGCTTGATAACAAATACTCATCTTTATTTAAGGAATATGAAGAACATGTATACTAATACTTGAACAGGATATTAAAAGCAAGCAATGTAATATCAATCAATGTTCCTCGTAGTTCAACCTAAGCAGTTATGCTACGCGGTTGATTATGTTTTACAAACATCATTATGCCCTGCGGAGATGAGGTATACCGCTCATGCTCCAACCGATCACTAGTAAGTTGCATCGGTATCATACTAGGTCATCGAAAGAGCCGGATTCTCATGACCTTCAACTACCTCAGTCAGAATGAGGATAAACATGCAGGACATCTAGTGTCCCTGCTAATATAGCTCACCAGGGTATTCTGGTACTTCGCTATTAGAGTCACAGTGGCATTCTGCACTCTCTTCGCTATCGAAAGATTTCATGTTTATCTCTCATCGATGCGGTATAAAAGATTCCCTTGGAAGAATAGTGTTACATCATCCCAGTATAAACATATAGTGAAGGGTTGATGGATTAAGATACATCCACATCAACTCCTACACTAGGATGTAAGGATATACACATCCATATTCCCCCACATACTCTAAAGTATGTGATCCAGGAGTTCCCTTAGGAAAACCTATTTCACCATCATTTAAATTCTGACAATGATGGATCTATGATCAGGGCTCTACATGATATAATTAAACTTGGTTATTAGGTACATTTCAGTATTCTTTTAGCATCATACATGTTTCCAAACATTCAAGTACTAGACATTGCTATAACAGAAGAATACTAAATGTAACAGGTATTACTCATATTAGTTATCAGATGGATATCAATTCTTAATCATCTTATCACTATAATTCAGGAACATAGGTGTTCATACCCTTATATCATCATAACACTTGCTATCAAATGACATGTCAGCATCAAGTCATCTATTGGCATGACCTTGATGTCATTCATGGTCCTTAAGGCATATCAGTTTCATATGATACCACTTACATCTAGGTAACATAATTATTTCTGTTCATAAGCTATTGACATGCTTTCAATGAATATGATGTCATGATCCTTACCTAGATATGATTATTTTCTTATAAGAACATGCATGATTAAATCAATTGATAATAATCAACAATTCATAGTCAGACCAGCAGTCAATAAGACAGAATTAATCCTTCAATTCAAAGGGTATACTTATGTGTCCTTACAAAGGGTAAGATTCCCTTGTTTACATCATTTAGGGTCATTCAACCCTTTTATTATGATTAGGAATAATGATTCCTCATCTCATATCTTGATCATACAATTCATGCTTAAAGGAATAACATGAGTTTAGGGTTTATTGTTCATTTCAACATATTACTATGAACTAGGGTTTACTATTCACATTTACTCATGATTACCCAAGAATTAGGGTTTACTATTCACATTACTCATGATTACCCTAGAATTAGGGTTTACTATTCACATTACTCATGATTACCCTAGAATTGGGGTTTACTATTCACATTACTCATGATTACCCTAGAATTAGGGTTTACTATTCACATTACTCATGATTACCCTAGAATTAGGGTTTACTATTCACATTACTCATGATTACCCTAGAATTAGGGTTTACTATTCACATTACTCATGATTACCCTAGAATTAGGGTTTACTATTCACTTCTTATAGCATCGTCATGAATGAAAAACGTCATCATTATTGATGCTTTCAAATTAGGTTAAGACTCATCAATTATCTTAATTAGGGTTTTCATGATCTCTCATAAGTGGATCATACCCTAATCCTGCATATTCATATACATTGAAGGTACTTTATTTGAGTTTTAACCATAAATGGTACTTTCTCTCTCTCCTTCCTAATGAATGGTGATTACATCACTCTAGTTAGAGTTGGATTAAGTCCTTATTGATTAACATAAACCAAATCACCACTATCATGTCATTAGGGTTTACATAAAACAAGGTATCCTTTAATTGAACCCATTTAAGCTTAAACGAGTATGGACCCACTTGAGCTTAAATGAGTGTGGACCCATTTGAGCTTAAACGAGTATGGACCTGTTTGTGCTTAAACGAGTGTGGACCCATTTGGGCTTAAACGAGTATAACCCATTTGAGGTGAAACGGGTGTGAACCCATTTAAGATGAAACGAGTGTGAACCCATTTGAGGTGAAATGGGTGTGAACCCATTTGAGGTGAAACGAGTGTGAACCCGTTTGAGGTGAAACGAGTGTGAACCCGTTTGAGGTGAAACGAGTGTGAACCCGTTTGAGGTGAAACGGGTGTGAACCCGTTTGAGGTGAAACGGGTGTGAACCCATTTGATAAAGTTGGATAAGGACCAACATAGGTATTAACGCCCTTCATCTTCAACCTTGAAACCAAGGTCTGTTCTTCACGAAAAAGCTTGCAAGAGTGCAAAGAAAGATGGGGAAGAAGAAGAACTAACTATTATTTGCAAGAATAAAAGTATACATAACAAAGCAAGGTGTACAGTTATAAAACCCGCCTCAAACGTTGTTCCTAGAGCTCCAAGCTTCCAAGCTTCAAAAATTTAATGGTGGCTTGAGCTCCACAGGTCATCCAAGGTTGTTTCTTCAAGAAAGGTTGGGAAGGATCGGCTAGGAAGAGAAAGCTAAGTGAATTAACCATGAAACCAACCTTATACAAGGATTTCCCCCATGAATTCAAGCTAGAAGATGGTGCTTTCTTACCTTAGAACAGGTTGGTCGTTTCCCTGAGCTCCAGAGCTTTGCCTTGGTCGGTTGAGAAAGATGAGAAGTGAGGAAGTGAAGGGAATACGTTTGGTTGTTTTTACAAGGAACTAGGCTTATATACTTTAGGTTATTTTCTACCATAAGGACCTCTAAAACATAGATTTCTCATCTAAGTCCCTTCTTATTTCTAAGGCACGTCCAAGCATGATAATATTATGCAAAGCTTATCAAAACTCAAGATCTAAGGGTAGATAAAACCAACATGCATACTAAGGTACATATATGAAGGGTCTTCTTACTCATACTAGGTGTTTTCACTACAAAGGTCATCCTTCTTATCCAATTATTTAATAGAAGCGCCCCTCTCATCCTTTCTTCTCTAAATGATGTCAAGAGTCATAAAAGATATTCTAGAAGGTGTATAGCACAAGTTGCACCCCACATTTTGGGCAAATTGCACTTTACACCAAAATTAGGGTTTAAGCACAAGGATTGCTCCACAAGCTGCACCTTGGTGCCCAAACTTGGGAAATCCATCATACCTCATCATATTCCTTCATATGATGTCTCTTTATTAGAGGAACATCTTAACCTGTGTAATTTGCAAGTTAACCCCTCTAATTGGGTAATTTGCACATAGGTCCTTGTATTACCAAACAATACTACAATCATTGTTTAAAAAGGACAGAAATGAAAATGTATGTTCCTTAGGAACTTAATTACATGCCAAAAGATAATCACAAGGATTTAATTACATATCTTAGGCCAAACACCTAGGGTTAATTCATAACCCAGGTCAGGGATGTTACAGTCTGTGCATTCCACTCAAATGTGTGTGCATTACTAGTATAACTGGACGTATTAGTAGTAGAAGTGGGCACATTCCACTCAAACTTGGGTGCATTCATAGTAAAAGTGGGCACATTCCATATTTTAATGGAATGTGTCCACTTCTACTAGTAATGAGCCAACATTTGATTGGAATGCGGCCACTTTTACTAGCAATGCGCCCACATATGAGTGGAATGTGCCCACTTCTTTAGTAATGCACTCACAATTTTAATTGGATGCTTGCTAGAAAAGTGGGTGCAATTTACTCAAATGTGTGCATATTACTAGTAGAATTGAGCGTACTGGTAGTAGAAGTGGGCACATTCCACTCAAATGTCGGTGCATTTGTACTAGAAGTGGGCACATTCCACTCAAGTATTAGTGCGTTCGTAGTAGAAGTGGGCACATTACATATTTTAATGGAATGCATACACTTCTACTAGTAATGAGCCCACATTTGAGTAGAAAGCGGTCACTTTTACTAGCAATGTGCCCACATATGAGCAGAATGTACCCACTTCTTTTGTAATGTACCCACATTTAATTGGATACATTTTAAAAAAGTTTACCCATTCCACTGAAATGTGTGCTACTAGTAGATTTGGGCATATTGGTAGTAGATGTGGGCACATTCCACTCAAATGTGGCTGCGTTCATAGTAGAAGTGGGAGCATTCCACATTTAATGGAATGTGTCCACTTCTACTAGTAATGAGCCTACATTTTTTAGTGGAATGCTACAACATTTACTAGAAATGCGCCCACATATGAGCAAAATGCGCCCACTTCTTTAGTAACGTACCCATATCTCTTTGGATGCATTTCTAGAAAGGTTTGAGCATTCCACTCAAATATGTGCACATTACTTGTAGAATCAGACACTTTCCACTCAAATGTGGGTAATTTCACTAGTACAGGTGGATGCATTCCACATTATAATATAATGTGCTCACTTTTACTAGTAATCAACCCAAAATTTGAATGAAATGTGTCTACTTCTACAAGCAATGCTCACTTTCCTCATCTTTTCCCTAATTTCACATCCCTCCTCTCCTCTTTTTCCTCACTTCCCTCAACCTCCTCTCTTTACTTCCCTCGTCTTCTCTTTTACTTATCACCTCTCTCCTTCCATTAAGTCCCCTTTCATTACTTTTTTCCTCTCTTCTCTTTACTTACCTCCTCACTTCTCTTGTCTCCTCTCTTTACTTTTCTCCTCACTTCCCTCATCTATCCTCACTTCTTTCCTCCCTCCTTTACTTTCCTCCTCTTTTTACTACTCACCTCTCTACTCACTTCTTTCATCTCCTCCCTTTACTTCCCTCCTAATATACAACATATTATTTTCTCAAAAGTATGTCGACATTAGTTTTGTTGGTGTTATAATTATAAGTCATGTGATCATATATGGGCCGGAGTATGGAGGCCCATATAGAGTCAAGTCATATAGAGTCTAGTCTAGTCTAGTCAGGTCTAGTTAGATATGGAAGTCTCTAGAGTTATGAGTCATGTCCACCTTCTCCTATATAAAGGATAGGGGTCACTCTTGTATATCATAACACAATACTGTGAATATATCTACTCTTTCAAGTCAACTTGGTGTCAAAGCCTTCTTTCAGGGGACCCTAACCCTATAGAGAAACCAACGAGTCTCTGCCAGCGAGCGGCAACCGCCGACATGGCCGACTGCCCGTAGGGCCGTATCCATCATCCTCTCCAAATGGTATCTTTAATGCCCTCTCTCTCACCAAAGATCCTTCATCATCCAAGTCTCTGCGTCATAGATCCATATATGACTAGCATCTTCATCGTCATTGTAGATCTAGATCCAGATCTAGATCTAGAATCCCCGTGTGTTTGTCTTTCATCTTTCCCAATCACAAGGGTCAATCGCTCCCTCCATCAAGAAAAGTCTAGATTCAAATCGTCATCCTTCTTGAATCACCAAGATCAAAAACCTCATGGTGGTCTTTTCCATGTTCAAAGTCATCTCCACTATCTGTGTCATATTCTTCTCCAAGATGGAAGTCATCTCCACCATTCAATTCGTCATCCTTGTAGTAGTGGAAGTCATCTCCACCACCCAAATCGTCGTCTCCATCATCATCGTCATCCATGGTGGAAGTCATCTCCACCCGAGTCGTCATCTTCAACATCCAAATTGTCAACTTGCAGGCTTATTTGTAGAAAAAGAGTCATCCGATGAAGTTAGGGTTGGAAGTTTCTAATGTTTTTCCCATAAATCTTCCCTGGAGGTGTGGAACACAATCTATTCCTCACTCTACATGTCATGTGTTTTCATCAGGTAGTAAAAAAATTCATCCAGCTCATAGGTCACACGCCATGTTGATATCCAACATGCTGTCTTGACGAGAGGTAGAGTTACACCTCCAAAGTCACACGACATGTTCATCACCAACGTCATGTTCTCTACACTATATTAGAATTATGTGATCTTTGTACACGGCATGTGCATCAACCAACATGACGTGTCTTCGGCAGTCAGTTCATACATCTTCACAAGTAGGGTTTGCAACTCAATCAACATAGGCTACATCTTCAAAGTATGTGTCATAGATCATTTCTTCAGGCATATTCAAAGCATAGATCATTAGCTCCCCAATAAGAAAAAGATAATTTTTGTCAGCCTAAGGGCTGGATAAATATCCTTTCTGAGTCAAAATAGTATCCATTTATTTCCTTCTTTGGATGTTGCAATTGGGTCACATGTTGCATTGAATCAAGTTACCAATTCATTTTTACAGCTTCCTTGCCAAGTCAAGCACTTCCTTCTCCAGTCAATTTTTTCCTCTCCACCCCATGTCCCCAAATGTCACATGGGAATTTCTCTTTGTATCCCCCCAACCACTTTTATTGTCTCTTCATGGTTGGTGTGGGGGGAGAGATAGATATGAGAAGAGGAGGATGAGGAGAAGAGTTGAGGTGCATATATCAAAAGAGGAAAGAGGAAGAAGAACATTGTCTACATATAGAGTTTTGTGTACTCAACATGTTGACCAGATCTCACCATCCAGCTCAAGGTCAATGTCATCCATCCTCACCATTTTTCCATGCAATATCCAACACATTGATGTCCATTCATGCCCACATTGTTTTTCGTCCATGCAAAACAAGTTGATGCTCGTATGTGTCCTATCAAACACATTGATGATTGTCCATGCAATGTCAAGCATGTTGATATTCATCTATTCCATCATGTTGATGTTTGTACACGTTCCATCAAGCACATTGACCGTCTAGGGTACCACATGGTGCTCTTCTCCTGAAAACTACATCAGCAACAATAGCAATTGAGTTGGTGACTCGGATGATTTTCACATGTTGCTTCAACGTACTCCAAGATACAACCTCCAACCTAGTCAAATCTCCAGATGTTTCAAATATTTTGTGTATATGAATATCTTTCAAGCGTCAATATATTTATCAATATCAAGGGAAGCTTCAAAGTCAAATATGCCAAATATATTAAAGTACAGGGAGTTCACATATCATTCCAAGTCAAGGGAATTTATCATGTCTTAGTCATAACCTTTTATCCATGTTTTTTTTCTATATGTCATCCAATCTAGGAATTTTATTCTCCCATTCTCTAGCTTGGGGGAGAGCGTTATAATTTTTGTCTAAATTGGACATTATTATAAATCCCTTTGTTTTGCGATGACAAACATTTCATTATTATGGAATTAACTTGCTATTTGAGTGTTTCAGGGACAAGCAAAAAAGGTGGTGGATAGCAAAGACTTGGAAGATCCTTATTCACAAAATTGCTTTATTTTCATGATTGTAATCAATGTAAAAACTTGTTCAAGTTTATAATGTACAAGTACTTAGATATCATGTAAATCAAGCGTTTAGATCTTCTTATCCACTCACAACACTTAGATAGCTCATCCCCCAAGATAGTATCACAATTGCATTTTTATACACACACTTAGTACATATCTAGAACCACCAAAATAGGGGCTATCTCGGTCGAACTAATTCTCGACCGAGAGAAAATCGGTTGAACAACTTCTCGACCGAATATGTCCTCAGTCTAATGCACAAACACCTTTGCATAACCTGCTCAATGCTATCACTGAGAAACCTCTGGTCGAACTTTACTTCGACCGAGATTGAGTGTCTGCCAGGTTCTATAGCCGTTAGACTTGGTGGGAAAAGTGGTTGGGAGTTAGTTGAATGCTGCAAATCCACTAACCTCAATCTCCCACTCGATCGAAGAAAACTTTGACCGAGACCAACTCGGTCGACAAAGAGTTTGACCGAGCTACATTCTGGATTGCACTTTTCAGCATTAAACAAATAGCCATTACAATGCAATTAGTGGACACTTAACGGCTAGTTGATCACTAAGAACACCCTAGAAGGTGTCTAGGACATCCCTAAGCATTAGAAAACCACTCCTATAAATAGGACAAGCTATAGGACACCCAAGGCATCACTTGTGCATACAATTATACTTGATATTCATTCCATGTGAGCAACAAGCTGAGATACACTTGCAATCTGTTCTACATTAGTGTCCTATAGCTTAGTATCTCCTAGCTACCACACTACCACATTCATCCACAATGGATAGGAGATCAATACGCTTGATATAGGATCAAAGCGTTGTACTCAATTGGTAACATTGCTTCTTTCTTCCAAACTTGTTCCTTCTATTGTATTTTGTTCTCCTTTGCTACTCCTAGGTTGGAGGCTGCAGAAAGGAGTTTGTAGGAGCTTCTTCCGTGGTGAAGGTAGCTCGGCGTGACTTTGGACTACTTCTAGAAGGTCTCAATGGGAAGCTACTTCAAGAAGGAAGGCTACTTCAAGGGGGATCTTGAAGTTACTTCAAGTGAAGGATGCTTCAAGGTTGGTGAGACAAATTCAGGGTGAAGGTTGTCCAAAGGGTTGTAAAGGTAGTTGTATCTTATGTAACATCCTTGCGAGGTAATAAAATACAATTGCTTTCAAAATCCCAATTGGAAACAATTGGGTAGTGGACTGACTCCCTTAGTTTTTGCTAAGGGTGGAACCACTCTAAACACATGTGTCTCCTTCTCCAATACTTTTGTGGTTGTTTCCTTGAATTAATCTAAAAATTATCATAAAACCCTATTCACCCCCCTCTAGTGTTTTTCATTTGGTATCAGAGCAAGCTTCAAGGAACTTTAACAAGTCTTGAAGAAAATGGGTGATGGAGTACTAAACAACCTCAACTTGGAAGGAACACTTGTAGCTCGGCCTCCACCATTTGATGGCACCAACTACAACTATTGGAAGAGGATGATGCAATTATACTTTCAAGTGATCAGCTGGGATCTTTGGAGAATGGTCTCAAATACCTACACTCTTCCTCTATATGGGATGCAAATACGGTAAAATTGGCTCAACTGAATGCAAAAGCTGTAAGTATCTTTTATTGTTCAATTTCTGTAAGTGAGTTTAATAGTATATCAAATTGTGAAATTGCATATGAAATATGGCATAGACTCTCTATTACTTATGAAGGAACTATTCAAGTAAAGAATTCCATAATTGGTATGCTTAAATAAAAGTTTGAACAGTTTCATATGGAACCAAATGAGTCTATTAGTGAAATGTATGCAAAGCTTTCTTGTATTGTTAATGGGTTGAATGCATTAGGTAAAGACATTAGTGAAGAGGATCAAGTATCTAAAATTCTTAGGTGTCTTCCTCCCAAGTACAAGCCTAAGGTGACTGCAAATGAAAAAGCCAATGACCTCACTCGAATGAGGATGGAACAACTCATTGGCAACTTACAGGCACATGAGGCAATCTTGGAGGAAGAAGAAAGATTGGCAGCAGAACACAAAAAGGAGAAAAGAAAGGACATTGCATTCAAAGCATCAACCAAGATTAGTCATGACACTAGTAAAGAAGATAGTGAAGAAGAAACTCTCATTGTAAATGGTAAGCAGTATATAAGTTTTAAAACTAACAAAACTTCTAGTGTTTCTTCCTCTAGGTGCTTTGAACGTGGAAAAAAGGGACACTTAAAAGGTGATTGTCCTAAACTTAAGAAGGGAAAGAAATTATCTCACAAAAAGAAAGAAAAAGCCTACAAAGCTGCATGGGATTATATAAGTGATGATAGTAAAGATGGAGAAGAATAAGTAGAGTGCTTTATTGCTACAACAAATGAAGAAGAAGATGAGGTAAGCCTTTTTAATTTATCTAAAGAAGAGTTAGTTGTTATCATTGAGGAATTATATGATAAATATATTGATTGTAAAAAGAAACTAAAAAGAGTTACCAAAACTAATGAGGATTTGTATGCTCAATTAAATGATCTTGCTTCTGAAAAGGAAATTATTATCTCTGAAAATTCTTCCTTGAAATCATCTTTAAATGATTGCAATACAAAGTTTCTTACTCTTAAAATGAATAATAATTTTCTTTGTCAAGAAAAGGTTGAATTACTTGCAAAATTGAATGATCTTCAAACACAACCTATCCTGTGTACTCATCTAGATCATGATGCTATTGTTAAGGAAAGAGATTCTTTATCATCTGATCTAGATCAAGCAAAGATAGATATCAAAAAGAAAATGGATGAGATTGCAAAGTTACAAAAAGAAGTTAGTATCTTGAGAAATAATGGTATTCTTGGTAAGTACCTAAAGAATTCTTCTGGTCACATTGGAAGAAGAGGTTTAGGATATGTTCCAAAGCTAAACTCTTATCAACCTAAACCTAGGAGAACTCAAGCACCCAAAACCAAAATCATATTTGTACCCAAGAACACAATTCATCCTAGAAAGAGAAATGAAATTGATTTCATATGTTGTCACTATTTCTTGCATCTTGTACATTATTCCTTCTCATGTCCTCACAAGAAAAAGGATGTTGAGTTGGTATGGGTTCCAAGACTCTCAAACTAAACATGAATAATTAAGTTGAGATATGACCAAAGACTCTAACTTGACTATCCTTATGTCTTATCTCAACTTAACATAATGGAACAACAAATTGATCAAAGTTATTTAATCCATAACTTAAATAAGCATATTTCTGAATGAACTTACAGAGATACTCTCAGTCGACAAACAATTCGACCAAAAGTAAGTCAGTCGAGAAACTATTTGACCGACAAAGGCTTTGTATTGCACCTGAAATAACTAGAAAATTAGTAAGTCACTCCGTCGAAATATAGTTCAACCGAGATAGCAATCGGTCGAAAATTTGTGGACCCAATCTAAAGCTCGAGCAACCTGTAAAAAACCTGAATAAAAATAGTAACCATGCCGGTCGAAAAGAATTTTGACCGAAAGGAAATCAGTTGAGAAAGAATCTGATCGATAAAGGGTCTGGAAAACCTGTTCAACTGTTTCAATTTGCTATCAATTTAGCAACAATGAAAAATTGATTTAATTAGAAATAAAAAATGAATCACAAATCTTGGAGACCATCCTTTAAATCAAGACATATTGATCTTTTGCATCATGGTTTGAAGGTATGTTTTGATTATGGATATGACATTCTTATTAAACATATTGCAAAACTACTATATGTAAATTGATATTGGACATGCTTTCTTAAAAACACTGATTGAAAATTCATATTTTTGAAAAAGTTTATTAAGCATGCTCTTTTTCATGGTTTGCTTTAAAATTTGAAAATTGATGAACCATGATTGCCTTGATTCTCTACTTTGTCTATCTTAAATTCAAAAAGCATGAGAAAACTTAATCAAAGAAATTATGATATACTTTTATTGTGTTTCATATTCCACATGGTTTGTCTAAAATAATCCCTGGTCTATATCTATATATAAACCATGTGGTTAGAAATTTTATTGAAAATTATGAAAGTGAATGGATTGCTATTATCATCAAAATGATTATAGTGATTCAGCTCATTGAATATATAGATGATACTATAAATTGAAAATGTCGTTATTGCATTAAGGTAAATCTCTATGGCACAAATGCATCTTGACATATTAGTAAATGATTATCTTGTGGAAAAGGATATCATCTTTGTGATGCATGAATATTTTCACTATGAACTTCAAGTTTTATGTTTTGCATATAAAATCTTCTATAAAGAAAAAGGCAAGCAAAACTATTTGATTTTAATATCTTGCTTAGAACAAGAATATTAATGTTTTATCTAATTGTTTGTTCTAAAGAGCAAAAATGTTACAACTCATATGAATTAAAGATCTTGCTTCAAGTCATTAAATACTATAAGAATCAAACTTGTTGTTAAGGTAAAAAAATTTCTATACATAAAGGCTTTATATTCAATCAAATAAATCATTGTGAATGCTTAAATTGGAAATCTACAGAAATTGCCTCTCGGTCAAAATAAAGTTTAACCGAGGGGTGCCCTGGTTGAAGTCAAGGTCGACCTAAAATAAGCTTGACAAAATGGTTAATTGTAAATCAGTTCTTTGCACTCAATCTTAGTATATTGATGTAAAACTTGGTCATCATATTGAAAACAAGATTTTATTGCAAATCTCTCATAAAAGTTTAATCTATTAATCAAACTCTAATGCTTATTATGACCTTAGAATTATTAAATTATCTTGATTATAAGATTAATGGGGAGCTCACAAAACTTTGTAAACATTATAATAAATATTGATCAAATAAAACTTTAAAAACTAGCTATGACCTTAGGATTATTGAATTATCATGAGCCTAAATGGATCTCATATCATTTTCAGGGATTAACATCCCTTGTAAAATGGATGAGAAATCAATACATATATGCATCATGAGTCTAAATGGATCTCATATCATTTCAGGGCTTAACATCCCTTGTAAATGATTGAGAAATCAAAACACATATGCCATGGACCTAAAAGTATCTCATATAATTTCAAGGCTTAACATCCTTTGCAAATGATTGAGAAATAAATTGTGGCTAAATTTGACAATAAGTGGTTTGCATTTAACCCCTTGCTTTTAAAAACTGAATACCTTATTAAGGGGGAGCATCAAAGCATAAAATTAAGGGGGAATAATAAAAGTCTTGGTTATATTGGCTCTCTTTTTGAAATGACAAAGGGGGAGAAACAATATAAATCAAATAAAAAGAGTTTCATAATCTCTTGGTTTTAAAAATGATATTGTTTGAACAAGAGAATACATGTAAAGGAAATGCAGAGTAAATTTTAGGTATGAAACTCATATGATTTACATTACTTTGATTTATATTGGAAATGTTTTCCATCTTCAAAAAAGGGGAGATTGTTGGCTAAATTGGACATTATTATAAATCCCTTTGTTTTGATGATGACAAACATTTCATTATTGTGGAATTAACTTGCTATTTGAGTGTTTCAGGGACAAGCAAAAAAGGTGGTGGATAGTAAAGAGTTGGAAGATCCTTATGCTCAAAATTGCTTTATTTTCATGATTGTAATCAATGTAAAAACTTGTACAAGTTTATAATGTACAAGTACTTAGATATCATGTAGATCAAGCATTTAGATCTTCCTATTCACTCACAACACTTAGATAGGTCATCCCCCAAAATAGTATCACAATTGCATTTTGATGCACACACTTAGTACATATCTAGAACCACCAAAACAGGGACTATCTTGGTCGAACTAATTCTCGACCGAGAGAAAATCGGTCGAACAACTTCTCAACCAAATATGTCCTCAGTCTAATGCACGAACACCTTTGCATAATCTTCTCAATGCTATCACTGAGAAACCTTCGGTCGAACTTTACTTTGACTGAGATTGAGTGTCTGGAAGGTTCTATAGCCGTTAGACTTGGTGGGAAAAAGTGGTTGGGAGTTGAGTTGAACACTTCAAATCCACTAACCTCAATCTCCCACTTGGTAGAAGAAAAGTTTGACCGATACCAACTCGGTCGAAAAAGAGTTTGACCGAGCTACATTCTAGATTGCACTTTTCAGAATTAAACAAATATCCATTGTAATACAATTAGTGGACACATAACAGCTAGTTGAGCACTAAGAACACCCTAGAAGGTGTCTAGAATGTCCCCAAGCATTAGCAAACCACTCCTATGAATAGGACAATCTATAGGGAACCCAAGGCATCACTTGTGCATGCAATTACACTTGAGATTCATTCCTTATGAGCAACAAGCTGAGCTACACTTGCAATCTGTTCTACATTAGTGTCCTATGGCTTAGTATCTCCTAGCCACCACACTATCACGTTCATCCACAGTGGATAGGAGATCAATACACTTGATATAGGATCAAAGTGTGGTACTCAATTGGTAACATTGTTTCTTTCTTCTAATCTTGTTCCTTCTATTGTATTTTGTTCTCCTTTGCTACTCCTAGGTTGGAGGCTACAGAAAGGAGGTTGCAGGAGCTTCTTCGGTGGGGAAGGTAGCTTGACGTGACTTTGGACTACTTCTAGAAGGTCTCAATGGGAAGCTACTTTAAGGGGGAGCTTGAAGTTACTTCAAGTGAAGGCTGCTTCAAGGTTGGTGAGATGACTTTGGGGTGAAGGTTGTCCAAAGGGTTGTGAAGGTAGTTGTATCTTCTGTAACATCCTTGCGAGGTAATAAAATACAATTGCTTTCAAAATCCCAATGGGAAATAATTGGGTAGTGGATTGACTCCCTTAGTTTTTGCTAAGGGTGCAACCACTCTAAATGCATGTGTCTCCTTCTCCAATACTTTTATGGTTGTTTTCTTGAATTAATATTAAAATTATCATAAAACCTTATTCACCCCTCTAGTATTTTTCAACAATTATAATTCATGTGGTTATATATGGGTCAGAGTCTGTTGGCACATATAGAGTCTAGTCATGTAGAGTCTAGTCTAGTTAGAGCTGGAAGTCTCTAGAGTCATGAGTCATGTCTACCTTCTCCTATATAAAGGAGAGGGGTCTCTCTTGTATATCATAACACAATACTTTGAATAAATATATTCTTTCCAGTCAACAGTTGGAAAATATTTTTATAAGAAATCTAGTGGTTTTTATTTCGTCAAAAATTCATTATGGTTTGAAAGTTATAAAAAAAAAATTCTCTCTCCCTTTCCCACTCATTCTGTCTCTATAAACAACTCACCAACATATTATCTTTCCAAAAATATTCCATCATTGGTATTTTTGGAATGGGTTTTGTAACTAATATAATGGTTTTTATTTTGTCAAAATCTTCATTATAAATCTAAAGTTATAAGAAAAACAAATTTCTCTCTTGTTCCCACTCATTCTCTCTCTACAAATGCCTCAAATCAGCCCTCATGTCACTCACTACCTACCAATACAACGTCACCTCCTAAAACCACTCCTAGCCCCCAAACCACCAAAAACGACACCCTCTCAGTGAAACTGTCCCTGCTACATGTGAAACGCATGTCAAGGGGGATGCGTGTTCTGCACTCATTTTCAATTTAGAAACCATTTTTTTCTACTTCTCATATAGAATTTATATGCATTAATAAGGTAAAAGAACATCATGGAAAGAGATGGAGCACCACTAGCACTAAAAAACACCACAAGCACCAACAACCATTGTTATTTCTACAAAGGCTATCAAACCAACCCACTAATATAAAGGAATAAGTATATATATATATATAAATATATATACATCTATATAGATTTAGCTATATATATTAGTGGTTGATTCCAAATTTCTTGGAAGCACACACTCAGTTTCCTATAGATCTGTCCTTGTCTAGGGCATTTGTTCTAGAGTACAAGGAAACATAAGATTTGCAACTCATATTCGGTAGTGACACCCCATTTGTTAGGATGTTTTGAACATGTTTTGGCTGCACAGTTGGAATATGAGAAATTGGTTTGTCTTCTCACCCACCTAGCCATCTGATCTCCAAAAGGGTAAGTTAATCTTTGGCCACCCCTTCAACTTCCACCGCTATGTTGTGGTGTTGCTTCAGCTACCATGGAAGACACCATGGAAGACACATTCCACTCGATAGTTGATGCTCCACTAGACAATATGTAACACCTGGGCCCACTGCCCAAGGCTCTAGAAGAGTTTCAGGAATGACTACTAGCGCCACAGACCACCACTGGCCTTAACTGCGCATTTTGTCCACTCACGCACAAGCCAGGATCAACTTCCTGACTGGTCACCCATCCTAGTACTACTCCAAGCTGAGCACACTTAACTATGGAGTTTTTTAGAGATGGGCTCCCGGAAAAGGAGGTGCACCTTGGTGATATGGGTAGTCTAATCATTCCTTATAATATCATTTTATCTGAGGCCTTAAATCCTGGGACGTTACAATCTCCCCACTTAGAATATTGATGTCCTCATCAAGACTCAAATATATGGCCTCATAATATCACCCCATTTCAGTGCAGGCCCATAATGGCTCATGGACACCCAACTCCCGATCACGGAATACCAGTGCAAGGGTGGCTACATCACCATGGACAGCCCTTTCCAACTTGCTTGGACCGCACGACTCAAGACTGGCATGCCACATGCCCATGCGGGCCCCACCTATTGGAGGGGATATGGCTCTGATACCATTTGTAACACCTGGGCCCACTGCCCAAGGCTCTAGTAGAGTTTCAGGAATGACGACTGGCCCCACAGACCACCACTGGCCTTAAATGCACATTTTGTCCACTCACGTGCAAGCTAGGATAAACTTCCCGACTGGTCACCCATCCTAGTACTACTCCAAGCTGAGCACGCTTAACTATGAAGTTTTTTAGAGATGGGCTCCCAGAAAAGGAGGTGCACCTTGGTGATATGGGTAGTATGATCATTCCTTATAAGATCATTTTATCTGAGGCCTTAAATCCTGGGACGTTACACAATAGAATGGTTATCTTGACAAAGTGAGTTTTCCATATTATGTTTTTCAATATTGTAATTTGTTTCTCAAATGTTGACAAAAATATACTCTAATATCTTCCTCACTAAATTTAATAGAAAGGATTCACCAATTTCAAAATAATGCAAACCCTAGTTCATGTGAAGGTGAATTATAAGTATTAATGTACTTAGTCCATATACATGATATATATTCGAATTTCAATCTCAATTTTATATCATGGTTAGATAATATCATCATTAATATATGTCTAAAATTTCACTCCAATTGGGTGAACCAATTGAGAGTTATAAGCTTTTGAAATTAATGCACATTATATCATTCATTTAGAACCCTAGGACCTAGGTTGTGAATTAATTGTGTGACAGCAAGGCTTATTAGCCTGGGTGCGGACACCCTTTAGTGCGCCTAACATTCCAGCCATTGGATCTACATAATCTCAGATCAAGGGAGCATACAACGGTTGAGACCTCATCTCCTACCTTCCGCCGGACACGACCTCCCAACCCAACCAAATTGTCACCCAATCACGACCTTGTGCACCCACCTTAGGAATTATCCACACAAGATAATTGGAGCATAATTTGTTGGTATGTATTCCCATAAAGCAAGTCATATGCTGATTGTAATGGGATACTTTGTAAATGATTTGAATAATAATAAAGGAAATTTCCAATCGATATGTTTTAACTATTTATGAGATGATAGTGTAACATGATTAATGTCTAAAGAATTGTTTTACTTAATGACATATGCTTTTAGGTTAAGGACCTAAATGATGACATCATACGGATGTTAAGAGTATACATTATTGTTTTGTCCCTATTCAGTTGTTGTTGTGGAAATAACCATAGACATCAATAACACTAAAGACTAGATTATGTGTTGGTTGATGACAGAATCTCATTAGTCATGATATAGTGATATCAAACCAAGGACATAGGTACTTGTTAGAGAACAAGTGTATCAGACAGACCCAACGTGAGAGTGGCACATGGGGATCAAGTTGTGGCTAGAGAGCCTAACCCCCTCCTATGAGCCAAGAAGGCACCCTAGGCTAGGACTTCCCCTTAAAAGGTAAGTGAATAAATGTATTTAAGAATTGAGATAACATTAATCTTCACCTAGAGGGGTAAAGAGTTAAAGATATAATAATGAAAAGCACTTAAATTATTTGAACCCAAGGATGCCAACTTTGAGTGACACAGCTGGTCAAGCCCAGGAGGAAAGACCAGTAAGGCACCAAGCCCAGGAGGGAAGGTGGCCTAAGTGGACGACCAAGCCCAGGAGGGAAGGTCATGAAATGGTCAAGCCCAGGACGGAAGACCAGGCAGGCACCAAGCCCAGGAGGGAAGGTGGCCTAAGTCCACAATGCAGTTGTTTAGGATCAAGCCCCAGGAGGTGAAGATCACATAGGTCAAGCCCAGGAGGGAAGACTGACATGGCACCAAGCCCTGGAGGGAAGGTGGCCCGAGCCCAATGATGGGACGACACTGCATTATGTGTACTCAAAAGAGAGATATGAAGGCAATTCTGGTTAAAGAATTAAATAAGAGAATAATGTGCTTAAAAGATGTGACATCTCAAAAGAAACCCTTAGGGAGGGTAGAGTTCTAATGCAATCCTAGGGTCAAGTAGGGTGTATTATAGGTACATAGGACCGATGGGTTGAGAGTTGATATGCCCTGAATGCACATGACCATGTGGTCGGGAGGTAACGGCGAGGTTTATCCAAGGTACATGACTCAAGAGATTAGCTACCTCCATGAGGATCATGTAGCCTAATGGGTGAATGTGAAAGGCACTCTCTTGATGCATAAGGATGAGATCACTCCAAAGGTACCTATACCCCTAGAGACCTCAAGGATTTGGCTAAGGCTCATAATGATACATGAGATGTAAATATAAAAGTTATAGGAAGTCATGAAAACTTGAGAGAAGTTGTGCCCTAACTTAAGAGTAAGAAAAGGGACACTTGACTCCATGAGATAGGAGAATGCTATAAAATTAAGAGAAAGAATGTTTAGAGTCATATAGAGTATGATTCAACTTAATATGTGAAATTGAAAGGTAATGTGTGCATGTACCATCTCCGCTCTTGGAATGGATTGAACTTGGTGTTTAGGCTGCAGCCAAATGCTTATTTCATTTCATTATAAGGGAGGGAGATTGGATAGACACATGTTATGCTAAAAATTGAGATAATGAGGATGAGTATCCTACATTTAACGTATAATAACATGATCTAGGGTCAGAGGTGTTACCTCACCCTTGTTTGAAAGTAATGAATAAAAGGTTGGAAACCTAGGTGAAAAGAGAGATCACCAAGTAATAATGAAATCATCAAGAGAGGATGGGACTACTAGAGATATGGATATGCTTGAATTTCAATTCAGGTGCGAATCTTAGTAATAAAACAAAAAAATTGTTTAAGTAGGGTGCTAACCCGAAGTTTTGAAAATAAGATGGGTTATCATTCACCTAGGCTTAGTAGGACTAAATTTTGAGGACAAAATTCCTTTTAAGGAGGGGTGAATGTAATATCCTCAAATTTTGGTAACATTAAACTATAAAATACGATGCATGAATTAAATTGATAATTCCTCAATAATTTTACTGGTGGAATAGTAATGTTAATTGCCTTTGTCGCACAAGTGCTTTTAGCACAAGACAAATAGATAAAAGGAAATTCATGCATTAATAAATAGTAATGATATTGATAAACATTTTCCAAAGGAGAATAAAGTTTATAATGTGTTAGATAGTTAAAAGAATACTTATCTTTCCATTATTGGAAACACAATGGTTGGGACACCAAATAGTGTTACCTTGGGTTGCCCCTTTGGTATGTTGAAGGATAATTACAAGTTAAGATAATGAGAGGATTTCTAAGATAATCCAAAATAATATGTGTCTTAGATATTTAATTAAAGGATTATCCACCTTTTTATTTGGAAAAGATTTTGATGAGGTTCCATGCAAGGAGGATGATTGGTTTAAAAGATAATTGGAAAGTGAGTCATGATGTGCCTTGCCTCTTCACATATTACTTGTACGCAAAGGAAGAATTTGTAATAAATAGAAAAAGGAGTCCAATTATATTCGGGAAGGTGTTTGATGATTTTCCATGAAATGATGATGATTGGTTTATAGGATATATCAAGATAAAGAGATTGAAGATATGGCCACAAGTTACCGGATCATTGAATCATCTCGGTAAGAGCAACATATATATAAACATGTAGGGTTGCACCCTCATGGGGAGTTACTCCCTTCTAGTCATCGTCTTTTCCCCTAACCCTAGGATCCCTCTTGCAAGGACTGCCTTCGATGCAGCCTCCCACAACTCTCCAGACCTTCTTAGAGAACCCACCCTCTACAGTTGAAGCATGTCACCATTATTCTTGTTGTTATGACCTTCATGGTGGGAAACTCTGAGATGAGAAGTGGAGAAGATCCTTGGGTGCAGCGAGAAGTTGCTAAACCCCCAAACAAGACTAGTGCGTCGACCCCATATGCGTGGGGGTTCAGAACAGCCAGTACCATAAGGTGTCCTCGACGTCATCTCTTCTTCCAGTTTCAGGGATCGGAGGTTGATCCTCCTCATCCTCGTCCATGGAGGACCTCCAGAGGGGTGAACTGGGTTGGTACGGGTAGCGTGGAGGCAGTCCGACGCCTGCCACACCCACCGCGTGGCCAGCAGGGATCTACCCGCTTGCTGGATGACCGCAGCACTGGAGCGCGGAAGGAAGCGGAGGAGGGAGGATGACTGCCGGTGGGGGAGGAGCGTAGGGGGGAGACATTCTCCAGGGTGAATCCAAGCACCATGGCTCAGTAGAGTGGGGGGCAGCACCTTGGCACGGTGGGGCGCAGTGGTGCCTGTGTCGAAGAGCGCACAAGGGATGCCGTCGTGAGGTTGAAGACGGGTTATAGTTGTTGGACGATTATACCCCCAAACGCACATCAACCCGAGCCTTCAAGGGATGGGAAAAATAGTCCTTTCATTATGTTTTTCCCCCACCTCGCTGGAGCAAAGGACCGACTGGCTGCAGGCACACACTAGGATGACATGGCGTCTCCGGATTGGCCGGTAAGTGTTTATCTTGTAATAATTCTAGTTAATTATGGATAACTTGTAATATAGAGAAATTATATATCAATTTGATTAGGAGAATGAGAGGAATCTAAAGAAAATAGATTTAGATTCTAATTAAGCTTCCTATTCTAAAAGTATATGCAATTCATTGATTAGTATAAAGGGAAGGCCTAGTTTTGGTTAATATGATGCTTAATTGGACATATTCATTTATGATTAAGCTAAATGCCTGATCTAGACATGTATAATGAAGAAATCCATATTATTGATGAATAATAGATGATTCTAGATTAGTAATATTATTCATGCTATTTAGGGTGTTAAAATCAATGTCAACATCTTGCTATGATCTAATGCTGATACTAATCTAGATGTCATGAATAGTGTAATATGCTTAAGTTGACGATTAGGGTTTAACCTAATATGCATAAGTGAGATTGTAATCTTAGAAACCATAACGTGAGGATTTAGGGTTTGTGACCCTAATCCCAGATCCAAACATGAGATAATCCTAAACCCTAGTTTAGGAACACATCCAGATCTGAGTAATATAATGTGAACACATGGTGACACATATGCAGTATGTATATTTCAGATTGAATGGTTGTTTCTTGGATGTTTGGATATATTCTTAAAGTACATATGATGTTCTGCACAGTTCTGCGATGGCATAAGGTACGTGGTTACACTTATGAATACATGTATCGAATTCCGAGATTGCCGATGTTTCTCGATGTGATTGAATGACAAATAAACTGCTTGTTTGTTTATTTAGTTCTTGCAAACTATGAAGTGCATATGAGTATCATGTAAAGTAAATAATAGTATTCTGAACCCTGGGTAAGACTGATCTTAAGGATAATGCACATGAGCCCCGGAGGGACAGTGATTACACCTGAGGTGGTTGACCAGATATGGGTTAGAATATGAAAAACAAGTTTATATTCTTATGTGCAAGATAAAGATGTTTGCTTATATCTATACTTGTGATTATTGTTTGAATCCACGTACCAGTATAGAAATATACTTATCGCGTATTTGTTTGTCGACGTTTTAGGTATCAGATATACTTGCTTCATGGACATGAGGGTACCGATAAAGATGATGAAGATACTAAAGTTAAATCATGAAGGCTTAGTCTTAAATGTTTATCTTCACACATGTAATGGTTAGTTCTATTCAAAGGTTATGTAACTCCTTAGAGGAGATTTTTATGTAAATATGTAAATATTTGATCATTAATGGAAATTGTTTACTATTTTGTATTATTTCATGAATCTGATCCTGGAAATTATAATTAACGATCTGTGACTTTAAGGTCTTTTAGACACTCAAAAGTGTGGGTCGTTACATTTGGTATCAGAGCACAGATTCATCAACTAATACTTAATAGTTTATAATTTCAAATTATCCTTAGAAAATTTAAGAGAAAAATTAAGTTCCTCATCTCACATTTTCGTCTACTTCTCATCTCTTTGCTTAATAAATCTTTGAAAAGAAAATGTTAATAAGAGAAGTAAAATGTGAAAAGATGTAACCTTTCATGTAGGTCCCTCTAGAGAGGGTAGACACTAGAAAGATACATGTTTGGGTAAGCCCTTTCTTAGAAGAAGGACTTGGAATAGGGGGTGAAAACTCTAGAGAGTCTAGGGACAGGGAAACTCTGAGAGGTAGAGTATAGTCCCTAGCCCTAACCCTAACCTGAAAATCTTAATCCTAACTAATGAACATGGTGTGGGGGTATGAGACACTACCCATGTGAAATTTAAAATCGGTAATCAACATGGTGTGGTGGTATGGGACATTACCGATGTGAAACTTGAAAGTGGTAATCAACATGTCGTGGTGGTATGGGACACTGCCCATGTGAAATTTGAAATCATGAATAAGAAAGATAAGGGATGGTTTAGGTAACCTAGTCTCCCATGCATGTATGCATGAGGAGCATAAAACTTATGTGATAAGTCTTAAGAGATATCAAAACCCAATTGTTGAA
This sequence comes from Alisma plantago-aquatica, assembly GCA_963693085.1. Classification (NCBI taxonomy): domain Eukaryota; kingdom Viridiplantae; phylum Streptophyta; class Magnoliopsida; order Alismatales; family Alismataceae; genus Alisma; species Alisma plantago-aquatica. The sequence goes on along the minus strand of OY856412.1, from coordinate 1,288,957,099 downwards.
TATATATCATAAAATGAAAAGTTGGAATATAACTTGCTCAAACCCCTAGTATTATCTCTAGAAGTTTGGTGATGGTGGCCAAGCCCCTGGAGGGGAAGGTGGCCAAGCCCCTGGAGGGGAAGGTGACCCAAGTTCATGGAATGGACATGAACCATAAGGAGATATTCTAGAAATTGAACAAGCATGAGTTTTTAGGTTATGATGACAAAAGTTATGCCTAATAAAAAAAGATATGTATAAAACCTTTAGGGTTAGTGTGCCAACATGGGGTGGGTCAACCCAAAGAGTGGGAAGATGACCTAAGAGGGAGGCAAAACCTAGATCTTGGGATCAGGTTGTGGCTAGAGAGCCTAACCCCCTCCTATGAGCCAAGAAGGCACCCTAGGCTAGGACTTTCCCTTAAAAGGTAAGTGAATAAATGTATTTAAGAATTGAGATAACATTAATCCTCACCTAGAGGGGTAAAGAGTTAAAGATATAATAATGAAAAACACTTAAATTCTTTGAACCCAAGGATGCCAACTCTGAGTGAAACAGTTGGTCAAGCCCAGGAGGGAAGACCAGTAAGGCACCAAGCCCAGGAGGGAAGGTGGCCTAAGTGGACGACCAAGCCCAGGAGGGAAGGTCATGAAATGGTCAAGCCCAGGAGGGAAGACCAGGCAGACACCAAGCCCAGGAGGGAAGGTGGCCTAAGTCCACAATGCAGTTGTTTAGGATCAAGCCCCTGGAGGGGAAGATCACAGAGGTCAAGCCCAGGAGGGAAGACCGACATGGCACCAAGCCCTGGAGGGAAGGTGGCCCGAGCCCAATGATGGGACGACACTACATTATGTGTACTCAAAAGAGAGATATGAAGGCAATTCTGGTTAAAGAATTAAATAAGAGAATAATGTGTTTAAAATATGTGACATCTCAAAAGAAACCCTTAGGGAGGGTATAGTTCTAATGCAATCCTAGGGTCAAGTAGGGTGTATTAGAGGTACATAGGACCGATGGGTTGAGAGTTGATATGCCCTGAATGCACATGACCATGTGGTCGGGAGGTAACAGCTAGGTTTATCCAAGGTACATGACTCAGGAGATTAGCTACCTCCATGAGGATCATGTAGCCTAATGGGTGAATGTGAAAGGCACTCTCTTGATGCATAAGGATGAGATCACTCCAAAAGTACATATACCCCTAGAGACCTCGAGGATTTGGCTAAGGCTCATAATGATACATGAGATGTAAATATAAAAGTTATAGGAAGTCATGAAAACTTGAGAGAAGTTGTACCCTAACTTAAGAGTAAGAAAAGGGACACTTGAATCCATGAGATAGGAGAATGCTATAAAATTAAGAGAAAGAAAGTTTAGAGTCATATAGAGTATGATTCAACTTAATATGTGAAATTGAAAGGTAATGTGTGGATGTACCATCTCTGCTCTTGGAATGGATTGAACTTGGTGTTTGGGCTACAGCCAAATGCTTATTTCATTTCATTATAAGGGAGGGAGATTGGATAGACACACGGTATGCTAAAAATTGAGATAATGGGGATGAATATCCTACATTTAATGTGTAATAACATGATCTAGGGTCAGAGGTGTTACCTCACCCTTGTGTGAAAGTAATGAATAAAAGGTTGGAAACCTAGGTGAAAAGAGAGATCACCAAGTAATAATGAAATCATCAAGAGAGGATGGGACTACTAGAGATATGGATATGCTTGAATTTCAATTCAGGTGCCAATCTTAGTAATAAAACAAAAAAATTGTTTAAGTAGGGTGCTAACCCGAAGTTTTGAAAATAAGATGGGTTACCATTCACCTAGGCTTAGTAGGCCTAAATTTTGAGGACAAAATTCCTTTTAAGGAGGGGTGAATTTAATATCCTCAAATTTTGGTAAAATTAAACTATAAAATACGATGCATGAATTAAATTGATAATTCCTCAATAATTTTATTGGTGGAATAGTAATGTTAATTGCCTTTGTCACACAAGTGCTTTTAGCACAAGACAAATAGATAAAAGGAAATTCATGCATTAATAAATAGTAATGACATTGATAAACATTTTCCAAAGGAGAATAAAGTTTATAATGTGTTAGATAGTTAAAAGAATACTTATCTTTCCATTATTGGAAACACAATGGTTGGGACACCAAATAGTGTTACCTTGGGTTGCCCCTTTGGTATGTTGAAGGATAATTATAAGTTAAGATAATGAGAGGATTTCTAAGATAATCCAAAATAATATGTGGCTTAGATATTTAATTAAAGGATTATCCACCTTTTTATTTGGAAAAGATTTTGATGAGGTTCCATGCAAGGAGGATGATTGGTTTAAAAGATAATTTGAAAGTGAGTCATGATGTGCCTTTCCTCTTCACATATTATTTGTACGCAAAGGAAGAATTTGGAATAAATAGAAAAAGGAGTCCAATTATATTCGGGAAGATGTTTGATGATTTTCCATGAAATGATGACGATTGGTTTATAGGATATATCAAGATAAAGTGATTGAAGATATGGCCACAAGTTACCGGATCATTGAATCATCTCGGTAAGAGCAACATATATATAAACATGTAGGGTTGCACCCTCATGGGGAGTTACTCCCTTCTAGTCATCGTCTTTTCCCCTAACCCTAGGATCCCTCTTGCAAGCACTGCCTTCGATGCAGCCTCCCACAACTCTCCAGACCTTCTTAGAGAACCCACCCTCTACAGCTGAAGCATGTCACCATTATTCTTGTTGTTCTGACCTTCATGGCGGGAAACTCTGAGATGAGAAGTGGAGAAGATCCTTGGACGCAGCGAGCAGTTGCTAAACCCCCAAAGAAGACCAGTGCGTCGACCCCATGTGTGTGGGGGTTCAGAACAACCAGTACCACAAGGTGTCCTCGACGTCAGCTCTTCTTCCAGTTTCAGGGATCGGAGGTTGATCCTCCTCATCCTCGTACATGGAGGACCTCCAGAGGGGTGAACTGGGCTGGTATGGGTAGCGCGGAGGCAGTCCGACGCCTGCTGCACCCACCGCATGGCCAGCAGGGATCTACCCGCTCGCTGGATGACCGCGGCACTGGAGCGCGGAAGGAAGCAAAGGAGGGAGGATGACTGTCGGCGGGGGAGGAGCGTAGGGGGGAGACATTCTCCAGGGTGAATCCTGGCACCGTGGCTCGATAGAGTGGGGCGCAGCACCTTGGCGCGGTGGCGTGCAGCGGCTCCTGTGTCGAAGAGCGCGCAAGGGATGCCGTCGTGAGGTTGAAGACGGGTTATAGTTGTTGGACGATTATACCCCCAAATGCACATCAACCCGAGCCTTCAAGGGATGGGCAAAATAGTCCTTTCGTTGTGTTTTCCCCCCACCTCGCTGGAGCAAAGGACCGACTGGCTGCAGGCACACACTAGGATGACATGGCGTCTCCGAATTGGCCAGTAAGTGTTTATCTTGTAATAATTCTAGTTAATTATGGATAACTCGGAATATAGCAAAATTATATATCAATTTGATCAAGAGAATGAGAGGAATCTAAATAAAATAGATTTAGAGTCTAATTAAGCTTCCTGTTCTAAAAGTATATGCAATTCATGTGTTAATGTGATTAGTAGAAAGGGAAGGCCTAGTTTTGGTTAATATGATGCTTAATTAGACATATTCATTTATGATTAAGCAAAATGCCTGATCTAGACATGTATAATGAAAAAATCCGTATTATTGATGAATAATAGATGATTCTAGATTAGTAATATTATTCATGCTATTTAGGGTGTTAAAATCAATGTCAACATCTTGCTATGATCTAATGCTGATACTAATCTAGATGTCATGAATAGTGTAATATGCTTAAGTTGATGATTAAGGTTTAACCTAATATGCATAAGTGAGATTGTAATCTTAGAAACCATAACGTGAGGAGTTAGGGTTTGTGACCCTAATCCCAGATCCAAACATGAGATAATCCTAAACCCTAGTTTAGGAACACATCTAGATCTGAGTAATATAATGTGAACACATGGTGACACATATGCAGTATGTATATTTCAGATTGAATGCTTGTTGCTTGGATGTTTGGATATATTCTTAAAGTACATATGATGTTCTGCACTGTTCTGCGATGACATAAGGTACGTGGTTACACTTATGAATACATGTATCAACTTCTGAGATTTTCGATGTTTCTCGATGTGATTGAACGACAAATAAAATGCGTGTTTGTTTATTTAGTTCTTGCAAACTATAAAGTGCATATGAGTATCATGTAAAGTAAATAATAGTATTCTGAACCCTGGGTAAGACTAATCTTAAGGGTAAGGCACATGAGCCCCAGAGGGACAGTGATTACACCTAAGGTGGTTGACCAGATATGGGTTAGAATATGAAAAACAAGTTTATATTCTTATGTGCAAGATAAAGATGTTTGCTTATATCTATACTTGTGATTATTGTTTGAACCCACGTACCAGTATAGAAATATACTGATCGCGCATTTGTTCATCGACGTTTTAGGTATTAGATATACTTGCTTCGTGGACATGAGGGTACAGATAAAGATGATGAAGATACTAAAGTTAAATCATGAAGGCTTAGTCTTATATGTTTATCTTCACACATGTAATGGTTAGTTCTGTTTAAAGGTTATGTAACTCCTTAGAGGAGCTTTTTATGTAAATATGTAAATATTTGATCATTAATGGAAATTGTTTACTATTTTGTATTATTTCATGAATCTAATCCTGGAAATTATAATTAACGATCTGCGACTTTAAGGTCTTTTAGACACTCAAAAGTGTGGGTCATTACAAAAAGTGTTATATAACCCACCTTATGTAAAGATCCAAGATCCAAGATCAAAGTCTCTAAGAGAGAATAAGATACTCCAACTTGGATCAACACTTTGGCCACAAGATCACCTCAAAAGTGAAGAACACCATGGTCAAAAGAATGATCAAGAAATAGGGTGAAAAACCCTATGTCAAACCAAGAAGAAAGAAGAAAGAAGAGAGCTTCTTCTCACTTGGGTATCACCTTGTCAAAACATAATCTATGACCTTTGTGAGGAGAAGATTTTCAAGGTAGCCACCATGTCAAAACATGGTCTAATGGTCGAGAAGGAGAAGATGGAGGGGTAGGGTTCAAGGGAAAACAGAAACAAAGTTCCAAACCCACTTACCAAGAGAAGGGATCACCAAGAATCACCACAAGGAAGGTGATCAATCTCCAAAGCACCAAAGGCAAGGTTGATCGACCTCCACATCACCTAGATCAGCCATGCTTTGCTCCTCAAAGCTCTAAGGTCAAACACAAGAGAGGGGAGAAGAAGGAGGGCCAAAAAGATCACTTCCATGAAGGAGAAAGGGTTTATATACTCAAAGGAAGAGGGAAGTAAGGTAGGTGTGAGGTGTCAACACAAGAGATCACCAAAGGGATACTTTTCCATTAAGAAAATAGCTATGCAACCACTACACATATGCATGCAACCTATCATGATAAAACCTAAGTGGGGTTTTGACCGCATGGGTCACCACCAACCTAGGGGTCGTAACAAACATCAAGGCACCTTGTTTCGACCATTAAAAAAGGTCACCAAACCAACAGGGTCGAAACACATCACAAGAAGGCCAACCATCTTGACCAAACCACACCAAGACCTCCATGGTCAAAATAAGCATCAACTAGGGCAAGTGTTGTGGTCACTTCTACTACAAACGCTCCCACATTTGAGTATAATGTGCCCACTTCTACTACCAATGCGCCCAATTCTACTAGTAAAGTACACACATTTGAGTGAAACACATCCACTTTTCTAGCAATGCATCCAATTAAAATATGGGTGCATTACTAAAGAAGTGGGCACATTTTGCTCATATGTGAGCGTCTTACTAGTAAAAGTGGTCACATTCCACTAAAATGTGGGCCCATTACTAGTAGAAATGGACACATTTTATGAAATGGGCCCACTTCTACTACGAACACAGTATCGTTTGAGTGGAATGAGCCCACTTCTACTACAAATACATCCAATTCTACTAGTAATGTGATCACATCTGAGTGGAATGTGCCCACTTTTCTAGCAATGCATCTAATTAAATTGTGGGTGCATTACTAAAGAAATGGGCGCATTCTGCTCATATGTGGGCACATTTCTAGTAAAAGTGGCCACATTCCACTAAAATGTGGGCTCATTTCTAGTAATATATATATATATATATATATATATATATATATATATATATATATATCTGTCTGTGTGAGTGTATGTACACACATACACACACACACACACACACACACACACATATATATATATATATATATATATATATATATATATATGTTGGATCAATGGGCTCTAGAAGGGGGGGTTGAATAGAGCTTCACAAACTTCACAAAAGTGATTAGACCACCAAATTATATTAAGTGCAGAACTTAAACCACAATAGCAATTTGATGTCCTAGACTAGCATACAAAGCAAGGATAAGAGACAAGGATTAGCATGCACTTGGACAGGTGGTTTAGAGTGGTTCCTTGTCCTAAACTTAGGAGCAAGTCAGTCCACTACCTAGAGTTGGTTAGGCTCTAGGATTTGTAACTTGATTCTCTTATATATATCACAAAATAAGATTACAAGCTACAACAACCAACCATCCAAGGACTTATATATCAAGCCAAGATCTTCTACCTCACCAAGGACTTACCCACCAAGCAAGTAGTCTTCCGCCTTCTTCAAAGGACTTACCCACTCTTGCTCTAGTCTTCGGCCTTGCAGGATTTACCTATCTTGCTTGAGCTTTGCCTTGCACCTCTCCTTCACTTGGAGAGCTTTAGCACCTTCCTCCTTCACTCGGAGGCCTGGAGCAGCTAGCCTTCTTCTCCTTCACTCGGGGAAGAACAGCAACCTTCTTCTCTTTCACTCGGAGAAGAAACTTCAATCAATCTTCATAGATAATGGAGATGGTAGAAGTGGAAAGGAGAGCTTTACAACATTACAAATGGTAGCTCTCATACATGGGATCCTAACTCACTCATACTCACGAATTTGCTTTGAAGGTAGAGGGAGAAAGGGGCTCAAAGGATTAGAAACCACTCAACTAAGGCTAGGACCAAGCATATGTGAATGAGCAACCTTGGAATGAAGTCCAAGAGGTCCTATTTATAGTTGAGGGTGTCCCTTTGAGGTTGGGAGAGTTAAGGGGCACAAACTAGCCGTTTTACAACTTGCAACGGATCTATTTTGAGTCCCACCTACTCCTCCAATGGTTGGAATTGCTTTTTCTGCATTCCAGTACAGTCTGATCGGCCGAGTTTCAATAAAGGCAACTCGGCCGAACCACTAAACGACAAGTCTGAAAGATAGACTGTCGGCCGAGTTCCCTTGGAGAAACTCGGCCGATCGGTCGACTTTCAACTTGGACCGATCAGTGGATCGGCCGAGTTTCCCACCATAGGAACTCGACCGACCAGGGATCGGCTGAGTTGGTAACTCGGCCGATTGCCCAGAAAATTCCAGAATATATGGATCGGCCGAGTTTGTAATTCGGCCGACCAAATCCCTGTTATGGGTATTTTGGAATTTTCGTAAAACTGTACAAATGATGGATTTTTGAGTCCCAATCAATTTATCCATCTTAGTTACAATACAAAACATGAGTATAAGTGATTACATTAATTGTTCTAAGCCTCTAAGGGCATATATTACAAAACGGTCAAAAGTCACATGTTTTGCATGTGATGGATGAGTAGCTTTGGAGTTGAATGTGATTCTTTTCTTGTACCTAATGTCTGAAACAATCTCAAATAGATTTGTTAGATACATATGAATTGAATGGTTAAGTCATTATCAAAATATGGGCAATGTGCGACACCTAGGTCAACATTCTCCCCCTTTTTGACAATGACAAACCATTCCTCAACATATTGAAAAGAATGTGAAAGTTATACCTTTTCTTAGGGAATTGCAAGGGGATGCAAATATGATCAATTTGTAGTGCTCCCCCTCAATTCATGCTTACTCATTCCTGCATGGTTAGTTAAAAAACAAGCAACCACAGCACATATGTATATTATATGATTCTAAGCAAGTCTAGATGCATTTCAGTTAATAGACAAGAAAAGAACCATACAAGCAATAAAAACAATATGATTGAGCTTTTTCTCCCCCTTTGTCATCTCAAAAAGGCAGGGGGGTAGAAGAGCATAAAAGCAAGGTCTTCTCCAACAAAAACACTCAATCAAATCACTCCACAGAAAGACAGAGGAACACCAAGATAAACCATGAAAGCAATGCATGTCATTAATCAAAATATGGAAAACACTACAAGATAAACCATACGAAGCGTTTCCATAAACCATAAAACAGAAACTACACGGATATCATAGAGTAGAAATAGTACAACTCAGATGATGTGCCTAATGTATATAGTACAATCATAGTCCAAAGAGATATAACATGGTCATCTGAGACTAAAACTAGACACATCAGCCCCTAAGCTAAACTACTCTATGTCTACATCATCAACAGCAGCATCCATGTCCTCGTCTGGCCGATAGTCCTCATCGCCATCATCAGAAGGAGGAGCAGCAGCCGGTGTAGCCTCGGCATCATGATCAACATCGTCGTCATCATCCTCGTCTTCAGCATCCGTCGCAGTAGCCTCATCAGCATCAGTCTCAGCATCCTCCTGGTCAGGCATATCCTCGTCTGGAGGACCAGAAGCACGCCCGGGCCACCTCGCACTCTGCTCGGACCAAGACATGCCTAGAGAATGTAACTCATAGGCAACCTCAATGGGGGGAGCAGAAGAAGTGTACTGGGCCAGAAGCTCAGACAGACGACCACCTGGGAGCGCCAGAACCGGGGAAGGGCATCCACCTGTAGAGGGTTCAGCGGAAGCAGAAAAGGGTGGAGCAGGGTAAAACTGGCTATACGCGTAAGAGGCGTAGTCACCACCGGGGTAGGGCTCGTAGGTGGGGTAAGGCTGAGGGCAGGATAAAGACATGGAGGACATGATGTGGCACAAATCTTGATGATGGTGTTGTTGGACCTGCATGTTGTAAGCCTGCTGGTGCATGAGATACCCCATGAGGGCCTCATTTGAAATGTGGAAATCAGCAAAGGCAGGCTGCGGAGGAGGCTGGAAGGATGGCTCAGGTGGAGGAGGGGCAGCTGTGAAGGGTGGAGGTGCAACTGAGGAAGGTGGAGGTGGAGGTGGAGGTGGAGCTGAGGAAGATGATGCACCAGGGGTAGGCACACTCTTTTGGAGAGTGGTCTCACTGATATAAACTCCTTTGCGATCAGGGCGGTAGAGAAAATCGGCAAAGAGAGATTTTCCAGTGGCATGCTGGAAAAGACCACAAATAAGGGCAGGATATGGAAGATGTGTGCCCTTTGTGTTCTTTCCCGAGTCAAAACAGGTCATATGATGAAGGATGTAACGGGCCCATTTGACTCCTTGATTGTTCAGCAGAAGATACATCATCATCGCCGTATTCTCGGCAATGTCCGTTTGATTCTTCTTTGGATGGACATTGCAGCTGAGAATAAACGCCAAGACGCGGCGAGGGGTAGAAAGGGCGGAGGAAGGCAAAGTACCCCTTTTTCTATAAGGAAAGTTGGGTTGCTTGAGAAATTTATGGATGTCGGTCAAGTCAACCTCAATTGTCTTATAAACATCATCGGGGTAAAGAAGATCAAGATAGAGAGGGTAGTCGGTGATCCAAGATGTCGTGCCAACATTTCCATTGAGATAGAGATTGAATGAACGCTCAGTAATATGGAAAGGTTGTCCGGCGATCATGGACGTCAACACAATAGAGGTGTCCGCGGATGGCACCAAAGAGTCATAGTTCCATCGCAAATTTGCATAGAACTCACAGACGGCTTTGGAACTATATTTCAAATTATAAAAGTGGGCATCCTCTATGCAAAACGCCTCAAGGTGATGGGTGCGAAAGATTTGACAAGCTTCAAGGAGGTCGGCGTGAAAACTGTTGGGTTGATGAAGAGCTCGAAAAGGGAAGGGAGAGTGAGGAAGGAGCTCTTTGAAATGAGAAACAGCAGCATTGTCAATAAACGAGAGATTATCGAACACCATATACCTTGGAGCAAGGGGAGTCGCCATGGCAGGAGCAGGAACGGCTCGTTTCCGGCGTTGGGACCTCATGGAGAGGAGAAAGAAGAAATAGAGCCGAGCCGCACGGAGAGAGAGAGCAGACGACGCCCCTAGAACAGAAAGAACGAAAGCACAAGGTCGATCGGAGGTGAAAACGGCTGGAAAGAGGGAAGAGAGGACCAGGGTTAGGAAGGGTCGGGGTTTACGGCTAGGGTTCGGTCGACTTTGCTCTAGTTGAGAGGGAGAAAGTCGGCCGATTCCTATATATATAAAACCAGTCTGTCGCCGATCGGTCGAGTTTGGGAAATGGAAACTCGGCCGATCGAGCGCACAGGTGCCCTGTATCCCGACCGTTCGGCCGAGTTGGAAACTCGGCCGACCAAAACCCTGATGTGGAAAAACCGAAATTCTAGCCCTAGCCTCAAATGACCGAATGCAATTTTTCTTTTTGGTCTAGATTGTATATTAAGCATATTTAGGCACATTCCCATCATCATAGGGTACTATTTTTCGATTAAAACCCGATTTGCGAGAAAAGCCCGAAAAAGAGATAGAAACTAGAGAAAATTTAGCAAAAACAAGCATTTTGAGCAAACAAAGCATTTATAAGCAAGAGCAACACACATAAGATGTAACCAACTAATTAGAGAGCAATTCAATATCATCAAGAGAAATTATGAGCAATTTTGATCTAATAAAATTAAATTGTTCTCTAGCAAGCGGTTTAGTGAAAATGTCGGCCAACTGATTTTCCGTATCCACATGTGTGATATAAATATCCTTTTTGACAATGTGGTCACGGAGAAAATGATGGCGAACTTCTATGTGTTTAGCTCTACTATGCAATATTGGATTATAGGAAAGATTGATTGCACTAGTATTATCACAGTAAATAGGAGAAGCATCAAAATGAATGTTAAAGTCTTGGAGCATTTGCTTCATCCATAGGACCTGGGCACAACAACTTCCGGCTGCAATGTACTCAGCTTCGGTAGTTGATAATGCCACTGTGCTCTGTTTCTTGGAGAACCAAGACACCAAGCATGGTCCCAAGAGGAAGCAAGTGCCACTTGTGCACTTTCTATCAATCAAGCAACCTACGTAGTCAGCATCACTATATGCCACAAGAGTAAAGTCCCTTGACTTAGGGTACCATAGTCCAAAATTTGGAGTTTTGGCTAAGTACCTCAAAATCCTCTTGACAGCAATAAGATGTGATTTCCTAGGGCTTGATTGAAAGCGAGCACACAAGCCAACACTAAACATTATATCAGGTCTAGAGGCAGTTAAATAAAGTAAACTTCCGATCATACCTCTATAGAGCTTCTCGTCTACCTTCTCACCTTCTTCATCCTTGTCAAGTTTGGCAGTGTTTGACATGGGTGTATCCATCGGCTTCATGTTCTCCATCCCAAAGCGTTTGAGTAGTTCAGTTGTGTATTTGCCTTGGTTGATGAAGTTTCCGTCCTTTGTTTGTTTGATTTGAAAGCCAAGGAAGAAGGTCAGCTCACCCATCATGCTCATCTCGAATTCACTCTGTATAAGAGAACTAAACTCTTTGCAAAGATCAAGGTCAGTTCCGCCAAATATAATATCATCAACATATATTTTGAATTATGAGAAAATGGGTAGAAGTGTGTTTTAGAAATAAAGTACAATCAACTTTGCCCATGATATACCCGTTATCTAACAAAAAGTTCTTTAGTTTCTCATACCAAGCTCGAGGTGCTTGTTTGAGTCCGTAGACAGCTTTTTACAAGAAATATACATGATTGGGTAACTTATCATTTTCAAAGCCTGGAGGTTGAGCAACATATACTTCCTCCTCGATTTTACCATTTAAAAATGCACTTTTAACATCCATTTGATAAAGCAAGAAATTTTTATAACTAGCAAAGGCAAGTAGCATACGAATAGATTCTAATCTAGCAACAGGAGCATAGGTTTCATCAAAATCAATACCTTCTTGTTGATTGTAACCTTGTGCTACTAACCTTGCTTTGTTCCTTACCACTTTTCCTTGCTCATCAAGCTTGTTGCGGTAGACCCATTTGGTGCCAATGATCTTTCTATCATTTGGTCTTGGCACTAAGGTCCACACACGGTTCTTCTCGAACTGCTCAAGCTCTTCTTGCATGGCAAGGATCCACTCATCATCACCAAGGGCCTCTTTGACATTCTTTGGATCCAGTTGAGAGATGAAGGCACTATCTGCTTGTTCTTTGTTGTGAGCAGCTCGTGTCCTCACTCTTTCAAACGGGTTGCCAATGATCAACTCCTTGGGGTGATTCTTTGCAAAGCGGGGAGTGGGATCCTTCCTTTCTTCTTCTTTTTCTTCTTCTTCAACCTGCTTACCTTTGTCTTTGATGTTGAGCTCTTTTAAGATAGGAATGATTTAATCTGCAACATCATCATCACCAATATGCTTGCCACTGACAGGGTTAGTTTCAATAAATTTAACATTTATAGATTCTTCTATTTTAGATAGTTCAATGTTAAATACTCTAAAAGCCCTGCTAGTAGTGCTATAGCCTAGGAAGAAAGCCTTGTATGATTTCGGATCAAACTTGTCGAGAGAATCCTTGGTGTTTAAAACAAAACAAGGACATCCAAAAACATGAAAGAAATCAATAGACGGCTTCCTACCACGCCATAGTTCATAGGGGGTTTTCTTAAAAATCCGATGTGTGAAAACTCGGTTTTGCACAAAACATGAGGTGCTAACGGCTTCAGCCCAAAACTTCTTAGGAGTGTCATTGTTATGACCCACTTCCCGATTAACTAGTAAATACCTCGAATTACGTAAAACACCGCAATTAGTGTTGAATATCAAATTAAATATCATGGTTAATCAAATAAGTTAATATGTGAATCAATAGTTGAGTTTAAATCACCTAAGGCGACTAATGATATCAATGTTGATTAATTAGTTAATTAGGTTGAGTTGAATGTTCAATGATTGCAATTAGTGATTTGACCTGATGTGACAAGCTAGTTAATATGATTTTATGCCCTGGGATGATAGAGGATTCCGTGCTTAAACCGTTGCAAGAAAAATCACCCGAAACCGACTTCCGAGTTAAAAGATATGGACATTTGAGTGTATAGGGACCTAGTTGTAAATATTGAAAACATTTGGGAATTTTGCAGTGGGCCCCCTCCGCGACTCTTCTCTTTTACCCCTTCCTCACCCGATGAAACAGGGAACAACCGCTTGAAAGCGGCGCACAGCCGACTTCCGCGAATAGAAAGGGATCGCAGGGGCGATCCATGGGCGATTTCTTCGGCCCTTCAGCTCCGACCAGCCGCACCCAGCCTCGCGTCCTTCTTCTTCCTCCTTCCGTCCTTCCTTCCTCCTCTATTCTTTGCCCTAGCAACGCCCTAGCACCCAACCTGCTAGGGGCAGCGCCCCAGCAAGCAGTAGCATCTCGGCAGCTGCAACAATGGCTAGGAAGCCATCTTGGCACGAACAACGACAGCCCTGCCTCCGCCGACCTTCCTTATCTCTTTCCTTCCTCCATCCACCTAGCCAGCGGACCTGCTGCTTGGCCAAGCGGCCAACTTGCAGCAGCCGTAGCTGCGTGCAACTGCAACAGGCCGCCGTGGGCGTGCCAAGGTGATAGAGAAGGTGTCTTTGAGCTCGGTCCAGAGATCCTAGATCCAAAGCTTGCAGCCCTAGCTCACGAGTAGCTGTTCTAGTAAGGTCCTAGCTACTTCATCGCCAACCTGTGGTGAACGTGAAGCAGCTTGCCGTGAACAGCAACAATAAAAGCCAAATCAAAGCAAGAAGACGATCCGAAATTGCCCAGGAAACATTAATATAATGGTGTCCTTGAGTTCGTCCAAGGTTCGTAAGCACAAACCAATAGTTGTTAGTCCTTTATTCGGCTTTAATCGAGTTCATCTTCATGAGTTGCCCGTTTCTGCGCAGGTGCACGGCGTGCAAATCAATTTGCACGGCGTGCAAATCAATTTGCACGGCGTGCAAAGTTACAGATATGCAGAACGAGTTTCTGCCCAGGTGCACGGCGTGCAGCCGAGGTGCACGGCGTGCACTCTGCTGTAAATGGCAGAATTAGGCGTAGTTGTGGACGTTTTTCGGTGTATACGAACACACCGAAGTGGGTGAGTAGTAGTTCATTTAGAAATCAGTACTTAACTCAATTCAAATGCTTAATTGCTTCTGTATCAATTTATATAACGTCTAAACAGTATAGTACATACAATAGTGTATGTTAGATTTATTGGAAATGAATTTCCTATTATGCTTTGAGAAAATGATAAATTTCCTGTATTATAGCTGCAATGTATTTACTGATTTCAAATAGATGTTTAGCAATTGAAACTGGATATATGATATCGATTAGTGTTTAATTACGATAAAGGTTATATATGCGCTTCTTGTGATGTTCAAATTGTGCATTATGTATGGAATGTAATCTTCCTGTTATTTGTTTATTGTTTAATCAAGTATAGACTTAGATGCCCTAACACCGTAGAACCCCATAAGTGGTATCTGCAACTTAGGGGTGAAACTCGTGTCCAACATCAACCGGTTGAGTAATTCTGGTGGCATGAGGTTTGAGGTACAGTGTCCAACACCAACCGATTGAGTAATTTCGGTGGCACTGGGAAAGGAGGGTTATCCAACACCAACCGGTTGAGTAATTCTGGTGGTAACCCTGTGGACTCTCTATGTTTGCGTACTCAAACTAGAGGGGTCTAGAGCACTCAGAGTAGTGCCTTGAGGCCGTAGAGCCTGTGTTTCTGGCCGGAGAGCCAGGGGTCCTGTAGCAGAACAGGGCTGGCAGTCAGACTTAGCATTTCCCGGGTGTGTCGCTAAGTCTTGTACGGTGGGACCGTAGCATGAACTTGTTGCGGATCTTTATATGCAGAGTACACTGCATATATTTAGGGCATAATAATAAAATGGATAAATAATCAAGTAGGTTCACAGTAAATTTATATAACTGTTCATTTATCTGAATTACCTGTTGATGCTTGGAAATGTGATTATATTCTGTAAATCTGTTATGTTATTAGAACTGTCTTGCTTAGTTCTGCAATTATGTTAATTTTAATTTATAAACCTGATGAGTTGTTTATTGATAGCTAAGTGAAATGCTATTCACTGAGCGAGTAGGCTCATACCTCTACTCAAAACATTTTCAGGTTATCATCAGCAGCAGAAAATCAGAAGGATCGATTTATCCTTACGCCTAGTCGATAGAAGATTCGTAGTTGGTAGTTAGAGGTCTCTTAGTCCATTCCCCTCGATCCTCGGGACAAGGTGTGAGTGAGAGAGAGAATGTCTTTAAAGATGTAAATATTCTGTTATGCTTTATTTTATGTCAAACAATGTAATATGCTGTAGACTCTGTTATATTGCTAGTCAGATAATAAAGATGCTTCCGCGGTTTGTTTAGTTCATTTTACAGCATAAATCGGATTTTCCTGTTAATGTCTTTAATATGTTTTAAAAAGTGAAGAGTGGTTGGCTTATGTGTAATTCCCACCCTGTCGCGCCTAATCTTGCGGTTTGTGGTTAATGGGAGATTGGGGCGTGACAACTCTTGGTATCAGAGCTTTGGTTTGAGTACATAGTTACTCAAGGTCAGGGGACGATAAGAGACCAATAGGATTAGGACTTAGACGTCTTTCTTCTAACTGTGATTTTATAACAGGAAATGTTATGTTATACTATTGCAGATAGCAGGAAGAGGATGTGGTCACGAGAATCAAGTAATGAGCTTAAGTTGAGTCGATAAGAATCATTAAGATCAAAAGATAAAGTTATAAGTAAGGCAAATAATAGTTGATGTGTTTTAGCTCTGGAAGGTCTGAGTGTTTAGATACCCTGGCCAGGTGTCTGAATACTTAGATTGACCAGTATCAAGCTACTCTGTCTGTTCTTCTCTGGATGCCCTGGCCAGGTATGCAGAGGAAGGATAGGCTAGAGAAGAAAACCCTAGAAATCTTAGGGTTAAGAAATAATAAAATAATGTAGGAGTAAGAGATTAAATAAAGGATGTGATATAACTCCTACCTTACAATGCTTATTGATTAAAGATCATTAGAAACGCTCTTATATGCATGAATTCAGACTTGCAATTTGTACAATAAGTATGATCTTTTTATAATACTGTGACATGAAGTGAACTGTTTAATGTTGGTTTCTTTGTATTAATGTAGACCCGAAACTGTGTTTAATTGAGTTTGCCCTAAGTGGATATTCTTTCCACATGTTTTAGATTAATAGGGGTTGATTAATCCCGAGTAGCTCTTGGCTTCAGGACTACAGGTTCGGCCTGGTCCGGCTGGCAGGACGCGTTACTGGGATCTAATGACTCCTATTAACAAATAACATAAGAATAGAAGTATAAATGTTCTTAATCTTGAGAATTAGGGCTTGAGAAGCATAGACCCTAAATTGCCCAAATTAGGATTCAAATAACGCATGAATACAGAATTTGATAAATAGAATGTCTCATTAAATGATTTTTAGTATTTTATGTGTAACTTTGATTTAGCTCCAATTTGGATATGATTTGGATATATAAAATGTGAACAACATTAGAAGATATCAGAATTTTTGAAGAATGTTCTGACCTGTTCATCGGTTGAGTTTCAAACTCGACCAATCACATTTTCTGAATGATATAGCAGTGTGGTAATTGAATTTTATCTTTTTATTGGTATATCCAATTGATCCCAAATTTTAACTATGTTTGAAAATCACAAATTTTAGACACTCTATTAATTTGGCGTAATTTTTGGATGACTTTTGATCTCTACAGTAAGGTGTCGGTCGAGTTGCAACTCGACCGAATCTGCTGCAGACTGCTATATAGCAGAGCACTGTTCGATTTTTATTTAATTATTGGTAACTTGAAATGACCTGAAATTTTTACTGAAGGTCCAAAACTTTATTAGGCACAACATATAAAATTTTCAAAATTTTTGGAGTTTCTGTTTACAGTTTAATAAACGAATTACAGAAACTATTATATAACTGAATTTTCAGCTGAATGTGATTAAAGTTGAGTATTGGATTAATATGCTATTGATCCAAGCAAATCAATTTGATCTATATAATCGACCACACACATACAAATGCTATGATATTGATTTAGACCAAAACCCTAGGATGATTAGGGTTGAAGTAGTTTAAAGGATATCATTAGTGATGTAACCTTGTATGCCAATATCTTTGTTAAATAAAGATCTTGAGATTTGTTCTATGAAAAGTAAACTGGTTTTGATAACGATCTAGGGTTTTGAAGAAGATAACCTGATCGGTACATGAACAACATGAGATGATTTAGAGGAATGAGTAAGACATAAACCTAATATGTAACAATAAGTAAGTAACATAGAAAGCGGAATATTATCCGATTATGATCTAAAGATAGTTGATGTAGTTCATGTTTTAAAGATATGGTGTCACTATCTTTATGATGTGACAATAGATTATCACCCTAGTAAAGAGAATGTGGTGGATGATGCTTTCAGTAGAAAGTCAAGTTCAACAGTTAATGCATTTTCTACGGCAAGTTTCAATCGAGACCTGCTAGTAGAAATGTGGGAGTTGAACCTAGACTTAGGGGTAATAACACAGAGTGATTTGATTATATAGATGTAAGTTAAGCTTACTTCTTATGATCAGATTAAGGAACTACAATAGGGTGATAGTGAGTTAAACCAGACCATGCATGACCTGGTAGGAGGAAAGAGACTAGAGTTTAAGTTTTTAGGTGATAAGGTGTTGTATTAGCATGACATGTTGTGTGTACCTTGAGTTAGAGTAAAATCCTTTTAAGGGGAAAAGCCTGAAAGAAAAGATTCTTATGGAAGTGTATGTATTGATGTATGCCATGTTTTCAGGAAAACACTAAGATGTATATGAAATCCAAGAAGTTGAAATGGATGGTCGGATATGCAGAAGGATGTAACTGAGTACGTGGTTAGAAGTAGTGTGTACCAGTAGGTTAAAGCTGAACCCTAGAGATCTATAGCTACCTTGTAATCTTTTTCTATGCCAGAATGAGAGTGGGAATTTATCACAATGGATTTTTGTGGTAAGATTACCCAGGACACCTAGAGGTTGTGATTTAATAGGAATGATTGTGAATAGGCTAATTTAGTCTGCTCACTTTCTTCATATTAAGTCGACCTTTGATGTCTCGAAACTTGACTAAGATATGTGGATAAAATAATTAGGTTGCTTGGTAATCCAGATTCAATCATGTCATTTTGAGAACCTAAGTTCACATCTAGGTTGTGGAAACAGTTGCTTTGTGCTTCGGGCACAAAGTTAAGATTCGATACAACCTTTTCATCCGCAGACGGATGGTTAGTTTGAGAGAACCATTCAGACTCTTGAGAACATGCTGAGAGCATGTGTTTTGCTTTTCAGTGGAAATGGGAAGAACATTTAAGTCCTATAGAGTTTGCTTAATGTGAATGTTGAGATTAGAAATACACAACTGGTAATGGTACAGTTTGACTATAAAACCCAGACAATACAAATTTGGTAAACCATTAGGTGCATGATTTCAAGATAGTAAGATAGCATTAAAATATGTAAATAAACCTAGTTGTATGCTTCCTGTTATGTTAATGGGTATGACTTAAAATTTACATGAATTGGCACATTTCTCTGAGATATTATCAGAAATTCTCAGGTACCATTAAATATTTGTGATATGATACATAAATAACTCTTAATTGAGTTATGTGATGCATAAACCAGGAATTTGGTTAACATGCACGTACTTCGAGAAATTTCAGATAATGGATAAATATTATAGATGGTTTCTTATAAGTGGAGTAAATTACTCTTGTTGGTGTAATAAAATGTTCAATTACATGAAATTCAGTATGTATCTGCCAAAATTGATTTGAGTTTGGGGTATTTATGGAATTTTTTAATCTGCCTGCATGCGTGATATAAATATTACTCAGTAATTACAATGATTTGAAATATACTGTTCTGCCAGTTGTAGAATGATACCGTATTGTGATTTGAATTGCAATCAAACCGATGAGATAATGGAAACCCTAAGAGTAGGGTGTTGCCATGTGATTACTGAATGAGGAAACCCTAAGAATAGGGTGTTGGCATGTGATGAATGAATAAGGCAAATGAAGCCCTAAGGATAGGGTGTACGATGAATCAAGTATTTTTATATCAATTCTCAATATCAGATGTGGCGATATTTAACAGTTAAATTGCATGATTTAATTTTAGTACCAAGTTGACATGCATTCCATTTATTTAAGAATTCTAGTTTGTTTACATGAATAATATGATAATTTCTTGGTAATTACCATAAGTTGGGATACTGTTATAACAGTTCCGAAAAGACAATGTCTCGTTGCTTGATCTGGAATCAGATCAGATGTGTCCTAGATTAAGGGACCTAAGCAGATGGTTGATCAGAGGATCAAGAAACTCACGAATTGTGAGGTACCATTAGTGATAGTTTTGTAGAGCAATCTTAATTTAGAAGAAACCATGTGAGAACTTGAGTTTGAGATGCATAACAAGTCTCCTTTCTCTTTTAGGAATTTCGGGACGAAATTCTTTTAAGGGGAAAAGGTTGTTATGACCCACTTCCCGATTAACTAGTAAATACCTCGAATTACGTAAAACACCGCAATTAGTGTTGAATATCAAATTAAATATCATGGTTAATCAAATAAGTTAATATGTGAATCAATAGTTGAGTTTAAATCACCTAAGGCGACTAATGATATCAATGTTGATTAATTAGTTAATTAGGTTGAGTTGAATGTTCAATGATTGCAATTAGTGATTTGACCTGATGTGACAAGCTAGTTAATATGATTTTATGCCCTGGGATGATAGAGGATTCCGTGCTTAAACCGTTGCAAGAAAAATCACCCGAAACCGACTTCCGAGTTAAAAGATATGGACATTTGAGTGTATAGGGACCTAGTTGTAAATATTGAAAACATTTGGGAATTTTGCAGTGGGCCCCCTCTGCGACTCTTCTCTTTTACCCCTTCCTCACCCGATGAAACAGGGAACAACCGCTTGAAAGCGGCGCATAGCCGACTTCCGCGAATAGAAAGGGATCGCAGGGGCGATCCATGGGCGATTTCTTCGGCCCTTCAGCTCCGACCAGCCGCACCCAGCCTCGCGTCCTTCTTCTTCCTCCTTCCGTCCTTCCTTCCTCCTCTATTCTTTGCCCTAGCAACGCCCTAGCACCCAACCTGCTAGGGGCAGCGCCCCAGCAAGCAGTAGCATCTCGGCAGCTGCAACAATGGCTAGGAAGCCATCTTGGCACGAACAACGACAGCCCTGCCTCCGCCGACCTTCCTTATCTCTTTCCTTCCTCCATCCACCTAGCCAGCGGACCTGCTGCTTCGCCAAGCGGCCAACTTGCAGCAGCTGTAGCTGCGTGCAACTGCAACAGGCCGCCGTGGGCGTGCCAAGGTGATAGAGAAGGTGTCTTTGAGCTCGGTCCAGAGATCCTAGATCCAAAGCTTGCAGCCCTAGCTCACGAGTAGCTGTTCTAGTAAGGTCCTAGCTACTTCATCGCCAACCTGTGGTGAACGTGAAGCAGCTTGCCGTGAACAGCAACAATAAAAGCCAAATCAAAGCAAGAAGACGATCCGAAATTGCCCAGGAAACATTAATATAATGGTGTCCTTGAGTTCGTCCAAGGTTCGTAAGCACAAACCAATAGTTGTTAGTCCTTTATTCGGCTTTAATCGAGTTCATCTTCATGAGTTGCCCGTTTCTGCGCAGGTGCACGGCGTGCAAATCAATTTGCACGGCGTGCAAAGTTACAGATATGCAGAACGAGTTTCTGCCCAGGTGCACGGCGTGCAGCCGAGGTGCACGGCGTGCACTCTGCTGTAAATGGCAGAATTAGGCGTAGTTGTGGACGTTTTTCGGTGTATACGAACACACCGAAGTGGGTGAGTAGTAGTTCATTTAGAAATCAGTACTTAACTCAATTCAAATGCTTAATTGCTTCTGTATCAATTTATATAACGTCTAAACAGTATAGTACATACAATAGTGTATGTTAGATTTATTGGAAATGAATTTCCTATTATGCTTTGAGAAAATGATAAATTTCCTGTATTATAGCTGCAATGTATTTACTGATTTCAAATAGATGTTTAGCAATTGAAACTGGATATATGATATCGATTAGTGTTTAATTACGATAAAGGTTATATATGCGCTTCTTGTGATGTTCAAATTGTGCATTATGTATGGAATGTAATCTTCCTGTTATTTGTTTATTGTTTAATCAAGTATAGACTTAGATGCCCTAACACCGTAGAACCCCATAAGTGGTATCTGCAACTTAGGGGTGAAACTCGTGTCCAACATCAACCGGTTGAGTAATTCTGGTGGCATGAGGTTTGAGGTACAGTGTCCAACACCAACCGATTGAGTAATTTCAGTGGCACTGGGAAAGGAGGGTTATCCAACACCAACCGGTTGAGTAATTCTGGTGGTAACCCTGTGGACTCTCTATGTTTGCGTACTCAAACTAGAGGGGTCTAGAGCACTCAGAGTAGTGCCTTGAGGCCGTAGAGCCTGTGTTTCTGGCCGGAGAGCCAGGGGTCCTGTAGCAGAACAGGGCTGGCAGTCAGACTTAGCATTTCCCGGGTGTGTCGCTAAGTCTTGTACGGTGGGACCGTAGCATGAACTTGTTGCGGATCTTTATATGCAGAGTACACTGCATATATTTAGGGCATAATAATAAAATGGATAAATAATCAAGTAGGTTCACAGTAAATTTATATAACTGTTCATTTATCTGAATTACCTGTTGATGCTTGGAAATGTGATTATATTCTGTAAATCTGTTATGTTATTAGAACTGTCTTGCTTAGTTCTGCAATTATGTTAATTTCAATTTATAAACCTGATGAGTTGTTTATTGATAGCTAAGTGAAATGCTATTCACTGAGCGAGTAGGCTCATACCTCTACTCAAAACATTTTCAGGTTATCATCAGCAGCAGGAAATCAGAAGGATCGATTTATCCTTACGCCTAGTCGATAGAAGATTCGTAGTTGGTAGTTAGAGGTCTCTTAGTCCATTCCCCTCGATCCTCGGGACAAGGTGTGAGTGAGAGAGAGAATGTCTTTAAAGATGTAAATATTCTGTTATGCTTTATTTTATGTCAAACAATGTAATATGCTGTAGACTCTGTTATATTGCTAGTCAGATAATAAAGATGCTTCCGCGGTTTGTTTAGTTCATTTTACAGCATAAATCGGATTTTCCTGTTAATGTCTTTAATATGTTTTAAAAAGTGAAGAGTGGTTGGCTTATGTGTAATTCCCACCCTGTCGCGCCTAATCTTGCGGTTTGTGGTTAATGGGAGATTGGGGCGTGACAGTCATACTCAAGAAGCATGGTCCTAGCCATCTCTTGTAGCAATCTATTCTTCCTCTCAACAACTCCATTTTGTTGGGGTGTGCGAGGAGAAGAGAAATTGTGCGAATAACCCGATTTTTCACAAAAACGCTCAAAAAGATCATTTTCAAACTCTCCCCCATGATCACTACGGATGGAAACAACATGACAAGAAGCTTCGTTTTCAACTCGTTTACAAAAGCTCGAGAAAACATCAAGTGTATCGCTTTTAGAAACGAGGAAGAAAGTCCAAGTATATCTAGAAAAATCATCGACAATAATAAGACAATACTTGGAGCCGCGAAGCGTTTGTGTTCTCATTGGTCCGAAAAGATCAATATGAAGAAGCTCTAGAACTCTCTTGGTACTCATGACTCCTTTGGATTTGAAGGAGGATTTGGTTTGTTTCCCTTGTGTACAAGGTTGACATTCCTCATCCTTTTCAAAATCCAATTTAGGAAGTCCTCGAACCAAGTCCTTTTTGTTCAGTTTCTTCATTTGATGCAAGTTCACATGACCCAAACGACGATGCCAAAGCGAAAGATCGTTTTTATCCACGACTAAGCATCTATTTAGTATGGGCTTTAGAGCATCTAGAACAATTACATATAGATTACCATTTCTAGTTCCCTTATATATAACATTGTAAGACAGGGAATCTAGAAGCAAGCATTCTAAGGAAGTAAAAAGCACAAGATAACCATTATCACATAATTGGCTAACACTAATTAAGTTGTGATGTAGTCCATCAACAAGCAAAACATTCTTAATGCACAATTCATTACCTACATCACCCTCACCTATAACCTTACCCTTTTTGTTGTCCCCAAAGGTTACCGATCCTCCTTTCTTCTTCACAAATTTGTTGAAATGGCTGATTTCTCCAGTCATGTGCTTAGTGCAGCCACTATCAACAATCCATTTCTTTGTGACCTGCAAGAAAAGAGGATGTCGGAACCCAACTCAAACTTTGGGGTCCGGGGTTAGCTTGGGGACCCATTTCATATTTGGGTTGGTCCCCTTAGGCTTGTAAGGACAATAGGTAGAATAATGATCATCACATTTGCAATGCATACATACCATGGGGTTTTTAGAGCCGGAAGACTCTCCATTGAAAATTGGAGTTTCCACACTCTTTTTCTTACCCTTCTTCTTCTTCTTACCTTTTGGAGTAGTCTCATTGTATCCTAGACCACTAGTACCAACTTGTTTGGTAGAGTGCTCTAGAACATCATTTAGAGATTTCTTACCCGAAAGAAACCTTTGCAAAGTAGATCTTAATTTAGCATTATCATCACTAAGATTTGTAATGGTAGTAGATAAACTAGCAAGATCTTCTCTAGCATGCAAAAGGTCGGCCTCAAGACAGAGGGATTTAGTAAGAAGAGAATCTTTTTCAAGAGTTAAATTTGCAACTTCATTTCTAGGCAAGATAGGTCTAGAAGATAAATCATTTGTTTGGGCAAGCAGTTTAGCATTTTCAGATTTAAGAACAACAATTTCCCTTTGATAAGAATAAACTTCATCTCTCCTAGCATCATCAATAAGCTTAAGTTCAACATTTTCAGTTTTTAGAACATCTAGCTCATCTAGGCAATTTTGGTTCTCTATCTTAAGATTTTCAATAGTTTTAAGATAAGTACCATTCTCAACCTCTACTCCATTATATTGAAGTTCAAGGTCTAGAAATTGCCCTTGCAAGGAATCTATGCTATCAAGATGTAATTTCTCATTTTGATCTAGAATATCAATCTTGGCATAGAGATCATCAACTATCTTTCCTAATCTTTTTCTTTTAGCTTTACATTTAGCAAAAGATGATTGACAATCATTAAGCATTTCAATGAGGGTTTCCTTAGATAACTCAAGTAAATTTTCATCACTTACCTTGCTTACCTCACTTACCTCAATTACTTCTTCACTAGTAGATGCCATGAGTGCAAGGTGACATTCTCCATCCTCGGAGCTTGAGGAACTTGAAGTAGAAGACTCCTCCCATGCCGCATGAGCTGCATCTTTGGATCGTCTTTCCTTCTTGTCCTTCTTCTTGTACTTGGCTTCTCTTTTGTATTTGTCATCCTTCTTGTGGCTGCTCTTATGATAGCCCTTCTTGGCTTTTGGGCAGTCATTCTTGTAGTGGCCCTTTTGACCACACTCGTAGCACCTAGGAGTGGAGGAGGATGGTTTGCCCTTGAAGTGTCTTCCTTTTGAATAGTTGGCTTCATGATCATTTGCACCTTCATCTTCGCTTGAGGAAGGGCAGGGAGACTTCATGGCAAGTTGTTGTTGCTGCATCATTTCTTCAACTTGAGCTTTGAAGGCTGTGTCCTTCATCTTCTTGGACTCCTTCTCTTCTCTTTTCTCCTCTTCCTCTTGCTTGTCGAGCCTTGGTTCATGTGCTTGGAGGTTACCAACCAGCTCCTCGGTTGACAACTCGCTCAGCTTGTAGACTTCTTCAATTGAAGTGACCTTTGGCTCCCATCTCTTTGGAAGAGATCTCAAGATCTTTGCATTGATGGTACCTCTATCCATGACACTCCCAAGGGCTGCAAGGCTGTTCAAGATGACATTCAACCTTGTGTACATGTCCGCAACTCTTTCATTCTTCCCCATCTTGAAGTTCTCAAGTAGGCCGCCGAGCATATAGACCTTGGCCTCCTTGACTTGCTCCGTCCCTTCATAGGTGACACACAACTTATGCCAAATCTCATGCGCCGTGTCCCAAGAAGAGATGCGGTTGAACTCCGATGGTGAAAGGGCGGCGTAGATGATGCTCACGGCTTTAGCATTGAGTTGAGCACGCTTCATCTCATCTTCCGTCCACGTGGTGATGTTCCCCTTCGGCTCTTCATACTTGAGATGGACTATCTTCCACATCTCGTAGCTTACTCCTTGGATGTAGAATTGCATCTTTCTCTTCCAATATAGGAAGTTTGTGCCGTCGAAGACCGGGGGTCTCATGGAGAAGCTTCCTTCAAGATTGAGTGACCCAAGAGCTGAATTGCCCATCTTCTCCTACTTGTTGAAGTAGCTTGGAGAAGACCTGCTCTGATACCACTTGTTGGATCAATGGGCTCTAGAAGGGGGGGTTGAATAGAGCTTCACAAACTTCACAAAAGTGATTAGACCACCAAATTATATTAAGTGCAGAACTTAAACCACAATAGCAATTTGATGTCCTAGACTAGCATACAAAGCAAGGATAAGAGACAAGGATTAGCATGCACTTGGACAGGTGGTTTAGAGTGGTTCCTTGTCCTAAACTTAGGAGCAAGTCAGTCCACTACCTAGAGTTGGTTAGGCTCTAGGATTTGTAACTTGATTCTCTTATATATATCACAAAATAAGATTACAAGCTACAACAACCAACCATCCAAGGACTTATATATCAAGCCAAGATCTTCTACCTCACCAAGGACTTACCCACCAAGCAAGTAGTCTTCCGCCTTCTTCAAAGGACTTACCCACTCTTGCTCTAGTCTTCGGCCTTGCAGGATTTACCTATCTTGCTTGAGCTTTGCCTTGCACCTCTCCTTCACTTGGAGAGCTTTAGCACCTTCCTCCTTCACTCGGAGGCCTGGAGCAGCTAGCCTTCTTCTCCTTCACTCGGGGAAGAACAGCAACCTTCTTCTCTTTCACTCGGAGAAGAAACTTCAATCAATCTTCATAGATAATGGAGATGGTAGAAGTGGAAAGGAGAGCTTTACAACATTACAAATGGTAGCTCTCATACATGGGATCCTAACTCACTCATACTCACGAATTTGCTTTGAAGGTAGAGGGAGAAAGGGGCTCAAAGGATTAGAAACCACTCAACTAAGGCTAGGACCAAGCATATGTGAATGAGCAACCTTGGAATGAAGTCCAAGAGGTCCTATTTATAGTTGAGGGTGTCCCTTTGAGGTTGGGAGAGTTAAGGGGCACAAACTAGCCGTTTTACAACTTGCAACAGATCTATTTTGAGTCCCACCTACTCCTCCAACGGTTGGAATTGCTTTTTCTGCATTCCAGTACAGTCTGATCGGCCGAGTTTCAATAAAGGCAACTCGGCCGAACCACTAAACGACAAGTCTGAAAGATAGACTGTCGGCCGAGTTCCCTTGGAGAAACTCGGCCGATCGGTCGACTTTCAACTTGGACCGATCAGTGGATCGGCCGAGTTTCCCACCATAAGAACTCGACCGACCAGGGATCGGCTGAGTTGGTAACTCGGCCGATTGCCCAGAAAATTCCAGAATATATGGATCGGCCGAGTTTGTAATTCGGCCGACCAAATCCCTGTTATGGGTATTTTGGAATTTTCGTAAAACTGTACAAATGATGGATTTTTGAGTCCCAATCAATTTATCCATCTTAGTTACAATACAAAACATGAGTATAAGTGATTACATTAATTGTTCTAAGCCTCTAAGGGCATATATTACAAAATGGTCAAAAGTCACATGTTTTGCATGTGCTGGATGAGTAGCTTTGGAGTTGAATGTGATTCTTTTCTTGTACCTAATGTCTGAAACAATCTCAAATAGATTTGTTAGATACATATGAATGGAATGGTTAAGTCATTATCAAAATATGGACAATGTGCGACACCTAGGTCAACAATATATATATATATATATATATATATATATATATATATATATATATATATATATATATATATATATATATATATATATATATATATATATGGATGCATTATTAAAGAAGTGGGCACATTCCACTGATATGTGGACTCATTGTTAGTGGAAGTGGGTGCATTGCATTGAAATATAGGCTCATTGCTAGTAGAAATGGATGCATTCTATTAAAATGTGGAATGCACCTAATCCTACTACTAACACACCCACATTTGAGTGCCAATGCCCCCACTTCTACTACCAATACGCCTAATTCTACTAGCAATACACACACATTTGAGAGGAATGCGACCACTTTTCTAACAATACATGCAATTAAATGTGGATGCATTACTAAATAAGTGAACACATTCCGCCATATGTGGGTGTATTGCTAGTAAAAGTGGATGCATTCCACTCAAATATGGGTTCATTACTAATAGAAGTGGATGCATTCATGTAAAATATGTAATGCGCCTAGTTCTACTACTAAGCACCCACATTTGTGTGGAATACGTCCACTTCTACTACCAATATGTCCATATTCCACTAAAATGTTAGTACCTTATTAATAGAAGCGGGCGGGTTATACTCAAATATGACATTAATGATAGAAGTGAACACATTACTTCTTTCGTGTCTTCTCATTATTTACCTCATCTACCCTCTCACTAATTTATTCTCTTGTATTACTTCCCTCCTCTCCCATTATCTTCCACTCTCTCATTTTATTCCCTCTCACTTCCTTCCTCTATCCTTTTATTTCCCCCTTACTTCCTATCTCTCTTATTTCCTCCTTACTTCCCTCATGTCCTCCTATTGCTTACCTCTTCTACCATCTCACTTCTCTCTTTTTTTTCATGACTTCCCTCTCATTCCTTTTTACTTCCCTCCTCTCTCTTTTTATTCTTCTTTATTTCCCTTCCCCTTTATTTGTTTTTTAAAATATACCAATATTGCTCGTAGTAGAATGTATATATTTTGTAAGCGAGTGACCAAATCTAAACCCTTCCAGAATTTGAGCCTCCTTCGCGTCCTCGCTATGGGTCAAACTGCGTCAAACTATGGTCATGTGAGAAGAGAATATTCCAAGTAGACTAACGGTAGTTGGATTAAAGCCCGGAAGTTTTGGAACGGGACCTTCACCTTTGTCACCGCCAGGAGAATGACATAAAATTTCGCTAGGGTTTTTCTTCCTCCCCCCTTTGATGCTCAACAAGCAACATCCTCAATCCGACCTCCTCGTGCAATCCCGACACAAATTAGCAGCACAGCAAAGCCCGACGGCCTGCCAACGCAAGCATGACGGGCGTTATCCGCTCCGGAGTCACCCCGACGACGGCCCGACCCCTGTTCCTTCTCGACGCCATATGTCGTTGCTTCGCTTCAGTGGCCACCTCCGATCCTTCCTCGACCGGCATCGTCAAGGAGCAGGACACCTCTTGCTGTCGCTTAGAAATCGTGCGAATCGATCATGAGGTCCGCAGCGACCCCAAAAAGAGAGGGGTGATGAGGCTCTACAGTCTGCTCGACGACGGCACGGCGACGACGACGAAGGCTTCGGTGGCGGATCTCGGGAACTGGTCCGACAGGGATCTCCATATGGAGTCCAGAGCCCTGAATCCCGTAAAAGGCCTCACGGGGTCCCTCTTCAGTGTGGAGGCCGTTCGCGGCGAGAAAAGGAGAGTACTGCTCTTCGACCCTATCACTAGAAAGACGCTGCCTTTCCTAAAGCCTTGGCCGCCTAATATGACCGCCCGAACCAGGCGGCCCCAGGAGCCCATCTATATCGGGCGGTGTTATCAGCAGTCGTCACCTTCGGCACCATGCGGAGAAGCAGTGTTCAAGGCCGTCGAGATTTACAGCATCGCCCGCAGAAAGACCGGGAGGGTCGTCGGATGCGAGATATGCACGTTGGGCGATGAAGGCGGTAGTGGTGGCGGAGGCTGCGGGAATGAGCGGGTGGAAAGGAGGTCGGTGAAAGTCGCAGAAGCTGAACTCGGCTTGGGGAAGCAAACAGTATCGCTGGATGACTCTTTCCACGGCGACAACATCCTTTGCTGGGGCGTGTGCCGTGATGACAATGATTCTTGGTCCATCCGGCAGCCCATCTATAGAAGTAAGCTTCGCAGCGAACGATACTACCTCTATAACCCCGATGCCCGGCCCAAAGTGCCTATAAGGTGATCTACTGATTGCCCCTCCCTCTCTCTCTCTACATATCTATCTCTCTTCTTACTACTCAACCTTCTAACCTGTAGAGTCGGCTCAGCCCTGGTGTCCATCCTCTCCCTCGACTTGAACACCGAGATGCTGAAGACCGTCCCCCTCCCTCCTTCCATCCTGCAGCGACCCAACAGTTGCAACATGCACCTCTGCAACCTGGAGGGATGCCCTTCTATATGCATCCTACCCAAACACGACAAACGCACTGGCGTAGAGGTGTGGATGTTCAAGGAGGGAAGCTGTTTCGACACCATGGCGCTCGGTGACCCAGACAGCTGGTTTCTTAGGCTCTCCATTCCTGGCAACCGTCTGCCTTGCGGCTACCTCGGCCCGGTCGCTCTGTGGCGCGACAAGTTTTTCCTCGTGCACGAGTGGATTGAGGAAAATCACAGGTCAAAGCTCGGACTTGCACAACGCCGCCTTGTCTACTACGACCTTCGCTCGGAGGAGCTGTGTCGGGTTTTGGTAGACGGCGGAGAAGACGTAACCATGGATGCTGGGTCAGATATCTTGGTATATGAGGATACCCTTGCACCCATCTGGCCCGGGACCTCGGTACAGCTTACTGGCAGGGAACGGGCACGGAAGGAGCAAGAGGAATTAGATTATATGTATGGAAGAAAATCAAAGTTGGGTACATGATGCACCAAAGGAAGAAGAGGGATTAAACTATTTGTATGAGTAAAGACAACAACTTGCTTAGGACCCATTGGCTAGCCGGTAGTATGGAAGGGGTCGTATATGAACACCTAATCACAAGGCATCATCTCGTTCTCACTCCTCATCAAAATGTAACCCCTTAATTAATAAAAGAAAGAGAGAATTTTTTTTTACACCACATACCATAAATTTCTACTAGACATAAACCCGTGCTATGCACGGGTGCCTTGGTAGATTGCAATGAGTAATTTATAGGTTGAACTTTAAGTAAAGAAGATGCAACATATATGTACATACATATAATAATAGGTCTCTCATACACACATGGACCATCATATAATTTCAAAATAATAGAGAAAATTGTATGCAACTCTTTGGTGGACTTTCTAATATAGTATAGATGAGTCTCTTAATACAATATATACTTTAGAAAAATTAAAGAGAAAAGTGTGACGTTCTCACACATGGACCATTATCTAATTTCAAAATATAATTGAGAAAAGTGCAACACCTCTGAGTGTGCTTTCTAATATAGTATAAATGAGCCTCTTAGTACAATATATAATTTTAAAAATTAGAGAAAAAAGTATGGTGTACCCAGACATGGACCAGTATGTGAGAAAATCGCATCAAATTCCCTCCGTGGACTTTCTTATATAGTATAGATGAGTCTCCTAATATAATATATAATTTAAAAATTAAAGATAAAAGTGTGATGCACACACTAGACCAATATGTAATTTTAAAAAATAATGAAGAAAATAGCATCCAACCCCCTTTGTGAAGAAAATTGCATCTAAAAGTTCAACGAGCTTTCTTATATAGTATAGATGTCTCCTAATATAATATATAATTTAAAATATTAGAGACAAAAGTGTGGTGTACACACACAAGGACCAATATGTAGCTTCAAAAAATAATCGAAAAATTGAATCTAATCCCCTCTGCGAGTTTTCTTATAAGTATAGATGAGTCTCCTAATATAATATATAATTTAACATAATTAAAGACAAACTTGTGGTGTGCACATAGAGACCAATATGTAATTTCAAAAAATAATAGAAAAAATTGCATCCAACACCCTTCACGAGCTTTCATTATATAGTGTAGATGCGTCCTCTAATATAATATATAATTTAAAAAAATTAAAGACAAAACTGTGGTTTAATACTAAGGGACCTATATGTAATTTCTAAAAATAATGGAGAAAGTTGCATTCAGTCCCTCTGAGGACGGACTTTCTTAGACAAAGGACTTGTTTGCAATTTATAAAAGTGTTGAAAAAATTGCACGACTAATCTAAAAAGGCTAAAAATGTGGTGTAACACAAAGGGACATGTATGTAATTTTTAAAAATAATGGAAAAAGTTGCATTCAGCCCCTCCGAGGACAGACTTTCTTACCCAAAGGACTTATTTGCAATTTATAAAAATGTTGAAAAAATGGTACAACTAGTCTAAAATGGCTTGTTTTATATAGTATAGATAGGGCATTGTCTACAAAAAAAAGTTGTCCGACCCATTCTTCAAATCAATTCCTGTAGCAGCTTCTGTGTTGGCAGCTGCGATAGGTTCCAATCTCGCCCTTGGCACATGATGAATGAAATGCCAATTTTTCTAATAATTCCTAAAATAGCATCAAAGATAATATATAACTCGATAACAACACCACCTCAGTAGATTGCACTGCCGTTTAATGATGCAGCCAGCATCGTTATAAATTTTCTCTTCTATATATGTGTGCTTATATATATATGTCGAGTTCGATATCATTCGTGATAAAGTTTGAAGTTGTTTATTTTGAGCTTCTCATAATCCACATCAAGGTGAACATCTAACTAAAATACATGTTTTTGTTTATTTGTCACATAAGTGAATATTGTCATTAAAGTATATCTGATTTTTTTTAGATTAAATCTGCGAAGATCCGTGAAAAACAAGTCAAAAGGTACTGAATGGCTGATGTGTTTATAAATGGTTGTCATGGACTACGGTAGATACAAGGAACTAAAAACTATATTCCAAATGGAACACTTCTCCATAACCCCGCATATACCTAGGTTGGGCATTCTTGGTTTTGGTCGGCTAGTGCAACAACTTGTATTGTCAACTAGAGCATGGGTCAATTTTTGGTTTAGATTGTTAAAAATCTTTGGCTCATACTTGAAAAAAGTAGCAAATACATATTTCGTTCGGGATCGAAACAACATTTACATTTAGTATTTTCAAAATATATATACCAATACATATGAATATTATTTATAAAGTGGTGTGGTCACATTGGCAAAGTCAACAGAGATCATGTCCTCAATAAGAAAATGAAAAACATATTGCATATATAAATATATGTGCCTATAGTTCTGACTTTTTTTTTGGTCGGTCAAAAAGCGTGTTACTATAAACCAAAAAACTTTGGGCACAAGGTACCCCAATACAAACCAGAAGCTATAAAAGCTCACTCTAGGATCAGATACCCCACGCAGGGGGTAAAAACAAAAATACAGGACAAAGAAACCAATATATATATATATGTATATATATGTATATATATATATATATATATATATATATATATATATATATATATATATGGCTTTGACAGATACCCTAGGATCAGATACCCCAACTTATAGTTCTGACTTTGACACTACTATATATATATTATGGCTTTGACGCTACTATATATGTTATCATAAAATTAGCTAGTACATTAACATCTTTGTTGCAGTGATGGTGCGTGGATGTGGTGGTATTCAAAGTTGTGGGTTTAATATTTGGGAACTAACATTATGGTGTGTTGATTGTATTCCTTGAGAGTCGTTATGTTATGATTAAGATAGAGACATACTATATATGATGTGATTATTAATAAAAATAATTATGCTTATAAAGGTTGTTTCAATATTGAGATAATAAATAGATGTAATTATCCTAATAATGTTTTGACTCGATATCATGTGATTGTGTTGAGGCCCTGAACATGAGACCATATGTATACTCAAAAGTATTCATTCTTGTCATGTCCCTAGTCAATCATTATTGTGGATATTATCGGATAACAATAATAGATAAGACTAGTGTGCGATTAATGATGACTATGTCTCTTTAGTCATGATATTGGATATCAAATCAGATACATGGGTACTTATTAGAGACCAAATTATACTGGACTGATTCACTTTAAGAATGACACATGGAAATACCATCATGATAGTCACTATCATATATCCATGTGACAATAGTGATCATGATCTTTAGACATTAAGTCACTACAATGATCATATGTTGTATAATGTACTTTAACAATACCCAACGTGATTGAATATGGGTTTCCATGCATGTAGTAATTGGGTACACTTGACACCTGTGGATAATGTGAGTGATGTATATGAAATTTCTCCCTCCATTCGAGTAATATCTTGATCATTTGAGAAGTGAGACTATGAAATGCATGGTCATATTCATGTGACTTAATATGTAATATTGAGCTCTCACAATCTCAATAGTATGTCTTAGTTTAAAAGAAACAAATATTAAATATTAAGAAGATGAAAATTACATGACCCAGTTTCAATCAGGATATTTGCGACAAAGGGAATACACAACCATGCTAACATTGGTCACTCTACTAGTTAGAGTTTTTCTCAACTTATTCCAATTATCTAGGTAGCAATGATGTGTTTCTAGACACCAATCATTTATTGTGTGGTTATGAAAATTACTACCAACATAATATGGAACCTATGACTCAATAAAGATAAGGATTCATAAGGGAATTGAAGTTTGTGATTGAAAGTATGATTACAATGGTTCTGAAACGTATACAGAATGCTTTCATATCCATTCGATTGATTTGATGGTTTGGATCAATAAATAGATTGATTGTCAACTGATCAATACTTTAAGAAAGTGTCAAGTCTGTCGACTGGATAACCCAATTGGTTAATTGGATTGTAGTAAAAAAAATAGATAGGAATTTGATACTTGTTTGATTTGGAATCAATTTGGTCCATTGAAATTGCACTTTTATAGTTGAACCGTTCAATTGGACATGCCAGTTGGTCGATTGGGTGGCCCAACTAGTCCCAACTGGTCGACCAGTTAATGAACCAAGCGACTGAGAAGTTTGACAACATTCCAAGTTTGATTCTATTTTGAGCTGTGATTCTAAACATGGTCATATTTTTTCTGAAAATCCAAGCCCATGACTCTCTTATATAAAGGGGTGGC
Source organism: Alisma plantago-aquatica (assembly GCA_963693085.1). Taxonomy (NCBI): domain Eukaryota; kingdom Viridiplantae; phylum Streptophyta; class Magnoliopsida; order Alismatales; family Alismataceae; genus Alisma; species Alisma plantago-aquatica. The sequence continues at coordinate 1,288,922,858 of OY856412.1, read as the reverse complement.
CATCTAAAGAGACACATATACATTGAGATAAGAGAATCTAAATCCTACTAGTGTCATCCATGTGCATCACATGATGGTGACTGAATTTTGCAATGGTCCACGCCGATGTGGTTGTAACATAATGAATCTTAGATGTAATCCCCAGGTAAAACTCTTTCCCAAATTTTCCTTTCATTTCTATCCTTTATTCATTTATGCTTAAATAGTGGAATTTATAGTGGTTTAGTGACCATTTATTCACTAATTATACATATGGAAGGGTTTATGCACAAATACCTCATTGAAAGCTTAATTACCATAATTAAGTGCTCAAATATTAATCTAACCTTTTGATGTGATTTGAAAATATAAAAAAAATGCCACATAACCCATTTTGGTAGTAATATGAAGATGAGACATTTAATTGGAAAAATAATTTAGATAATGGGCCGTTAATGGGCCATATGACATGTCTCATAAAAAGAAGTCTCAAAATAGGAAAAAAACTTCAAATTTGAAATCTACATATCAAAATTAGCCTACATGTCAAATTTCATCTAATTTGGACCACCTTGAAATATTAGGATAAGTTTAGGAGAGAGAAAATGAATAAAAGGAATAACTAATAAATAATGTGGTTATATAACTTAAAAATATATAAATAATGGCAAATTAATATTATACACATCAAATATAACTTGTGGATGAAGTTTGGTCCAATTTGGATATCGTTTGTGCAAGTTATGCAATTTTAGGTACATTCTGGACTCTTATGCAATTTACCCAATTGAGAGGTTTTCTTTGCAAAATATCACATGAATTATAAAAATTAGATACCACCTTACCATGGTCGAATTCTAAAACCATGGGAGCACATAGTTTCACCTTGGTTTGATGGTATTGCTTTCCAAGGACATTTTAGGGTTTTTCTCTTTATAAGTGAGCTTATCTTTAAAAGCCATCAACCAATGGGCTTATTTCCTTTATGGAGGTCAGTTGAGAGGGCCTAGAAACGTCCAAAACTGACCTTAGATATTTTAGAGCCTCCATGAGGTGTCCACTTGCAAAACCATGAAGCCCTAGGCTAATGACACATGGAAAGTCCCATGAAACACCTCATGCTTGAACTTTTTCTATAAATAGCCATACATACCCCCTTTCCTAACTCACAAATTCGAAACTCTTGGTCTCATTTTCTCTCCTCTAGCTTAGAGAGTAGTTCCTTTGGTTTTTGGCCACGAATTTGCTGACCCAAGGTAATAAAGGGAGCCTACCTTGGTGAAGAAGACTCATATGGTTTCCAAAATTCTCTATTTTGGATTCTTAAGCTCCTCCTTGGTGATCTTTGTTCAAGAAAGGAACTAGGCTTGGAGCAACCAAACCTTACAAGCTCTAGATCCTTGCTGTTTGGACCTTATTATCTTCCCTAGGTGTGAGCTTCATAACCCCCTTCCCATATATTTCTTATTACATGCTTAAAACTAATGATCTTATGTTAAAAATTGATGATGATTTCTAAATGGTCGGTTTTCAATAATTCATAACTTTTGATTCATTTGTTCAAAAATTAAAGTAAAATATGTCATGAACACAGAAAAACATGTTATTTTTAATAAAAATATTTACAAGTATTGGTTTTCAGTTTTTTTGAAAAGAATTTTTAGAAAATGAATTAAATACCTAAAAATCACCAAAAATACACTTTAACCTTCATAACTCCAAAATAATGCAAAATTATATATTTTCTTAATTAGAAAAACCTAACTAAGTCAGTGGTGATATTTTTGTGGTCTGATTATGAGGTTTTCAAATATGTATTTTTCGAGTTAATTCAATTACTAATAAATATGGAAAATACCCTAAAAAGTCAGTAACTCAAAAATATACAAATATATATATGTTATTTTGATCAAAAAACCCTAACTAAGGCAATGATAATGTTTTTGAGACCTAAATCGGTGATTTGTAGAAAAAGTTGACAACTTTAGGGTTTTAAGCATTTAATGAATGAATATAGTTCTAATACATAAACATGGTGATGATATTAGGAAAAGTGGAACATCGAATCGATTAAGTGGTACAAGTTGATAATTGGAATCAATATTAAAGGTATGTGTATCTACATCTTCAGTTGGGAAATTATTTATACCATTACCCATGTTCCCTAATGAGGTTTAATCTGGCCTAATCCATTATTCTTGAAACCTAATTTATTTATACCTCAAAATCAGTCGTAGTATTATCTTGTTTGGGTTTTTATACCCCACTACCATGTTATGTTAATCTTTGATTAATCTTGCCATAACTCTTTTGCTAGAATGTAGTTAAATGTTCTATTTAATTGTAAAGTAGAGGTACTTATGTACAACCACCCACAGAGGGCATGTATAAAATCGCCCTAGGGGAATGTGTGTATTTCTGCCCATAATATTATAGGTGACTGGGAATGTCTTATTCTCCCCTGACCTAAGGTTAGAGGTCTGGTAGGTGCCTCAGCCCTACTTAGTTGGTTATACATATTAATTTACATGCAAATCCTTTATTTACTTTTGTTATGGGCAAGTTTCATTAAATAAAGCCTCATACTCTTAATGTCTCATCTTTTGATGATTTCCTAGCCTATTTTACTTGTTACAACTATCTTGTCACTTTTAGAATAACCTTGTAACACATACTTTTTCTTTCTTTTCCTCTTGCTGGGTGTCTTCCCAACCACCCAGGTATCGGTGCTGAGCAAGGTGAAGGACAAGCTTAAAGAAGGTTTTCCTCAGGAGTTGGTCTTTAGCTTTTGGAAAGGATGGATAGGTTGCTATATCTAGATCCTTTTCTCTTATCTTTTCTTTTGGGAACAATCATGTACTGAACAATGAAAGCCATGTAATAGGCTTAGTACTTTTATTTCTGCTGTTATTGACATTTTGTAATGTTTCTGGTGCATGCTTATTTACTTGGAATATTATACATGCATCCCTCAATATCTTTTGTCTTTCTAAAAAGATGGATGTTTTGTACTTCCTTTAAATTTTAGTAAGGAGGTGATCTCTCCATCCTTACAGCATGGTATCAGAGCCTTCAGGCAACTATTAGGACATGAAGTTGAAGCAAAGGTGTCTAGAAAGGATCAGGGTTTCGAGGGTTGGCAATATTTTCCTCCGCACCACTAGCTTGGTTTACGAGGACTCCCGTGCCCATATGATACCGGCCTGGCCTGAGCTGATACGAATTGCCCAAAATAGTATGCTTTTAGGCAATAGCAATCTAGATATTCTTTCCTCATCTATACTTCTATTCTTTATCATCTATGATTCAAATACTCATGGGAACTTAACATGTTAATCCTACCTTTCAGGAATGGTGACTTGTTCAACTGTAGGAACAAGGGAAAGGAGTCAAACCCTAATGACTCCAATGTGGAAAGCACTCTTGTGACCCCTGCCATCCATAATATGGTCAAACCTACTACTCCAAGCTCCCCCGCCTTCACACCGGAATAAGAGCTGGCAATGCTTCGCCAGTTGCTTTCCTCCATGATGGGGCAGCTCCACACAGTGGCCGCTAATGCCAACAAGCCGAGGGAGTTCACCCTCACCGACTTCATAAAGATGCAGCCAACCTACTTCAAGGGTGAAAGTGAACACAACATGGTTGATAAAGCCGATGACTGGGTGTTGGCTTTGGATCAGACCTTCGAGGGTATGGCATGCCCTCCTCACCAGAAAGTTCGGTTCACAACTTATGTGCTGGATGGACCGGCACGTGTCTGGTGGAACGGTGTCGCCCGCACTCGAGACACCTCTACCATGGAGTGGGACCAGTTATTGAAGCTCTTCAGGGAGAAGTACATCTGTCCCACCTTCCTGAGAAAGAAGGAAGCCGAATTCTACAACCTCAGACAGGGAAGCATGAGTGTGGGTGACTACATCCAACGATTCCTACTTTTGGAATGCTATGCCACCGACCTTGGAGCCGAGAGAAGGGCAACATTGTTCTTAGAGGGTCTGAACTACCAAGTGGGCCGAAGTCTTGTTCCACAACTTCCACTCACTTTCCAACAGATGGTGGATAAGGCCATGGCCATTGAGTCCTACCCAGGATTTCAATCCTATGGACACAGTAGTGGCTACAACAACAAACAAGAGGAAGAACCCTACCCAGAACGAGAACCGCGGACGTGATCGCTGCAACAAGTGCAATCACCACCATCCTCCTGGCAGGTGCCCTGTCAACAATGTGCCTACTCATAAAGACAACCGTCCTCCACCGACCTGCCATGAGTGCGGCCAAGTCGGGCACATCTGACCCAACTGTCCTCGTCTCTAGCAAGGGCAGAATAATACCCAGCAACTGCAGCAGCCAAGGCAGAATCTGCCTCCGCAGAATAATAATAATAACAACAACAACAACCAAAACCCAAGGCGACCGCCAGTGGAGAGGCAGAATGGGAGAGTGTTTGCTCTTAATGCTGAGGAAGCAGGTGGAGATAATGAAGTTATTGAAGGTACCTTACATCTTAATATGCATCCTATAAAGGCACTGTTTGATTTTGGCTCCTCAAATACCTTCATATCTTGTCAGTTTGCCTCTATGTTAGAAATAAAATCTGAGTTTATGGATCATGTGTTAGACGTAAAAACCCCTAGTGGTAAGATCTGTTCTTCGTACCTCCAAACTCCTATCATGGACCTCTGTATATCTGGAATAATGTTTCCCACAAATTTCATCTTACTTGATATGACCGTCTTCGACGTCATCCTGGGTTTGGATTGGTTAAAGAGGTACAAAGCAGTTTTGTACTGTGAAGAATCCAAGGTTAGATTGATTCATCCTGTTGAAGGGAAAATGTGTGTCAAGGGTAAGAAGCGAGAAGAATGACAATTTGTCATCTCTGCCATTAAAGCTGAAAAGCTTATCTCGCATGGGTGTAGAGCTTTCCTAGCCTCCATAATTCTTGATGCTACACCCCCTGCTCTAGATCACATTGATGTGGTAAAGGACTTCCCAGATGTCTTTCCAGAGGAGTTACCCGGGTTGCCATCAACTCGTGAGGTGGAATTCTCCATCGAGCTTGTACCTAGAATTTCACCAATATCAAAGCGACCCTACCGCTTGGCCCCTACCGAACTGGCTGAGTTAAAGAAGCAGCTTGAAGAGCTTCTTGACATGGGATTCATCCGCCCTAGTGTTTCGCCATGGGGAGCCCCTGTCCTGTTTGTGAAGAAGAAGGATGGTTCGATGCAGATGTGTATGGACTACCGCATGCTTAACCAAGTGACAGTGAAGAACCGTTATCCTTTACCACGCATCAATGACTTGTTCGATCAGTTGAAGACAGCCACTGTGTTCTCCAAGATGGATCTACGAAGTGGCTACTACCAAATGCGTGTGAAGGATGATGATATCTCAAAGACGGCATTCAGAACTCGCTATGGACATTATGAAATCATGGTCATACCTTTCGGCTTGACAAATGCCCCTACTGCCTTCATGGACTTGATGAACCGAGTGTTCTGCCCATTCCTTGACAAGTTCATGGTGGTGTTTATTGATGATGTTTTGGTTTATTCTGAGATGTTAGAACAACATCACGAGCACCTGCGGATTGTACTCAACACACTGTGAGAAAACCAACTCTATGCAAAATTCTCAAAGTGTGAGTTCTGGATAAAGGAAGTTATGTTTCTTGGTCACGTAATTTCTGCCGGCCATGTAGCTGTTGATCCTGCAAAGGTGGAAGCTGTGACAATGTGGAAGGCTCCGAAAAACCCATCTGAAATCCGTAGTTTCCTTGGTCTAGCCGGATACTATCAGAAGTTTATCAAAGGTTTCTCTGAGTTGGCCTTGCCTTTGACCAAGCTAACTCGAAAAGAAGTCAAGTTCTCATGGACCCCTGAATGTGAGAATAGTTTTCAGAAGCTGAAGAAGAGCCTAACTTCTTCTCCCGTGCTTGCTTTGCCTGTTGAGGGCATACCCTATGTCATCTACACCAACACATCCAGACAAGGCTTAGGGTGTGTTTTGATGCAAGACAGAAAGGTGATCGCCTATGCTTCTCGACAGTTGAAACCTAATGAATCTAATTGGCCTACACATGATTTGGAGCTTGCTGCCATATATAGTTCATGATTTGAAGATCTGGCGACACTATCTCTATGGTGAAAAGTTTGAAGTCTTTTCTGATCACAAGAGTATGAGATATCTATTGACTCAGAAAGATCTGAACTTGGGACAATGTAGGTGGATGGAATATCTTAAAGATTACGACTTCACCATTACCTATCATCCGGGTAAAGTGAATGTCGTAGCTGATGCTTTAAGTCGCAAGAAGGATGTTGTATGTGCTGCTCCGAGATGTTCAGTATGGGAAAACCTTGAACATGTGGCTAGTTGGAGACCTCAACTCGTTGATTCAGTGGATGAAGACAAGTTGTGTGTTCATATGGCCAGCTTGACTGTTACACCAACCTGGATCTCAGAAGTCATGGCTGCACAGTTGGAAAGTTCTGAGCTTGAGGAGATGAAAGCTTTAACTGAGAAACCACAATCTGACTTCTCTGTCGGAGTGGATGGTTCTGTCCGCTTCAAACAAAGGTTGTAGATTCCTAATGTTGGTGATCTGAGACAAAATGTTTTGAGTGAAGCTCATGGGTCTAAGTACACTATTCATCCTGGCACAACAAAGATGTATAAGGACTTACAGCGAAGCTTCTGGTGGAAGAACATGAAGAATGATATAGCTCTATTTGTGGCAAAGTGCTTGACATGTCAGCAAGTCAAGATCGAACATCAACGACCTGGTGGTCTTCTTCACCCTCTTGAAATTCCAGAATGGAAGTGGGAGAAGATCACAATGGACTTTGTTACTGGTTTCCCCAAATCCAAGAAAGGTTATGATGCTGTTTGGGTGGTTATTGATCGGCTTACAAAATATGCTCATTTCTTGCCTTTCAAAACAAATTACAAAGTTGTGGATATGGCTCATTTGTACGTTGAGTGGATCGTACGCTTACATGGAGTACCTGAGGTAATAGTTTCTGATCGTGACCCAAAATTTACTTCTCATTTATGGGGTCAGATTTAGGAGGAGATGGGTACTGACTTGCGTTTCAGTACTGCTTACCACCCACGGATTTATGGGGTCTTCTTCACCCTCTTGAAATTCCAGAATGGAAGTGGGAGAAGATCACAATGGACTTTGTTACTGGTTTCCCCAAATCCAAGAAAGGTTATGATGCTGTTTGGGTGGTTATTGATCGGCTTACAAAATATGCTCATTTCTTGCCTTTCAAAACAAATTACAAAGTTGTGGATATGGCTCATTTGTACGTTGAGTGGATCGTACGCTTACATGGAGTACCTGAGGTAATAGTTTCTGATCGTGACCCAAAATTTACTTCTCATTTATGGGGTCAGATTCAGGAGGAGATGGGTACTGACTTGCGTTTCAGTACTGCTTACCACCCACGGATTGATGGTCAATCTGAGAGAACAGTTCAGATTCTGGAGGACTTGCTTCGTGCTTGTGTGATGGATTGGGGTGGTGCATGGGATCAATATCTGTCATTAGCGGAGTTTGCTTACAATAATAGCTACCAAGCTAGTATTGGTATGCCACCTTTTAAAGCTCTCTATGGTAGACCATGTCGTTCACCTTTGAATTGGGATGATGTCGGTGAACGTTCTCTAGTGAAGAACGATGACATGCAAATGATGATAGAAAAGGTGCAATTGATAAAGAAACGCATGAAAGCTGCTCAAGACCGACATAAGATGTATGCTGATAGGAAAAGGTCTGATGTTAACTTCCTAGTGGGCGACTATGCATTTCTAAAGATCAAGCCTATCCGTTCTATTGCTAGATCTAAAGTTAAAGGCAAGTTGAGTCCTCGTTATGTTGGACCATTTGAAATCTTAGATAAGGTTGGAGACTGTGCATACCACTTAGCCTTACCTCCTTCCTATGATAATATTCATAATGTATTCCACGTCTCTGTGCTAAAGAAGTATGTAAAGGACTCTTCTCATGTGCTTACTGTTGAGCCTTTGGATATACATGAGAATCTGACCTATGAAGAGCTACCTGTGAAGATTCTTGACTCCCAAATAAAGCAACTGAAGAACAAAGAGATTGAGCTAGTAAAAGTTTTGTGGAAATACCATGGTCTGGAGGAAGCCACTTGGGAGTTGAGAGATGAAATGTTACATACTCACCCTTCTCTTTTTGCTTGAGATTTTGAGGATGAAATCCTTTTAAAGGGGTGGAGTGTTGTAACATAATGAATCTTAGATGTAATCCCCAGGTAAAACTTTTTCCCAAATTTTCCTTTCATTTCTATCATTTATTCATTTATGCTTAATTAGTGGAATTTATAGTGGTTTAGTGACCATTTATTCACTAATTATACTGATGGAAGGGTTTATGCACAAATACCTCATTGAAAGCTTAATTACCATAATTAAGTGCTCTAAATCTTAATCTAACCTTTTGATGTGATTTGAAAATATAAAAAAAATGCCACATAACCCATTTTGGTAGTAATATGAAGATGAGACATTTAATTGGATAAATAATTTAGATAATGGGCCGTTAATGGGCCATATGACATGTCTCATAAAAATAAGTCTCAAAATAGGATACAAACTTCAAATTTGAAATCTACATATCAAAATTAGCCTACATGTCAAATTTCATCTAATTTGGACAACCTTGAAATATTAGGATAAGTTTAGGAGAGAGAAAATGAATAAAAGGCATAACTAATAAATAATGTGGTTATATAACTTAAAAATATATAAATAATGGCAAATTAATATTCTACACATCAAATATAACTTGTGGATGAAGTTTGGTCCAATTTAGATATCGTTTGTGCAAGTTATGCAATTTTAGGTACATTCTGGACTTTTATGTAATTTACCCAATTGGGAGGTTTTCTTTGAAAAATATCACATGAATTATAAAAATTAGATACCACCTTACCATGGTCGAATTCTAAAACCATGGGAGCACATAGTTTCACCTTGGTTTGATGGTATTGCTTTCCAAGGGCATTTTAGGGTTTTTCTCTTTATAAGTGAGCTTATCTTTAAAAGCCATCAACCAATGGGCTTATTTCCTTTATGGAGGTCGGTTGAGAGGGCCTAGAAACGTCCAAAAACTGACCTTAGATATTTTATAGCCTCCATGAGGTGTCCACTTGCAAAACCATGAAGCCCTAGGCTAATGACACATGGAAAGTCCCATGAAACACCTCATGTTTGAACTTTTTCTATAAATAGCCATACATACCCCCTTTCCTAACTCACAAATTCGAAACTCTTGGTCTCATTTTCTCTACTCTAGCTTAGAGAGTAGTTCCTTTGGTTTTTTGCCACGAAGTTGTTGACCCAAGGTAATAAAGGGAGCCTACCTTGGTGAAGAAGACTCATATGGTTTCCAAAATTCTCTATTTTGCATTCTTAAGCTCCACCTTGGTGATCTTTGTTCAAGAAAGGAACTAGGCTTGGAGCAACCAAACTTTATAAGCTCGAGATCCTTGATATTTGGACCTTATTATCTTCTTTAGGTGTGAGCTTCATAACCCCCTTCCCATATATTTCTTATTACATGCTTAAAACTAATGATCTTATGTTAAAAATTGATGATGTTTTCTAATTGGTCGATTTTCAATAATTCATAACTTTTGATTCTTTGTTCAAAAATTAAACTAAAATATGTCATGAACTCATAAAAACATGTTATTTTTAATAAAAATATTTACAAGTATTGGTTTTCAGTTTTTTCGAAAAGAATTTTAGAAAATGAATTAAATACCTAAAAATCACCAAAAATACACTTTAACCTTCATAACTCCAAAATAATGCAAAATTATATGTTTTCTTAATTAGAAAAACCTAACTAAGTCAGTGGTGATATTTTTGTGGTCTGATTATGAGGTTTTCAAATATGTATTTTTTGGGTTAATTTAATTAACTAATAAATATGGAAAATACCCTAAAAAGTCAGTAACTAAAAAATATACAAATATATATGTTATTTTGATTAGAAAACTCTAACTAAGGCAATGATAATGTTTTTGAGACCTAAATCGGTGATTTGTAGAAAAAGTTGACAACTTTAGGGTTTTAAGCATTTAATGAATGAATATAGTTCTAATACATAAACATGGTGATGATATTAAGAAAAGTGGAACACCGAATCCATTAAGTGGTGCAAGTTGATAATTGGAATCAATATTAAAGGTATGTGTATCTACATCTTCAGTTGGGAAATTATTTATACCATTACCCATGTTCCCTAATGAGGTTTAATCTGGCCTAATCCATTATTCTTGAAACCTAATTTATTTATACCTCAAAATCAGTTGTAGTATTATCTTGTTTGGGTTTTTATACCCCACTACCATGTTATGTAAATATTTGATTAATCTTGACATAACTCTTTTGCTAGCATGTAGTTAAATGTTCTATTTAATTGTAAAGTAGAGGTACTTATGTACAACCACCCACAGAGGGCATGTATAAAATCGCCCTAGGGGAATGTGTGTATTTCTCCCCATAATATTATAGGTGACTGGGAATGTCTTATTCTCCCCTCACCTAAGGTTAGAGGTCCGGTAGGTGCCTCAACCCTACTTAGTTGGATAGACATATTAATTTACATGCAAATCCTTTATTTACTTTTGTTATGGGCAAGTTTCATTAAATAAAGCCTCATACTCTTGATGTCTCATCTTTTGATGATTTCCTAGCCTATTTTACTTGTTACAACTATCTTGTCACTTTTAGAATAACCTTGTAAAACATACTTTTTCTTTCTTTTCCTCTTGTTGGGTGTCTTCCCAACCACCCAGGTATCGGTGCTGAGCAAGGTGAAGGACAAGCTTAAAGAAGGTTTTCCTCAGGAGTTGGTCTTTAGCTTTTGGAAAGGATGGATAGGTTGCTATAGCTAGATCCTTTTCTCTTATCTTTTCTTTTGGGAACAATCATGTACTAAACAATGAAAGCCATGTAATAGGCTTAGTACTTTTATTTCCGCTGCTATTGACATTTTGTAATGTATCTGGTGCATGCTTATTTACTTGGAATATTATACATGCATCCCTCAATATCTTTTGTCTTTCTAAAAAGATGGATGTTTTGTACTTCCTTTAAATTTTAGTAAGGAGGTGATCTCGCCATCCTTACAGTGATTACCAATGCTTCTACAACAAGATTGCATGAGGGGAAGGTTAGTTTTATTTGGTGACACCCAAGGAATAACCCAAATTTGAAATCCTATAATCTGGGGTACAGAAACCACCAAAATTTTTGATGATTAACCTCAAGAATGCTAGACCAAAAACCAATGATAGTCTAAAAAAGATTGACCAGATAGAAGGCATTCTTTCTAAGTTCATGATTGAGGGATCTGCACTTATGAAAAATCAAGAAGCATCCATCAAATGGCTTGAACATTAAGTGGGGAATCTAGCTTCACCCATCATTGAATCAAAAAATAAAGGGGTAGATCCTATCAATACAAATGTTCATGTAAATTGAGTCAAATTCAACTACTTAAAAAAAGTTGACAACGGGTGGGCCAAAGAAATAACCAATGCAAATGATACCGCTGGAGCTGTTTATGAAGCTATTTACTAAGACTATTGAGACATCAATTGACAACCACACGAGGAAGGCCAAAATATCTAAGCTCAAAGAAAAAATGACAGCTCTTGTGTGCCACTCCACTTGAGGAACACCACATTGCATCCCACTACACAACCACTTATTATCATAACCCACCAACATATGAAAGACAAGCTTACTCAAGATTTTTTTTGTCGAAGGGAGTATGACCAATGAAGGAGGGAATGAATAATTTCAAGATATGGTGTCTGCACCCAATGTAAGCACTACTAGCGAGGACCATAGATCTTCTACATCTTGGGTGACATAGGTAATATGCATTTTTCTACTCTGTTGTGTCATCAAGGAGCTATCTTGAATGTTGTCCCGTCAAAGAGTTGTCTTTAAATGCACCCAAGAAATTGAAAACTAATTTTTCAATGGTAGACCATTCTAGAGACACTTTTGTGGCTATGGTTGTAGAAGTGTTGATGAGGGTTGAGACTAGCTATGTTCTAGTTGACTTTATGATTATTGATGACAAATGTGGAACTCTAGCAAATATCATCTTAGGGTGTTTATTCTTAGAGAGCATCAATGCAATAATTGATGTGCATAGAGGTGAGATAAGCATGGAGATTTGCTAAAATAAGATAACCTTCTATTTGAAGCATTGAAACCAAGTTTGCCAAAATTAAGAGATGTGTATAGGGAGATAATGGTGTGATGACCATGAAAATCTCATTGAGATAAATATTATTCTTGACTCCAACAAAAGAAAAGGAAATGTTTGGCTGAGGTACAATAAACCCAAGTGTTACTGTGAGAAAGCCCAAATATTCTCATTTCATTTAGATTTTTATAATTCATTTCTAGTTAAGCCAGTCCATTTGTGCATGCAAATATTCATTTGTGAGAACACTTTGTTTTGATTTATCATTATGCATATTTATTAAAGTTTAATGTTAATAATCACATCTCTGAACAATAAGTCAAGCCATTTTGTCCTCAACAAGTCACTGTCCTCTACGGAAACATGCATCATGTTTGTCCTGAGCACGCCATGCATGTTTGTTATATGCTCTGAGAGCCATCATGTGATGGTTCTAAAAGGGATATTTTGTACTTGATTTGATTATTAATAAAAATAAATTCCACTAATTATGTTTGTTTAAGGAATGAGATGATGAATAATCCTAATAATGCCCTAAGAATGATTGAACTTGATGATATATGATTTGGGTTGAGGACCTGAGCATGAGATCATATGTATAATAAGAGTACTCATTGTTGTTTTTCCCTAGTCAATTATTATTACGGATAGTATAGGACAACAATAATACATAAGACTAGCATGTATGTTAATGATGATTATGACTCTTTGGTCATGTTGTTAGATACCAATTTAGATGCATGGGTACTTGTTAGAGAATAAGTTCTATTGGACATACCTACCTTGAAATTGACACATGGAAGTCATATAATGACATGTCAGATTCATATCCTTAATGTGACAGTGGTGAGTGTGATCTTTGGATCTGAAGTCACTACAGTATCATATCTATTATGTGTACTTTGATACTAGCCTAACACACTCCAAAATACAAGTTTCCAACAAGGTGGTGATTGGGTGCACTATGACACATGGAGCATACTGTGAGTGATGTAGAGGAAATTTGTCCCTCCTTTGGAGTGATATCCCTGACCACTTGATAAGCAAGACAATGAAATGCATGGTCATTCTCATCTGATTCAGTATATGATATTGAGCTCGTAATATCTCAAATATACTGCTCTACTTCAAGGAACATAGATTGAATGTTAAGAGGATGACATTCCATGCTTTAGTTTCAATTCAGAGATACTTTACAAAGGGATTATACAGTCACGGCAACATTGATCACTTTACATGTTGTAGTTATTCTCCAACTCATTTCTTATACTTAGGTGGCAATGATGTGTGTATAGACACCAATATTTGTTTGTGTTGTTTTGAACATCACTACCAAGATAATTAGGAACCTATCAAGTCATACACATAAGGTTGGATAAAGGAATTGATATTTGCAATCAAACATGTGACTATATTGGTTTTGAATCATGAACATGTTGATTAACCCTCTAATCGGGTGACTAAAATGTCTAACTGAATGATCATATTGGTTGGGATAATGGATCAACTAATTGTTAATTGATCAACTGCATTTTCCACTGGATTGACGTGATTAGGCAATCAAAAAACCAGATCGGACAATCACAGTTCAATAGAAAAAGTCTCAAATTTCTGATCTAGATTGAACAATCATGATCGGCAGATCATCTTTTGTGATCGAGAGGTCAGGATGCCCAACAGGACAATGATCAAATGATTATGAAACGTGATTAGGTGATCACAATCTTTTCTAATTTTCTTAGCATTAGACAATTTTTGGTGTTAGATTAGGAAGGGGATTGGAAGTAGGAATCCCATGACTCTCCTGTATAAAGGGGGCGCGTCCCAGAGGGTTTGACACAACTCTTGAGACAAATTGTAAGACAAGTTGGCCGTCAAACTTCTCTCTTGAAGAGAGAAAGAAACTCAAAGGAATGTTATCTAAGATAGGATAAGAAAGGGAGTTCTGGGATGACTAACACGTTGACATCTAATGTTCCACTTCAAGTTGGAAATCAAGGTGGTGTTCCACATTCTCCATTGTATGCATTGATGAAGTAGAGGCTAATGTACATGTGTGGAGGCTTAGAGAACATGTTCCACAAGACAACAATAATCTGATGTGAAGGAGACAACTGTCCAACTACTTAGTGGACAATCTGGATCTATTATTGATTCATCTAGACTTCTAGGCAGCCTATATGAATCTAGATCTGGGAGATATTATTCACCAAATAAAGAAAGTTTAGTTGTTGGACAAATAGTATGTGTAAAGGTATCACCTTTATCCCTTCTTATGTCTTTTGTTCACAATGTTTTATAGATATGAAGGATCTGACGTATTGGGTATAAAGAAAAGATTTTTATTATTATTATGATGTGACCCCTTACCAAAAACCCAACATTAGTATCAGAGCTGACGTTTTGCTTTTAATGCCACTTTAGGTTTTGAAACATAACGAATTCATCTGACTAGTATCCTATAAACTTATATCCACAATTTCACCTAGTATCATATATGATATGATATGTATATATGTTACAAACATCCATGTGATGCATGAAAATCATTTTGTTTTGTTGATGTGGATATGGAAACTAGATCTATGTGGTGTGATTCGAGACATGTAATATTGACATTTGATTTTTTTAACATCATTAACATGTACATGGCTTGTGTGACATGCCTTTCTCAATCATTCTCTGTGTAAAGTTTTAAATTATGCAATGATGGACATTGTGACATCCCACCATCACAAAGACAATGAAACACCATGCGAAAATGTGCAGAACCACCAGAAACATCATATTACCAAAAACACGGGTTAATTAAAACCGATTGCGGAAGACATCATAAGAAATGAACTATTACAACCAGATCCACATACTGCAAAGATCATGTTATATATATATATATATATATATATATATATATATATGAGCATGATATATGTCCACCATCATATAGGATCCAGCTGTTCCATATACATCAAGGATACCCCACCTGTTTATATACAAATCAGACCTAGCTAGGCCAACAACATGATTCAAGAAAGCCATACTAAGATCATGCATCATGAAACCTCGTCAAAAACACCTCAAAGGACCTGAGTATGCAGGGAAGACTCTAAGACTCTACTACAAAACAACCACAGCGGCATCATATCCAACCCTTCCTTCTACTGATCTTCTTGCTGCTTAGCCGCAACACTACGATCACCACCATGTCTAGCTTGATCACCTAAAAAGGTTGAAACCAACGGGGTGAGACACAGAGTCCCATCGAGAAACATAACCTCCCGCCGAACTATAAAATCTCAAAGAAATGCTAGATCTGATAAAGCATGTAGCAGATATAACCAGATCATATATGGAGATGCAATATGAAGAACAAGACTATATATATATATATAACAACTTACCATGATATCTAAGAGGCATATAACTAACTGCAAGAAACACTTAGGTTATATACATAAGACAACTTACACAATGCAAGGCCTCAATCAATATTCTGTGTTTGCCCTAAACAAATATACTACACGACTGGTTTACAAATAATTATGCCCTGAGGAAGTGAGCTGTACCGCTCAAATCCAACCTTTGGTTGCAAAACCCAAATCAGGTGCCATACAAGGTCAATGGAAGAGTCGGACTCCATGACCTCAACCTCTTCGTGGTCAGTGCATGATATCCAAAGTAGGACCACCGTCTCTTTCTTATGTGACCTCAGTCACAGGGCCAGCTCCCGTAGGCTACCCTTTCCTCTAGCCCACCTTGGTACAGGGTCTCGGCGCTAGTATTCACTGAGCCACGAGCCTGTCCACCGTGCTCCCGAGCCATGAACGCATACATGCTCTATCACACTGAGCCATGGGCCTATTCACCATGCTCTCATACATATCCTAAGTTTACAACCAAAGTTTCACTCTATTCCTCCTATTTTCGGCTAAGAGAAACCCCCGCATATTCAACAATATGTGCTCCAGGTTAACCCGTAGGAGAACCTGTTTCACCATCACTAGTTCCTGACTTTGATGGATCTATGGCCAGGGAAAACTACATGAAAGGTTCATCTGTAATCAATCAATTCATTTTAAGTGGATTGCTAGGGTCAATCAAGTTATATTATGCAAACCATAAACAAGAGTAAACAACATAGATTCCATAATTTTGTGTCACACTATTACTGCTATTCTCAATGTCATCATCACCATCATGATCCACCTCAAGGATCCAACATTACATGTTACTCCTTGGCCTCTTGCCATATATCATGAACCATCACAATGATCCAGCAACATAGGGATTCCAACCCATTATTAAGCACATGTTACCAATACATAGGCAACACTCATCATGTACCATCATAGTTCTCATAGCACATAGTGTTCCTCATTATTTGAACATTAAGAAAATGTCACTAATGACATCATCATGGCCCATACCTGATTACACATCTCAATTGATGGAACTTGCATGGTTAGTGTGCTCAAGAATAGATAAACACTTCATTATTGAGGTATAGTTCTGCAACATTAGATAAACATGCTTATACATAACGTTCACTTATAAGCATCAAAATAGCATTGGGGTTACCATCCGGACGTAGAGCACATCCCTCACAAGATCTTATCGGGTAAGGGATAACCCTCACCAAAGGTACAACTGCTCTCACTAAAGGCATCAATTATAACCATACCCTACGGGTGTCGACTAACAAGCAACACCTCAACAAACGCAACCCACCATATTGGCTAACACCCATATCGGGAAAGCCTCAACATCATCTCCCTGTATCATCCAACACCAGCAAAGGACATCAGGTAGATTACAAACAAAGGTACATGGAAGCAACCTAACAAGTGCAACGCCCGACACAAAACAGCCCTAACGCCCAAGAGGAGAAGGCACCCTAAACATCATATATTACTGAGTTCATCATATGAAGTAAGCACTATATTGTGTGACGTCATGAAGGGCAACGTCCAGACCATATCACCTAGCCAAAGGTCAACCTACCATAACCATATCGGCCAAAGGATAACAACCCATAACGCCCAGTAAAACGACACAACGTCTAACACTCTAATGGGTAGGAAGTCGGGAAGCAACATCCAAGAGGATGTCGTGCAAGGCACCAACAACACCATAACGCCCGATACAGACCACATATCACCCAAGGGGTTAACAAGGCGCTCACCTACTATATCGCCTAAACCCTAACTCAAGGAAGAGAGGGATATCAAGCAATAGACACCAAGACCATACTGGGCAACTGCACCCTATCGCCCAAGGTTATTAGGAGTGTTAGCTCACCTCGCAACAACTAAGTTGATTGAGGGGTATTGCCAAACTCAAGCATATCAGGCAAGAGCTAGATCTCACCTCACAACTCAAGGAAGGAGGGGTGTTGCTCAAAACTCAACATCAAGGCATGGCCACCCATATCACCCAAGGTACCAACAAGGATATATCGTGCAACTAGGGTAGAACCAAGGTCAGCACCTCTATCATCCAGACCAACTAACCATGACTCCCAAATATCTAGAACATAGGCTCACCTCTCAACAACAAAGTGAGAGAGAGGTATTTCCTCAAGGACACATTACCATAACTCTTTGGGTTGAGAAACCCTAAGCTCACCTCTCAACTAAACGAGATAGGGGTATTGCTTGAGATTCTACAACCCAAGAGATTGGCCAACACAAGGATAGCTAACACATATCGTTAAACTTGATCTAGGGAACATATAGGGCAACAACATCACCAACTAAGGCAAAGGCACTACTAGTAAGATATGAATAGCCGATCAAGATAACATATCAAAGAAATATGCAAAGGAGATAGAATAGTTAGGTTAGACGTTATGTAACCCACCTTAACCACAACTTCTCCAAGCTCCAAAGCTCTAAAGCTCCAAATCACCACCTTCGGCCACCTCAAGAAGAGAAGAGAAACCTATCACCTCCATGGTCGAACGATAAGGAAGAAGATGATACCAAGGGGGAGAGAGACTTACCAACTAGAGAAGAAAAGAAACAAGCACTATTATGTGCATTGGCCACCACTAGGGAAGAAGAAAGCTACTGCAGCAAGGTGTATCGACCACCACCTCTCCTTCTCTTCTCCTTCTCATTTTTGGCCAGCAAGGGGAGAGCAACAGCTAAGGGAACTAAAGGGACTACTAGCAATCAAGGTGGATGGCATATATACAAGAGGGTAAAGGGGGAGAGTATAACAAGGTGGCGCCCACTAAGGACCACTTGTCTAAGAGCCATGCCACATGCTAGTACCCAACACCACTTGTCCATGACTTGCCACTTACTAGCAGCGAGCACCATGTGTCTAAGAGAGGGTGACACAAACGATGCTAGGTGTAGGGGTGTATGTCGCCCAACATGGCAACCCAACACACCATGGCCGATACAGCCACCAAACACTCCCTTGCCTGATACACATCAAGCAAGGAAGAAGGGATTCAAGCCCAACTACGAGACCAAGCTTAAACAAGCTCAAATGAGGCCCAAAACTACTCAAGAAAGGCGCCCAACTCATCCTCTCAACCCTAGAGGATGCAAAGAGATGCAAGGAGATCTCTCAAGGTGGCAAACTTGCACAGAAACCCTAGAACTTGGTAAATTGCAAGTTGTACCTCAGCCCCTCAACAAAACACAACAAACACTAATCACACCTCAGGTGATTAAGCAAGCTTCTAAACATCGGGTTTAGACAAAACAAACAGGGTAAGTCCAAAGTGAAGGTCAGGGTCCTTACAAGCCATAAACCCCTACAAAAGGATTTCTCCCTCAAAATTTGAAGAGAAAAGTGAGGGATACTTCCTCCTCATATCTTTCTCAAGCTCCCATGTGGCTTCCTCAATGCCACGGTGATGCCAAAGCACTTTCACAAGGACCATGTACTTCCTCTTCCTCTTCTTCACCCGTCTGTCAAGGATCAACACCGGACCTTCCTCATAGGTCACATCTTCAGCAAGTTCGACCTCAACTGGTTGTATCACTGTCTCTGTTCCTGGATGAATTTTCTTTAGCATACTAACATCGAACACTGGATGCAACCTGTGCAATTCTGGTGGTAACTCCAACTTGTAAGCCACTTTTACAACACGTTCTATCACTGGATATTGTCCCATATACCTAAGAGCCAACTTGCCTTTCATTTCAAACCTTAGCATGCCTTTCCATGGAGAGACTTTGAGATACACCTTATCTCCCACCTGGAACTCTAAGGGTCAGCGACGATTATCTGCATATGACTTTTGTCTATCCTATTCTGCTTTCAACTGTTGTTGTATCACCTTGATCTTCTCTGTCGTCTGTTGTACTAACTCAGGACCCAAAAGTTGATACTCGCCAGACTCATACCAACATAAAGCAGATCTACACTTTCTACCATACAATGCTTCATAAGGTGCCATGTCGATACTTCACTGGTAGCTGTTGTGGTAAGCAAACTCTATTAGACTAAGATGCATGTCCCAACTCCCTAGGAACTACAGAACACAAGCTCTTAGAAGATCTTCTAAAGTCTGGATAGTCCTTTCAGACTGTCCATCTGTCTGTGGATGGAAAGCGGTACTGAACCCCAACTGTGTTCCCAGCGCCTTATGCAACTGTTCACAAAAATGACTTGTGAACTGAGGGCCTCTATTAGAGACTATCATTGCTGGCACACCGTGCAAATGCACTATCTCATCTACATATACATGTGCAAGATTCTCTACTGTGTACGTTGTCTTTACAGGTATAAAAATGAGCAAATTTTGTCAATCTCTCCACTATCACCCAGATGGAATCATGATTCCTGGTTGTCCTTTGAAGACCAACCATGAAATCCATGGTTACATGATCCCACTTGCACTGTGGTATCGACATGGGTTGCAATGTACCTACCGGCTTCTGATGTTCTGCCTTAACTTGTTGACATACCGCACACTTAGCCACAAACTCAGCTACATCTTTCTTTTATCTGGGACACCAATACAGATTCTTCAAATTGTGATACATCTTAGTGACACCTAGATGCATAGTTTACATTGATGTGTGCGCTTCCTTGAGCACTGAAGTCCTTAGATTATCAGCATCGGGAACCATCATCTTGTTATGATAACAAACTAGCCCATCCTCAGACTCATGGAAGCCATCACACTTCTTGCTACCAAACTCTGATCTGATCAAATGAACTGTAGCTTCTGCTTGTTGTGCCGCTTTGATCTGCTGTCT
Source organism: Alisma plantago-aquatica (assembly GCA_963693085.1). NCBI lineage: Eukaryota > Viridiplantae > Streptophyta > Magnoliopsida > Alismatales > Alismataceae > Alisma > Alisma plantago-aquatica. Next base: position 1,288,902,380 of record OY856412.1, on the reverse strand, counting down.
CAACGTAAGCTTCACTTGCATCTGTGCCAATAGTCCTGCCAACAAAGAGACTTTCAACTGTACATTCATCTACCACAAGGAGACGAGCATATCTCGCCTATGGCATATCAAAGAACTCAACTGTTCCTTCTTTATGGGAAGAGAAGAAGACTTCAACGCCTTACCCGGGTGGTACTCGATGGTGCAATCATAATCACTGATTAACTCCATCTAGCGCCGTTTCCGCATGTTCAACTCATTCTAAGAGAAGATATATTTTAGGTTCTTGTGATCGGTAAAGATCTGACACACTTCCCCATAAAGATAATGTCTCCAAATCTTTAATGCATGAACCACTGTTGCCAACTCCAAACCATTTGTTAGATAGCTTTCCTCATGTTTCTTAAGTTGTTGAGAAACAAAAGAAACCACATGATCTTCCTACATCAGCACACAACCTAAGCCCTTCTTAGAAGTATCACAGAAAACAACATAGCCTTTCCCTGGTTCTGGCAACACTAACACTGGAGCACTTGTCAGCTTCTCCTTCAAGTTCTGAAAAGCTTGCTGACACTGACCATCCTAAGAAAAAGGTACATCCTTCCTGGTAAACCTTGTTAAAGGCAATGCGATCATACTAAAGTTTCTTATAAACCTCCAGTAGTATCCTGCTAATCCCAGAATACTACAGACTTCAGTCGGCATCTTCAGTTGCTCCCACTCTGCTACTGACTCCACCTTCTTGGGATCCACTCTAATCCCCTCTGCAGAGATCACATGACCCAAGAAAGTCACATCCTTCAGCCAAAACTCACACTTATGGAACTTGGCATACAACTGATGCTGTCAGAGAAGAGTCAATACTTGTCGAAGATGATGTTCGTGTTGTTGGCTTCCTCGACTATAGATCAAGATATCATCTATGAAGACTACAAAAAACTGATCTAAGAACGGATGAAATACTCTGTTCATCAGATCCTTGAATGTTGTCAGTGCATTGGTTAGCCCAAATGGCATAACCACAAACTCAAAATGCCCATACCTCGTCCTGAAAGCTGACTTTGGTATGTCATCCTCGTTGATCCTAAGATGATGATATCCAGATTGTAGATCGATCTTTGAGAACACTGAAGCATTGCACAATTGGTCAAACAAATCGTCTATCCTCGATAAAGGATACTTGTTCGTGATTGTAACCCTATTCAATTGTCATTAATCTATGCGCAAACACATAGATCCATCCTTCTTCTTTATGAACAGAACTAGAGCACCCCAGGGTGATGTGCTCGGCCTGATGAAACCTTTATCAAGCAACTCTTGCAACTATTTCTTCAACTCTGCCATCTCTGTTGGAGTCATCATGTACAGTGTCTGAGCAACTGGTTGAGTCCCTGGTACTAGATTGATCTCAAAATCAATCTCTCGAGGTGGAGGAACACCGGGAAACTCAACAGGAAACACATCTGTTAACTCACTGATGACAGGCATTTCCTGAAGGCTAGGACCTTTTGACTTGGTATCCACAACATCAGCCAAGAACGCTCTACAACCTTGTCACAACAACTTCTCTGCCACCATTGCTGACACTAAACATGTTAGAAGAATCTTCCTATCTCCTTGGAAGATCCACTTCTCACCGTTTTCAACAAACACCGCCCACCTGGAACCACAGTCCAGTACAACCTTATAACTTTACAAGGTATCCATTCCAAGGATTACATTGAATCTATGCATATCAAGTGGTATGAGATCCACTTGTATGTTGTGTCTTGAAAAAGACAGAACACAAGATGGACACACCTCTCGAAGCAACGTAGGACCAACAAGAGGGGTTTCTAGCAACAAGCTATCCTTCTTACAACTAACAGGTAAAAGACAGTTATCAAGCATACTACATGTGATAAAAGAGTACATAGAACTTGGGTCAACCAGAACAGATTTAAAGCAAGAAGAAGACAGATTAGAATGAAACAACTCCATCTGACCTGCCACCACTCACGGGTTGACTATCACCTCTGGCTGACTCATAGCATAGAATGGAGTCGTTGCTTGATATCATCCACGTCCTCTACTTCCTTGACTAGACAATCTTGCATGTGACGCTTGGTCGCGTCCTCACCCTCTGGCACCATTAGACTGATGTCTATCTGATCCATACTGACTCTGCCTCGGCTGTTGCGTCACTTTGACGTCTCTTCTTGGGCAATTTGACTTTAGATGCCCAGTCTACCCATAGAGATAGCATGACCTGTCCTCTAACTATGGCATAGATGGACCTGTCACTACTTCTGAAGGTGTACTGTAAGCTCTAGATGGTGAATAACCACGCCGTCTTCCTTTACTTGGTGACCACTGTGATGGTGCACTAGAACCTTATATCACAGATGGTGTAGAAAACCTTGGCCTCTTGTGGCTATCAAACCTCTATCTCTGAAACTGAGCAGGCCTTTTCTTGGACATGGTCTCTCTCTTTTCTCAGACTGATCACTCTATCCTCCGAACAGACTCCGTGAACATGAAAAAATGCTCCCAGTTCTCCAAAGAAGCAGCAGGTGTCGACAGCTCGACACTCAAACCTTTCTCAAACCATCTGATCCTCTCATCATCCGTTGTTGCTATGTGAGGACAAAACCTCAGCAGCTCCATAAACTTGGCTTCATACTCGGTGATGTTCAGAGAACCTTGGTACAAACGCTCAAACTGGCTCATCTTTTCATCTAGATACGTCCTCAGGAAGTATCGACTGATGCACTCCCGCTAGAAAACATCCCAACCGATCACCTCACCAGGTCACTTCTCCTCCTCGATGGCCCACCAGTGGCCAGTACTACCTTTCAAAAGGTAGATAACATGCTTGAATTTGTCTGCCTCAGGGATGTCAAGGATCCGGAAGGCCTTCTAAAGACCTGTCAGGCATAGATCTACATATGCTGGATCAGCCATTCCAACATTATTCGAAGCTCCAACTTGGCAAAACTGCTCAATGGTCTTCCCAATACCCGAAGATTCACCATGGGGAACCGGTGTTCTTGGAAGAGGCACATGTAATCTCTCCACCATGAGGTTCATCGTAGCCATTACCTGCCCCATAAGGTGTTGATAAGAAGGGTTCTCGAGAATGGTCGGGTCATTCTGGGGACGTCAGACACCCAATCTTCATGTGCCTACACACTATCTCCATCAACAGATGCAACAACACTACTCTCAGCAGCATGCTCTTCATGATTTCCAGACATTCTTTAGCTTTATCTTCTGCTGGGGGCAGAAGTCATTATAAGAAAATATGGAAAAATCACAAGAATAGACACAAGCCTAGTCCTAGATCCCTGTAGACTCAGCGAACCTAGAACTCTGATACCAAACCTGATTTGACATCCCGCCATCCCAAAGATGGCAAAACGCCACGTGAAAACATGCAGAACCACCATAAACAACATATTACCAAAAAATATGGGTTAATTAAAACCGATTGTAGAAGACATCATAAGAAATGAACTATTACAACCAGATCCACATCCTGCAAAGAACATGTTATATATATATGAGCATGATATATGTCCACCATCATATAGGATCCAGCTGTTCCATATACATAAAGGATACCCCACCTGTTTATATACATATCATACCTAGCCAGGCCAACAATAGGATTCAAGAAAGCTATACTAAGATCATACATCATGAAACCTCGTCAAAAATACCTCCAAGGACCTGAGTATACAAGGAAGACTCTAAGACTAAACTACAAAACAACCATAGCAGCAACATATCCAACCTTGCCTTCTACTGATCTTCTTGCTGCTCAGCCGCAACACTACGATCAATACCACGTCTAGTTTGATCACCTAAAATTTTTGAAACCAATGGGGTGAGACACATAGTCCCAGCGAGAAACATAACCTCCCGTCGAACTATAAAATCTCAAAGAAATGCTAGATCAGATAAAGCATGTAGCAGATATAACCAGTTCATATATGGAGATGAAATATAAAGAACATGACTATATATAAAACAACTTACCATGATATGTGAGAGGCATATAACTAACTGCAAGAAACACTTAGGTTATATGCATAAGACAACTTAGACAATGCAAGGCCTCAATCAATATTCCGTGTTTACCCTAAACAAATATACTACACGGCTAGTTTACGAATTATTATACCCTGAGGAAGTGGGTCGTACTGCTCAAATCCAACCTTTGGTTGCGAAACCCAAATCAAGTGACATACAAGGTCAATGGAAGAGCCATACTCCACGACCTCAACCTCTTTGTGGTCAGTGCACAATATCCAAAGCAGGACCAGAGTCTCTTGCTTATGTGACCTCAGTCACAGGGCCAACTCCTGCAGGCTACCCTTTCCTCTAGCCCGCCTTAGTACAGGCCTTGACGCTAGTATTCACTGATCCATGGGCCTATCCACCATGCTCCTGAGCCATGAACGCATACATACTCTATCACACTGAGCCATGGGCCAGTTCACCATGCTCTCATACATATCCTGAGTCTACAACTGAAGTTGCACTCTATTCTGCCTATTTTCGGCTAGGAGAAACCCTGCATATTCAACAATATGTGCTCCAGGTTAACCCGTAGGACAACCTATTTCACCATCACCAGTTCCTTACGATGATGGATCTATGTCCAGGGCAAACTACATGAAAGGTTCATCTATAATTAATGAATACATTTTAAGTAGAATTCTAGGGTCAACCAATTTATATTATGCAAACCATAAATAAGAGTAAACAACATAGATTCCATTATTTTGTGTCACTATTATTGCTATTCTCAATGCCATCATCACCATCATGATCCACCTCAAGGATCCAACATCACATGTTACTCCTTGGCCTCTTTCCATATATCATGATCCATCACAAGGATCCAGTAGAATAGGGATTCCAACCCATTATTAAGCACATGTTACCAATACACATGCAACACTCATCATGTACAATCATAGTTCTCATAGCACATAGTGTTCCTCATTATTTGAACATTAAGAAAATGTCACTAATGACATCATCATGGCCCATATACCTGATTATACATCTCAATTGATGGAACCTGCATGGTTAGTGTGCTCAAGAATAGATAAACACTTCATTATTGAGGTATAGTTGTGCAACATTAGATAAACATGCATATACATAACTGATGCAAGGGTTTTGAGTTGCTTTTATAGGCTAGTTTTACATTCATTTTATGTGTTTATTGGTCATATCTTTGGTTAATATCGCATGATTCATTTCCTTGAGCCTATAATCTCATTATGCATCAAATTCATCTTGTTTTATCTTATTTTGTATAAATGATCATATTTCTCAGATTTGATTGGTATTTTTCTCTTTATTCCAGCCAATTCGCACATCTGAAGTCCTCGATACCATCGGCGTCCATCGATGCCATCGAGATGGCCACAAAATAGAGCCGGAGAAGAAGCAGAATTGGTCGATACCATCGACGTGATGGTCGATGATATCGAGATTACATCAGTGTGCCAAAGATCAACAAGTCGATACCATCGACGAGGCTGGTCGATGGTATCGAGATGCCATCAGGAAGAACCCCAAAATCAAAGAAGCATCAGTACCCTAAGGGGTTGATACCATCGACACCCCGTCGATGGTATCGACACCGTTAGATCAGGAAACTGCCCAGGACGATCTCGATCGAACGACTGTGATATTGTGACAGCCGTAAGTGGTACCTATACCTCAGAAAAGGCGGCCAAAAAGCCATGTATCACGTCATTAGCCGCCGCACGAGTATCGAAAGAGGAGAGGACAAAGAACGGAGCCCAAAGCTATGCCCTGGACATTTCCAGAGCCGCAGACAGAGTTTTCCACCGTCAAAAGGCTGCAAAACGCTCATCCCGCACTGAGGAACGCCTGATTCTTCTTCATTCAGGGTTACACCATCTTCATCCACGTTTCCCCTATGTTTTCTCCCTCCTTCATTGTGTTTTGCATTGAGATGAACATGCAGGGCTATTCCCCTTTGTCTCTAAGACTGGGAGTAGCCCGGGCAATTGTTGTATGAATCTTTTTACATAGTTTACCATCATTTGTCTCTCAAATCTGTGGTATGATATCATTTTCTCCATTCCTATCATTGTTCTTGATCACCATAATAGTAATTTAATACCTTTAATTGCTTTTGACTAAGAATTAACAGTTGAAAAGAGGTGATAATCACATTAGCTAATAAATCCTTTGAAAAAGGCGATGTACAGTTAATGGTGGGAACCCAGAGACATGTTTTTCATGCACCTAGTCTAAGGCATAGGTTACTACTGGCGTGAAACCGACCTAGATTAAGGTAGTGAATTGCATCGCGAAAGCTAGCAATTCTAGCTACATGCCACTATCCGGATAAGGAGATGAGTTTTGATAACTGTGTGGGAATTAGTACAATGAGAACCCGCAGTGAAACCACAATCCTAGAGATTCCTTTGAATTGATTAAACCAACCATTTAATTGATTGCTTTGCTTTCTTTTACTTTTATTTTCTTTTTCAAAAAAACTTCCAAATTTTATAATTGGTTTAGCTAATCGCGAGTAGTTAGTAGTAGTCTATCAAAAATTATGTTTCCCTGTGTTCGACTCGGGCCTCACAAGGCCTATATTACATTGACGTGTATACTTGCGTTTTACACACGGTAAAGTCGTGTCAATAACGTTCACTTATAAGTATAAAAAAACATTGGGGTTACCATCCAGACGTAGAGCGCATCCCTCAAAAGAGTATATTGGGTAAGGGTTAACTCTTACCAAAGGTACAACGGTCCTCACTAAAGGCATCGATTATAACCATACCATACGAGTGTCGACTAACAGGCAACACCTCAACAAACACAACCCACCATATCGGCTAACACCCATATCGGGCAAGCCTCAACATCATCTCCCTATATCAGCCAACACCAGTAAAGGACATCAGGTAGATTACAAACAAAGGTACCGGGAAGCAACCTAACAAGTGCAACTCCCGACACAAAATAGCCCTAACACCCAAGAGAAGCAGGCACCCTAAACATCATATATTACTAAGTTCATCATATCAAGCAAGCACTATATCGTGCGACGTCATGACAGGAAACGTCCAGACCATATCGCCCAGCCAAAGGTCAGCCTACCATAACCATATCGGCCAAAGGATAACAACCCATAACGCCCAACAAAACGAAACAACGTCTAACACTCTAACGGACAGAATGTCAGGAAACACCGTCCAAGAGGATGTTGTGCAAGGCACCAACAACATCATAACACCCGACACAGACCACATATCACCCAAGGGGTTAACAAGGCGCTCACCTACTATATCGCCAAAACCCTAGCTCAAGGAAGAGAGGGATATCGGGCAACAGACACCAAGACCTACCGGGCAACCGCACCCTATCGCCTAAGGTTATCAGGGGTGTTAGCTCACCTTGCAACAACTAAGTTGATTGAGGGGTATTGCCAAACTCAAGCATATCGGGTAAGAGATAGAGCTCACCTCACAACTCAAGGAAGGAGGGGTGTTGCTCAAAACTCAACATCAAGGCATGGTCACCCATATCACCCAAGGTACCAACAAGGATATATTGTGCAACTAGGGTAGAACCAAGGTCAGCGCCTCTATTTTCCAGACCAACTAATTATGATTCCCAAACAGCTAGAACATAGGAGACCTCTCACAACAAACTGAGAGAGGGGTATTGCCTCAAGGACACACTACCATACCTCTTTGGGTTAAGAAACCCTAAGCTCAGCTCTCAACTAAACGAGAGAGGGGTATTGCTTGAGATTATACAACCTAAGAGATTGGCCAACACAAAGATAGCTAACACATATTGTCCAATCTGATCTAGGGAACATATAGGGCAACAACATCACCAACTAAGGCAAAGGCACTACTAGCAAGATATGAATAGATGATCAAGATAACATATCAAAGCAACATGTAAAGGAGATAGAATAGTTAGGTTAGAAGTTATGTAACCCACCTTAAGCACAACTTCTCCAAGCTTCAAAGCTCCAAAGAACCACCTTCAACCACCTCAAGAAGAGAAGAGAAACCTATCACCTCCATGGCCGAACAATAAGGAAGAAGATGATTCCAAGGGGGAGAGAGACTTACCAACTAGAGAAGAAAAGAAACAAGCATTATTATGTGCATCGGCCACCACTAGGGAAGAAGAAAGCTACTGCAGTAAGGTGTATCAACCACCACCTCTCCTTCTCTTCTCCTTCTCATTCTCGGCCAGCAAGGGGAGAGTAGAAACTAAGGGAACTAAAGGGACTACTAGAAATCAAGGTGGGTGGCATATATAAAAGAGGGTAAAGGGGGAGAGTATAACAAGGTGGCGTCCACTAAGGACCACTTGTCCAAGAGCCACACCACATGCTAGTATCCCAACACCACTTGTCCATGACTTGCCACTTGCTAGCAGCGAGCACCATGTGTCCAAGAGAGGGTGACACAAACGATGCTAGGTAGAGGGGTGTGTGTAGCCCAACATGGCAACCCGACACACCATGGCCGATACAGCCACCAAACACTCCCTTGCCCGATACACATCAAGCAAGGAGGAAGGGCTTCAAGCCCAATAATAGGCCCAAGCTTAAACAAGCTCAAACGAGGCCCAAAACTACTCAAGCAAGGCACCCAACTCATCCTCTCAACCCTAGAGGATGCAAAGAGATACAAGGAGATCTCTCAAGGTGGCAAACTTGCACAGATTCCTAGAACTTGGTAAATTGCAAGTTGCACCTCAACCACTCAACAAAACAAAACAAACACTAATCACACCTCAGGTGATTAAGCAAGATTCTAAACATCGAGTTTAGACAAAACAAACAGGGTAAGCCCAAAGCGAAGGTCAGGGTCCTTACAGACATCACCAATGGACTATGGTGGAGAGGAGACGATTAGAAGCCTACGTTGAACATGATGGTCCTTGGAGGATTCATGATCAAGAAGAGATGATAGATCAAAAACACCACAAGAACTACCCAAATCAAGGACTTCTGATCAGTCAATTAGCTTGCCTTATTAGGCGGCCAAAAACCCTAAAATGTCAAACTTAGAATTGCATCTAGATGTGGATCTCTTAGTTTTTTCCAACAACCTCTTGTTGGCTCAAGTTGTTTTACTAGTTGATATATCATGTTTTGTCACATGTGATGGTTGTTATAGCATGTGATATGTATAATTATGTATATATAATAGTAATTGGATACAGATGGATATATATATAAATCCCTCAATGTAATATAAATCTTGAATATGCATTCTCAATGTGATACACATGAAAACCTTATTTGACTAAGTATGAGCAAGCCAAGTGTCATGCACCATCTACCCTATGGAAGTGTGATAATAAGTATGTGGGTCTGTCAAGAAGGATGCATATCTTATTATATTGGCCTTGGGTTGGACTTGACTAGTTTGTCTTAATTGGATCAATCATCTAGAGGCATAAGATGGTGTATAATTAATATGATGAATTATTGACATGGAGTTAAGCAACCATCTATCCAAGCATTGTGTATGATGCTATTGGTAATTGTTACCTACCTTAATAATTTAGTTGTGGGCATCAGTGTTGGCTAAGAAATGATTTGATGTATTTTGGATCTTGGTGATTGTTCACTATAGCATTTTGAGTTAATAGTGAGGGCTATTAATTTGAATAAAATAGTGGAAGCATAGTTAATTAAATCCCAAATTAATTTTTTTAATTATATTTTTGAAATCAAATTAATTTTCAAATAAGTGACTTGTGCAATCTATATTTTATCTAAGATGTTGGTATATTTGATATGGTTGTATAACCCACTTAAATGGGGCTCCTATAACCCACTCAAGTGAAATCACTCTTATATATATGAGGATATGTACTCTCGTTTCTCACAATTTAATGGACACTCCTTTCTACATGGTATTAAGAGCAAGTTCCTAACCCTACCCTCTCCCTTTTCTTTTTCTTTTTCTTTCTCCCTCCCACCTGAACCCGACGGATGGACCTAACCTAGAAGTTGTTGCCTCCTCCCTCCCTCCCCCTATGCCACATCTCTTCCTCTCTCTCCTCCCACTATAAAGGCCAGTAGTAATGCTGAATGAACCAATGCCTCCCACCCCGCCTGCCCCTCCATCCCTCGTTGCTGACACAGTAGGAGACACACGTGGGTAGCGTGCATCATTAAACATGCCAATTGTTGTTGACTGTCGTCCCCATGGACAATGTGTTGTAAATGTTTTCCACAGGAGCTCCTTGCTCCCACCCTCTCTTCTTATGTACTAGTTCTTCATTTTTCTTATTGCGTAAAAGGAGAGAGATAAAAAGACCTTGTGTTGAATTATAAATCACTAAAAATAAGAAGAGGCACAACTTTTTTTCTTCTTTCTCTCCATGTGGTTCCCCTAGTCCACATGGCTAGGTGTAGGTTACACTGTAAAGGGTTACACTGATGCAAGCTTCCAGAATGACAAAAAGTGATTGCAATAAAATATGTTTAATTTTAAAACAAAAGTGTTGTTAGTTGGAAGGGTTCCAAACTACAAGCGATTGGTTATATTCTATAATAGAAGTCGATTATCCTGGTGTTATGAACACATGATGAATAGTATATGGATCCAGAAGTTCATATTGATGAACATATTCATGTTCCACCCATTTATGACATAGTAGAGATACTATGACAACAATGGAGCTACTTGAGGCAAGGAATATCATATACCATATTATGGCAGTTACATCTCTTACAGTAAAGAGATAAGAAACATGCAATATACCGCCTATAAAAAAAGTATTGCTAACCCACTGGATTAGCACTTGTGCAGTAGAAACATAATGGACATGTTTAGAACACTAAGAATGAGACTCGTGGGTGATTGGCTCTAAGTGCAAGGGGGAGTTTGTTGGTAAGGTATTCCCAAAGAGCCAATCATATGATGATTGACATGACATATACCATAACGGATTAGATAAATAATCATAAAGGCAATCTTCCAATTTATTTTGTTTCACTCAGTTATGAGATAATGAGGAAATATTATGAATGTCTAAAGAACAAGTACGTGACTTGAAGATTGAGATCATACACAAATTAAGAGTATTCACATTGTTAATATGTCCCTGGTTGGTGGAAGGTAGATATAAACCAACAACACTTAAGACTAGAGTGTATGTTGGTTGATGATAGAATCTCATTAGTCATGATATGTGATATCAAACAAAGCACACAGATACATGTTAGGGAGCAGTGTATCAGACAGACCCACCTTGAGAGTGACACATGGAAACCATGCCTGGTGGTCATAGTCATCTCTTATAGTGAAGGCGGTGATTGTGGTTTTTAGACCTGAAGTCACTACACACATCACATGTCGTTTGATATACTTTGTCATCATCAAACATAACCCTGAATAAGGATTGCCTTAAAGGTAATGATTGGGTAGTTGTGACACATGGGGACTAACTATGAGTGATGTAGATGGGATTTGTCCCTCCTACTAGAGTTTGATATCCTGGCCACTTGATAAGAGAAGTGAAAAATTCATGTGCATGCACGTGTGAATCAATATTTGATATTGAGGTCACTTATATCTTAGACTGTATGCTCTTGGTTCAAGGAATATGGATTGAACATTTATAGGATGAAGATTCCATGCCTCAAGTTCATTTTCGAAATCATAGAGAAAGGAATTATACAATCACTACAATACCTTATTGCAAAACCTTACACAAATTGTAGGTTGAAGTTGTTCTCTAACTTTCCATTTAGTTGGGTAGAACTGATGTGCAACTAGGCATCACTCTTTGCTTGTGAGGTCATAATCTAGTTATGAGCATTCACTACCAATTTGGTATGGGACCTATAGGGTCACACACATAGGAACTCATCTAGAAGACGAGTTTAATCATGAATGATGATCAGATTGATTACTAAAGTGTTTAGGTATTCAATTGAAGCAACAAATCAACTGACTGGCCTTCCAGCCAATCGACTCGAGTGTTGAGACAAATGTTTGGAGTGTCAAGTTGATTAGAATTGAATTGGATGAGTTCTCTATGAATTAGGGCACCAACTGATTGGCTCACTGAGTGAACTGATCGACTAAGGTTGAATGAGATGACCGTTCACCTAGTGAACCAATAGGCACAATTGTGCCAACCGAAGGTTCTGGTGATTTTCCCCAATTTGTGAAAAATTTGATCGTTTCACTTGTTCAAGTTGATTGGTACAAGAATTAATGATGTGCATTAATTGGAAACAAATTTTACAAATTCATAGGAGATTGGAAAACATGGAGAAACGAATAGTTCAGGCTGTGAACCAATCATTTCACATGTGAACCGACCGGATCGGGATTTGCATGTTGCAAAAATTCATGACCTTCTGACCCCTTCCACTCCCACACAGATTGGGAACTTAGACACTAACCCCTCCTATAAATAGAGGGGCACTGGGGGATTCCCATAACACAACTCATTTGCCTCTGACAATTATTTTCCTCTCTAGTTGTGATAACCAATGGAGAGCCTGAGTAAGTCCTACCCCTAAAGAGAGGGACAATAAGGGAGAAATAATTGTGGGAGAGCAAGTTGGTGACTAGTACACTAACGGGAGGGACAACTCCTTCCTGTCTATTCTACTAATAATGACAAGAATTCTAGTTGGTTTGTGTGGATTGCTCTAGAGGTGAGGAGGCCTTTTCCCATCTCTAGGAGGATAACTCATCTTATAGTCTATGGTGGGACCACAATATCTGATACAAATGTTGTTTGAGTTTGTTGTTCGTGGTGAAGATCAAGAGTTGCACAGACACCGTCTAAGAGCAACTAGAAGATAGTTTCACTGCAATGAGTTGTAGTCACTGGACATACTCTAGGACCATGTATAAACTCGTTAAACCATCTTTCCTATTTCATAGTTATTGACGCGATCTTACTGTTATGGGGAATACAGATAGATAATTGTTTTTGTTTATGCTACCTACTCTGTGCATGTATTTCCCTACAATATGTTCCATAAGATGACAACAAGATGCTACAAAGGAGACATCCATGCATCTGCTTTGTGGGTAATCTGGATCTATTGTTGACTCATATGGACTTCTTGGTGGCCAGTCTGAAAGATCTTATTCTTCATTAACAATGGACATCTATAGTTGTTGGACAACTAGTGGGCACAAAGGTATCATCTTTTTACCTTCTTATGTCTTTTTTTCACTACGTTTTATAGATATGATGGGTCCAACTTCTTGGGTATAAAGGGGATATTTTTATTTTTATTCCATTGTGCCTTCTGCCCAAAAACCCCAAAAAGCTGACCAGTGAATCACGGATGAAAGAACTCTAACTTCAAGCATGAAATGCTAAAACTCATCATGACATGCTAAGATGTTAAAAAACTCAAGAAAAATATAGATTGAAGCATACCATGTCCACCCAACATGTTGTGCACCACCACATGAATTCAAAATTTATAAGGGGGGAATGTTAAACCAAGATATCACATCATACCTTAGTCCACACAGACACACCCTTGCCATCAACAACCTACCACCGGTTCCCTCCACACCTTGAGCAAGGAGAAACCACTACAAATCAAAGCATCATTGCTTCCCTTTACTTTGTTGACCAAGTTTACATAGTCCCAAATTGAAAAAGTGGAGGTTTCACCTCCCCTTTAGCCATCATTTCCCACTAATTGAGTGGAGGAGTTCCCTTCATCAACACTACTCATTAGAGCATTAAACAACCAACACTGGTGCACAACGTTGATCCCAAGATTCACTAATGTTTCCACAAATTCACCTCCACACTTCCCCTCTCCATTGATCTGTGACAACCACTTTGCATGATTTTACTTCCTCTGTGAATGACATACCTAAGATGGTGAACAATGTGTACCCAACCAAGAAAATGAACCTCTCTAAGTTCATGTATTCCATGCATCTTGAGGTGAATATCTTGCATCTTGAGGTGCACTAACCCATGGCACTCAACATATCTACCATTATGAGTTCCTATTCCTTCCCATATTCCTTGCCACCATGGTCAGGAAATGAGGAGGAAGAAATAGGGCAAGGGAAAACCTATATCAAGCTTGGGAGCCCGATCTCAAACCCAAGGTGAAGGAGAAAGGAAGTAAAGAAGAAGAGGATCAATGTATGTATGTAGATGATGTCATAAACATTCTGTCTTAGGATGAGCTAGAGAGCTTCTCAAGGTCATGACTCACTATATCCACCCCACTTGTTTCCTCTAAAAAGAGATACTAGAGGAGTTTCATGTGATGAATGAGGTTGAGCCTATGCTTAAGAACATCTCCATACTAAAGGAGGTTCTCTAGACATACTATAAATACTTACCCTACTCTTGCTCGCGAGTTTCTTATGACTTTACCAGAGAGGGATAATATAGGGTAGTCATGTGATTGAATCATGGATGAATGATACACAATTCACAATGGGACGAATGTATTTTTCTACAAAAGTGTTTTTTAATGAGACGTTGAATCTCAACTCCATCAAGATTTTTTTAACAAATTGTTTTGGTTTGCTATCATCAATGATTTGGCCTATGAGCCTAAGAAGTCATCTGAATCCACATCCACAATTTTTTTCCTTCACATCCTCCCTACCTTTTTTGAACAATATCTTTGTGAGGAAGGAGACACAAGATGTGGTCTCTCGAGATAAGTTGTAATTTCGATGGTGCATGTTCTAAAAGAACTCAAGAAGAGCGACACTTATAGGAACTTCTTGATCCATAAGTTTATGAGTGTAGCTTCTTGAAGAAGACTGATTTGGATATCCTCATGGGGGGTCTTATCTCCAAGCTAGATGCAAATCTTAGAGTGATTCCCAAACCTCCTATTATCAAGGGCACTGATCTCGATTAACACTGTCTTCTTATAGAGGCTAGTATTTGAAGGTTCCATTCAAGGAACCACAAGTATTATGTCAATATACATGGAAATTCTTAGGCCTTCTACTCCCTGCCCTATCCAAACTAGGTCACCTTGTCTAACCCAAGTAACCTCAAGTGGCATCCACGACATTAGCAGTAGGGATTAGATGGCGTCGACTCCTCTTTATCACCCATTTCCCTACCAAAACCACCTTTGAGTGGGACTCACCTAGAGTATACCTGGTCCACACCCAACTGGAAGTAGATGTACATGTTCATGTCATCCTCCTTCCAGCAATACCAAGCAAGGTTGCACTACCAAGATGTGGATATACATTACCTTCACATCTAGTTTTAGGAGATATCTTCCTTACTCAATCAGATTAATTCTATGCACATCAACCACCAATAATACCCTAACCAGTATGCTCTAGAGGCCTTAGCAGACGACCAAGATGCCTGTTGTGGGTCTAGGTGGACTAGAAAGTAGTCGGGGCCCTTTTACCCTGATGCTTGACAATGAGCATCCGGTTGTGCCTTACGTAAGCTTATTCTTGTAGGGTGGACATTTTTCTAAATAATCTTACATTTGTGGCAACCTGACTTTTTTTATAGTAGTCTATTGTATGTTTTCTTTTTGCAATTTTGTCATCATACATGTCTTCTTGTTGGTTCATGTATCGATTTTTTTGTTAGTTTCATGTATGAAACATGTTTAAAGTTTTTGAATGTGTTATTTTTTGTTAGGTTTTGCATTTAGTGTACGCATGTTACTTCCATTGTGTGTTTTTGTAACTGCAAGTTTGTTTGTAGCCAAAATGCAAAAGAAAACATTTTTTATTGAAAGAGTATCATGTATAACTACTAGTACAGAGATAGGCTATAACATTTTTTTAATGCATATAGTGTCAGTTATAAAGTGATTCTTAGGTTGTCGATGCCATGGTATTTGAAATACAATGTCATTTATTTAAGTCAAAGAAAAGTTAGCAATAACATAGTGTCAATTTTCCAACATCAAGAAACTAAGGCAGTAGACACACTATTGTGACATTTTAAAAAATGATAATTTAATCAAAGCAAGGAAAGAAAAATGTTTGTTGTGAATTCAGCCTCATTTATGGTAATAAAATTAACACTAAAGTCAATTCTCTAGCATCATTTGAAGCAAAAAGTCTTAATCCAAATCTTGTGGATAAACTTTTTTGAAGTCATTTAGCATCAATTCTGTCAAAACAATAACACTATGTACCTATTAAGACAGGTTTATTCCAAAAATTGACGCTACAACATGGTTTATTTTCTTGAAGAAAAATGTTGTAGAAAGATTAAGACATACAATAGAAATAAAGCCTGGAATACAAAGATGCAAGCCTGAAATATATACTCAAATGACTTTCTACAATTCATATTCACTCCGATTTGAACGCGTTGATACATTCATCATAAAACCATACACATCAACACAAAAATAATGATTCAATCACATCATTCAAATTCATATGTATTCATTGACACGTTCCACATCATTCACATATACTCCACATCATTCAAACAAAATCCATATCATTCACAATCCACATAATTTTCAAATTACAAGGAAGATTGTATTAACCACACATCACATAATATATTAAATTTTGAATTAGATACAAAAGCAAATTTGTATTTAAGAGTATTGAACTCGATAATTTGACCTAAATAGTACATTCAAGTCAAAAACCAAGTTGAAATTCTTTTAGGAAAGCATTTCCCCACTCTTCTCAAGGTTCATTTAAAATCTTGAGTGTGTAACTTTGAGTGTTAAAAACTACAAAAGAAATGTGTATATTGTATAAAATGGTTACAATGGAAATTAAATTGTAAATTAATCCTCCCATTATTTTTAACCTGATCTATTTTTTGAATGTCTTGTGATGCTTTCTTGAAAATGTCTTCTATATTTTTCATTGCATGATATATGCACACCCCATCACTATTTTGTAATAAAACACTAAAAATTTAGATTATATTTGATGTTAACAAATTACTATTAGCAAAGTTGACATGACAGATTACATCATCAAACTACCTTGACATTCTTCAAACTCATAGTTCTAGATTTTTAATATATATCCTCTTCCTTCTACGAATGCTCTTTGTTGACTAAATAGACATATCATGATGAAGACATATTAATCAATTTGTTGACAAATGAATATTAATGCTTACTCCATTGTTGAGAATTTTAGTTTTTACCCATGAAGTTTTACCCAATGGATCAAGATAATAAACAATCATTAAGATTCACCAATATCCTAATGTCTGATCTCAATAAGAATAAGGCAGACATTAAAAATAAAGCCATAATAATAGAAACTTGCTTGATGTTAAAATTATAAGTTAATAAATGAAATGGAATAATGAAAACTTACTCGACATTAAAAGGAGGTATAACAATGACCCTTCTGTATTAGTATATATTTAAATGAAGTAAAAAAATATTTAGATACATCAGTAGTTGGTGTTTCCCCCATGCTAGTGATTGAAGGAACTAAGAAACCAACATTTTTATTTCAAAATCTAAGGTCTCCATATATAAGTAGTTGTAAAAAAAATCATGATCATTTAATATATAGAAATTAGTTATGAACGTATATTTGATTTTGAAATATTGAAAAATCCTTACAATATACATACTTCTAATATAGAAGTATATATCCAATCATACCAGAACAACTCTACAATATCATCAAGAAAGATATAATTCTCAAAGTCCCACCTTACTACGTACTCAGTTAAACTGATCACAATATTTTATCCTAATTTCTATTTGGCTAAGAATCAAAATAAACCTTTACATTTACTCGCCAACTTGTCAAACATGACTTCTGGAATCAAAGATGGTTTAAGCATAGGAGGAAGATTGATAGGCTTCTATCTTCTAGGTTTATGAATTTGTTAAATTTCATATTTGTATGAAACACATTTATATATATAAGCAAATAAAAATAGAAATTTAATATACCTTAGCATAGATAAACTAGTTGTTAGGACACCCCATCATAGACCCCTCTACTTCTTTGAATGTATTATATTCACCATGAGGTATGGGTAGTTGTGTGTCCCTCATTCCATCTTACATAAGATGGATGGAGACATGAAAAATGTCAGTGGGCATTTGTTGGCAATGCAATGTACCACCAAGGTGAGCAAGTAGTTGTGGGAACAATATAAATTATCCACCTTCTTTATTTACAAACATTGTCTAATGATGTTGAGAAACCGTTATATTTTTGTTGTACTAAGTTCACAAAGTTGAGTGTTGTACACTCTAGAAGCTAAAAATAGGTGGATCCACAAAAGTTTTGTGTCTTTGTTGTCTCTTTGAAAGAAATTCTTCCCATAGGGGATGAGTTTCCAATTTTGTAATATGAATCAAAGAAAATAATGTACCCAATGCGATGGAGACTAAGAATATACATTTATTCTCAAATCATTGCAAGTTATTTCAAAAGGACCATAGCGATTTGTAAGACTCTCCAAAATATGGTGTATCAAGGTACAAAATGATGACTTTAGGTAAGGCCCAGAATGTCTCTCCTATAAAGGTGACGTGGTATCTACCTATAATACCACAATTTCATCACTTATGTGCTAATTCTGAAGATACAAAGAATCTATCTTGGCATGTAGAGTTAAATGTCAATGATGATGGGGTTATACAACACACGTCTGCATCACTACAATGGGAAAAAGTGATTTATTGTACCCTCAATTTGATGAGCAAGAGAGGAACTTAAGACTTAGGCTTTGTACTTATGGGATGAATCATTATGGTATATTAAGTAGACAATATAGTCTCTTCGGAAACATCTGATAAAATTGGAACGATACAGAGAAGATTAGCATGGCCCCTGCGCAAGGATGACACACACAAATCGAGAAAAAGTAGACAATATAACACTTGGTGTGTTATAATTGTTCTATACAATCCTCCTCCTTGGTCGTGTATGAAGAATAAGTATGTCATATATCAATCTTGATATTAGGGCCCAAACAACCTGGTCATGATATTCATGTTTACCTTCAACCTCTAATCGATGACTTAATAAAACTATGGGAAGAAAATGTTATGACATATGATGTTTCACATGGAGATATGTTTAATTTATGCACTATATTGTTTTTCATGATTAATGACTTTCCAACTTATAAGAACTTGTTTGGAAACAACATAAAAGGATACAAAGCATGTATTGTATGTGAGAAAAATACAAACTCAAAATGACTAAAGCATGGTGGAAATATCACATGTCTTGGCCATCTAAGACTTCTCCCACAATTGCATCCTTACCGAAAGCAACACAAATCCTTTTAATGGATCAAATGAGGAAGGAAGCACCTAAAAATCTATATCGGGGAATGTTGTATATGAAAGGGTGAAAGACATTTTTCATGTTTTGGTAAGACGCCATGTAGTGGTACTCCCGAGTGTGATAAGTCTTTATACAAGAAGAGGTCGATATTCTAGGATCTTTCTTATTGGATTTTTTTTTAATTAGGCATTCCATCGATATCATGCATGTTGTGAAAGATTTCAGTGGCAACATCATTGGTATACTATTGGATTTATAAAAAGCAAGACTAAAGTTGTCATCAAATCCAGAATGGATTTACAAGTAACGGGTATAAAAAGAATTATAAGTGGAGATGAGGGATCGCCACATATTTAACCCCATCTTGTTGCACTTTGTCAAAACATGGGATTTTTTTTGTGGTCTTGTATAATATTAAGGTTCTACAAAGATACCCTTTTAATATCCATATATTGGTGTCAATGAAGGATCTAAAGCTAATAGGCCTTAAATGTATTGATTGTCACACTTTAATGCAACAATTTTTCCCGTGGCTATTTGATCTATGTTGCTGAAGCACGTAAGATTTTTAAACACAAGTTTATGTTTCTTCTTCAAAGAAATATGTAGCAAAGTGATAAATCATGGTACTCTCACTAAATTGCAAATAGATGTGATTTCTACCACATGCCAGCTTGAAATGTATTTTTCTCCATTCTCTGGGATCATGGTTCATCTTGTAGTCCATTTGCAATGATCTTTTGAACAATATTAATACTTGTGGCAATTTAAATTTCCACCGCACAAAATCTTATTATGGCAAGGGAACTATTGAATCACAATGAAAGGAACTATCCGTGAGTTGTGGGAATAAGAAAACGTATACATTTCACACAACATAGATGAAGTGGGTGTCTGCATCATCAAACACACCGGTCATATCACAACCATTTTTTTAGCTAACTTTTGTTGTTGAATTCTTTCTAATTAATTTCTACTGAATATCTTCTTTAGTTATCATTAGTGGGAGCTCCATGAGCAAAGTAAGGAAGAAAAGTTCATCCTGACTGGCTGAATGAATGAACTGACATTTTTTTTGGTACAGGGGAGCGTCGTGTATGTGTTAGGACATTATGAGGCAGCATAGGATTGAAGTCTTTTTTTAATCTATTCCCGAAAGTAATCTAGTTCTATTCATAGAGGAGGTGTCATATAGGAGTAAGTAAAACAAATTGTAGCACATAAAGTAAAAGAAGCAATGTCTTCATTTTAGCCTCCTCATTATAGTCAACCTTCTCAAACTCTATGTTGCTCAAGTTATGAGGTGCATGCTAGTGGTGTCATAGAAGGTCATGTGAATACTCCCAATGACCCTCCAGAGCAGTCTAGTGTAATTTTTTTTATTTGTTGTTTTAGTGGTATGGTATATATATAGTGTCATTAGTATATAATCTATATTATTCTAACCATATCATTTTGAATTGATTTGTCATTGACTTCATCATCCCTTCCCATATATTCTTCATACAACTATTAGTACTGACATTCCATGATCTCTAGTTAGGATTCTCTCCATGACAATACCATTCATTATAGCCTTGTATGATCCAATGACATATGGTGTGATTTTTAAATTCCTCAACAATGACCACTTTTAAATTATTACCACAATTCCTATATGAACAATAGAACATATCTTAGGGTCATTTCTTATGTTCCTTGGCAAATCTGAAAACTCATCAAGACCTAAACTTTGGGGTGTAGTGATTTTGAATGGACATATAACGTTGATCTATTTTCTAAATCACATGCAAATTAATTAGACAGCTGAGCATTTAATATACATATTATAGGTTAAATATATTTTTATTGAGGGTAAACTAATTAGTTTTATTTATATGTACCACCTATCCCATTTTTAACACTTACTAGTGTATAATGTGTGTTTAGTTTTAAGAGAATTTCAACTGTATTTTTCCTAAATTCTCCAAGTACCGTGATGTAGATTGGCAAATAGCCACCCACATATGTACCTGAAATTTTTTTTGGGAATTATTGCTAAATTTTCCTAAAAACTAAACATGCGTTATACACCTCCATCCTAAGTAAGATTAAGTGCTCAAAAAGGTCCCAAACCAGGGACTATTCAAAATTTACTCCTAATGAGTAAATTTTAAACTGGTTTAAAGCTAATAAATAAATGTCTAATAATCATATTCATACATTAGTTCAAACATCTCTACATTAGGCCGTACACCCAAAAATTAATTTGGGCTAATTTATAAATTCTAAAATGTTGGGTTAGATTATTAAACCCTAATACAATCCGGATCCTTCAACAAAAAATATACATTAAACAACAAAATTTATCGTACAAACCTTAGTTATACATTTCATTTGAAGTTTATAATTAGATGGCCAAAACATTTTTTCTGTATATCATTCATTCAAATTCATTTAATAATTATCATTGGACACATGCCTTATTCAGTAAGTTAACATCATTGAACACATTCATTATCAAAATTTTAGATATAGGTGAAAGACATGCCTACGTGGAATGCAAAATCTCTAAAATTTAAAGGATCTATGTCGAAACATAGAAGTCCACACAGAAAATGGGGTAGAAGCAGCACCAAATCAAAATTTTAGATATAGGTGAAAGACATGCCTACGTGGAATGCAAAATCTCTAAAATTTAAAGGATCTATGTCGAAACATAGAAGTCCACACAGAAAATGGAGTAGAAGCAGCACCACACCCAGAGCGACACACGAGGGAAAAGGATGGGCATGAAAACAGGCGTCGGGGGCAGCGTTCAGAAGAGGATGGGCAAGAATGTTGCTGAATGTTGGCCATCGGCATTGAAGGCTAACGTTTTGTGGGTTGAGGAAGGCAATGGTGGTGCTTGGACAGGAAGGCAGCATCATGACTAGCAATGTGATGCTTGGGCACGAAGGCGGCATCGACGGTTAGTAGCGACATTGTGGAAACCGACTGCTTTGCATGAGGAAGATGAAGCAATGGGGCAACAACATCGAAGATCACGGATCACCGAGAGGCGGTTGCATGAAGAGCAAAAAGTGTCGGCGGCACCCAAAATGTAGCTCCCATGGGGCAAAGGAGGCAGCGGCATCAAAGAATTCCAAAAGGCGCCAACAAGAAGAAGAGCAACAACTACCTCGGGATTTTGCACGAGTGCGGAGTGAGCACTCTGTTTCACAATTAGGGGAATATGATGGCCTTTTATGTGGATTTTAACGAAAACAGATGCTAAAAATTAGCGGTGCCCGAGTTTTTAATACATACCCATTTTTCATTAAAAATCAATCGTGTTGGTCAAAAGCTATATCGTCAATTTTTCATAATAACTGACGCTATATGATGTGAATCTGACCAGACTTTTAGAGTCAGTTTTTGTGCAAAAACGGATGCTTTAGGAGATTTAGAGGGAACTTAGATTTATGTCATTTTCTTTGCAAGAACCAAGCAGATTTGATTTTAGTAAAGCCGATGTTGTAGTTCCCAACACAAAATTTTGGTGTGAAATATTATTGGTGGGCTTTTCTAGCGTCATTTTTTGGTACAAAAATGATGATGTGTGTAAAATAGTGCTCGGCCATATGTAGTGTTTGATTCCTATACCATATATATAAGCACAGTTGACATGCTTGCTATTCTTGTGCAATTTGTCACCATGTGTGCTCCAATCATTATTTTTTGTTTACTATTTTTTTTCTAGATTTTTATATAATGATGTACTGTCACATCGTGAAACAAAAAAATATACATTTGGTCAATGTATATATATATTATTAGCTATCAATGTATATAGATTAAAGACTTGTATGGTAGTTCTACTGCAAGTGTGAAGACTCCTGGAGGCGAGACACCAACATTTTCTATCACAGTTAGGGTACACCAAGAATCCACACTCAACCCATATATGTTCGTTCTTGTTATGGATGAGTTGACAAAGAATGTTCAGGATGATGTTTCTTGGTGTATGTTATTTGTTGATAATATTATATTGATTGGCGAAAGTAAAGATGGTTTGAATGATAAAGTTGAACTTTGGAGAAAGGAACTGGAATCAAATGGATTGATGATTACTAAGTGCAAAAGTGAGTATATGCATTACAATTTCAGTCAATCTCGCAGTGTGAATGGTGGAGCCAAGTTGGACGGAGTAGATATACCAAAATGTGATAAATTTCGTTACTTGGACTCTATCATTCATACAGAAGACGATGTCCAAAATGACGTTTTATCATATGATCACTGCAGGATGGTTGAAATGGAGTGAAACTGGAGTATTATGAGATAGGAAGATTCCTCTTAGACTAAAAAATAAGTTTTATAAAACTGCTATACGGCCAGCCATGCTCTATGGGAGTGAATATTGGGCAGTGAAGATACAAGGACTCAACAAGATGAACGTGTCTGAAATGTGTATGTTGAGATGAATGTGTGGGAAGACAAGAAAAGATCGCTTGAGAAATGACTATATCAGGAATAAAGTGGGGGTGGCGAGCATTGGGGACAAGTTGTGCGAGGGCCGACTCAGATGGTATGGACATGTGTAACACAGACTGACTAATGCGCCTATAGAAGCAACACTATTGAGGCAAGCACAATTAACAGAAGAAGAGGAAGGCCTAAATTAACATGGAAAGAGCTTATAAAGAGAGATTTTGAATCTCTAAATCTCAACCAGAATATGATCCATGGTAGAGATGAATGGAAATGAAGGATTTATGTAGCCGACTCAACATAGTTGAGTTTGAAGCTTAGTTGTTGTTGATGATGATGATTAGCAATCACTTACAAAAATTACTATTTTTTATATCTACATTCTATATCTATCTTGGTAAAAGTTGATCATCTGACTAGTTTTTATTCGCCATCTAGTTTGTTCCTTTCATTGGTTCGTCCTACTTAACTGGATAGGTTGTCTTCTTTAGTCTGATATTATTTTGTCAATGGACTAATACAATACGTGATTTGCATGTAATTTATTTTGCAACATAAATCATAAATCATTATTTACTAAAGTGGTGATTGTTGTAATTGGAGTTACTTCCTTTCTTTTATTTTAAGTGATACTTTTTTCATATTTAAACAATATGTTTCAAATGGATTTTTTTTTAGTCTTAGGGAGATCCCCCTCCCCCTCCTCCTCAAACAGGTGCCAGAGCCCGGATGACCCAAGGAGTTGGTAATTACAGTGCGCTCAGGGGGATTCGAACCCGGGTTCCCCAGGGAGGACAAGCCAGACCGAACCACCTGAGCCACACTAGTCGGGGTTTTAAGTGGATTTTTTATTGCTTTGTACCCAAGGAGTTGGTAATTACAGTGCGCTCAGGGGGATTCGAACCCGGGTCCCCCAGGGAGGACAAGCCGGACCGAACCACCTGAGCCACACTAGCCGGGTTTTTAAATGGATTTTTTATTGCTTTGTAAAGTGATGATAATGTTTGTGCTGGGTACTATCTGAACAAGTAAATTCCGTGCATCTTGCTTCATGTATTTTTATTTTATTCTTTTTGTCAGCTGCTCTTTGCCTCTACGAAAAAAAATATAAAAGGGGTTCCCAACATATTTGAGTAGTTTTCTTCAATTAATTTTTTTTACAAAATCAATGATAGAGATTGGAAATGAGTTTTATTAAACCAATTCACATCAAATGGTATGTAACTTTACTATACGTACAGTAAAAAATGTTAATTTTAAGATCCACTCAAGAAAAATAATCTTGGGACCATATACATAGTGGAAAATCAGTGACTTTAATATTTTTGTCAGCTTCTACTCGAGAAGTATGCTTCAACTAATTTTATTAAAAAAATACAAAAGTGTTGACGGTCGTTACTTTGATTTTTATTTTTTATAAAAGCACTGACGAAAAATTGTTTTTTGGCACTTCAGATAAATATATTTAAATATTATATTTACAAAAGTGGAATCTGAATCGTATAAGCATGTGAACCAATGGAGAACCATTGACCCTGAAGCTGACATGTGATAATATTTTGTAAAATTGTAAATAAGTAACATGAATAGTTTGGTGATGTCTAATTAAGAATTAATGTTCCATTTGGTAAAGCGCTGCGGTTGCCCGAGCGGTGATGGGCAAGGTTGGGCAGGTTGCAAACGCTCGTAACCATTATTACCAAATGCAAGATCACTCACCACTTTAAATTTGTATTGTTTTAATGTTGAGTAACGTTTAATGGTAGCTTTTTGTCACTGGACACAAATCTTACAGTGATCTATCTTATCGCACCAGAGCATTGGCTCACTTATTGCATTGCCAAACGATGCATAAAATTCAGACGTCTACATATCATCTCCAATTACATTTGCTAAACAATAAATATGTGTGGATGTTTGTGCAACTAGACAATAAATTAAGCAGTTATATCATGTGTAATTGTAACATATGCAAGATTTTTTTAACTCAAATGTTGATCACGTGCTTAGCACATGCTTTTAGCTAGTATATAAAAAAATTGTTGATGTAGTTTACTAAATCAGTTTATTTTGTAAAATTCACACTATCAAAAGTGACATTGAAGGGCAAAAATGTAGTGTAGAATGGATATATGACTTCATTGTTGTACTATATCATAACTTCATTCCATGGCATGTATCGTCATTTTTTCCGCTCTTGTATTGATACCATGATAGGGTACACATGATACACTCATGAAAATACCAAACATTGAATCTCTCAACCAGAAGTTGCTTGTGTTGCAATTAAGTCAAAGACATAGATGATGAAATGACCATTGCAATTGTTGAAATGAACTTAAACTATTAATCTTTTCTCTTGAGATATGGAGTCATCCCTCCTTACTATCACCTTGGACCAATCAATTTGTAGTACTTGATGAACACAATTCATAGTACCTTTTATGCCCTAATTTAATGCATTTGATGCTCCTCATTTCATCCTTTGACCACATTTTAGACTTGCAATTTCTAATTAGAATAATTATCAATCTCGTTGTCACTTAGAGAATTTGAAGTTATACTAATACATATATTATGACGTTAAGTTCATCTAGAACCTATGTTGTCTTCATCAATGTCAATGGAAACTCCAGAAATCAAGAGTAGGCCTTTCTACGGATAGGACACATCCACATTGTGTTAACATTTAGAAGCACACTCTAGTTTCCTAGCCTTGGACACGATGTGCCACATTATTTGCGTGTCATGCCGAACTTTAGTGAATGTTGGAAGTGTTGGGTTTTAGGGGAGACAGAGAAGGCAGCGGAAACAAAAAATTTTCTCCCCCAACCCATACTGAGGAAATGCGTCAACGTCTATATATTAGGAAAGGATGGTCTGTGGAATCATACCTTGTCCCAAGGCTTTCTTGGCGACAATACCTCGCGCAATGTGCGGTCTTCAACTCTGGTCTTCGACGGCGTCTGTACAGCTCCTGGTCACACCGGGACTGACAACTCCTACTCGAACCGGACTGTCGGATGATAGTTGTCCTCCTAAGCGGCAGTGTCCTCCCGCCTCTGTAGTAGTCCACACAGACCACCTAGAACTCCACACTCCTTGTCCCACAAGGAATTGGAAGGAGTCACACCCTCCTGTTGACGTACTAGTCGCCAACACACTCTCCTGCTGTCAATTGCAACTACAGTTGTCCTTCCCTTGCTGCACCTCCCTTTTGTGGGAAGCACTTGCTCGGGCTCTCTCTCGATTACCAAAACCAGAGAGAACGAAAAAATTTGCAGAGCAATCAACTTGCACTGAGTTGTTCTCTGAGAAGCCCCCAATACCCCTATATATATAGAAGGGTCATGGGACAGGGTTCTCCATCCCGAGCAATGCGGGACTAAAAGCAGGAGTAGAAGGGTTCGAGATTTTCCACAAAAAGCAATCAACTCATACCTTGAGCCGATCGGCTGGGACCTGAACCGGTCGTTTGGGACACCCAACCGATCGGTTGGTGCCCTGAACCGATCGATTCATGGTCCTGATCTGACTCAAATTGACTTTCCTTCTTTTATTCCTAATTGGTATCGAATACCAATCCTATTCCCAATCAAATTGGGAAATTGAATCACAAGGAAAATTCTCACCAATCCTACTTTCCCAAGTTGCTCGGTTGCACCAGTTTAATCGATCGTTTCAACACTTGAAGCAATCGGTTCATCCTGGGCTTGAGCCGATCGGTTCAACAATTGAACCGACCGGTTCAGCAACCTCAGCCGACCGGTTCAAACCTTGAACCGATCGGTTGGGAGTGCAGGTTGTGTAGAATCAGTCAATTTTGATTTCAATCAATTCGATACTCCAATCAACATGTCCAACACCTTGAACATTATGACATTGAGCTATCAATCAATTGAGTGTTTAATTGAACTACTAAACTCCTTTAGTAATCAATCTAAATGTTGCTTGTGGACAAAACTCCTCTTCCAGGTTAAATCCTATGTGTGTGACCCTGTAGGTCCATTTCACGTTGGCAGTGAAAGTCCATAACACTTATGACTTCACAAGCAAAGAGAGGTGTCTAGTCACACATCAGTGCTACCCAAGTGAAAGTAGAAAGTTGGAGAACAACTTTCATCCTACAATCTGTGAATGGTGTTACAGCGAGTGTATAATTCCTTTGTCACTGATATCCCGAATGAACTCGAGGCATGGAACAGTCATCATGTCAACGTTCATTCACTTTCTTGATCTCAGAGTAGACTGGAAGAGATATGTATGACATCAGTATCACATACTAATTCACACATGCGTGCATGCCTTTCTCAATCCTACTCATCAAGTAGCCATGGATATCAAACTCCCTCAGGAGGGACAAATCCCATATCTATCACTCACCCCTCAAAAGCCCCATGTGTCAAAGCCACCCAATCATCACCTTTATAACAAACCATGTTTTAGGACTGCGTTTGATGATGTCAAAGTGTGCCCAACGACATGTGTTGAGTGTAGTGATTTCAGGTCTAAGAATCACACTCACCACCATCACTGTGAGTACTGACTGTGACTACCATCTCATGGTTCCATGTGTCAAACTCACGGTGGGTCTGTCCGGTACACTTGTTCTCCAACAAGTACCTATGTGTTTGGTTTGATATCACTATATCATGACTAATGAGATTCTGTCATCAACCAACACCACAATCTAGTCTTGTGTGTCATTGATGTCTATCTACCTTCCACAATAACATCCGAATAGGGACATAACAAGAATGTACAAACTCTTAGCATCCGTATGATCTCATCATTCAGGTCCACAACCTGAAAGCATACGTCATTGAGTACTGTCATTCTTTAGACATTCAATCTTTTCTATCACTATCTCATATGATTGAACCAAAATGAATTGGAAGCTTGCCTTTGATGTTTATCAAATCAATCTTAATGTATCCCATCAATCATCCCATGATTGGCTCTCAGGGCATACACACCAACAGACTCCCACTTGCACTGCGAGCTAATCACTCTTGAATCATATTCATAGTGATATTCAAACATGTCCCACATGTTACTGTGCTCTAGTGCCAACATAGTGAGTAATGGCAAAACCTTGCCAAAGTCAGTATAAATTGCATGTCTCACATCTCTTCGTTGTACGTCACACGTATGAGATGGAGTTGTCGTAATATGCGATCTAGTATTCCTTTGCTAACCTTTAGCCACATTGCATGAACAAGGATTCCAGACTTGTCATCAATGAGTGGAATATAAGTTCATCTTATGAACTTTCAGATCCATATAGTATCCACTGCTGTTCACTAACACACAGATACTCGACATTTTCCTTTTAAATGACTTTATTGGAACATTTCCAATTAACAAACCTTCACCTTTATACATCTTATGTATATATATTTTGCGATTAATTTTCTGTCTTTTCGGAAGTTCGCATCAATGTAACTCTTTACATCGAACTCTTCTTTATCTCCATAGAACTAGTACTTCACAAGTATTTATCAAGTTCTCATGGTATTCCAGTAACCCTTACTAGAAATAGACAGACATCCTCTCGTCATGTCCCACATACGAGTTATCAGGATGAGCATATCATATTGCCATGTCCTACATATAAGATGATGAATGCATTTTATTCTTTCCATGTCAATACATGTAAGATAATGGGATAATTACATACATGATAGATCCATATCTATCCTTAGTGTTCCCATTCTTCATAAGAATTGGACACTTGGCCTTGGGATACTAACTCCATGTATCATGGACAAGTTTTCTCCCACTGAATCTGTGCATACTGAACACTTCAGTACAGATTTCCAATCTATGCTTTCTCTCTTCCAGGTCAAGAGTTTTTCGAGAACTATCTCTATAGATCTCTATTCCTATCATATAGGAAACATCTCTATCTTCCTTAAAGATAATTTCCACTTTTGGATTTTCATTTTAGAACATGTCCATTTCACATCAATATGTGAAATGTGAATACGCTCCCACTAAATCATAGATCCTTCTTTATCTTTGACATATCAGTCAAACCCTTTGACTATATCATCAAAGTAAAGATCCAATTTGTAACATCCCTGACCTGGGTTATGAGTCAACCCTAGGTGTTTTGCCTAAATATGTAATTAAATCTTCGTGATTAACTCTGAGCATGTAATTAAGTTTCTCAGAAATGTATATTTCAGTATTTGCTCCTTTTTATTTAAAGTTGTAGCATTGTTTTGATATACAGGGACCTATGTGCAATTTACCCAGCTAAAAGGGTTAGCTTGCAATTTGCACATGTTGAGATGTTCCTCTGATGTTGAGACATCATGAGAATATTTTTGGTAAAGTTTGAGGGATTTCCCAAGCTAGGGCACCAAGGTGCAGCTGTGGAAGCAATCCCGGTGCTTGAAACCCTAGTTTGGGGTAAAATGCAATTTACCCAAATTAAGGGATACAAATTGTGAAATATGTCATCTAATGTATCTTTTTAGACTCTTGCCATCATTAAGAGAAGAAATGATGAGGAAGTCACCTCAATTGAATTATCAAGTTATGAGATATGCCTTGTGATTGAATAATCAGGGTATATGTGTAATATCTCTTTATGTATGTACCTCATTCTTAGCTTGCTCTCCTTTACCTTCTTTTCCTAAGACCTTAAGAGAAGGTTGTCCTTAGAATAAAGAGGAAGGGATGATCAAGTAAAGAAGGAGGGACCTAGTTGGAATTATGGACAACTTATGAACTAATGTTGAAAATCCTACCCCATGTATATAAGCTCTCCTTCCCTTAGTTGCAAGGGAACTTACCCTTCGTTCCCTTACTGTTTCATTTCACCAAAGACGACCAAAGACTGCCTTGGAGCTAAGGAGGACGACCAAGGGAAACAAGGTAGGTTTAGGACCCCTCTTCTTGCCTAATTCCATGGTTAGAACTCGAATTCAAGGTCAACTTCATGGCTAACTCTCGAAATCCTATCTTTCTAGCCATCTTTCCTTGACCTTCCTTGGAGTTTTCACCTTGGCCAACCTGTGGGAACTCAAGGACGCCATTAGAGCTTGGAGCTTGAAATCTTGGAGCTCAAGAAGCAAGCTTTAGGCGGGTTTTATAACTCTAAACCCATGCTTTACTATGTGCATCTTTATATGCGTTTTGATGATAGCTCTTAGTGTTTCCCTACTTTTCCCTGCTATTTTGCAAGCAAATCCATGGGATATTCGTACTGTTCTTGATCTAGGAGATGAAGGCGTGATTTCCAAGAAAAACCCACCGCTTTTCACTTCCTTAAACGGTCTCACCAGTTTTCTCTCTCGGTCTCAAGACCGCGAGGTGAGCAAACGGTCTCGAGACCGCGACAGGGCAAACGGTCTCCAAGACCGTTTGGCCCCGTTGACCGATCGTGGACCGTATAAGCAATTTGTTCCTAATTATATATCCTAATTACCCTCAAAGTTTGGGAGGCTAACTCCAAGGGAATCGGGAGATATGACCTTTTTAAGTAACAACTTTATTTGAATTTATTCCTGATTTTCAAACGGTCTGAAATTTGCCTTTTTAGGCAAACGGTCTCAAGACCGTGTAAGGTCGTTGACTAGGCGTTGACCGTACACGATTACTGTTCAAAATAATGTTAATTAACAACTCACCAAGTTTGATGGTCTAATTCCAAACGGGCTAAGAGTTGAAGGGTGAATACTAGGGCAAACCCTAGATGAAATCAGTACTGAAATTATGGTGACCTAATTAGGGTTTTTAGGGTTGATCGACCTAAACGGTCTCAAGACCGTTTAGGGGTCACCCAAACAATCTCAAGACCGAGAGGACAATCACCCAAGACCGTTTGAAGGTCTAGGGTTAAGTATTTTGACCAATTAAGGACCTAATTGCAAATAAGTTATCAATTGATTAAAATACTGATTTGGTGACCCAATCATGGTTCAATCTCTATCAAATCACCTTAGATTTTGATGGAATCTTGGGCAAACGGTCTCAAGACCATGTGGGGTCCACCCACATGACCTCAAGACCGTTTGAGCCAAGTTTGGGCCCAATTGGAGCTCAATTGAAGGGTTCAACCTGGTGTTGAGTCACATTGTTGAGTGTTGATGGGTGAACATTGATAGACCCTAATTGAATCGACTTCAACCCTAATTGGTCAACAATTGAGGGTCTATTGAATGACCAAGTGGTCAAGCATAATATTAATTAACCCAATCCATAAGTGGTCAACGTAGCTTTGACCTTTTGAGGGCTTCAATATTGATTGACAGTATCAGTTGTATCATCGAATCCCGTTGATGGTCTAAGTGGTTAAGACCATGTGAGCTCGCGGACTCAAGGTCGTGAGGAGGCTCGCGGTCTCAAGGTTGTGAGAGGGCTCACGGTATCAAGACCGTGAGGGGGCTCACGGTCTCAAGACCGCGAGGGGCCTCGCAGTCCTGAGGTCAAAGTGGGCAAACGGTCAACATCTCTTCGCGGTCTCAACTTCAATTCGATCTTCGCGGTCTTGAACCACTTAAAGGGCTTCGCGGTCTTGAACCACTTGAAGAGGCTCGCGGTCTTGAAGCCTAAGGAGGCTCGCGGTCTTGAAGATAGAAGAGGGCTCGCGGTCTTGGAAAGTCAAAGTGGGCAAACGGTCAACACTTTCAAACGATCTCAATTCGATTGAAGGTTGATAATCGAAATCAATCAATGTGATTTAAGGTTGACTTCATTCAATCAATTGATGATATAAATGGTCCAATGCTGCCCTAATCGAACCCTAATGACAACCTAGGATATTAGGGGGTTAATTGACTAAGGTTTGGACCATGATGATGATCAATGGGGTGAATTACCAAAATACCCCTGAAGGGCCAATTGAGTTATATCTTGCTCAATTCAAACCCTAATCACATGATGATGATGTTTTAGCCATGTTAGCCTATGATGACTTAATCCGACCTGATCTAGGGTGATGTTGACATTACCTAACCTTATGATGAGAGAGAAAGTACTTCTAGAGAGAGAAAGTACTTCTATAGAGAGAAAGTACCCTTTTTAAGTGGAAACTCAATTGAAGCATCCCCAATACACAGAAATGAGCATAATTAGGGTATGATCCACCTGTGTGAGATCATAGAAACCCTAATTATGATAAATGATGAACTTTTAACTAATCTAAGATCATCAATGAAGATGTTACTCATACATGATGATGTTATGAGTTCACTTCACCTTAATGTGAATAGTAAACCCTAATTCAAGGGTGATGACATGTAATGTGAATAGTAAACCCTAATTCAAGGGTAATGGCATGCTTTTGAATATTAAACTCTATTTGATAAGAATTAGAGATTTAAACTCTTATGACAAGAGTAGGAAGGATATTCCTCATTTTTGTATTACCTTTATCAGTTGTATTAACCATGCAGGTTCTGATACGAAGGTAATCATATCCAGGTATGGATGATGATGTTATATTCATTAAAGGCATGTTGTTAGCCTTATGAATAAGTAAAGTAATCTGATGTCTTATCAGTGGCATCCTATACTGATAATGGGCTGTGAGAGCCATGAATACCATCAAAGTCATGCCTTAGAGATGACTTGAGATGAGGATAATGAGAAATGATGACTGATATGAGTTAGGCCTGTTACATTTAGTATTCTTCTTTTATAGCTGCTATGCTACTGTTATTGTTTGAAGAACAATGTATGCTGTTAAAGAATACTGAATGTACCTAACTAATCAAGTATAATGTAGAGCCCTGATCATAGATCCATCATTGTCAGAGATTAAGTGATGGTGAAATAGGTTTTCCTCAGGAAACTCCTGGAGCACATACTTTTGAGTATGTGGGGTACATGGATGTGTAGAACCTTACATCCTAGTGTAGGAAAGTGATGTAGATGTGGAATCCATCCATCCTTCACTATATTTTCATACCGTATCAGTGGTAGGTAAACATGAAACCTCCTGATGACGAAGAAAGCACAGATATCCGTATCAGTAGTAGGTAAATATGAAACCTCCTGATGACAAAGAGAGAATAGAACGCCACTGTGACTCTAGAATAGCGAAGGACCAGTTTACCCTGGTGAGCTATATTAAGTAGAGACACGAGATGTCCTACAAGTGATCCTCTTACTGACTGAGGAAGGTGAAGGTCATGAGAATCCGGCTCTCTTAATGACCTATGTATGATACTGATGCGGCTTCTCAGCGATCAGTTGGAGTATGAGTGGTAAGCCTCATCTCCACAGGGCATAATGTTGTTTGTAAAACATAATCAACCATGTAGTATAACTTGTTAGAGATGACTCCAAGTTAGTTGATTGATGTTACCTTACAATAATGTTTATATTCTCCACATCTCCTAAATTATAGAGATCTTGTTATACCTACAACTGTTATAGAATACTTTGAAGGCTTTACTGCTTAAAATATTCTTTGATGTTATAATAAAGCTTCTGGCGAAGAGTTATAACTCTCGCTGGGACAATTATGTATAATTGTCTCACCCCGTAGGCTTCAACTTTTTAGGTGGACGTCGGAGACGAAGGAACCAGCCTACAGGTGATCAGTCTCAGCAGCAGCATCAGGGGCAGCAGTAATCTCAGGTGGAGATTGTCCTGCCATATGGTGTAGTTAGAGTCAGTCCTATGTGTCCTCTGTACTCTCAGGTCTTGGAGTCTTTTGTATAGTGATCTTGAGATTTTGTATCTTGATGTATATAATTACTCAAGAAGTAATTATCCTGAGATGTAAACAGTTTACCTCACTTTATGAAAGAAGCTTTTATGGATTCAAGCTCTTGTCACGAAAAGTTTTAATTTCCCGTGATTCCGCTGATTACCGATTCGCTTCCGCTACGTTTTAATCGTGTTTATGTCATGGTTTGGAGATTTGAGCCCACAACTAGTGGTATCAGAGCTCCAGGTTCAGTTGAGTCTACAGAGGCATAGGACTTAGGATGTCGAGTCTACCTTTAGTACTCCTTCCTCATCTAAAAGAATCTTCTGCTCCTCAGGAGAAGAAAATACATAAGGATGTCAGAACATCATGATGAGCACGTGACATAGAGTAGTGCTAGTGCACCTCGAGGCGGTGTAAGAGTTCCGAGAATAGAACAACCTGCACCTGAGTCGCCAAGAGAGCCACCCCAGTTCGACCCAGCTGACATGAGTGATCCAGCTGTACAGACGATGTTCGGGCAGTTCATGACTGCCATGACACATATAACCGATAGGATGTCCATTCCTACACCCAGGGCACCTGTCCAGTCTGAAGCACAAGGTATGGGTAAGACATTCGAACGACTTCGTCGTGTCGGAGCTACCGAGTACTTCAGAACTGCCGACCCTACAGATGCTGACTTATGGTTGACAGAGTTGGAGAAGGCTTTCAGGATTCTTATGATTCCGGAAGCTGAGAAGGTTAGACATGCTGTCTATCTTCTCAAAGGCAGTGCTGGTCACTGGTGGAACATGGAAGAGCAGAAGAGACCTGGAGTAGAGTTCTCATGGGAAGAGTTTCGTCGGGAATTTATCAATAGATATTTTCCAAAGACCTTCCTAGATGAGAAGATCTCTCAGTTTGAGAAATTAAGGCAGGGTATGATGAACATTAGTGAGTATGAAGCTAAGTTCATGGAGTTGTTGCGGTTCTGTCTGCACATGGCTGCTACGGACGAGGAAAGAATCAGAAGATTCGAAAAGGGTTTGAATTCTGATATGTCAACCCCTGTGTTTGCCTTAGAAAACAGAGAGAGATTCTCTACCTTCGTTGAGTCAGTCCGAAGGATAGAGAGATCTGTGGTTGAGAAAAGACAAACCCATAAAAGATATCCACAGTTCCAGGGTTCTTCATCTAGGGATTCCAGGAAACCTAGATTCTCTGCACCTAACCCCCCACCACCCAGATCGAGTTTTCAAACTCAGTGGACACCAAGCAGAGGTAGAGGACGGAGTCAACCGCTTTAAGGTACGCACAGTTCTGCATCTGAGTCAGTCACTGGACCACCCAGACCACAACAACAGGAGAGGAGTTGCTACAACTGTGGTAAGGTGGGACACTTGATGAAGGATTGCCGTTCTAGGCCTGTCGGTGTGACACAACAAACCCCGAGACAGAATCAACAGGGATCTCAGAATAGACAACATCAAGGAGCAGCTCGAGGACGTGGACAAGCGTCTCAAGCTGGATCATCAGCACCACCTCAACACCAGGCGACTGCGAGGTTCTATGCTATGAACCCACCTGAGGCAGTGGTCAATCCACGGGTAGTGGCAGGTCAGATGAAATTTTTATATTCTGATATGTCTACATCCTGTGTTGTATCCGTTCTGATTGATCTGGGTGCTACGCACTCTTTCATCACTCGTGAAGTGATTCGTAACTGCAATGTGACTGTTAGTCATAGAGCAGATAGTTTGTTGTTAGAGACTCCATTGAGTGGGTCTTCCGTTTTGCAGGAGGTATGTTCTTCCTGCATCCTTTTCTTTTCTGACCATCGCATTCAAGTGGATCTAATACCACTTGATATGCAGGGATTTGATATAATCCTTGGGATGGATACCTTAGAAAGGTATAGAGTTGTCTTGGATTGTGAGTCCAAGTTGGCTGTGTTTGCTGATGAAAGCAACACATGGATCTTTCAAGGTGAAAGAAAGATTCTGCCCACCTGTCTTGTGTCAGCTATGGTTGCTGATAAGCTGTTGAGGCAAGGATGTTATGCATTCTTAGCCCATGTGGTAGATGTTACCAAGGAAAGTTCCAATCCTGCCGAAGTTCCTATAGTCAGGGAATTCGAAGATGTGTTTCCTGAAGAACTTCCTGGTATACCACCACCTCGGGAGATTGATTTTGAAATTAATCTGATCCCAGATACGAAACCCATAGCTCAAACTCCGTATAGGATGGCGCCTGCCGAGATGGCAGAACTCAAGAAACAGCTTCAAGAGCTACTTGAGAGAGGTTTTATCCGACCGAGTACTTCACCTTGGGGTGCTCCGGTCTTGTTTGTTAAAAAGAAAGATGGGTCAATGCGGTTGTGCATTGATTATAGACAACTCAATAAAGTAACAATAAAGAATAAGTATCCTCTGCCGAGGATTGATGATCTCTTTGACCAGTTGCATGGTGCAACAGTCTTTTCAAAGATAGACTTGAGGTCTGGATATCACCAACTCCGTATTAAGGATAGTGACATATCCAAGTCTGCCTTTAGGACAAGATATGGTCACTATGAGTTCACGGTTATGTCGTTTGGACTAACCAATGCACCAGCTGCATTTATGGAACTCATGAATAGAGTTTTTCGACCTTTCCTTGATCAGTGTGTTGTCGTCTTCATAGATGACATTCTGATTTATAGTAAGGATGCTCAGCAGCATGAGCAGCATCTTCGCCAAGCTTTGACCTTGCTAAGAGAACATAAGCTGTACGCTAAGTTTAGCAAATGTGAGTTCTGGCTGCCGGAGGTATCTTTTCTTGGACATGTAATATCCGCCTCGGGAATTCGTGTTGACCCTACAAAGGTAGAATTTGTTCTACAATGGGAACAACCAAAGACACCGACGGAAATTCGAAGTTTCTTGGGGTTAGCTGTCTATTATCGAAGGTTCATTAAGAATTTTAGTTCTATAGCTTTACCTTTGACCAAGTTAACCTGGAAAGATGTTCCTTTTTCTTGGAGTGATAAGTGTCAACAATCTTTCCAGTTGCTGAAGGAGAGGTTGACAAGTGCACCTGTGCTAGTGCTACCTGAACAAGGAAAAGGATATGTAGTTTTCTGTGATGCTTCCAAGAACGGACTAGGATGTGTGTTGATGCAGGATAAACAAGTGATTTCTTTTGCTTCCCGACAGCTTAAGAAACACGAGGAGAATTATCCAACACACGATCTGGAGTTAGCTGCTGTGGTTCATGCTTTGAAGATCTGGAGGCACTATCTCTACGGAGAAACATTCCAGATTTTCACAGACCACAAAAACCTTAAGTATATCTTCTCTCAGCATGAGCTCAACATGATGCAACGTCGCTGGATGGAATTAATCAAGGACTACGACTGTATAATTGATTACCATCCAGGCAAGGACAATGTTGTTGCAGATGCCTTGAGTAGGAAATCAGCAACATCAACCATGAATAGAGCACAACTAAACTCTTTAGTATGCTCTAGAAGAGATATGCTTATCTCTTTAAGGCAAGACAATGTACAGTTGAAGGTGTCATTGTTAACCGGTTTGTTAGCTGAGATGCATATTAAACCTACTCTAAGGGAGCAGATTAAAGAGGCACAACTAGGTAATGCTGCAGTTCAACATATAAGATCTGAGTATGGAAATGAGAAACAAGATGGTTTTCATGACTCAAAAGATCAAGTAGCTTGTTATAATGGAAGAATGATAGTGCCGGATGTGGACAACTTGAGGAAGTTAGTCCTGGAAGAAGCCCATTATTCCATGTATGCTATGCATCCAGGGAGCACCAAGATGTATCGGAATTTGAAGGATCTGTATTGGTGGCCTGGGATGAAAAAGGACGTTGCAGAGTTTGTTCTGAGGTGTCCCGTGTGTCAGCAAGTTAAAGCTGAACACCAGAAGCCTGCAGGAACAATGCAACCTTTACCCATATCACAGTGGAAGTGGGACCATGTGACCATGGACTTTGTTGTTGGCCTACCCAGGACAAGCAAAGGACATGATTCCATTTGGGTAATTGTTGATAGGTTGACTAAGACAGCACATTTCTTACCTGTCAAAACAACCTATTCTGCTGAAAGGTTATCAGAGTTGTATGTTCAAGAGATAGTGCGTTTGCACGGAGTCCCTGTCACAATAGTTTCTGACAGAGGTCCTCAGTTTACAA
Organism: Alisma plantago-aquatica; assembly: GCA_963693085.1. Lineage (NCBI taxonomy): Eukaryota > Viridiplantae > Streptophyta > Magnoliopsida > Alismatales > Alismataceae > Alisma > Alisma plantago-aquatica. The sequence goes on along the minus strand of OY856412.1, from coordinate 1,288,863,827 downwards.
GTCATTTTTGGGAACAGTTGCACAGAGCCTTAGGCACCAAGCTAAGGTTTAGTACGACCTTTCATCCACAGACTGATGGACAGTCGGAAAGGACCATACAAACCTTAGAAGACCTGTTGCGAGCATGTGTTCTCCAGTTCACCGGAAGTTGGGATCTACACCTAAGCTTGATAGAGTTTGCCTATAACAATAGCTATCAGCATAGTATTGATATGGCACCTTATGAAGCCATATATGGTAGACGTTGTAGATCACCCTTGTGTTGGTTTGAGACTGGTGATCACCAGTTGTTAGGTCCTGACCTGGTGCAGCAAACCACAGAAAATATTAAAGTAATACAACATAAGATTAAGACTGCTCAGGATAGGCAGAAATCTTATACTGACAAACGTCGTAGACAGAGTGTATCTTAAGGTCTCACCTTGGAAAGGGGTCCTTCGTTTTGGAAGGAAAGGGAAGTTAGCTCCTAGATATATGGGGCCTTATCCAATCATTGAATGGATTGGAAAGGTAGCATATAAACTAGAGCTTCCCCCAGAATTACATAGGTTACATCCTGTGTTTCACATTTCTATGTTGAAGAAATGTCACCCAGACACCGAGTCAGTTCTACAACCTATGGAGGTAGAATTGAATGATGACATATCCTATGAGGAGGGACCAGTGTCAATCCTTGATAAACGAATTAAAAAGTTAAAGAAGAAAGATATAAGTCTTGTGAAAGTCCTCTGGAACCATCGTGGTATTGAAGAAGCCACTTGGGAGTTAGAGGATGAGATGAGAAGGAAGTATCCTGCCCTTTTCTCGTAGTATGTATTATCGATTTCGGGGACGAAATCCTTGTAAGGGGTGGATAATTTGTAACATCCCTGACCTGGGTTATGAGTCAACCCTAGGTGTTTTGCCTAAATATGTAATTAAATCTTCGTGATTAACTCTGAGCATGTAATTAAGTTTCTCAGAAACGTATATTTCAGTATTTGCTCCTTTTTATTTAAAGTTGTAGCATTGTTTTGATATACAGGGACCTATGTGCAATTTACCCAGCTAAAAGGGTTAGCTTGCAATTTGCACATGTTGAGATGTTCCTCTGATGTTGAGACATCATGAGAATCTTTTTGGTAAAGTTTGAGGGATTTCCCAAGCTAGGGCACCAAGGTGCAGCTGTGGAAGCAATCCCGGTGCTTGAAACCCTAGTTTGGGGTAAAATGCAATTTACCCAAATTAAGGGATACAAATTGTGAAATATGTCATCTAATGTATCTTTTTAGACTCTTGCCATCATTAAGAGAAGAAATGATGAGGAAGTCACCTCAATTGAATTATCAAGTTATGAGATATGCCTTGTGATTGAATAATCAGGGTATATGTGTAATATCTCTTTATGTATGTACCTCATTATTAGCTTTCTCTCCTTTACCTTCTTTTCCTAAGACCTTAAGAGAAGGTTGTCCTTAGAATAAAGAGGAAGGGACGATCAAGTAAAGAAGGAGGGACCTAGTTGGAATTATGGACAACTTATGAACTAATGTTGAAAATCCTACCCCATGTATATAAGCTCTCCTTCCCTTAGTTGCAAGGGAACTTACCCTTCGTTCCCTTACTGTTTCATTTCACCAAAGACGACCAAAGACTGCCTTGGAGCTAAGGAGGACGACCAAGGGAAACAAGGTAGGTTTATGACCCCTCTTCTTGCCTAATTCCATGGTTAGAACTCGAATTCAAGGTCAGCTTCATGGCTAACTCTCGAAATCCTATCTTTCTAGCCATCTTTCCTTGACCTTCCTTGGAGTTTTCACCTTGGCCAACCTGTGGGAACTCAAGGACGCCATTAGAGCTTGGAGCTTGAAAGCTTGGAGCTCAAGAAGCAAGCTTTAGGCGGGTTTTATAACTCTAAACCCATGCTTTACTATGTGCATCTTTATATGCGTTTTGATGATAGCTCTTAGTGTTTCCCTACTTTTCCCTGCTATTTTGCAAGCAAATCCATGGGATATTCGTACTGTTCTTGATCTAGGAGATGAAGGCGTGATTTCCAAGAAAAACCCACCGCTTTTCACTTCCTTAAACGGTCTCACCAGTTTGCTCTCTCGGTCTCAAGACCGCGAGGTGAGCAAACGGTCTCGAGACCGCGACAGGGCAAACGGTCTCCAAGACCATTTTCCCCGTTGACCGAGCGTGGACCGTATACGAAATTTGTTCATAATTATATATCCTAATTACCCTCAAAATTTGGGAGGCTAACTCCAAGGGAATCGGGAGATATGACCTTTTTAAGTAACAACTTTATTTGAATTTATTCCTAATTTTCAAACGGTCTGAAATTTGCCTTTTTAGGCAAACGGTCTCAAGACCGTGTAAGGTCGTTGACTAGGCGTTGACCGTACGAGATTACTGTTCTAAATAATGTTAATTAACAACTCACCAAGTTTGATGGTCTAATTCCAAACGGGCTAAGAGTTGAAGGGTGAATACTAGGGCTAACCCTAGATGAAATCAGTACTGAAATTATGGTGACCTAATTAGGGTTTTTAGGGTTGATTGACCTAAACGGTCTCAAGACCGTTTAGGGGTCACCCAAACAATCTCAAGACCGAGAGGACAATCACCCAAGACCGTTTGAAGGTCTAGGGTTAAGTATTTTGACCAATTAAGGACCTAATTGCAAATAAGTTATCAATTGATTAAAATACTGATTTGGTGACCCAATCATGGTTCAATCTCTATCAAATCACCTTAGAATTTGATGAAATCTTGGGAAAACGGTCTCAAGACCATGTGGGGTCCACCCACATGACCGCAAGACCGTTTGAGCCAAGTTTGGGCCCAATTGGAGCTCAATTGAAGGGTTCAACCTTGTGTTGAGTCACATTGTTGAGTGTTGATGGGTGAACATTGATAGACCCTAATTGAATCGACTTCAACCCTAATTGGTCAACAATTGAGGGTCTATTGAATGACCAAGTGGTCAAGTATAATCTTAATTAACCCAATCCATAAGTGGTCAACGTAGATTTGACCTTTTGATGGCTTCAATATTGATTGACATTATCGGTTGTATCATCGAATCCCGTTGATGGTCTAAGTGGTTAAGACCATGTGAGCTCGTGGACTCAAGGTCGTGAGGAGGCTCGCGGTCTCAAGGTCATGAGAGGGCTCACGGTCTCAAGACAGTGAGGGGGCTCATGGTCTCAAGACCGCGAGGGGCCTCACGGTCCTGAGGTCAAAGTGGGCAAACGGTCAACATCTCTTCGCAGTCTCAACTTCAATTCGATCTTCGCGGTCTTGAACCACTTAAAGGGCTTCGCGGTCTTGAACCACTTGAAGAGGCTCGCGGTCTTGAAGCCTAAGGAGGCTCGCGGTCTTGAAGATAGAAGAGGGCTCGCGGTCTTGGAAAGTCAAAGTGGGCAAAATGTCAACACTTTCAAACGATCTCAATTCGATTGAAGGTTGATAATCGAAATCAATCAATGTGATTTAAGGTTGACTTCATTCAATCAATTGATGATATAAATGGTCCAATGCTGCCCTAATCGAACCCTAATGACAACCTAGGATATTAGGGGGTTAATTGACTAAGGTTTGGACCATGATGATGATCAATGGGGTGAATTACCAAAATACCCCTGAAGGGCCAATTGAGTTATATCTTGCTCAATTCAAACCCTAATCACATGATGATGATGTTTTATCCATGTTAGCCTATGATGACTTAATCCGACCTGATCTAGGGTGATGTTGACATCACCTAACCTTATGATGAGAGAGAAAGTACTTCTAGAGAGAGAAAGTACTTCTAGAGAGAGAAAGTACTTCTATAGAGAGAAAGTACCCTTTTTAAGTGGAAACTCAATTGAAGCATCCCCAATACACAGAAATGAGCATAATTAGGGTATGATCCACCTGTGTGAGATCATAGAAACCCTAATTATGATAAATGATGAACTTTTAACTAATCTAAGATCATCAATGAAGATGTTACTCATACATGATGATGTTATGAGTTCACTTCACCTTAATGTGAATAGTAAACCCTAATTCAAGGGTGATGACATGTAATGTGAATAGTAAACCCTAATTCAAGGGTAATGGCATGCTTTTGAATATTAAACTCTATTTGATAAGAATTAGAGATTTAAACTCTTATGACAAGAGTAGGAAGGATATTCCTCATTTTTGTATTACCTTTATCAGTTGTATTAACCATGCAGGTTCTGATACGAAGGTAATCATATCCAGGTATGGATGATGATGTTATATTCATTAAAGGCATGTTGTTAGCCTTATGAATAAGTAAAGTAATTTGATGTCTTGTCAGTGGCATCCTATACTGATAATGGGCTGTGAGAGCCATGAATACCATCAAAGTCATGCCTTAGAGATGACTTGAGATGAGGATAATGAGAAATGATGACTGATATGAGTTAGGCCTGTTACATTTAGTATTCTTCTTTTATAGCTGCTATGCTACTGTTATTGTTTGAAGAACAATGTATGCTGTTAAAGAATACTGAATGTACCTAACTAATCAAGTATAATGTAGAGCCCTGATCATAGATCCATCATTGTCAGAGATTAAGTGATGGTGAAATAGGTTTTCCTCAGGAAACTCCTGGAGCACATACTTTTGAGTATGTGGGGTACATGGATGTGTAGAACCTTACATCCTAGTGTAGGAAAGTGATGTAGATGTGGAATCCATCCATCCTTCACTATATTTTCATACCGTATCAGTGGTAGGTAAACATGAAACCTCCTGATGACGAAGAAAGCACAGATATCCGTATCAGTAGTAGGTAAATATGAAACCTCCTGATGACGAAGAGAGCACAGAACGCCACTGTGACTCTAGAATAACGAAGGACCAGTTTACCCTGGTGAGCTATATTAAGTAGAGACACGAGATGTCCTACAAGTGATCCTCTTACTGACTGAGGAAGGTGAAGGTCATGAGAATCCAGCTCTCTTAATGACCTATGTATGATACTGATGCGGCTTCTCAGCGATCAGTTGGAGTATGAGTGGTAAGCCTCATCTCCACAGGGCATAATGTTGTTTGTAAAACATAATCAACCATGTAGTATAACTTGTTAGAGATGACTCCAAGTTAGTTGATTGATGTTACCTTACAATAATGTTTATATTCTCCACATCTCCTAAATTATAGAGATCTTGTTATACCTGCAACTGTTATAGAATACTTTGAAGGCTTTACTGCTTAAAATATTCTTTGATGTTATAATAAAGCTTCTGGCGAAGAGTTATAACTCTCGCTGGGACAATTATGTATAATTGTCTCACCCCGTAGGCTTCAACTTTTTAGGTGGACGTAGGAGACGAAGGAACCAGCCTACAGGTGATCAGTCTCAGCAGCAGCATCAGGGGCAGCCGTAATCTTAGGTGGAGATTGTCCTGCCATATGGTGTAGTTAGAGTCAGTCCTATGTGTCCTCTGTACTCTCAGGTCTTGGAGTCTTTTGTATAGTGATCTTGAGATTTTGTATCTTGATGTATATAATTACTCAAGAAGTAATTATCCTGAGATGTAAACAGTTTACCTCACTTTATGAAAGAAGCTTTTATGGATTCAAGCTCTTGTCACGAAAAGTTTTAATTTCCCGTGATTTTTGTCTTCCGCTGATTACCGATTCGCTTCCGCTAAGTTTTAATCGTGTTTATGTCATGGTTTGGAGATTTGAGCCCACACAATTTTGAGTTTCTTGTATTCAATCAATCATATTGATTAGTCCATTGTAACTTTTAGGCTTCATTTGCATTAGTGGATTCATAAACCTTATAGGTTGTGTCACGTACACATCCTTGTTTTATTCCTCATAGGAATGCGGTTTTAGTATCCATATGCCAAATGTCTTAGTCATTAAGTTGCAATCAACAAGCATCATCCTTCTCAAAATGTAATCCATGTGTCTTAACACTTAAGACTTATTTGCACTTATGGATATGATCCAATGAGTGCTACCATCAAGGTCATACCTTATGGTTCACACGGATGTCATTTAGGATGTAATGGTTTTATACCATAACTCAAAATCTGATTCCTCATATTCATCTAGATAGTTGACTCATCATATGAACAACTCATCACATAGATAATTGAGGTGTATCTGTCAAGAATATAAGAATTCACAACCCTTGTGATTCTTAATGTCCTTTATTAGTATGGGGTATTCTTTTATTAAGAAGAATTCAGTTATTTTGATAATCATTCTCTAACTCCTTAGAGTATGATTCCTTCTTGATTTAGACATCACCATGCCTTAATCATGAGTTCACTATGATACACTATCATAATCACTCATAAGGATCTCAAACATTTGTTCCAAGTATTTCATTCATTGATCTCATCAAGAATTAATACTTTACCAAATTTGTACTTCATCTATGATAATCTTGAACACTTCAAGATATTCATATTGGTATTTCTTTAAACACCATTTGAAGTATTAGCATTTGTTCCAATAGGTATGTAAATACATCACATGTATTATACCTAATAGGATAATCACTCTCCCACTACATTAGTGAAGACTGATTAATCATGTCCAAGATATTCATGTCTCTTACTGGTTCTCTAACCAAAAGAGTCTAGATTTATCCATCACATGGAAACTAGAAATGAATTTCTCATGATTGATGCTAACTAGATTGTTTGAGTTATCTATAACTTTCAGGTATCATTTTATCTTATGTATATCAAATACCATAAGATAAACAAGGCATTGCCACAAAGATCACATCTTTATAAATTGAAACATCTCTTTATTAATTGCCATCATTGTCATACAATATGCAAAAAATAAAGTGTTTCTATCTATTGGCAAATATGAAATAGCAGTTCATAACTGTATTACATGCCTTGTAAGCTGAAAATAAACTAAAGTACTCCTATCTATGGCGACAACACTTGCCCCAATTATGAGTGCTTTACACTTTGCATCTTGGTATCATATACCTCAAAAAGTGTTACAAGTTTATTTACATGACACCTTCAAGTAGAGGCTTCAGTCGCCTCCTTCTTCTTTTGTTCTTCCAGATAGAGAGGACAATTCCTTTTCCAATGTCCTGGCTTTTGACAATGGTGGCAATTTCTTTTCTTGGTCACGCCTCCCTTGGCCTTGAGAGCTGAAGATGGCTTGGACTCCTGGCTAGCTTCAGAACCTTTCTTAGCTTTGCCCTTGCCCTTGTGCTTGGACTTGCCTTTCTTGCTCGTGATCACCATCACAACCTTAGGCTTGTCCTTCTTCATCTGTAACTCGGCTGTCCTCAACATGCCCAACAACTCTGACAGTGGCCTATCAAAGTTGTTCATGTTGTAGTTCATCACAAACTGACTGTAAGATTCTGGCAACGATTGCAGTATCACGTCAGTAACCAACTCTTGGCTCAGTGGAAATCCCAGTCTCTGCAGGTTCTCCACATACCCAATCATCTTGAGTGTGTGAGGACCAACTGGATCTCCTTCTGTCATGACGCACTTGAACAGCGCCCTAGAAACATTGTATCTCTCTTGTCGTGCCTGATCTTCATACATGTTCCTGAGATGTTGAATCATCTCTATGACACCCATGTTCTCATGCTGTCTCTGCAACTCATGGTTCATTGAACATAGCATCAAGCACTTTGCATCAATGGCATCATCAGAATGCTTCTTGTAAGCATCCCTTTCTACCCTTGGTGCATTAGGAGCGGGTTCCTCTGGAATAGGAGTATCCAGGACATAGAGCTTACGCTCTTGAGTGAGAACAATTCTCAATGTACGATACCAGTCGTGGAAGTTCATCCCATTCAGCTTGTCCTTGTCAAGGACCGATCGCAAAGAAAAGTTGTTGTTGTTGTTTGTCGTCATTTGTACTACAAAAGGAAATATGCAATTTTAGTCCAAAAACTCAATTTTTGACTTATTTGATTGATTTAAAAATTTGACGATATAATTAGGCCTTTAATTAATTATCGCTCCCACTATTTTACTTCAAATTGATAGCCCTCACCATCAATTCGGAAGATTGCAGTGTACAACCTTCTAGTGGGCAAGATCCTGAAATCCTCTAAGTCATGAGTCAGCTTTGGCTGATCGCCCACAAATTAGATCTCTCAGGTAGGCAACTCTTGCCAATTGCATCATATGCAACTCTTGATAAGATGCCATATACAACTCCTTGCAATGATCATCTCCATGCCTCAAGGCGCTAGATCCCATCTAGGTCACCTTGTTAAGTCTGACCCAAAGCAAACACGATGAATATGCACCCTGCTTTGGCAGACCCACACATTCATCCTTCACGCTTCCACGAGATAGACGGTGCACCACGCTTTGGCGTGCCCACACTTGTTCGATCAATATTTTCACGTGTGTCGCATTCGGAAGGCATCTAAAACTTAATATTTAATGAGGGATTTGGTTTTTATATACATATACATATCCAATCACCACAATACATAGTACGTATCATATACATGCTATATCCCACAGAAAACATGCACAAAACGATAAAAGCGATGATTATGGCCATCCTAATGTGATTCCTCGAGCCAAGAGGAATCACGGTCATCTAGGTCTACATCACATGCAACCTTTACAAGATGAACTTTTGTGCTTTTGCCTTCCGAGTTGATCAACTCATCACATGAATGATCTTCTCTCTTTGGCCGGTCGTCTGGTGCCACCAGTCGATCGGTTGGCTACTCCAACTGATCGGTTCGCCTGGTCATCGTGCATCTCATCATGTCCACCACCCGCTCGTCTCGCTCCTCGAACCGGTCATCAACCGATCGGTTCACTCCTTGAACCGACCGTCTGGAACGTCAACCGATCGATTCACGCCTTGAACCGATTGTTTCAGCTGTCGTCTTTATATCCTCCGGTCTTGGACATAACCGGAAATAAAAATCTATCCTATTTATTACATTGCTTTAAAAGGGGAAACCCCGAGTTACATTCGGGGGGAGCAAAGGTAGGAAAGAATCTCGAATTATTTTGAGTTACATTAGGAATAAGAAAGGGAAGATCGGTGCGCAGACCGAGATGCAAGCAACCACAAACAACCACACACATATAGGGGTTTATAGGCCATAATCACGCTACACACATCCACCACAAAACTCATTTAAGGGCGATGCGTATCGAGTGTATTAATAATACATATCATATATGTTATTTGGGATTTTGTGGATTTAGGATTGGACATGCATAAAGCCGATATTATTCGCATTGTATGTAATAAATAAAGGCGACAAACCAAAATCGATCATATCGATATTCCTAAAATATAGAACAGTTGACGTGGCTCTGATACCACTGTTGGGTTTTAGGGGAGACAGAGAAGGCAGCGGAAACAAAAAATTTTCTCCCCCAACCCATACCGAGGAAACGCGTCAACGTCTATATATTAGGAAAGGATGGTTTGTGGAATCATACCTTATCCCAAGGCTTGCTTGGCGACAATACCTCGCGTAATGCGCGGTCTTCAACTCCGGACTTCGACGGCGTATGTGCAGCTCCTGGTCACACCGGGACTGACAAATCCTACTCGAACCGGACTGTCGGATGAGAGTTGTACTCCTAAGCGGCAGTGTCCTCCCGCCTCTGTAGTAGTCCACACGGACCACCTAGAACTCCACACTCCTTGTCCCACAAGGAAGTGGAAGGAGTCACACCCTCCCGTTGATGTACTAGTCGCCAACACACTCTCCTACTGTCAATTGCAACTGCAGTTGTCCTTCCCTTGCTGCACCTCCCTTTTGCGGGAAGCACTTGCTCGGGCTCTCTCTCGGTTACCAAAACCAGAGAGAACGACAACTTTGCAGAGCAATCAACTTGCACTGAGTTGTGAGAAGCCCCCAATACCCCTATATATATAGAAGGGTCATGGGACATGGTTCTCCATCCCGGGCAATGCAGGACTAAAAGCAGGAGTAGAAGGGTTCGAGATTTTCCACAAAAAGCAATCAACTCGTACCTTGAGCCGATCGGCTGGGACCTGAACCGGTCATTTGGGACACCCAACTGATCGGTTGGTGCCCTGAACCGATCGGTTCATGGTCCTGATCCGACTCAAATTGACTTTCCTTCTTTTATTCCTAATTGGTATCGAATACCAATCCTATTCCCAATCAAATTGGGAAATTGAATCATAAGGAAAATTCTCACCAATACTACTTTCCCAAGTTGCTCGGTTTCACCAGTTTAATCGATCGTTTCAACACTTGAAGCAATCGGTTCATCCCGGGCTTGAGCCAATCGGTTCAACAATTGAACCGACCGGTTCAGAAACCTCAGCCGACCGGCTCAACCCTTGAACCGATCGGTTGGGAGTGCAGGTTGTGCAGAATCGGTCAATTTCGATTTCAATCAATTCGATACTCCAATCAACATGTCCAACACCTTGAACATTATGACATTGAGCTATCAATCAATTGAGTGTTTAATTGAACTACTAAACTCCTTTAGTAATCAATCTAAATGTTGCCTGTGGACAAAACTCCTCTTCCAGGTTAAATCCAATGTGTGTGACCCTGCAGGTCCATTTCACATTGGCAGTGAAAGTCCATAACACTTATGACTTCACAAGCAAAGAGCGGTGTCTAGTAACACATCAGTGCTACCCAAGTGAAAGTAGAAAGTTGGCGAACAACTTTCATCCTACAATCCGTGAATGGTGTTACATCGAGTGTATAATTCCTTTGTCACTGATATCCCGAATGAACTCGAGGCATGGAACAGTCATCCTGTCAACGTTCTTTCACTTTCTTGATCTCAGAGTAGACTGGAAGAGATATGTATGACATCAGTATCACATACTGATTCACACATGTGTGCACGCCTTTCTCAATCCTACTCATCAAGTGGAAATGGATATCAAACTCCCTCAGGAGGGACAAATCCCATATCTATCACTCACCCCTCAAAAGCCCCATGTGTCAAAGCCACCCAATCATCACCTTTATAACAACCCATGTTTCAGGACTGCGTTTGATGATGTCAAAGTGTGCCCAATGACATGTGTTGAGTGTAGTGATTTTAGGTCTAAGAATCACACTCACCACCATCACTGTGAGTACTGACTGTGACTGCCATCTCATGGTTCCATGTGTCAAACTCACGGTGGGTATGTCTGGTACACTTGTTCTCCAACAAGTACCTATGTGTTTGGTTTGATATCACTATATCATGACTAATGAGATTCTGTCATCAACCAACACCACAATCTAGTCTTGTGTGTCATTGATGTCTATCTACCTTCCACAATGACATACGACTAGGGACATAACAAGAATGTATAAATTCTTAGCATCCGTATGATCTCATCGTTCAGGTCCTCAACCTGAAAGCATACTCATTGAGTACTGTCATTCTTTAGACATTCAATCTGTTCTATCACTATCTCATATGACTGAACCAGAATGAATTGGAAGCTTGCCTTTGATGTTTATCAAATCAATCTTAATGTATCCCATCAATCATCCCATGATTGGCTCTCAGGGCATACACACCAACAGGAAGTATCATCTTCAATGTGCACATCGTGCTTCTCTCGAGCATGACATGCCCCTCATCAGTGGTTAGAATTGTATCAACTACCAACATGCATGTCATGTCCATCCAAAGACACAAGATGCAATCTCATTAGTAGTTGATCACCACATTGTTGATAAGTCATGGCATTCCACGTGGAATGGTTATCGAGCACTGTCTCTTGGAAACTACCGATGGAAAAAGAAAAAAGTGTGTGAGAGAACTTATGAAGGGATATATTTCTCATTTATTTTGTTATAACTTAGAAGAAATAGAGGAGGGATCAGAAGGATACTCTAGTCTTGAAGAGGATAAAATGAACAAGAAGAAGGCTCCAGAGTTGGACCTCTCTCTCTCTCTCTCCAAGCTTGGGAAGCTTCTAGTGCAGCTCCATAGTAGAGGATACCTACTCTACAAGTGTTGTATTTTATTTGTCCTTCTCTTCTTCTCTATTTTCTTCTTTTTACTCAATAAAACATTTTAGTTATGTGGTATACTATCTTTCTTGTACATCACCCATTCACATGAAGCAATTGCCCTTAAATTTGGTGCCTAACTGACACATGTTAGTCATGTGATTGACGTGGGTTTTACTGCACTAACAAACTCACTTAGGACTGAAATTCCTAAGTTTTTATCAAAACCTTGTGCAATAGTACTACTCGCAAGAAGACGAGTCTTATCGCAGTATAGTTAAGGATCAAATCCTAAGGTACAACTTTTTTTAAGAATCATGCTAGTCGAATCTGCTTCAACTAAGACTAATATTTAGAACAAGAGTTGATTTGGGTTTAGTTAAACTAATGACAAAGAAAGTAAAACATAGGGATTAAAATTGAGTTTAGATTATTGATGGGAATCACTGGGGTGGAATCAGGTTTCACTGTCACTACACATTCAAACACATCCAAAACACATCCAGGCAAGATACGACTATCCAAATGGAGTAGCAAACCATCCTTTAGGAAATAGAGTTTGCATAAGCATCTCCATGGGCTTGATGTCTTATTACCCATGGGTCACACACTTACTACTCTGGAGATATCCCTTCGGAAGCTTTTGTCTGGGCATCAACCATGTTAATCGATATTCAAATCCTAAGTATTGAAGTTCTCACAACATAAAAATATAATAGATCATGCAAGGCAGGTGATAAATCCACAAAGTATGCATTAAACGATTAACAATGAAATGGAAAGTTATATACAAGCCATGGAATGTTATAAGATGAACATGTAAAAATGGGTAGCAGGGTTATTCCTTGCACCCCAGTAAAAAGGGCTACTCGCTCCTCATGATAGAAATAAAATGAACAAGAGAGAGGGGAGATTCTGCCTTAGTCATGGTGAGAAGATGATTGCAGTTCAGTGGAGAAACAATCTTCTACACGATGGCGGGGCAGATCTAGATGAGGAGGGAAATAACACCAAGACAGATGAGGATGATTGTGTCTCTCCTTCTTCCTTCTCTTCTTGTGCTCCTGCTTGTAGGAGATGGAGCGGTAGATGGTTGATGGATGAAGGTGCTACAAATATGAAATCTCACCATTTTTATGGATAGTAGATAAATTTTGATGGAGCGGAGATGGCAGAGTGGCAAGGACACCACAGAGGTAGTCCTTGGCGACAGAGATCGTCTTCCTAGACTGGGCATAGAGTGGCAGCCTGTCAGCGTCGTGGAGCAGAAGAGATACCTCAAATGGAGGGGTCATATATTTATAGGTGCAGATCTAGGAAGCACTGACTTAACTGTCACGGTCACGGCCTTTAGTAGCAGTCGCGGTACTCCTCGACACGATTGTGCTGAGGTGCACCTGACTGTGTTGAGGTGCGCGCTGTAGTTGAGGTCTTTACCGCAGTCGAGGCATTTTGTATCAGTCGAGGTCGTGTGCCACGGTCGAGGTCATGTGTTGCGGTTGAGGTCATGTGTCGTGGTCGCGGTGGGGTCTTCTTGGTCGTGATCGAGCTACCTTGGCCTCGACTTGATCATGTCAAGGTGGGCCAAGTGTCGGTCGAGGCTACATATTGACCACGGTCGTGTCCCTTTTTACATTACAGTCATGGCCCTTTTTACATTACAGTCATGGCCATCCATATGCTATGGTCGTGGCCCTCCGTATGTCATGGTCACGACCCTTTTGGACCCACCCCCGTGGGGGGGCTATTTCTATGGGTTGATGAGCCCGTGTCAATGACTCCTCTAACTGATGAGGATGCTTTCTGATGAAGGAACTGGCCACCGACTAGTGGGACCACCGTCTCCTACACTAGTGCACATAGTGTGATGCTTAATCCTATAATGGAGATGAATGGATTTGATCAAAACTCTAAATAATCATCCAAAACTGAGGAAAATTATGTATGAGCAGATTCAAGGGGTATATGAGAGCTTTCAGTGCAAAATAGGGCCAAAATTGGGGACTAAAACTAAGATGAATATGCATACATCAGTGATGAACAAATTGAGTTGATGTTATGAATTTCCTTCTTATTTTTATAGCTAATGTTAATTGTTTAAGGGAATCTAGGGATAGGGTTCTATGTGTCCCCAAGTTTGGCATACCTAAAATGGATAAAAATTTTATGGAGGGTAATCACATCTCTAATTCTTGTTACATGAGAGTGAATAAGAATTACTCTATACCATGTGTCCTTGTGTAAATAAGGAAGGTGGATATATGATTCTTTTTATGTCTAAGAGAACTTACTATCTTGTGTTAGGTTACTAGTTGAGAGCAAGTAGTCTACCCACCTAGGTAGTTAATAGGTTAGAGCCATTAATAATAATGTAGTGTGAGATGTGGAGAAGAGGAAATCATATCCTTTTGTATGGATGGTCATAAAATGATTGATATGTATAAAGTACCAAATGCAAAAATTTGATACTTTAAGTGAGATTTGTGACAAGATTGGTTTAATTTAGGATTTGATCAAGCTAATCATTATTTTTATTTGAGTTTCATATTAATTGGGACTATTTTTTGTTAGATGCATGAATTTCTATGAAGATCACCTTAATATATGTTATTGTTGATGTAACACTTCCTTAAGTGTACACATGTCAGTAGAAGCAACTCCCACATTTTTCATAACATGGGATATTTGGCCCAAAGGGATGTAACAATTAAGATAAATATTGAAAGTAAAGTAAACAATCACCATGCATTAATATTAATATTGATTTATACATTGATTCAAAAGAAAGGTACGACAACTTGAGTTCTTTGAATAGTTGATCTAACATCTAAAAATGATTTAGAAGATGAAGGAAAAAATCTAGGTATATAGAACCTCATGAGGCAAAACCTTGGGAAAACTTTGAGTTATTCCTTAAGCAGATCTTCATATGTCTATCCTCGAGGTTGCTACTTACATGTGGGCATCACACCCAAGGCCATGAATCAAATATTGTAAGTGAAATTGGAGATATTATAACTCAAGGAGAACATGTGAAAATAAACTTTAAACATTAAACATTACGGGAAAGACATAATTTCTTTTAGATCAGTACTTTTATCATGAACAATATAAGAATCTTCAAGTTAGCATATACGTGCCTCTTCTCTTATGCACCAAAGTGCCTCTTGGGTTGCACTAAAGTGCCTCTTCTCTTATGCACCAAATTGCTTCTTAGTTTTTCTTCGAGTATCCTCTTCATAGAGATCTTCCATTGCGGATCTGTTTTTTACCCTAAGTCCACACTCCTGATGGCTACATAACCACAGACCAGTGCACCTGGGTGTCCATCCATAGAATGGATCTAATATTTAAATAGGAAATATATATGTAAAAGCATTAACATAAGATATAACAAGATACTAAAAGGGGATAGAGAAACATGTACCCATTTATAGATTCAAGTATACCCATTTGTATTTCATGCCAGAGCTTAGAGTCTTGAGTGCAATGGATCCTCATTTGGGAACTACAAATTCAATAAACAAAACATATGAAACCTAAAGAATTAAGTACACTACGAAAGACATGTAACCATAGTTTAAGAGTAGTATAAAAGTTGCTTGGCAAGCAACATCATAATAAGCAAGAACTAGAAACAATCAAGGGCTTTTAGACTAAGTTCTCATGGAAGAGTTTGTAAGGGTGCTCAACATTAGCTACCCAATCCATAAGGGGCCTCAAGGTCATCACCAAGGGGTAACCCTTTATCATAATGGTCTTCCTTATCAAGTAAGACACTCGACCTAGTGTCCTTACCCCAAAATTTTAGGCAGGTGCACCAGGGTATATAATGGATTTTCTAAAATTATGTTCAAGGTTTTCCAACGTAGTATAATCAACATGAAAGTATTATTCATAGGGAACAATATCTCAAATAATATTTATCTAACCAAGAATTCATACGAACATACATACAAGCAATCCAATAACATAGTAGGTTCAAGAGATTAAGTATACCTTGCGAGTAGAGAATAGATTATGATCCATGAGTAGATTCTAGAGTAGGTCCACTCCATAGGGGACCTAAGATATAAAAAGGCATAATATAGGGTCTTATATCAAGGGTGTTTCATTAATATAAACATGAAACATGTCATGTGGATGTTTTCCTAAACCTAGGTTTCAAGTATATCAATCTTAGTTCCAAACAAGCATGTAAGCATTCAATAAAGCATAAGCATCAACAATGGACATTAGGTCTAGGTGAACCCTCCACATTAAGAGTGATACTTGATAAACATAATCTCTAATTAGGATATAAGGGAAGCATAAGATTTAGATTATTGTCATGGTTTACATGCAAGATCATGATACAGTCATATTAGAACAATTCCATGTCGTAGGGTCATATCACCAAGTCATAAGATCATAAAAGAGCCTAGGATAGATCGAGTTGATATTAGTGCTACAAGCATTATAGGTTTTTCTTATTTGAACAAGATAGAACATGGGGTTTAGCATAACAATCATATTTCATCATATGGACCCAACTAGGTCAACTAAGTCATTTAGTGCACATTAAAAGGTACTTGGGGTGTCAGGAGTTAGAAGCGGGCCACTTAGCATGAATCTTAGTTCATTATGTCACCAATCATAATAAGAGTCATTTATTTCAAGATTGCAAGATTAGATGATAGTAAATAATCCAAACCCCCAAACTTGATCAAGATATAGCATGCAATTTACATAAATAGGTAACCTTTAGGTCAAGGGTGAACATAGAAGGTCAAAATATCCTTGGGGTACATATAGATTGTCCAAGACAACATAAAAGTAAAAGGTGAGCTAATGTTACTTATTTGGGTGATTAGTATAGCAAGGGCTCGTTAAAGACACATATAGTGCATCATTGAGGTTGCTTAATGATTCAAAGACCATAAAACAAGTATCATTACTAAAATGGGGATTAGCTATAAAAACTAATAATAGATAATATAATAAATAGATAGATGATGATTTTCTAATCAAAATGGTATATAACATCATAGGATTTGATTAAACAACCTAGACGTTACAAGGTTTGGAAGACAACATCATTTAATAGATATTTTGGAGAGAAATACCCTAATTTGGGCCAACATCTTTGGCCAGATCACTTGTTGGGATCGCTACTGAGGCCTAGCCATGACCATCTGATTGTGCACCACCCCATGAGCAGTCAATAGAGTTTGGTGGCTAGCATCCACTACTGGTAATCACCGCTCACCGCTACGGTCCTTTGATGGTGGGTTTTGGGGGAGAGATCGTGGGCGGTGGTAAGTGGTCGGGAGCTGGGAAAGGTAGGACCAGAATTCGGACTGTGGGATCACAATTCTATGGATGATGCATCATCTCCTTCATGGAGACAACGTTGCGCTTAGGCCTCAAGCTGCAGCAATGGTGACCCCAGAAAGCTACTGGAGCAGGAAGATCGACAACCCCAATGGCACGTGGAGTATCCGCCTCAACTCAGAGTATGTTAGTGAATCAGACAGTGATTTTGGATGACCGCAGGAAGGTCCATGTACAAAATCCCTAAACCTAGCTCCATGGCGGTGCCGGCTAGGTGAGGTGGAGAACAAGAGGGGTAAGTTGTGATCTAGGGATCAAAGCGAGGGGAAAATTGTAGAGAGGAAGAAAGGAAGTGGAAACGGGGTTCAATTGGGTATGAAATAGGGTAGGAAAAGGTGGTGTTAGGTGAGGTCGATGCCATCGACATCATAAAGGTGTAAAGAGGTAGGGGAGGTATCATGGTCATTGGATGAGGGCTAGTTCTGGGGAAAAAGGATCTGAGGGCCTAGGGTGGCAGAAACAAAAAACCCATGTTGTGATTGGTTGAAAAGGTGAGAGCCGGATAGCCAAGATAAAGAGGTTGGGGAATAATGGGACGCGTGAACGCCCCCAATATTTGGCCCATCAAGAGTACAAATTTAAATCAAAACAAAGGCTAAAAGCCAATATTAACTAGCCATATCTTGAGCTATGAGTGTCCAATTGTGTTGATTTTTGAACCATTGGATTCATAATGGAATCCTCTACAAAAGTCCAACATTTTTAGTAGTAGGATTTAATTGAAATGTTTCAAATTTGATTGCAAATGGATGATAAATAAAAAGCATGGCACTAAATTCAAAACACAAATTAGAGTCACATATAGGTATAGAGTGATATTTTGTCAAAATCAATTCATCAATTGAGCATAAAGTGGCTCAAAGTCATCAAGCTTAGGGTGAGGGAGGTTATGAGTACATTAAAGCATATAATGTGTCAAAATATCCATAAATTGAAAGAAAAAAAGGAATACCAAGTTATCACATCCTCCCCTCCTTAAAAGGAATTTTGCCCCCAAAAATTAGATCAATCCATAAGTCAAGATCTAATACTTTATATTCAAATGTCAAAATCATCACACTATCTTGTAAGGTAGCATCACCGCTTACCAAAACAATGTCATTCCAAAATCAAGAAATCGAGCATCAAAGTCAACACATAGTCACGTGGATCATCACATTGGGAATGATCATCACACGAGTCACAACTTTGGAGAAATCACCCTATAGATCACCAAATTTGGAGAGATCACATTTCAAGTCAATCAAATTGAGTTTAAGAGTAAGGCATGACTTTCTTTCCCAACATTTAGGGTTCTAGCTTCTACATTGGCCTATGTGGGGTTGTACATCCATGATTGAGATTTCATATATCAACAAATCGATACAAACATCATATTTCAACATCGTGATTTTGTGCTCAAAATCAATGGAAGGTCCCATCCTAATCTACATGGAGCTCACCTTTAAATCATAAATCAAGTGCATCTATATAGTCATAAATTTTCAAATTTTGAGAATTGGGAACACAATAGTCATTAGTCATATATCGAGAGTGATCTTAAGATCTAATTGGAGTTATCAAAAGATTCAAATCAATATCAAGATCAATGATCATGAGTTAAGATTTCATACATCAATATCGAGGGTGGTGTTTGGTCATTCAAGCAATAGATCCAAACATGTCAAAGCTAGGGTCTAGCTTCCTAATTAGACCTTAGGGTGATCCTTCATCCATAAACATCAATGAGAAACAATCAAGTCACATTTCATGGTATGAACATCAATTTCATCGTCATGGTATTCATCATTGATGAATGATATAAACCCACAACTTTTTAGGAACTTTACCATAAGATATAGTCACCATCATCATATTTCATGATCATCGCTAAATCAAGATTCAAGATCAAATATCAATATTATACTAGATTTAACCTATTGGAGTCTTAGATCAAGCAATTAAAATTGTGCGGAAGGGATTACCTTCCCAAACTCTAAATAATCCATAAGGTGATAATTTAGAGGTAGACAAAATAGAGATGTGGCCTACGTTAGGGGAGTCTCACGTCAACTAGCACCCTAATATAGAATACTAGTCCATATTGATCATGATTCATCAAGCATATCCAAAGAGGGCGAGTATCAACTATCAAATCATATTTCATAAGATCTCGATTCGAACATCTACATCATTTATAGGGCAACCATATTTCAAGATTTTGCAAAATCAAGGTCACATTTTGTTCCCTTCCTTTCAAGATCAAGGTAAGGGTAGATTTGGAGACTGGGAAGTCAAATTGAGAAACTCAAGAGTTTAAGAATACTAGAGATAGAGTAATATCCATGTCCATCATGTTTGTTCAAAATAGATCTTACAATGAGTCATAGAAGCCAATAGGGAAATTCCTCTTGTATTCAAGACATCACATCATGATCTAGGGGTCCAAAGACAGTCATAACAAGGAATGTGGCACACTACCTACTAATAGGGTGATTTTGGGCTTAGTTGTGATTGAGGTTTGATCAAAATAGGGAAAATGTCACATCCCAATTTTTAAGGCCAATCTAAAATTTTGAATGGAGTCTTCCTAAATAATAATAATTGAGGGTTTTTTATGCAAAGTTTCAATAATGGTTGTCCTTATATGAAAATGGGATGAGAAAACTTAAAATTTGACTCAAATTCATATTTCAATTTCAATTATGCATTATGTATATCAATTAACTCATATTAACCCTCTTTTCTTTTCCCTCTCCTCTAAGGTGTCTATAAAGCCTAGTAAATAATTAAAGTGGTGACCAAATGGTTATTGATTGATTAAAACTCGAAATGGTAACTCAATGATTCAATATTAGTAGCCTTTTTTAAATTATATTACTCTTATTGCCTCTTAATTAAAGTTAATAATCAATATTAAATTTATGGACCATAATGTGTACAAAAAATAAATCTAATTTCATAGGAACATTCTAGACCTTCTAATTAGCATATGGTTCAAATTTTAAGTCATTATAACCATGTTTGACCCTCCAATTTATTTCAGAGATGTTTGAATATAGTTTGACCAAAGATTGAATATTATTTCATTAATGTGAGGTATTTAATCTAAAGTCTCAGTTTATCCCGCTGTCACGTGTTACATTTATTTTCTTTCCACCTTATGCGTGCCATCGGACGGCTGGTACTTAATCAAAAGATGCTCCAATGGCCACGATGTCGTCCTCAACCTCCATACTTCTCGCAGTCAGTAGCCGTTTTCATAGTTCCATCTTCATCGATCAGTTCTCTCTCATATCACGACGGTTTCTTGAAATTTCTTTGCCTTCAGTTCCATTTCGCTGCCCCAAATCTAGAGAGCTATTACTCGCCTATTCTCTCGCTCTAGAGTGGAAATGCCCATTTAGGGCTCAAGATTTCTCTCTGCCATGAATTCACAGTGACCCTTATAGCCAACCCCACACCTATCAAAGGGTGCTTAAAGTGTCGTCGCACCATTTCACTTCCTCTACCTTGGGAAATTGAACCGCGTATGCCTCCAAACCCCTCATCCTACTCATGGTGGTTTTCTGACGAACTTCACCTCAACCCATGCCTCTCTGGCTCCATGGGTGTAATTGGTCACCTAGTAAGCATCAACAACGACCTTCCTCCGTCCTCTCATATTTCTTTTTCCGTGCGTTCGTCTCAGGCGGTGTACCCTATAGACCCACTTTGCGGGGTCATGTCGGTACTAGTCGCCATGGCATTCCAGTGGTACTCCAGCCATGGAAGTGGTACCTCCGATCTCATTGTGTCTCCTAGAATGTTTTTCGATCGTCTTTTGGCCTTGCTCTAGCCCTCTTCGTTGGTTTTGGATCTGCCGCCCCTTCCCCTATTTCCGACCATGGAGGAGATGTGCTCTTGTGCTCCAGACCATCACCAGACTCATTCTGAAGGTCGTTAGGACCAGAAAGGTCGATGAATCATTTCTGATAAACTCCCGAGTCCATCTGTGGAGTTTGCCCCATGGTCGAAGCATGGAGCTCCAGGCTATCGTGTGAGAGCCATGGCTCTCAGGGGAAGAATCCAGGGTGTTCAATGACCCCCCAGACCCCCCACAATTCTGATCAACCAATGAATGTTGCAAGGGCTACATAGGTATTTCACCTTTGATTTAATTTCTCACACACACTTTATAATTGGGTCTGAATGACAATTTTACCCTCGCATGTTGTATTCATGTGTAACACACTGCCTAGGTTTTCCCAACTTTTAGTATGTGATTTTAATCACATTAATATTTGATTTGATCGATGTCACACATAAGGTTTCTTGCACTCTGATTGGTCCAGGATGCAAAATTCATAACTTTTGCATATGACCTCAAAAAAATGTGTAAAAATAGTCGTTGGAAATCTCTTTTGATTTTCTATCAATTTAACTGGTTTTCAAACACTGATTTTCACATCCAATCCCTTAAATAATTCAAAGACCATGATTACAGTTTAATGACTATGAATTCATGTACATATAATGTTTTAATCTAATTACAGGTGTTTAAGGGCTCAATCAAGTTAGAGACTTGACCCTAAGGTGAATTGATATAGATAAGCGGGCCATGCATATCTAGCACAAGTAATTTGGTTTAATGCATGCTACCTATGATTATGCACTTTAGTATGCTACATGAATTATGAAATGCTTTTCCAAAGAATACATCATGCCTACTTATTATTGTTTGATTACTGATAGTCTATGGTAAAAACCCATATGATTACTGATTATGGATTAAGGTTAATGAATCATGTTCAAAAAGGGGAAACCCTATTATGGTTTATGAGGGAGTAATCCCATTATGGTTCAAGGGGAGAAATCCCATCATGTTAAAGTTCAATGATCATGTTAATATTAATGGTAATGTTAATGTCATGTTAATGATCAAGTTAAATTGAATTGAATTAGTCTATATATGCTCCCAAATCATGGACCTCAAGGGGTCGTCAAGGGCTTTCCTAGCAATCATGTGCTCCTTAGGGGGTGTCATAGAGGGATGCATATACTTACTGTTCAATTCAACATGCAATTTATGAATCATGAATGCTTCAGAAAAATCCATGTTAAAGTTTATGTTAAGCATGTCAAGTCAATTTCATCACGTCATGTTATATTTACTTTTATGTCATATAAAGTGCCAAATACCACTTACCGATGTGATGTTTGTTTTGCATGGCTGGGGACGAGATGTCCACAGGACTTGGAGCAATTGAAGGACAAAAAGGGAAATCAAGACTAGGAGATCTTCAAGCTTTGCCTGGTGGGGTGCCATTTACCTATATGATCCAAAGATCTAGAAAGTCATGTTTACCATGTTGAGTCATGTTACCGAGTAAATTAGATCTTATATATGTTTATTATGTAGTTTTCTTCATGTAAAAAACTATGTATGAATCAATTTCAAATCAAGGTAAGGTGTTTATTTACTTTAATTGCATGATTAACATTTTGTGACACCCTATTGAGTAAGAATGCGTCCTCTCATGTGGTATGAAAAATGGGGTGTTACAGAAAACATCAATATAGTCAATAGGGACCACATCTAAAATGAGGTGTAAAACATGAGTTCCACCTTATCTCACCGTATTAATAGTTTACCTCAAACACAAATCACTTATATCTAGTCTTGAGTTTTCATAAACTTTACACACGAGCACAACACTCTCTAGAGTACTTTCATACATCAAATAGGGTTTTCAATTTAAAGTCAGATCAGGGCATTATCATTTGATCAAATTTCATGATTTCAAGTGAATTTTAGCCTTCCCCTACATAAGCTACCCAAATTGAGAATTCATGTGTTTAATAGTCATGAGAGAATAATCACATGAGAGACAAGAATTCTAACTAGTCATCATCTACTTGGGTGGTTTAGGTGGTCCTGAAAGAAGAGATGAGATGCTAGAAGACTCTCTAAACTTCAAGGAAATGATTTTAGTCCTCCATGGGTTCTTAAGATGTGTTATGCCTTAAACATATATAGAGTCATGTGTGTTTTTCTCTGATACCATTTGTCACAGATACATTTATTACCCTAAGTCCACACTCCTAACGGCTACACATCCATAGGCGAGTGGACCTAGGCGTTTGTCCCTAGAATGGATCGAATTTTTTACACATGAAATATATATGTAAAAGCAGTAACACAAGATATAACAAGATACTAAAAGGGGATAGAGAAACATGTACCCATTTCTAGATTCAAGTATACATGTTTGCATTTCATGTCAGAGCTTAGAGTCTTGAGTGCAGTGAATCTTCATTTGGGAACTACAAATTCAATAAACAAAACATATTAATGCTAAAGCATTAAGTACGCTATGAAAGACATGTAACCACAGTTTAAGAGTAGTATAAAAGTTACTTGTCTAGAAACATCATAATAAGAAAGAACTAGAAACAAGGCAAGAACACTTAACAAATTTCATTTATACAAAGAATGTTAGATTTATTTATCCATTATACCAACCGTAGGCCTTTTAGACTAACTTCTCATGGAAGAGCGTGTAAGGGTGTTGAACATTAGCTACCCAATCCGTAAGGGGCCTCAAGGTCATCGCTAAGAGGAAACCTTTTATCATAATGGTCCACCTTATCAAGTAAGAATCCCGACCTGGTGTCCTTACCTAAAAACTTTGGGCAGGTGCACCAGGGTATATAATAGATTTTCTAAAATTATGTTCAAGGTTTTCAAACATTTTATAATCAACATGAAAGTATTATTCATATGGAACAATAGCTCAAACAAGTATTTATCTAGCCAAGCATTCATATGAGCATACATATAAACAAGCAAATAACATAGTAGGTTCAAGAGATTAAGTGTACCATGCAACTAGAGAACAATTTATGATCCATGAGTAGATTCTAGAGTAGGTCCACTCCATAGGGGACTAAGATATACAAAGGCATAATAGAGGTTCTTAGATCAGGGGTATTTCATTAAGATAAACATGAAACATGTCATGTGGATGTTTTTCTAAACCTAAGTTTCAAGTATATCTATCTTAGTTCCAAACAAGCATGCAAGTATTCAATAAAGCATAAGCATCAATAGTAGACCTTAGGTCTAGGTGAACTCTCCACATTAAGAGTGATACTAGATAAACATGATCTCTGATTTGGATATGAGGGAAGCATGATATTTAGATTATTGTCATGGTTTACACCCAAGATCGTGATAGAGTCATATTAGAACAATTCCATGCAATAGGGTCATATCACCAAGTCATAAGATCATAAAAGAGCCTGGGATAGATCAATTTGATTTAGTGTTACAAGCATGATAGATTTTCTGATTTGAACAAGATAGAACATGGGGTTAACATAACAATCATATTTCATCATATGGACCCAACTAGGTCAACTAAGTCATTTAGTGCACATTAAAAGGTACTTGAGGTGTCAAGAGTTAGAAGTGGGCCACTTAGAATGAATCTTAGTTCATTATGTCACCAAGCATAACAAGAGTCACTTATTTCAAGATTGTAAGATGAGATGATAGTAATTAATCCAAACCCCCAAACATGATCAAGATATAGCATGCAACTTACATAAATAGGTCATTTTTACGTCGAGGGTGAACATTGAAGGTCAAAAATATCCTTGGAGTACATATAGATGGTCCAAGAACACATAACAGTAAAAGGTGAGCTAGTGTTACTGATTTGGGTGATTAGTATAGCTAGGGCTCCTTAAAGACACATATAGTGCATCATTGAGGTTGCTTAATGATCCAAAGATCATAAAAGAAGCATCTTTACTAAAATAGAGATTAGTTGTACAAACTAGTAAGAGACAACAACATCATTAGATAGATGATGATTTTTTTTAATTAAAAGGGTATATAACATCATAGGATTTGATTAAACAGTCTAGATGTTACAAGGTTTGGAAGACAACATCATCTAATAGAGATTTTAGAGAGAAATACCCTACTTTGGGCCAATATCTTGGGCCATATCACTTGTTGGCCTCACTGTTGAGGCCTAGCCATGGATGTCTAGTTGCGTGCCACCCCAAGATGCTCAAGGAGCAGTCAGTAGAGTCTGGCGGCTAGCATCCACTGCTGGTAATCGCAGCTCACCATTGTGGTCCTTCGATGGCGGGTGTTGGGGAGCGATCGTAGGTGGTAGTAAGCGATCGGGAGCTGGGCCAGGTGGGACCGAAAGTTAGACAGTGGGATCACGATCTCGTAGATGACGCATCATCTCCTTCATGGAGACATCATTGTGCCTAGGCCTCGAGCCACAGCAACAGTGACCTTGGCAAGTTGTTGGAGCAGGAAGATCGACAACCCCAATGACACATAGAGTAGCCGCCTCAACTCGAAGTGGGTTGGTGAATCAGACAAAACTTTTAGATGAGCATGGGGAGGGCCAAGGACAAAATCCCTAAACCTAGCTCCATGGTGGTGTTGGCTAGGTGAGGTGGAGAATGAGAGGGGTAAATCGTGATCTAGGGATCAAAAGTGAGGGAAAAACCATGGAGAGGAAGAAAGGAGGTAGAAATGGGGTTCAATTGAGTATGAAATAGGGTAGGAAAAGGTGGAGTTAGGTGAGGTCTGTGTCATTTCTACCGTAAAGATGTACGGACGTAGGGAGTGGTGTCGTGGCTGTTGGATGAGGGCTAGATCTGGGGAAAAAGGATATGAGGGCCTAGGCTGGCAGAAACAAAAAAACCCATATTGTGATTGTCCAAAAAGGTGAGAGCCGGATAGCCAAGGTAAAAAGGTTGGGGAATAATGGGACACATGAACGCGCCCAATATTTGGCCCATCAAGAGTACACATTCGAATTAAAACAAAGACTAAAAGACAATATTCACAGAGCCATATCTTGAGCTATGAGTGTCCAATTGAGTTGATGTTTGAACCATTAGATTCACAAATGAATCCTCTACAAAAAGTCACACATTTCGTAGAAATTGGATTTCTTTGAAGTGTTTCAACTTTTATTGCAAGTGGATGGCAAATAAAAAGCAATACACTTAATTCAAAACCCAAAATAGAGTCACATATAGGTATAGAGTGATATTTTATTAAAATCAATTCATCAATTGAGCATAAAGTTGCTTAAAGTCATCAAGCTCAGGGTGAGGGAGGTTATTGAGTATATTAAAGCATATAATGGGTCAAGATGTCCATAAATTGAAGAAAAAAAGTAATACCAGGCTATCACATCCTCCCCTCCTTAAAAGGAATTTTGTCCCCAAAATTAGATCAATCCATAAGTCGAGATCTGATATTTCATATTCAAATGTCGAAATCATCACACTATCTCATAAGGTATCATCACCACTTACCCAAACAACATCATTCCAAAATCAAGAAATCGAGCATCAAAGTCAACACATAGTCACATGGATCATCACATTGGGAAAGATCATCACATGAGTCACAACTTTGGAGAGATCACCTTATAGATCACAAAATTGGGAGAGATCACATTTCAAGTCAATCGAATTGAGCTTAAGTGTAAGGCATGACTTTCTTTGCCAACTTTTAAGGTTCTAGCTTCTACATTGGACTATGTGGGGTTATACATACATGGTTGAGATTTCATATATGAACAAACCGAGACAAACATCGTATTTCAACATCATGATTTCATGCTCAAAAATAATGGAAGGTCCCACTCTAGTCTACATGGATCTCACCCTTAAGTCATAGATCGAGTGAATCAATATAGTCATAAATTTTCAAATTTTGAGAATTGGGAACACAATAGTCATTAGTCATATATCGAGGGTGATGTCAAGATCAAATTAGAGTGATCATATGATTCAAATCAATATCAATATCAATGATCATGAGTTAAGATTGTGTACATCAATATCGAGGGTGGTGTTTGGTCATTCAAGAAATAGATCCAACCATGTCAAAGCTAGGGTCTAGGTTCCTAATTAGACCTTAGGGGTGATCATTCATCCATAAACATCATTTGAGAAACAATCAAGCGACATTTCATGGTATCAACATCAATTTCATCGTCATGGTATCCATCATTGATGAATGATAGAAACCTAGGTCTTTCTAGGAACTTTACCACAAGATATAGTCAACGTCATCATATTTCATGATCATCGCTAAATCAAGATTCAAGATTGAGTATGAATATTATACTAGATTTGACCTAATGAAGACTTAGATCAAGCAATCAAAATTGTGTGGAAGGGATTACCTTCCCAAAATCTAAATAATCCATAAGGTGAGAATTTAGAGGTAGTCAAAATCGACATGTGACCTAGGTTAGGGGTGTCTCAAATCAACACCACCCTAATCTAGCACACTAGTCCATATTGATCATGAGTCATCAAGCATATCCAAATAGGACGAGTATCAACTATCCAATCATATTTCATAAGATCTCGAGTTGAACATCTAGATCATTAATAGGGCAACCGTATTTCAAGATTTTGCAAAATCAATGTCAAATTTCGTTCCCTACCTTTCAAGATCAAGGTAAGGGTTTGGAAATCGGGAAGTCAAATTGAGAACTCAAGAGTTTGAGAATACTTGAGCTAGAGTAATATCCATGTCCATCATGTTTGTTCAAAATTGATCTTACAAAGAGGCATATAAGTCAATAGGGAAAAGCCTCTTGTATTCAAGACATCACATCGTAATTTAGGGGTCCAAAGACATAGTCATAACAAGGTATGTGACACAATAACTACTAATAGGGTGAGTTTGGGCTGAGTTGTGTTTGAGGTTTGATCAGAATAGAGAAAACATCGGTATAGTCAATAGGGACCACATCTAACATGAGGCATAAAACATGAGTTCCACGTTATCTCATAATATAAATAGTTTACCTCAGAAACAAAGCACTTATATCCAGTCTTGAGTTTGCATAAACTTTACACACGAGTAAAACACTTTCAAAAGTACTTTCATACATAAAATAGGGTTTCCAATTTAAAGTCAGATCATGGCATTTTCATTTGATCAAATTTCATGATTTCAAGTGAATTTTAGCCTTCCCCTGCATCAACTACCCAAATTGAGAATTCATGTGATTAATAGTCATGAGAGAAGAATCACATTAGGAGAGAAGAATTCTATTTAATCATCGTATTCTTGGATGGCTTAGGTGATCCTTAAAGAAGAGATGAGATGCTAGAAGACTCTCTAAACTTCAAGGAAAGGATTTTAGTCCTCCCTGGGTTCTTAAGATGTGTTATGCCGTAAACATATATAGTGGTATTTGTGTTTTTCTCTGTTACCATTTGTCAAGGATCCATTTATTACCATAAGTCCATACTCCTAATGGCTACATAGCCAAAGGTGAGTGGACCTGGGTGTCCATCCCTAGTATTGATCGAATATTTTACATAGACAGTATATATGTAAAAGCAGTAACACAAGATATAAAAAGATACAAAAAGGGGATAGAGAAACATGTCTCCATTTCTAGATTCAAGTATACCCATTTGTATTTCATGTCAGAGCTTAGAGTCTTAAGTGCAACAGATCTTCATTTGGGAACTACTAATTCAATAAATAAAAAATATTAATGATAAAGCATTAAGTACGCTATGAAAGACATGTAACCACAGTTTAAGAGTAGTATAAAAGTTTCTTGGCTAGAAACATCATAATAAATAAAAACTAGAAACAAGGCAAGAACACTTAATGACTTTCATTTATGCAAAGCATGTATTAAAGTTATGTATCCATTATATCAATCTTAGGCCTTTTAGACGAACTTCTCATGGAAGAGTCTGTAAGGGTGCTAAACATTAGCTACCCAGTCCGTAAGGGGCCTCAAGGTCATCGCCAAAAGGTAAACCTTTATCATAATGGTCTGCCTTATCAAGTAAGATGCCTAACCTGGTATCCTTACCTTAAAACTTTAGGCAGTTGCACTAGGGTATATAATCGATTTTCTACAATTATGTTCAAGGTTTAGTAACATAATATAATCAACATGAAAGTATTATTCATAGGAAACAATATATCAAACAATTATTAATCTAGCAAATCATCCATATGAGCATACATGATAGGTTTTCTGATTTTAACAAGATAGAACATGGGGTTAACATAACAATCATATTTCATCATATGGACCCAACTAGGTCAACTAAGTCATTTAGTGAACATTAAAAGGTACTTGGGGTGTCAAGAGTTAGAAGTGGGCCACGTAGTATGAATCTTAGTTCATTATGTCACCAAGCATAACAAGAGTCACTGGTTTCAAGATTGCAAGATTAGATGATAGTAATTAATCAAAACCCCCAAACTTGATCAAGATATAGCATGTAACTTACATAAATAGGTCACCTTTAGGTCAAGGGTGAACATAGAAGGTCAAAAATATCCTTGGGGTACATATAGATGGTCCAAGACAACATAACAGTAAAAGGTGAGATAATGTTACTGATTTGGGTGATTAGTGTAGCTAGGGCTCATTAAAAACACATATAGTGCATGATTGAGGTTGCTTAATGATCCAAAGATCATTAAAGAAGCATCTTTACTAAAATAGGGATTAGTTATACAAAATAGTAAAAGACAAAAACATCATTACATAGATAATGATTTTGTTATCAAAATGGTATATAACATCATAGGATTTAATTAAACAACCTAGAAATTACAAGGTTTGGAAGACAACATCATTTAATAGAGATTTTGGAGAGAAATTCCCTAATTTGGGTCGACATCTTGGGCTAGATCACTTGTTGGACTCGCTGTTGAGGCCTAGCCATGGCCACTTAGTTATGCACCGCCCCCAAATGCTCACGGAGCGGTCAGCAGAATCTGGTCGCTAGCATCCACTACTAGTAATCACCTCTCACTATTGTGGTCCTTCATTGGCGGGTGTTGGCAGAGTGATCATGGGTGGTGGTAAGCAATCAGGAGTTGGGCAAGGTAGGACCAGAAGTCGCACTTTGGGATCACAATCCTGTTGATGGCACATTGTCTCCTTCATGGAGACATCGTTGCACCCAGGCCTCGAGCCGTAGCAATAGTGACCCCGGCAAGCTGTTGGAGCAGAATGATCGACAACCCCAACAACACGCAGAGTAACCGCCTCAACTCAGAGTAGGTCGACGAAATAGATGACACTTTTAGATGAGTGTGGGGAGGGTCAGGGACAAAATCCCTAAACCTAGATCCATGGCGGCACCATCTAGGTGAGGTGGAGAATGAGAGGGGTATGTCATGATCTTTGGATAAGAGCGAGGGGAAAATCGTGGAGAGGAAGAAAGGAAGCAAAAATGGGGTTCAATTGGGTATGAAATAGTGTAGGAAAAGGCGGCGTTAGGTGAGATCAGTGCCATTGCCAACCTAAAGGTGTGAAGATGTAGGGGAGGTGTCATGGCCGTTGGATGAGGGCTAGATCTGAGGCAAAAGGATCTGAGGGCCTAGGATGGCAGAAAAAAAAACCTATGTTGTGATTGGCCAGAAAGGTGAGAGACAGATTGCCAAGGTACAGAGGTTGGGGAGTAATGGGTCGCACGAACGCACCCAATATTTGGCCCATCAAGAGTACAAATTCTAATTAAAACAAAGACTAAAATCCAATATTCAACTAGCAATATCTTGATTGATGAGTGTCAAATTGAGTTGATTTTTGATCCGTTGGATTCATGATTGAATCCTCTACAAAAAGGCCCACATTTCATAGAAATAGGAGTTCATTAAAGTGGTTCAACTTGTATTGCAAGTGGATGAAAAATAAAAAGCATGACACTTAGTTCAAAACCCAAATTAGAGTCACATATAGGTATAGAGTGATATTTTATCAAAATCAATTCATCCATTGAAAATAAAGTGGCTTAAAGTCATCAAGATCAGGGTGAGGGAGGTTATTGAGTACATTAAAGCATATAATGGGTCAAGATGTCCATAAATTTAAATAAAAGGAATACCAGGCTATCAAATCTTATACAAGTTATCTTTTATCATTATCTTTCTCTTGAATAACTCTTAACTTGTTCATAGATCTTATTCTTAACTTTTCTCTTAATGTGCATTAGAGATGATAAAATAATACAATAAACAAGACATTCAATTCATTATAGATTTGTCGACTCTTATCTTCGTAAGCTTTTGAAATCATAAATAGCACATTCATAACTTTCATGTACATTTCACATACCTATATAAAAGAAACCAATACTTCAGTTCAAAGTGCATAGACCACTAACCCTTCTTAGATAAAGATTCCAGTTGCTCTCCTTAGGTTGAATAAACCCTAAACATGTGCTTGGGTTGGTTGAAATCCTAATTACCATGTTATAATAATTAACATTCATTAATATTATACATTAACTTGATTTCTAAAGGTTTTTAAGTTCATTAAGGATTTATGGGAATTCAATATCATAAAAAGTTTCAAAACCACCATGTTATGTTTCCTTCTATTTTTCTATTTCCAATAAGAATTTTTGAATAACTTTCTAATCCATGGATAGTTTACTACTATGTTTCAAAATATGAACCAATCAGAGATCAAGAAAAAACCATGTAATTTTTATCATTCACTGGGATAGTGTGCTTTGCTGATATGAACCAAAAGGATGTGGTCACCTGCTCCAGGCCCGTACAAAAGCGACATGTGGATTGGAAAACAAATAATGTTTTAATAACCCAAAAAATTCCCTTGGCAAATAAATCATTTAATTAAAACAGTGGGGGTACTAGGGTCATACCATGACCTGGCTTGTTTACACTTGGACCAGGGCACGAGGTGCAACTTGAAGGTGAGAACTCCAATCGAACTTGGTAAGACTGAGTCATTCTCATGAAGATTAGATTGCCAATGAGTTCCTTGTGTCCTCCCAAAACCATCAAGCCCTGACTTGGGTTGTCCCTTGGTCTGGAGGACCTAAAAGATCCTCCATCATGACAGTCTGGAAATCTGAGAACAAAAGCAGAATAAGAACAAGACACGATGGAAATTGAAAGTGCGGCTACTTTTTTGATGTAAGATGAAGCTAATGACGAAGAAAGAAGGGTAAATGGTGGTGAGAAGCTCGAGAATTGGATATAGTATGAAAGAACATGCAAAATAGGGGAAAATTGATATACCTCAAATCAAGCTAAATTCACAATGGCACGCCATTTGTAAGGCTTTGTGAAGGTAGACTGGTGCTTCGGGGACAAGTTTGGAGGTTATATTTGTTCTGTTGTTGTCGTTCATGTAGGAATAAGATACATGTAGAGTAGGGTAACCATACACAAGGGGCGCTTAAGGGAAACTTGGGAATGGAAAGATATTATTGGATATCCCTTGGTAGTATTTTGAAGTTTTTATATTGCTGAAGATATGGATGAGTTTGGGTCTCCTTTGGAGGTGGAAACTGGGGAGGAGAGGGAGTCCCTCATGTATCGGGCATTGGGGGATGAATCCCTATCAAACTAGGGATCCAAAGATTCGATATGCAGTGTCGATGGTGAACCCGTCTTTAGTTTTGAGAGAGGTTGAGTTACTTATGAGACAGAGTGGGGAAGAGGGTTGTGGAGTGAGGAGTCTAGGGAAGAATGAGAGCTAGGCAAGAGATATGACCCTCTCATATCAAAAATTGTAGGATCTGAGAATTTGACCAGGAGAAGGACAATTTATGCATGAAATGCATTAATAAAAGGAGACTAGTTTAACTATATTAGAATTGCATAATCATATAATTATTTAAAGATTTTAGTTATTCCTCTCCTCATTCAATGGGGTTATCTAGGAAATCATGATCCTAACCAAAATTGGCCTATTGACTAGTTAAACTATAAGGATTCCTAATATATAGTTAGATTTCAATTTTTGAGAGTCCCAATTATCCATTATTATATATTTAAGATAAACCCTTATTTTATTATTTAGGATTATCAAAAAGTATTTTAGGCCCATATTCCAAAGATAACGACTTATCATTCTATTAAACTCGTATAAAATATATTTTGTCAAACCATGCATAGAAAATTAGGAAAATTTAATTCTCAACCCTTATGTGGGACTTTTCATCAATTAGGGATAAGTTTTATGTAATAGAATTTCAAAATAGGCTATAATCATTGCTTATTTATTAAAACATGCATTAAACATTATATCAGGGTCTCATCATCACATTACAGTTTAGTCAAAACATTCAGTTATGAATTTGAGAATAGTGAATTTTGAATTAGGGTTTATCTGCATTGAAGTCCAAGATTTGAATATAATTAGTGGAGAAATTTCTATTTAGAATCTAACTTTAGTTTTTCACAATTTGGGATGTTACAATTCTACCCACGTTAACTAAATTTTGTCCTCAAAATTTCATTAGGTTACTAGCCACTTTACGGTTTTATATCTCCCTTAATTTGTATGAATAGATTCTCTAAGTTCTTTAAATTTCATAGTCTTTCACATTACATCTAGTGTTTCTCCTTCAAACTTTACTTGGGGTCTATGGGAAACAAGATTTTTACTAAGGGGGCAGGATTTGGGACATAGTGATGATTTTTATCCAAGATCTACATGACTATTTAGTTTAGGTACCTCCCATTACCCATCTTATTGGCATCCCCAAGTACATGTTTATCAGGAACGTACCCAATGATATGAGATCCTAATGATCTACCCTTCACCAAACTAATAGTACACGTCATGTAGCACACGTACTATTATTAAGAGGAAAGATGCACAATAAGTTTTATGCTTATGAAATCCCTCTACATTCCTCACATTGTATGCATCAACCATCGAGATAAGAGAGGGTACTACACTTATTAAGATTAGGTCAATACTTAAGATCTAAACTAGATATACACCTAGGTAGATGGCACCCCACCAGGCAAACCCTTGGGTAAACTATAAGCTATTCCTTAGGCTAGCCATCATATGGATCCATCCTTGATGGTTCTCCTTACTTGTGGGCTTTAGCCCCCATCCATGCATCAAACAATTTGTAGGTGTAATTGAATATGATATCTTAAAAAGAACATGTAAACTTAAAATAAACTTTAAATATTAAATATTAAACATTAAAGGAAAGGCACAATTTCCTTTAGGTCATTTCTTTTATCTTGACCAATATAGTAGTACTCACATTTTCACTTTGCCTTTTCTATTATGCACCTGTCACGACCTCTTATCTAATATTAACACAACATTAGCAAAAGCATTGCACATTTAAGATGTCAGGACAAATTGTGAAATGATATCATTAAAACAAATATAATCCTTAATAAGATAAACCGCATGGTACTACATTACATGCCTTAAATAAGGGACTCTAAGTCCAACCTAAAAGAGTTCAACAATTGAGACTCCAAATTAACATAGCTAAAAAGGAAAGGTACAATCTAGAATGGCTCCCCACCAAGTAGGATCCGATCTTTGTCCTTGAGCTGATGTTTGTGGCTCTACTTCTTCTCTTTCTTCTTGTATACAGACATTTCATCCCCAACCATGCAAATCAATATAAAAACTTTTGAGTGGCACTGAGTAGTTATATATGAAAATATCTTATACTTGAAATAACATAAAATAACTTGAAGTGTAATTGTTTAACATGATTAATGTGATTACATGAGAAATTGATTGTCTTGACATGATTTCTTAATGGACATGATTATTACTTGGGTTGATATAGTCACTCTCCTAAATGCACCCATAGTTGTCATAACGTTGATTAAGGCTAATAAGGCCATTTAAGACTCACATAAGGCCAGTTAAGGTTAACATAAGGCGGATTAAGGCTCACATAATGCTCCCACAGAGCTCATAAGGCCAGTTAAGGCTCATTTAAACATGATTGATAGGACTATGTCAACTTAACATGGTTTCTTACTCTTAAACATGGGTTTCATAATCTATTAATTCATAAAACATGATTATCTTGATTTCATGGTTCATTAACATGACAATGATAGATAATGTTTTACTTGAAAGCATAAATAGTAGAAAATATGATTTCTTAACATGAATATCACTTTCTATAAGCATATAATGAGTAGTAGCATATGTGTACTTTAAATGAATCATCATAATTAAATATGTCAATAATAAAACCCGACATTAATACTCAGTGTGCATGACCACTCACTTGAGCCTGAGGACTATCACTAACAATATCTTGAATCCTGGTCAATCCTAATTATCCTGTCTAACATAATAATATATTAATTATCATGGTTAAGTCTAGGGTTTTAGAGTTTTCAATGAATCATGGAAAATAGGTTGAGAATTTAGATCTAAACCTTTGACCACTTGATAGGTCTTGAAAAACTGATCAGGATTCAGATATGAGTCATTGTCATCTGATATATGTAGCATTTTATATGAGGTAAATATTGGGTATTTACTCACCAATTAGGGGACAAGAAAATCATTTAAACAGTTCTCTGGGAAAATATAGGAATTTGTAGAAAAGTACATCGATATTTATTGCTATGCCCTCACACGCTTCACTCGACCTTGATCGTGTGATAGGGAGAAATGGTCGTATTACTGGACTCAAATCTAGCATGATGCATCCAAAATGAACATGCAAAAGACTATAACATCCATGAAACAGTAACACATCAAATGAGGAAATCAGAAGGTTAGGGAGGTAAAAAGGATGCATGGCATCTTCCTTTGCATCATCCATGGTACGCTAGAGATCCCTAGAGCTCCAAACTTCAAGCTGAGCATGATGTGTTGCTGACTAGGGTAGATGAGAGCCTATCCACTACATTCTCCATGCTCTCTCTCAGTTCCAATGAGCCACTGGAAGGGTTCTGTGGTGACTGGGGGCACCACCTCCACCTTGCCGCCATGGTCAGAAGGGTTGAGTAGAGAAGACCAACAAAATAGCGTGCATATCTCACAATCACAGGACTGGGTACCTTCGTGGTGACCCAAAAACGTTAGGGGAAGGATCCCCAAGACAAAATGACCAAAAGTACAGTGACCCTACAACATCATACCATGTCTAGAAATAGAGAACAAAAGCTCAAAACTAATTTTACTCATACCACGATGAAGCACAAGAAAGAAGGGTGAAAGTGGGCTCTGAATGACATAGTGGGGGCAAAGGAAGTAAAACAGTAGACGATGGGGTATTGAATAGGCCTAGTGAAGACCCACATCTCTGGTGATGGAATACAAGTTTGTCAACTCACTTCCAGGATAAAACACTATGCTCAAAGACATCGAGAAAGGAAATTGGACATGGTAAGGATTATTAATGTATGTGAAATCAAAGTGCAAAGTTTGGAGCTTCATTCTTGAGCTCGCCATCACCTCCATAGAAGGTTGACTCTATTGCAGCTACTCGGATGGATTCAGAAAAAATTGGAGGTGGAGGAAGGTTACTTGTAGCCTGTAGTTTCTTAATGGGTCGCAAGATCTTGGTGCAGTGGAGCGTCATGGTGCAGGGATGGTGTCGTCGTCCACTGTTGTATGAGGGGTTATAGGTGTTTTCTCTAGAAGATGGGTTAGGGGTTTGAGTGTAGGCTCTCTAAGATCGTGAGGACTTCACAATGTTGGTGGTGGAGATAAAAGTGGGAGTCGTGGAGTGCATAGAGAGAGTAGATCAGTGAAAGGTGTTACAGACTGTTGCTCCATCAACACATGTTTAGCACGAGGTAGGAGATAAGGTATCCAATCTCCGATCCCAATCTGACAGTTCTAAATGAATCGGTAATAACAGCTTGACTCAGCAGCACATGATGCACTTGAACTTAGGAGAAAAAATGCAGACTTAGTATATCAATGTTAATCAAGTGTATTAATAAGGTAACTAGGTGAATGTGTGCACAAATATTCACCCTCCCTTCTTATATTGTTTGGCATATATAGGCTTATTAAAACATAATGAAATTAGGTATTCTACCTAATTCGACCATGGATAACCCAATTATGCAATTAGATTTTAGTTTTGAACTAGGATATTATGTGATTTACATTAGTTAGTGACTAGTGCATTAAGAGCATTAATAATCATTGGAGAGGAATTGTTCCACTAAAATTTTGAAGGAAACCCTAAAATTACACTATATATCCATTTGATAATTAAGGGTACATTTCATTCACATATGTGGGGGTAAATTATATTTAAACCCTAGCTAGTCAAATTTTATATTTAGGGATGGATCAAAATACTAAGGGTGTTACAAAACCAAAGTGCCTTTTGGGTTGCACCAAACTACCTCTTCACTTATGCGTCGAAGTTCCTCTTAGTTTTTCTCTCAGGAGCCGCTTAGTGAGGATCTTATATAAGTTCTTTTTTATCATTCTCTTTCTCTTGAAAATCTCTTATTTTGTA
The DNA here is from genome assembly GCA_963693085.1 of Alisma plantago-aquatica. Taxonomy (NCBI): domain Eukaryota; kingdom Viridiplantae; phylum Streptophyta; class Magnoliopsida; order Alismatales; family Alismataceae; genus Alisma; species Alisma plantago-aquatica. The sequence goes on along the minus strand of OY856412.1, from coordinate 1,288,826,250 downwards.
CTATATATTATTCTTAACTTTACTCTTCATGTGCATGAGAGATGATACAATAACTATTGACTATAAACATGACATTCAATTCATTATAGATCTGTTGAATCTTATCTTCATAAGCAATTAAAAAATAGTACATTAATAGCATTCATGTACAAAGTACATACCTATATACAAGCATACTTATGTTTAAAGTGTATTGACAACTTACCTTTTTGGCAGAAAGGTCATAGTTGTTCTTCTTAGGTTGAAGAAACCCTAATCACGTTCTTGGGTTGGTTTAAACCCTAATTACCATGTTACAACAATTAATGTTTGTCAATAATTAATATAGTCATTCTCATTAATCTGAGACTACCAGAGACTTTGTTGCATCCTCCCAAAGACATAGAGCCCTAACTTGGAATGTCCCATGGTCTGAAGGACTAGAAATCTCCTTTGGCATGATAGTTTGGAAAGATGAGAATGGAAGTAGTAAAAAAATGAGACGTGATGGAAACTAAAAGTGCAGGCTGCTTTTCTTATGCAAGCAGAAGCTAATGGCAAAAAAATCAGGGTGGATGGTGGTGATAAGATTCAGAATTGGATATACATTAAGAGAATAAGCAAAAGAGGGGAAAACTGAGATACCTTATGTAGCGACCGTCTCGCGAAAACAGGATTAACTAATGCGGAAGCAAATTATTTGCAGTGGATTACTGAAAATCACTGAAAATTTAAAACTTTTTGCAAAGAGATCCATTCACAGGAAAACTCTTTAACCATGAACCAAAGTATTCCAAATTCATCCTGGTTCACAAGTACACAACCTGTACCATTCCTTTTCAAGGATTGCTACATTGACTGCCCTGTTAACAAATATACACAGGCAGTATAAAAACTTCGAGGCACTAAGCCAAAACTCAGATTGATACATTTAAAACTCCGAGGACCTCAGAGTACAGAGACGACACATAAGACTACTATCTATATGACTAGACAGACAATATTTCCACCTGAGATCTTATTGCTGTCCCTGCTGTTGCTGCTGCTCTTTCCATGTTCTAGGGTTTCTACTCTGCCTTCCATGCATACCTAAAAATGTTTCCCACGGGGGTGAGACAATTGAAAATTGCCCCAGCGAGAGATATAACTCTCCACCAAAAACATTGTTATTGCAGTTTATCAAATTAAAACTGAGTAGGGGTTACTTTTACATTATCAGGCAGAATTATTCATCATAGAACATAATAAGATAATCTCCATTCTCAAGGAGGTCATTGCATCTACCCATGGTAGATAAGTAATTCATCTGTCTACTTTGCAGAGAATATAAAGAAACATAATTAACATTTATCTACTAAGGAATGCACAAAGAAATGCAACATCAACCAATGAATCTCTGTATTCAATCCTTAAGAAAACATGCTATACGGCTGATTACATTTTACAATCACACTTATGCTCTGAGGAGATGAGATATACCGCTCATACTCCAACCGACCATTACGAAATCGCCTCGGTACCATACATAGGTCATCAAAAGAGCCGGATTCTTATGACCTCATCTCTCTCGGTCAGTACGAGACCACATGCAGGACATCTCGTGTCTCTGCTAACTAGCTAGCCAGGGTATTCTGGCACCTTCGCTACAGAGTTACAGCGTCAACTGCACTCTCATCGCCAATCGAGAGATTTCTTATTTATCTCCTCGATCCGACATTAAGTATCATTGGGAGATTCATGATACATCCATCCTAACATATTCATGAAGGATTGAGAGGTTTCTTGTTTACCTTCCAACAATCTCTTCAAGAGGACATAAGGATATTTTCGCCCATTTACCCCCACATATTCAAAATATGTGCTCCGAGTTTTGCCGCGGGCACCCGTTTCACCATCACCTATTCCTGACGATGATGGATCTATGGTCAGAGCACTACATGAATAGATTTCACTTGATTTATTAAGTACATTCTCATATTCTTTTAGCATCAGCCAAGTTCTCAAACATAACTTATTACAACAATGCTATAAAGAGACATGTACTACTTTTATCATATATTTATCAGTCTTTCAAAGACCCTGGGAACTCAGTCCCTCATTTCAATACTGGGAATTATCATCCCTTCACTTTCTCATCACCATAATCATATGGTTCTGGGTATTCAAACCCTTAACTCATCATTGAGCATTATTATACCTTTTTCAGGTAACTATCACCTTCAGGTCATCTGACCAAGGCATTCATGATACTTGTTACACAAGCATCACACCTGGCTCACAAGACCATGAAATATCTTGTCACCTCTCACTGGGTAACAACTTACTCATGTGACTCATAAAAGTCCATGCATATTGCTTCTTTTACTAAGCAACAACAACATTAAGGCACATAATGCCAATCAACATTTATTATATAAATGTCACAACTCACACTAGCTATATACATCATCTCATAATATCTGTATGGTTATTAGGCATGATAACAGTCATACAAGATATTCATCACATCATATGATGTGATAGCAACACCATTATTCCTCTACCAGGAATTAGGGTTTACTATCAAATAGGGCTTTTCATTCCCTTTACCCAAATTAGGGTTAGGGTTCCCCATTTCTCATTAATAAAGAGTTCATGATCTCATTATCTGTCCAACCCTTAATACATTATTCCATACCTCTGGGGCATTCAAGGATATCATATTTGATTATTATAGAACATTACTTTCATCATATAGCATTAATGATCATCAATTCAAGGTATGAGTTCATTTCTCATCCTTATCATGGTATGATTATATCATACACATCATTTGGGCTTAACCCCATTCTCAAGGTACATTAATTAACACTCATCAAGGTGTAACAACTCATTACATTTCATTGTAATAGTTTCATAACACACTTCATATGTTTCTTACCCAAATATATTGGATTTGAAGTACATCAAGGCATATAAACCCTGAAATGCTGAATGTGATAACTATCATATCTTGATGTATCACTTTCTCATCATTTCAAACTCTATTGAGTTATCCATCTTATCTTGTATTAAGGTATTTCCCTCTTAATACATCCCATCACTAATCTCTTACCTTTAGCATATAATGCAAAGGCCACACATTAGAATTGTACAGCTATCTCACATGATATGGACTTATCTTAGTTTAAGGCATGACTTTATTATAAAGTTGCTTATAAATAATCACAATGATACACCCTCAACTAGGGTTTCTCATCACATATCTTATGTATCCTTCATCCAATTATATTGGACTTATAATCACATCAAGGTATACGATCATAAGAGGTCACTTTCAAATCACCTCTAAATCAAGCATATAGCACCACGTCCGTGCAACCAAGAACAGCCGTGCGAAGGGAAGCCACCACGGCCGTGCTACCTTGCACGGTCGTGCAAAGTGAAGCTACCACGGTCGTGCTACAGAAGTTCCCCTCATGAATCATATTCATGTATGAATTCATGCTATCAACTTCTCAACTTGAATAGGTCATATCACCCTTTAGTTGAGTACATACAACTATGATTAACATAGTGTATCAAGTCATTGACCCTATAAGCAATTAGGAATTCATCCCTTAATTGGCACTAATCCCTTAGGTACTATTCGGGTTTCAACCTTTGTACCTTCTTTGATTATCATTACTAATCAACATTGGATCAATGGATCATTCATCATCTTGATTCTCAAGAGATTCAATCACATTGGACCTCCATTACATAGGGTATCCAATTGAATTAGGGTTTTCAATGTTGATTCCTTCAATCATTGAATTCATGGAACCAGTCATCAATTGGACCTACCCTCATACTTCAATTGAGATTAATAGGTCAACCTTCAACTGATTTGACTCTCAATTGACCCTCAATTGATCTCAATTGGGGTTTGATTCAATTGAATTAGGGTTTGGAATCGATGATTCAACAACACTAATCAATGTAAGACTAGTTACTTTGAAACCATTGAACCATCATCCAAATTGGGTATGACCTGACCCCAAACGGTCTTGAGGTCGTTTGGATGACCTCCAAACGGTCTTGAGACCGTTTGCCCATCATATCACTCAAATCTAAGCAATCCAATTAGGGTTTGGTTCATTGGATTGATCACCAAATCAGCATTACATTGTTTAACAGCTTGGTACCTTTAGACCTTCAAACACCTAACCATACTCAACCCTAGACCTCCAAACGGTCTTGAGACCGTTTGGCCCATCCAACCTTTGGATTCTAGTGAAAAATCATCATGGATTGGTCTATCGAGTTGATCAACAAATCAGCACTACATTGCAATATGATTAGTACCTTTGGACCTTCAATTGGTCAACTATACTTGACCCCAGACTTCCAAACGGTCTTGGGGTGATCCCCAAACGGGTTTGAAACCGTTTAGGTGATCCCCAAACGGGTTTGAACCCGTTTGGGCTAATCAACCCAAAATCTCAACTTAACTCATTGGAATTTCAGCACTGTTTTCAATTAGGGTTTGCCTAATTGATTAGCCTTCAACTCACGATTCCTTGGGAGTTAACCCATAAAATTTTTAGGGTCATTAGCCAACATAATAGGGATCAGTAATACCAAACGGTAAACGCTTGGTCAACGCACTCAAACGGTCTTGAACCCGTTTTCCCAAAAAGTTCAATTAATCAGATTGAAAAATCAGCACATAATCCAATTAGGTTTCCCTAATTGATTAGGCTTCCACTCACGATTCATTTATAGTTAACCCCTCAAATTTTTAGGGTCATTAACCAACATAATTAGGAACAGTAATACCAAACGGTAAATGCTGGGTCAACCATCGCAAACGGTCTTGAACCCGTTTTCCCAAACAGGGCAAGTTATTCAGGTTGAAAATCAGCACTTAATTCAATTCGATTTGTCTAATTGATTGGCCTTCAACCTATGATTCCTTTGGAGTTAAACCCTCAAATTTGGAGTGTCATTAGCATACATAATTAGGAACGAGATTCCCAAACTTTCAATACTTGTTCAACTCATTCAAACGGGTTTGAACCCGTTTGCCACCAAACGGTTTGCAACCCGTTTGGTCACCAAACGGTTTTGGTGAACCCGTTTGGTCCCAACCTTTGAGATCGTTTGCTCCCAAGATATTTGGTGAGGTGATTTCTTATGATGATGTAATCATAATCTTCCTTCGTGCACCCAATAACAGCAACCGTTCTTGATGGAATTTGCAGCAAAGAAACCAAAGTGTATAAAATTGAAGAAATCAATCAACAAAGCATAGATAATTGATGCAATAGCAATGTTTAAGGGTTTGAGTTATAAAACCCGCCTCCAATTGAGCTCCAAAGCTCCAATCTCACGCCATTAATGGTGTATGAAGCTCTTGAAACTCCCCCTAGGCTCGTCCTCAAGCTTTTGATTGTAAAAGTTGGCTAGGGTTGAAGAGGAGATCGAAATAAGAAGGAATCCATAATTTATTTTCGATTTCCACCATGAAATCATGGAGAACGAAGGTCAAGGGCTTACCCACAGGTTGGGGACGTGCTCCCTGCTCCTCCCTAGCTCCTTGGTCGGTTTTTCAAGAAAGGGGAAGAAGAAAATCCGAAAAAGGCCTTGGTTTGGGCTTAGAAATGGCACTTTTATAAGGAAATTGATGAGAGAGAAAATGCCTTATAAAAATCCAATTAATCCCAATAAAGTGGCCGCCTCTTCCCCCTCAACTACCTTGGGTATGAGGCACCTTCCTTGCCTTTAATTCTCCTTCATTATCCTCAATTTAAAGAAAAGCAAATTAAGCACCTTAATGCTTATAATATAATATCACATATGTGAGTGGATATTACTTTTCTTTATAAAAAGGTGAGTGGAATTTCACCTACTTAAGATATTTTCGTTCCTTATCTTGTTAAAGGAACGTCCATCCTTATTCAAAATCAACCCAAAACATTTTGGTTGAAAGCCCTTCAATTATTTTTATTCATTTTTGCCCTAAATCGAATTAGGGTTTCATTTAGGCATTATTCTTGATTATTTTAATGTCAAGATTCTCTCTCCTAAAAATTTATTCAAATGAGGAGTCCCTCTCATTTTATTTGCTCTACATGATGCCAAGAAACATTAAGTACCATATTGAAGTGCTAATTTGCATATTGAACCCTAGATTTTGGGTAAATTGCACTTTACTCCAAAACTAGGTTTTAATGCACAAGGATTGCTTGACAAGCTTAATCTTGGTGTCCAAGCTTGTGGAAACCATACCACTACATCATATTCATTCTTATGATGTCTCAACATCATAGGAACATCTTATAATGCAACATTTGCAATTTAACCCCTCAACTTGGGTAATTTTCACTTTAGTCCAAAATAAGCAAACATTGCTTCAACATTGTTCAAACAGGACCAAAATTGAAACATAGGTTCCTTTTGAGACTTAATTACTTTTCACAAGATGAGATTAATCATATAATCATCTTTCTTAATCAAAACACGTAGGGTTAAAGCATAACCCAGGTTAGGGATGTTACACCTTAAATCAAGACAAATTCACAATGGCATGCCCTTTATGGGGGTTTGTAAAGGTAGAGCGGCACTTGAGGGACATGGTCAAATCTCATAGTTGTCTAGCCACTATTGTTGTTGCATGCATATACATGTGGCATAGGGTAACCATGTACAAGGGTGTTTGATGACAAGGTGGTGGTGGAAAGACGTTCTTGCATATCCCTTGATCATTTTTTTAGGTTTGTTTATATAGTTGAATGCCTGGATGAGCCTAGGTCTCATGCGGAGGTGGAAAGACTGGAGGTGAGGGAGTCCCTCATGGACTGTACATTAGGGGAATGAATCCCTATCAAACTAGGGATCTAATATTTGGAATGTGGTGCAGATGGTGAATCTGTCTTTAGTTTTGGGTGAGGTTGTGTTATTTTCAAGATAGAGCGGGGACGATGGTTACTGGATCAGGAGTCTAGGAAACAAGGGGAGTTGGGGGAGAGAGGTGAACCTGTCATCTCAAAAATTGTGGGATCCATGAATATTGGTCCGACCTGAAGAAAGATATGGTCTACATGACATGCATTAATAAAAAGACTTATAATGGAATTTCATAATCATATGATTATTTAAAGATTTTCGTTATTCCTTTCCTCATTCAATTGGAGTATCCAGGAAACCCCAAGCCTAATAAGAATTGGTTTGTTGACTAGCTAAACTGTAATGATTCTAAATATTTAGTTAGATTTTTTGAGTCCCGACTATCTATTCTTATATATTTAAGATAGACCCTTACTTAATTTTTAAATTATCCAAAAAAAGAATTTAGGCCCATATTTTAAGGTAACGACTTATCAATGTACTAATCTCATTTAAAATTTATTTGGTTGAAGCATGCACAAAAAATTAGATGAATTTAATTATCAACCTATATGTGTGACTTATTCATCAATTCATGCTATGCTTGATGTAACGGAATTTCAAAATAAGTTATAATCATTGCTCACTTTATTGGAACATGCTTGAAACACTATATTAGGGCCGCATTAGGTTTAGTCAAAACATTCAGTTATGAATTTGAGAATTTTGGGTTTCTAATTAGGGTTTATTTGTACTGAAGTGCAAGATTTGAATTTCATTAGTGGAGAAATTTATATAAATACCATAACTTTACTTTACTCAAAATTTGAGATGTAATGGCCGATCGATCCTATTGCATCTCACCTTTGAGTAATTTAGGTTTATATTGATAGCTTGCATTCTCTTGTATTAGAAGTTGCATGTAGATAGTACATGCCCCTTGTAAAGAGTGGGATAAACCACCCTCTACTAAAATACAATGGTAAACAAAAACCAATTTGGATAGCAGCGGAAGATAAAATTTTGACTATATTCAATTTCATAAAAGATTATACAAGATACATTAAAAATATCCCTTTTAGGGTTACAACAACTTACACAACTAGGATCTAGATAGAGGGAAGTCTAACTACCATAGCCTTGTCTCCCAAAACACAACTCCATCAGGTAAGTCCAAGCCAAGCCAAGATCTTCAAGTCCTATTCATCACCTTGTTCCACATCTGGGTGGTTGGGAAGGCACCCAGCAAGAGGGAAAGGAAAATAAAAGTATGTGTCACTAAACTATACTAAAAGTGACAAGATAATTATAACAAGTAAAACAGGCTAGGGAATCGTCAAAAGATGAGACATCAAGAGTATGAGGCTTTAATTAAGGAAAGCTTGCCAATAACAAAAGTAAATAAAGGATTTGCATGTAAATTAAAATGTCTACCTAACTAAGTAGGGTTGAGGCACCTACCGGACCTCTAACCTTAGGTGAGGGGAGAATAAGACATTCCCAGTCACCTATAATATGATGGGGAGAATTATAAGCATTCCCCTAGGGAAATTATATACATGCCCTCTGTGGGTGGTTGGTTGTACATAAGTACCACTACTTTACAATTAAATAGAACATATAACCACATGCTACCAAAAGAGTTATGGAAAGATTAATCAAAGGATTTATGTAACATGACAGTGGGGTATAAAGCCCAAACAAGGTAATACTACAACTATTTTTGAGGCATAAACAAGTTAAGTTTCAAGAACAATGGATTAGGTCAAATTAAGCCTCATTAGGGAACATAGGAAAAGGTATAATAAAATTTCCCAACTGAAGGTGGTAGATGCACATACCTTATTATTAAAATCCTAGAGTCACTTTTCATTACTTTTACATGAGATCAGATCCACTTTCCCTAATATGATCATCATATTTATTTATTAGATATATGTATATTCGTTAAAGGCTTAAAACCTCAAAACCATAGACTTTTTCTACAAACGATCAAATTAGACCCTGAAAATATCACTTATGTCTTAGTTACGTTATTATGATCAAAATAACATATAACTTCATATATTTTGGAGATATTAACTTTTTAGGGTATTTTACATGAGTTTTAAGTAATTTAAATCACTCGAAAAACACTTTTTCGTAAACATCAAAATCAAACTTTTGAAAATATTTTTAATAGATAGATCTCGTTTTCCAGATTTCAAAACACTATTTATTTTCTATTTTTTGACCAACGAGTAAAAAGATATCAATTTTTCTAGTTTAGACCAATGAAAAGCTGCCACGTAGGCATATTCGCTTGAAACAGAAAGGAGAAGGGAACGACCAGGGGAAAAACCGTAAAAACACACGGGCCTTCTTCCCCAACGCACTCGATCGCTGGTCGACGAGCAGCTTCTGCTGCTTGCAAGCAACTTTGGGGAAAAATGATATACACAACCAAACTTTGTGTTTAAGTATGAGAACTGAAGCTTAGATTAACACGAACTTGGTGATACCTTCAATTGAGACGATGATCGAGGAAGCTTGGAGCAAGGGGCGCCACAATACTGGTGGCTTCGGTGGCTAGATGGATGGCCAATCGTCCACGAAACGCGAAATCGAGGGCATGGGTGAGTTGCTAAGGGGATGGCGGTACTAGGGACATATATATATATATATATATATATATATATATATATATAGGCAAGGGAGCTAATGCTAGGGTTTAGCTAGGCATAAGTAGAGGGAGGCGGCTCAAGCATTGGGCATTTTCCAAATATTTGACCAAATGTAAAAATTTTGGAATATATCTGTGTAGAATTTCACGAGGAACTCATAGAACCAAAAATTATCAAAATCCATCGAGTATATCTCTGGATATTTGGATTTGAAAACTTGGTAGTCAAGCAACCTGTTGCCAAATCGGGCCAACGAAGAAGACAATCTACGGACCCTCCGATCGAGATCCAACGGTCAAAGATCATCGCGATATTCCTATTCAAAATCGACTAAAAAGGCATATTTATTTAAATATTTTTCTCTCTCTTTGTTTGGAGGATCAAACGTTATCCAAAAATTACCATATTTTATATTCCGATTGATTTTGATACGTAGAATCCAAATATGGAATTAGTTTTGCATTTTGAGAATGTTTAATGGGTTAAATAATTATAAACTTATTTTTTATTTCCTCCTTTATTGATGACATTATGATTATCCAAAAATTACAAAACTTCACCCATAACTCATATTAAGTATGTTGGATACGAATTTATCACTATTTCTATTTGTTGAAGTTGTTTGTTATTTTAAATATTGAATTGAATATTTTACACATGTTCTCTCTCCTAAATTTATCTTCTCATTAAACATTTTCCAAATTGAGTCAAAATTTATCCAAAAGTCTATTTTAACATTTATAACACGAATTTAGTATTATTTTATTTTTTTGAAGAATTTTTATTCTTTTATTTAATTCATTTAACTTTTATCACTTATTTATCATTTTAATTTATTAGAGGCATCTAGAAACTTTCTAAAAATATGAAACTTGGTATACAAGTAATAATAAACATTAGGAACACGTTTGTGAGATTAATTAATTTTTATCAACATATATTTAATATTTTTGGTCTTTAAAGCATTTTCTTTCTCTTGAATAAAATAAAATATTTAACATTTATCAAATTTGATACAAATTTTTTCAAAGGCTTATTTCCATGATTAGATTACGAATTTGGAGTTATTTTTCTAATTTGAGGACATTAGATATTTTATTTCACCTTATTGGCTTATTTCCCATTATCTTATAATAAAGACTTTAATATATGCATTTATCTTCCAAATTAGATGATACTTGGCCCTTAAGTACCTTTTGGCTCAAGAAAATGAGATTTATATACAAAATGTCTTCATGAGTTTCCACTTATGATTTTTGAGACAATATATTCCTCATTATCTCCTCATATTCTAAATATGCCATATTATCTCCAATTATTACATTTATTATATGTTTTATGCATATTTCGAGATTTCTCTCCTTTTTCATATTCTAAAAAGTACTAGAAAGTTCTAGGACGAAATACTTTATACATTTTATCACTTGACTGGACATTTTACATATTAAGCCCATTACCAAGGTTTTACTGAGATATTTGTGCATAAACCCAAATATTGAGAGAAAAGGTGAACAAATGTTCATTAGACCATTATATTCTCCACAAAATAAATATAACGGCCAAAGAGGATAGAAATGAGAGGAAAATATGGAAAAGAGGGTCAAAAGACAAAATGTCCAAGATTCAGTATGTTACAGCACTCCACCCCTTAAAGAGGATTTCGTCCCCGAAATCACTAGCAATTAGGAAAGGGTGAGTGTGCAAACTCACACCACATAACTTCAGGTTGTTCCTTCGACCATACAACTTCCACCAAAACTTATACTTCAACTACACCTAAGGGTTCAAAAACTTCACATACAACTCATCATAAGTTGGGTTCTCAAAGATCACCTAGGGTCCACTATTAAGATATTCTTTTTAGGATATTTAACCTTTTTTTTACATTTTTGGCTCATGAACATCATATTCATTATGATATCACATTATCATCACTATTTTAATTATTTCATGTCGTATTCACTTTATTTCCAAAAGGGTTTTATTTCATTATCATCCATTAAACTATTTATATGTATTTCTCATTTATCTTATTAAGGATTTTATCACAATTAGGGGTCACTCAATTATCTCAACATTCATTATTATATTTGATCATTGTCCCTAATAATTTGGATTTAAACTTCATTATCCTCATATTATCACTTTATTAAGTTATGACAAATATTTTACATGAAAGAGGACATTCTATTCAATTTGTGATTAAGCATACAATCATTCCAATTAATGTCACATTAGTCACATTATATTTATTTCTCACATTAATGTAATCATTAATTATTTCTCATATTCATTTATTTATATTATTGATTTTGCACACTTATGTGAATCCAATTACTTCATATTCACATTGAAGCCTTTACATGTATTTTAAATGATTAAGGTGGGACATCCTACATGTTAATGAATTGATTCACATTAAGTGTCTAATCACATGTGTATTAGATAACAAGGTAACTTGTATTTTATATTGATAACTTGATAAATCTATGAATAGATGATTATATATATATCATTTATGTGTATCAAAGTATGTTAAGTAATTGTAGAACTTAATGTTATGAATGTATCATGAATTGTATAAGGGTGTATATATTGAGGTTAGATTATTACAACTTAGGGTTTAGGTCAACATGACCATTATATTTCACTTATTCATTTCATGTCATCCATTAAGATCATGATTAGGTTACATCTATCTATCTCATCACGTCATTAGAGTTTATAGATTCAGACATGATCAACATATTATATATTGACGATTATCATTGATATTCATATTATGTGCATTGAATATTCATTAGGGTTTGAACATATGAATTATTTATTAGATGACCAGTATATGTTCATTATATATAAACAAACATGTTAGGGTTACCACTATTACTTGTTTGGACAACACTAAGTATTCAAGCACAACAACCTCCTAAGTATGGAATTAGGGTTTCTAAAGATAGAGTAGATAGATTTCAAGATGATATAGGGTTCCATCCCCCTAAAGAGGATTTCCTCCTCGAAATCTAACCACTCAAACATCATCAACCTAACCATACTCCACCCCTTAAAGAGTTCGACCCATCAAGCCAAACTACATTAGGGTTAAAGGATAAGTTTAACTAAACCATTCTCAAGATCCATCATGCTTCCACTGCGCACTCTGATATTTTCCCAAACACCCCAAACTCTAAGGTCTAGGTTTTAGGGATAAACTTATCCAAGCATATAGTCCTAAGGGACATAAGGAACTATATAGGGTATATATCTTCAAACAAGTCAAAGGTTATCATATTAGGGTTTCCAAAGATATACAACATAGAACTCTAAGGTTACTATTGCCTAAAAGCAAACTATTTTGGACAATTCGTATTAGCTCAGGCCAGGCCGTTATCATATGGGCACGGGAGTCCTCGTATACCAAGCTAGTGGTGTGGAGGAAAATTTTGCCAGCCCCCGAAACCCTGATCCTTTCTAAACACCCTTGCTTCAACTTCATGCCCTCATAGTCTCCTAAAGGCAGACCTAAACAACATCAATTTATGCATCTTTTAGTTATGAGCATCTTAGGGTTTTATTAATCAAGGTTCTAATGTGAAACTATCGGGTCCTAAGTCAACCTTTCATCAAGGTAGATCAATTCTTGGATAAACATGTAACTTAGGGAAACTATGCAAATCTAAGGTTCTAACTAGGGAGACAAACTGAAATAGTCAAAGATCCGACTACCATTGGCTCTGATACCATACTGTAAAGAGTGGGATAAACCACCCTCTACTAAAATACAATGGTAAACAAAAACCAATTTGGATAGAAGCGGAAGATAAAATTTTGACTATATTCAATTTCATAAAAGATTATACAAGATACATTAAAAATCTCCCTTTTAGGGTTACATCAACTTACACAACTAGGATCTAGATAGAGGGAAGTCTAACTACCACAACCTTGTCTCCCAAAACAGAACACCATCATGTAAGTCCAAGCCAAGCCAAGATCTTCAAGTCCTATTCATCACCTTGTTCCACATCTGGGTGGTTGGGAAGGCGCCCAGCAAGAGGGAAAGGAAAATAAAAGTATGTGTCACTAAACTATACTAAAAGTGACAATATAATTGTAACAAGTAAAACAGGCTAGGGAATCATCAAAAGATGAGACATCAAGAGTATGAGGCTTTAATTAAGGAAAACTTGTCAATAACAAAAGTAAATAAAGGATTTGCATGTAAATTAATATGTCTACCTAACTAAGTAGGGTTGAGGCACCTACCAGACCTCTAACCTTAGGTGAGGGGAGAATAAGACATTCCCAATCACCTATAATATTATGGGGAGAATTATAAACATTCCCCTAGGGCAATTATATACATGCCCTCTGTGGGTGGTTGTACATAAGTACCACTACTTTACAATTAAATAGAACATATAACCACATGCTACCAAAAGAGTTATGGAAAGATTAATCAAAGGATTTATGTAACATGACAGTGGGGTATAAAGCCCAAACAAGGTAATACTACAACTAATTTTGAGGCATAAACAAGTTAAGTTTCAAGAACAATGGATTAGGTCAAATTAAGCCTCATTAGGGAACATAGGTAAAGGTAGAATAAAATTTCCCAACTAAAGGGGGTAGATGCACATACCTTATTCTTTAGAATCCTAGAGTCACTTTTCATTACTTTTACACGAGATCAGATCCACTTTCCCTAATATGATCATCATATTTATGTATTAGATATATGTGTATTCGTTAAAGGCTTTAAACCTAAAAACCATCGAATTTTTCTACAAACGATCAAATTAGACCCTGAAAATATCACTATGTCTTAGTTACATTCTTCTTATCAAAATAACATATAACTTCATATATTTTGGAGATATTGACTTTTTAGGGTATTTTACATGATTTTTAAGTAATTTAAATCACTCAAAAAGCACTTTTCGTAAACATCAGAATCAAACTTTGCACATATTTTTAATAGATAGATCTCGTTCTCCAGATTTCAAAACACTATTTATTTTCTATTTTTCAACCTACGAGTAAAAAGATATCAATTTTTCTAGTTTAGACCAATGAAAAGCTGCCACGTAGGCATATTCGCTTGAAACAGAAAGGAGAAGGGAACGACCAGGGGCAAAACCGTAAAAACATGTGAGGCCTTCTTCCCCAACGCACTCGATCGCTGGTCGACGAGCAGCTTCTGCTGCTTGCAAGCAACTTTGGGGAAAAATGATATACACAACCAAACTTTGTGTTTAAGTATGCGAACTGAAGCTTAGATTAACACGAACTTGGTGATACCTTCAATTGAGATGATGATCGAGGAAGCTTGGAGCAAGGGGCGCCGCAATACTGGTGGCTTCGGCGGCTAGATGGATGGCCAATCGTCCACGAAACGTGAAATTGAGGGTACGGGTGAGTTGCTAAGGGGATGGCGGTACTAGGGACATATATATATATATATATATATATATATATATATATATATATATATATATATATATATATATATATATATATATATATATATATATATATATATATATATATATATAGGAAAGGGAGCCAATACTAGGGTTTAGCTAGGCATAGGTAGAGGGAGGCGGCGCAAGCATTGGGCATTTCCCAAATATTCGACCAAACGTAAAAATTTTGGAATATATCTGTGCGGAATTTCACGAGGAACTCATATAACCAAAAATTATCAAAATCCATCGAGTATATCTCCGGATATTTGGATTTGAAAACTTGGCAGTCAAGCAACCTGTTGCCAAATTGGGCCAACGAAGAAGACAATCCACGGACCCTCCGATCGAGATCCAACGGTCAAAGATCATCACGATATTCCTATTCAAAATCGACTAAAAAGGCATATTCATTTAAATGTTTTTCTCTCTCTTCGTTTGTAGGATCAAATGTTATCCAAAAATTACCATATTTTATATTCCGACTGATTTTGATGCGTAGAATCCAAATATAGAATAAGTTTTGAATTTTGAGAATGTTCAATGGGTTAAATAATTATAAACTTATTTTATCTTTCCTCCTTTATTAATGACATTATGATAAAAAAATTACAAAACTTCACCCATAACTCATATTAAGTATGTTGGATACGAATTTGTCATTATTTCCATTTTTTGAAGTTATTTGTTATTTTAAATATTGAGTTGAATATTTTACACACGTTCTCTCTCCTAAATTTATCTTCACATCAAACATTTTCCAAATTGAGTCAAAATTCATCCAAAGGTATATTTTAACATGTATAACACGAATTTATTATTATTTTATTTGTTTGAAAACTTTTATTATTTTATTTAATTCATTTAAATTTTATCACTTATTTATCATTTTAATTTATTAGAGGCATCTAGAAACCTTCTAAAAATATGAAACTTGATATACAAGTAATAATAAACGATAGGAACACGTTTTTGAGATTACTAAATTTTATCTATATATATTTAATATTTTTGGTCTTTAAAGCATTTTCTCTCTCCAGAATAAAATAAAATATTTAACATTTATCAAATTTGATACAAATTTGCCAAAGGCTTATTTCCATGCTTATATTACGAATTTGGAGTTATTTTTCTAATTTGAGGACATTAGATATTTTATTTCACCTTATTGGCTTATTTCCCATTATCTTATAATAAAGACTTTAATATATGCATTTATCTTCCAGATTAGATGATACTAGGCCCTTAAGTACCTTTTGGCTCAAGAAAGCGAGATTTATATACAAAATATCTTCATGAGTTTACACTTATGATTTTTGAGACAATATATTCCTCATTATCTCCTCATATTCTAAATATGCCATATTATCTCCAATTATTACATTTATTATATCTTTTATGCATATTTCGAGATTTCTCTCCTTTTTCATATTCCAAAAAGTACTAGAAAGTTATAGGATGAAATATTTTATACTTTTTATCACTTGAGTGGACATTTTATATATTAAGCCCATTACCAAGGTTTTACTGAGATATTTGTGCATAAACCCAAATATTGAGAGAAAAGGTGAACAAATGTTCATTAGACCATTATATTCTCCACAAAATAAATAGAACGGCCAAAGAGGATATAAATGAGAGTAAAATATGGAAAAGAGGTTCAAAAGACAAAATGTCCAAGATTCGGTATGTTACAGCACTCCACCCCTTAAAGAGGATTTCGTCCCCGAAATCACTAGCAATTAGGAAAGGGTGAGTGTGCAACCTCACATCACATAACTTCAAGTTGTTCCTCTGACCATACAACTTCCACCAAAACTTATACTTCAACTACACCTAAGGGTTCAAAAACTTCACATACAACTCATCATAAGTTGGGTTCTCAAAGATCACCTAGGGTCCACTATTAAGATATTCTTTTTAGGATATTTAACCTTTTTTTTACAGTTTTGGCTCATTAACATCATATTCATTATGATATCACATTATCATCACTATTTTAATTATTTCATGTCATATTCACTTTATTGCCAAAAGGGTTGTATTTCATTATCATCCATTAAACTATTTATATGTATTTCTCATTTATCTTATTAAGGATTTTATCACAATTAGGGGTCACTCAATTATCTCAACATTCATTATTATATTTGATCATAGTCCCTAATAATTTGGATTTAAACTTCATTATCCTCATATTATCACTTTATTAAGTTATGACAAATATTTTACATGAAAGAGGACATTCTTTTCAATTTGTGATTAAGCATACAATCATTCCAATTAATGTCACATTAGTCACATTATATTTATTTCTCACATTAATGTCATCATTAATTATTTCTCATATTCATTTATTTATATTATTGATTTTGCACACTTATGTGAATCCAATTACTTCATATTCACATTGAAGCCTTTACATGTATTTTAAATGATTAAGGTGGGACATCCTACATGTTAATGAATTGATTCACATTAAGTGTCTAATCACATGTGTATTAGATAACAAGGTAACTTGTATTTTATATTGATAACTTGATAAATCTATGAATAGATGATTATATATATATATATATATATCATTTATGTGTATCAAAGTATGTTAACTAATTGTAGCACTTAATGTTATGAATGTATCATGAAATGTATAAGGGTGTATATATTAAGGTTAGATTATTACAACTTAGGGTTTAGGTCAACATGACCATTATATTTCACTTATTCATTTCATGCCATGCATTAAGGTCATGATTAGGTTACATCTATCTATCTCATCACGTCATTAGAGTTTATAGATTCAGACATGATCAACATATTATATATTGACGATTATCATTGATATTCATATTATGTGTAGTGAATATTCATTAGGGTTTGAACATATGAATTATTTATTAGATGACCAGTATATGTTCATTATATATAAACAAACATGTTAGGGTTACCACTATTACTTGTTTGGACAACTCTAAGGATTCAAGCACAACAACCTCCTAAGTATGGAATTAGGGTTTCTAAAGATAGAGTAGATAGATTTCAAGATGATATAGGGTTACATCCCCCTAAAGAGGATTTCGTCCTCGAAATCTAACCACTCAAACATCATCAACCTAACCATACTCCACCCCTTAAAGAGTTCGACCCATCAAGCCAAACTACATTAGGGTTAAAGGATAAGTTAAACTAAACCATTCTCAAGATCCATCATGCTTCCACTGCGCACTTTGATATTTTCCCAAACACCCCAAACTCTAAGGTATAGGTTTTAGGGATAAACTTATCCAAGCATATAGTCCTAAGGGACATAAGGAACTATATAGGGTATATATCTTCAAACAAGTCAAAGGTTATCATATTAGGGTTTCCAAAGATATACAACATAGAACTCTAAGGTTACTATTGCCTAAAAGCAAACTATTTTGGACAATTCGTATTAGCTCAGGCCAGGACGATATCATATGGGCCCGGGAATCCTCGTATACCGAGCTAGTGGTGTAGAGTAAAATTTTTCCAGCCCCCGAAACCCTAATCCTTTCTAGACACCCTTGCTTCAACTTCATGCCCTCATAGTCTCCTAAATGCAAACCTAAACCACATCAAGCTATGCATCTTTTTTTTATGAGCATCTTAGGGTTTTATTAATCAAGGTTCTAATGTGAAACTATCAGGTCCTAAGTCAACCTTTCATCAAGGTAGATCAATTCTAGGGTAAACATGTAACTTAGGGAAACTATGCAAATCGAAGGTTCTAACTAGGGATACAAATTGAAATAGTCAAAGATCCGACTACCATTGGCTCTGATACCATGCTGTAAAGAGTAGGATAAACCACCCTCTACTAAAATACAATGGTAAACAAAAACCAATTTGGATAGCAGCGGAAGATAAAATTTTGACTATATTCAATTTCATAAAAGATTATACTAGATACATTAAAAATCTCCCTTTTAGGGTTACATCAACTTACACAACAAGGATCTAGATAGAGGGAAGTCTAACTACCATAGCCTTGTCTCCCAAAACACAACTCCATCAGGTAAGTCCAAGCCAAGCCAAGATCTTCAAGTCCTATTCATCACCTTGTTCCACATCTGGGTGGTTGGGAAGGCACCCAGCAAAGGGAAAGGAAAATAAAAGTATGTGTCACTAAACTATACTAAAAGTGACAAGATAATTGTAACAAGTAAAACAGGCTAGGGAATCATCAAAAGATGAGACATCAAGAGTATGAGGCTTTAATTAAGGAAAGCTTGCCAATAATAAAAGTAAATAAAGGATTTGCATGTAAATTAATATGTCTACCTAACTAAGTAGGGTTGAGGCACCTACCGGACCTCTAACCTTAGGTGAGGGGAGAATAAGACATTCCCAGTCACCTATAATATTATGGGGAGAATTATAAACATTCCCCTAGGGCAATTATATACATGCCCTCTGTGGGTGGTTGTACATAAGTACCACTAATTTACAATTAAATAGAACATATAACCACATGCTACCAAAAGATTTATGGAAAGATTAATCAAAGAATTTATGTAACATGACAGTGGGGTATAAAGCCCAAACAAGGTAATACTACAACTAATTTTCAGGCATAAATAAGTTAAGTTTCAAGAACAATGGATTAGGTCAAATTAAGCCTCATTAGGGAACATAGGTAAAGGTATAATAAAATTTCCCAACTGAAGGGGGTAGATGCACAACCTTATTCTTTAAATCTTAGAGTCACTTTTCATTACTTTTACATGAGATCAGATCCACTTTCCCTAATATGATCATCATATTTATGTATTAGATATATGTATATTCGTTAAAGGCTTAAAACCTCAAAACCATCGACTTTTTCTACAAACGATCAAATTAGATCCTAAAAATATCACTAATGTCTTAGTTACGTTCTTCTGATCAAAATAACATATAACTTCATATATTTTGGAGATATTGACTTTTTAGGGTATTTTACATGAGTTTTAAGTGATTTAAATCACTCGAAAAACACTTTTTCGTAAACATCAGAATCAAACTTTGAAAATATTTTTAATAGATAGATCTCGTTCTCCTAATTTCAAAACACTGTTTATTTTCTATTTTTTGACCCACGAGTAAAAAGATATCAATTTTTCTAGTTTAGACCAATGAAAAGCTGCCACGTAGGCATATTCGCTTGAAACAGAAAGGAGAAGGGAACGACCAGGGGAAAAACCGTAAAAACACACGGGCCTTCTTCCCCAACGCACTGGATCGCTGGTCGAGGAGCAGCTTCTGCTGCTTGCAAGCAACTTTGGTGAAAAATGATATACACAACCAAACTTTGTGTTTAAGTATGCGAACTGAAGCTTAGATTAACACGAACTTGGTGATACCTTCAATTGAGATGATGATCGAGGAAGCTTGGAGCAAGGGGCACCGCAATACTGGTGGCTTCGACGGCTAGGTGGATGGCCAATCGTCCACAAAATGCGAAATCGAGGGCATGGGTGAGTTTCTAAGGGGATGGCGGTACTAGGGACATATATATAGGCAAGGGAGCCCATGCTAGGGTTTAGGTAGGCGTAGGTGGAGGGAGGTGGCGCAAGCATTGGGCATTTCCCAAATATTCGACCAAACGTAAAAATTTTGGAATATATCTGTGTGGAATTTCACGAAGAACTCATAGAACAAAAATTATCAAAATCCATCGAGTATATCTCCGGATATTTGGATTTGAAAACTTGGCAGTCAAACAACCTATTGCCAAATCGGTCCAACGAAGAAGACAATCCATGGACCCTCCGATCGAGATCCAACGGTCAAAGATCATCGCGATATTCCTATTCAAAATCGACTAAAAAGGCATATTCATTTAATTGTTTTTCTCTCACTTCGTTTGAAGGATCAAACATTATCAAAAAATTACCATATTTTTATTCCGACTGATTTTGATGCGTTGAATCCAAATATGGAATTAGTTTTGCATTTTAAGAATGTTTAATGGGTTAAATAATTATAAACTTATTTTCTCTTTCCTCCTTTATTAATGACATTATGATTATCCAAAAATTGCAAAACTTCACCCATAACTCATATTAAGTATGTTGGATACGAATTTTTCATTATTTCCATTTGTTGAAGTTGTTTGTTATTTTAAATATTGAGTTGAATATATTACACACGTTCACTCTCCTAAATTTATCTTCTCATCAAACATTTTCCAAATTGAGTCAAAATTCATCCAAAGTTATATTTTAACATTTATAACACGAATTTAGTACTATTTTATTTTTTTGAAGACTTTTATTTTTTATTTAATTTATTTAATTTTTATCACTTATTTATTATTTTAATTTATTAGAGGCATCTAGAAACTTTCTAAAAATATGAAACTTGGTATACAAGTAATAATAAACGATAGGAACACGTTTTTGAGATTAATTAATTTTTATAAATATATATTTAATATTTTTGGTCTTTAAAGCATTTTCTCTCTCTTGAATAAAATAAAATATTTAACATTGATCAAATTTGATACAAATTTTCCCAAAGGCTTATTTCCATGCTTAGATTATGAATTTGGAGTTATTTTTCTAATTTGAGGATATTAGATATTTTATTTCACCTTATTGGCTTATTTCCCATTATCTTATAATAAAGACTTTAATATATGCATTTATCTTCCAAATTAGATGATACTTGGCCCTTAAGTACCTTTTGGCTCAAGAAAACGAGATTTATATCCAAAATATCTTCATGAGTTTCCACTTATGATTTTTGAGACAATATATTCCTCATTATCTCCTCATATTCTAAATATGCCATATTATCTCCAATTATTACATTTATTCTATCTTTTATGCATATTTCGAGATTTCTCTCCTTTTTCATATTCTAAAAAGTACTAGAAAGTTCTAGGACGAAATATTTTATACTTTTTATCACTTGAGTGGACATTTTACATATTAATCCCATTACCAAGGTTTTACTGAGATATTTGTGCATAAACCCAAATATTGAGAGAAAAGGTGAACAAATGTTCATTAGACCATTATATTCTCCACAAAATAAATAGAACGGCCAAAGAGGATAGAAATGAGAGGAAATATGGAAAAGAGGGTCAAAAGACAAAATGTCCAAGATTCGGTATGTTACACCCCTCATTAGCATCCATTTATCAACACCACCTTATGTTGAGCTTCAAGGGAGTAGATTTGATCCATGCTTGATTGGAAGAACATGTACACATTCATGCCAACTTCCTTCTAGAAGCATTAGTGAGTTTGTACTACCATGACATAAAGATCCATGCCCTTTACGACTAGTATTAGGAGATGCTTTCCTTAGTTAAAAGGATGTCTGGCACATTATCCAACAACATTACCCTAACATGTATTCTCTGGATGCCTCCCCTGATGACCATGATGCTTATAGTTGTCCCACATGGACAGGGTAGTAGCCAACATCCTTTGAGCCTATACCCCCATAGTTAGCGTCTAGTTGTGCCTTGCAAAATGTTATTCTTGCAGTATGGACACCATTTTAAATACGATTGGGTGGGTGGCAACTGGACGTTCTAGTCAGTTATCTATTGTGTCTTTTCCTTTTGCATTCTTATCATCATGAAATCATTCTTGAAATGTTCATGCATTTCTTGTCACTTTCATGTATCTATCATGTTTGAACTCTATCATCATGTTGTTTTATTTTTGTTAGTTTTTGAGTTTCGTGCAATAATATGTACTTCCATTGTGTGTTTGTGTTATTGCACATCTTTTCAGCCAAATTGCTAAGAAATTGAATTATTTTGAAAAAATATCATGTATAATGGGCATATGACTTCATTGTTGGGATATTTAGAAAATTCATTTCATGGCATATACCATGGTTTTATCACTCTTCTATTGAGGTAATGATAAGATAAGCACAGTGTGCTCATAAAAATGCCAAAAATTGAACTCATCAACCTAAAGTTGATATAGCGTCAAAATTGATTCACAATGATGAAAATGACTACTGCAATTATTGAAATGTTCTCAAAGTATCAATCATTTATCTTAAGATAAAAATTCATTCATCCCTCTAGTGTCTTTAATCAACCAATTTAGAGTAGCTCATTACAAAACATGATGACTATACCACTTAGAGAAAGTCATCTTTAGCATCAACCCTATATGTTTTCATTTGTGTAGTGAAGAGGCTATAAATTTCCCATTTAGTATGCTAACCTAGATTAAAATACCGATTTGATCGTGATGGTATGTTGATTTTCCAAAATTGAACTAAAATTCCAAATTGTGAAAACCCATGAAAGAGTAAATAACAACCCACTTCGTGTAGCAACCTATTTTATGTATAGACCATGTCGCAATGGTTTGGTATGATGATCTTAACTGAAAAAAAGAGTGCTTGTATGCCCTAATGTTAAATGTTAAAACTCTTTTATATGAAAACATAAAGGCACTATTGAGCTTTGATGAGGAGTACCTAGGTGGGGTGAGTCTTTTGGTATCTATTTGGGGGTAAATCTTATAGAATGGGGGATTCTTGCAAACTACAAGGAGAACTTGGATATTTAACTCTTTTGAAAAGAATAACACTTTTAAAATTTCACAATTTATCATTCATGTCATTAATTCATTAAACAAAAAAATTAGCTGATGTTATTTTAATTTCATGTTATGAATGCATGCATTTGTCTCTGTCTTGTTTTGGATCTTATTACTTGAGGAAAAGCAATGGTTTAAGCTTGAGGTGATTCGATAAAAGTAGTTCATACTACTTTGTATGGCCTACTTTAATGCATTTCATCATTATAATTTCAAGCTTTGAGTAAACTTTAGAGTTGCAATTGCATAATGAGTGTAATTAGTTGTCTCAGTTTTTTTTAGACTAATAAGAGGTATTTTCATGCATATATTATGAAACTTGGATTATATGGAACTAATGATGACTTCATCACCAACAAAGGGACTCTAGAATTCAAGAGTAGGCTTTTATCCATGTAGGTAAAATGCACATATACTCATGAATTTTGAGACCGCATTCTGAAGCAGACTCGAAGTTCTTAGCTTTAGACACACTGAGCCACATCAGCTACATGTCATGATCAACTTTCATGATTGTTGGTGTTTTTTTTGTAACATCCCTAACCTAGGTTATGAATTAACCCTAGATTTTTTGCCTAATAAGGTTGAGTAGATTCTTAATCTTATCTTGGGAAAAGTAATTAGGGCTCATGAGAAACTTATGTTTCAATTTTGGTCCTGTTTGAACAATGTTGAAGCAATGTTTGCTTATTTTGGACTAAAGTGTAAATTACCCAAGTTGAGGGGTTAAATTGCAAATGTTGCATGATAAGATGTTCCTATGATGTTGAGACACCATAAGAATGAATATGATGTAGTGTTAAGGTTTCTACAAGCCTGGACACCAAGATAGAGCTTGTTGGACAATGTTGTGCATTAAAACCTAGTTTTGGTGTAAAGTGCAATTTACCCAAAGCCTAAGGTTCAATATGCAAATTACCACTTCAATATGGTCCCTAATGTTTATTGACATCATTTAGAGCAAAGAAAATGAGGAGGGAGCCTCATTTGAATTAAGTTGGAGGAGAGAGAATCTTGATATTAAAATAATCAAGATTTAAGCCTAATTGGAGCCCTAATTCAATTTAATGCAAAAATAAATAAAATAATTGAAGGGGCATTCAACCAAAATTAATTTGGTTGGATTCATATGTGTGTGTATGAGCTTAAGCCTTGCAAAGGCACGAGCATATCCTAAGGAGGTGAAATTCCACTCACCATTATTATAAGAAAAAGAAAACCCACTCACATATGGATATTAGTATAATATGATCTAAGGTGCTTAATTTGCTTTTCTTTAAATTGAGGATAATTGAGAGGAATAAGAGGCCAACAATATATCCTTGTATCCATGGAGTTGAGGGGGAAGAGGCGGCTCCATTTTTGGGATTAAAGGAATTTTTAATAAAGCATATTCTCTCTCATGGATTTTCTTATAAAAAGACCTTTTACAAGCCAAATGAAAGGCTATTTCGGCCCTTTCTTCTTCCCTTACTTTGGATGAGCTCAAGGGAGCTTAGGAGCATCAGGAGAACGAGCACCAACCTGTCGGTAAGCTCTTGACCTTGGTTCATCACGATTCCATGGTGGAAATTGAAAATAAATTATGGATTTCTTCCTATTTCGATCTCCTCTTCAACCCTAACCAATTCTTTTCAATCAAAACTTGAGGAAGAGCCTTGGAATAGTGAAGGGAGATTCATTCACCATTGTTTCCTCGAGCTTGGAGCTTTGGATCTCAATTGGAGGCGGGTTTTATAACTTGAAACCCTAACTTTGTTATTGCATCCAATTCTCCATCAAATAATGATCATTTCTACATTTCCGAAATTTACATTGGTTGATTGATGCAATTTCCATGGAAACCACAGTATATTTCGTGAGTTTGGAGGTTGATTATGATGACATCATCATAAGCACACACCTCCCCAAATATCTTGGGCAAACGGTTTGAAAGTTTGGCCCAAACGGTTTGCAAACCGTTTGGGAGCAAACGGTTTCAAAACCATTTGAAATGGTTTACCAAGGGTTGACCGTTTGGGATTCCTGTTCATAATTATGTTGGTTGATAACCCTCCAAATTTTAGGGATTAAATCCAAAGGAATCGTGATTTGAAGGATAATCAATTAGGTAAACCTAATTGAATTAAGTGCTGATTTTCAACCTGATTAACTTGACCTTTTTGGGAAAACGGTTTCAAAACCGTTTGAATGAGTTGACCAAGGGTTGACCGTTTGATATTACTGTTCCTAATTATGTTGGTTAATGACCCACCAAATTTTATGGGTTAACTCAAAAGGAATCATGAGTTGAAGGCTAATCAATTAGGGAAACCTAATTGGATTAAGTGCTGATGTTTCAGCTTGATTAATTCGACTTTTTGGGCAAACGGTTTCAAAACCATTTGGGGATCACCCAAACGGTATCAAGACCGTTTGGGGGTCACCCAAGACCGTTTGGAGGTCTAGGGTAAAGTATGGATATGTGTTTTAAGATCCAAGGATATGGTATGAACCCTAATCGGCTAAGTGCTGATTTTGCAAGTGATTGAGATGATGTTTTGGGTTGATTAGCCCAAACGATTTCAAAACCGTTTGGGGATCACCAAAACGGTCTCAAGACCGTTTGGGGGTCACCCAAGACCGTTTGGAGGTCTGGGGTCAAGTATAGTTGATCAATTGAAGGTCCAAAGGTACCAAATCATATTGCAACTAAGTGTTGATTTGTTGATCAACTCGATAGACCAAACCTTGATGAAATTTCACTAGAATCCAAGGTTTGGATGAGCCAAATGGTCTCAAGACCGTTTGGAGCTCATCCAAACGGTCTGAAGACCGTTTGGGGGTCACCCAAGACCGTTTGGAGGTCTAGGGTTGAGTATGTTTAAGCAATTTAAGATCCAATGTCACTAAGTTGAAGTGTAATCAATTGCTGATTTAGTGATCAATCCAATGATCCAAACCTTAATTGGATGGCTTGGATTTGAGTAATAAGATGGGAAAACGGTCTCAAGACCGTTTGGAGGTCACCCAAACGACCTCAAGACCGTTTGGTGTCAGGTCGTGTTCAATTTGGATGATGGTTCAATGGTTTCAAAGCAACTAATCTTACATTGATTAGTGTTGTTGAATCATCGATTCCAAACCCTAATTCAATTGAATCAAACCCTAATTGATGACCAATTGAGAGTCAATTGAGGATCAAATCATTTTAAGGTTGACCTATTAAACTCAATTGAAGTATGAGTATAGGTCCAATTGATGATTGGTTCCATGAATTCAATGATTGAAGGAATCAACATTGAAAACCCTAATCCAATTGGATACCTTATGTAATGGAGGTCCAATGTGATTGAATTATTGAGAATTAAGATGATGAATGTTCTATTGATTCAATGATGATTAGTAATGATAATCAATGAAGGTACAAAGGTTGAAACCCTAATAGTACCTAAGTGATTAGTGCCAATTAAGGGATGAATCCCTAATTGCTTATAGGATCTATGACTTGATACATTATGTTAATCATAGTTGTATGTACTCGACTGAAGGGTTGATATGACCTAATCAAGTTGAGAAGTTGATAGTATGAATTCATACATGAATACGATTCATGTGGTGGTTAAGGGTTATGATCCTTAAGTAAAGAGATCATGAAACCCTAAACATGAACATAAACCCTAATCGACAGGGTTATTGAACTGAAACCCTAGTTGAGGGTGATTCCATGTGAAACCCTAATTGAGGGTGATGCCTTGAGAAACTCTAATAAGGAGTAATGGCATGTGAAATTCTATCCTTAATGAAGAAGTGATGATATGAGAAGCCTAATCCTAATTCATAATGATGACATGGCAACCCTTAAATTAAAGGTACTTTGATGATCATTCCTACTTGGGGTGAATAGTAAACCCTAATCGGTTTGATGTATAGATTTCGTAAATGTAAAATGAATGTGGTGATCCTCTGTAGAACGACCGTGCAAGGCTGCACGGCCGTGGTATCTTCACTTTGCACGACCGTGCAAGGTAGCACGGTTGTGGCGGCTTCCCTTTGCACGGCTGTTCCTGGCTGCACGGCCGTGGTGCTCTATGCTTGACTTAGAGTTGATTTGAAAGTGACCTAACATGGTCGTTTTGTTAATTCCTAACTTAAGGATGAGTCCATAGTATTGGCAATGGTTATATATTCTAAGAGAGTGACTAATGATTACTACCTTACAGGATAAATATAATGAACTGGTGCATAAAGTATTAGGATGGGTAATACCCTAATACAAGCTAAGTGTATGAACTCAAGTAAGATAAAGGTGTTGAGGGAAGTAATACATCAAGATATGATAGATATCATATCCAACACCCCAAATACTGGTATACCTTGTTGTGTTA
This sequence comes from Alisma plantago-aquatica, assembly GCA_963693085.1. Lineage (NCBI taxonomy): Eukaryota > Viridiplantae > Streptophyta > Magnoliopsida > Alismatales > Alismataceae > Alisma > Alisma plantago-aquatica. Next base: position 1,288,798,348 of record OY856412.1, on the reverse strand, counting down.
TAAATACAACATGATTGGATGAATGATACATGAGATGTGTGATGGAAATCCTAATCCTGGTAAAGGATTAAGGGTGATACCCTTGAATTAATGATACATTTGTTTTTGCATGGTGTTGATAGATAATTGGTGTACTGCTATCATACGTGCTAACCATGCAGGTATCATGAGATGATGGGCATAGCCAGGTATGAGCTATGATATGTTATTAAATTGAATTTGTTTATTGGGCCTTGTGTGCCATAATATACTTTGTTGCCTGGTAAGAGGTAGTAAGAGAGTTAATGAGCCTCAGGTATCATACTTACCTTGGTCAGATGACCTAAAGGTGTTAGTTACCTAAGGAAGTGGTAACAATGCTCAGGTGATGAGCTAAGGGCTTAAATACCTAGAATCACATGGTTATGGTATTGAAATTGTGAAAGGATGAGAAACTCCCAGTGGTGAATTGAGGGATTAAGATCCCAACACCTTGTGAAAAGAGTATGGCTACAGGCCATGACTCCACAATAATAATGCCAGGCTAGAGATATATGATCTAATACGGAAGAGAGTTAATGCAGTGGTAATGATTTTGTAGTGTGTAGATGTTATACATGTTCTTCGTATTCATTAAAGGATAAGACATGTTGATTTTATCAAATTATAGCTGCAATGCTTCTAATATAGAATAATGTTCTATTCTGTTAGACATTAAAAATATCTGCTGTCAAATAAATATGATTCCTCTGTTCATATTTATCTTCTTAAGTTGCAATAATAATGTTATTGGCGGAGAGTTATATCTCTCACTGGGGCAATTTTTATAATTGTCTCACCCCCGTGGGAACTACCTTTTTAGGTGGTCGCGGACAAGGAGACAGAAACCCTTCAGTAAGGGAAGGACAGCAACAACAACAGCAGGGACAGCAGTGAAGTCTCAGGTGGATACACTGGCTATTATGTTTTGTATAGATGTAGATAGAGTCCTATGTGTCGTCTTTGTACTCTCAGGTCCTCGGAGTAGTAGTTAGTTATTTCAAGATTTTGGCTTTAAGCCTCGAGGGTTTTGAGCTACCTGTGTTCAGTTAAGACAGAGTAGTTGATGTTTGTATTCCTCGAGAAGCAATAGTACATGAGATGTATATATGAACCAGGATGTAAAGTTTTACTTTGGATCCAAATGGAAGAGTTTTCCTGTGAGTGGAACTTTTGGCAAATGGTTTTAATTTTTAGTGATTTTCGGTAGTCCGCTGCAAATGATTCGCTTCCGCATTAGTTAATTATGTTTTTATGAGTTGTATGCCACAATTTAGTGGTATCAGAGCTCTAGGTTCGTGATGAATGCATATTCATCATGGAATTCAATTATCTCTTTGGAACAAATTCCACCCTATATATATACAATTTCACTCATTAAATATCAAAATGCATCATAATGAACAAAATCACTTAATTGACTCAATTATCAAGATTTTACCAAATTTATGTTGATTTAATGCAGGTCTTGACGAAGCTGAACAAGTAGCTGGGGTCCACCTTCATCTCTGGCTCTGATTAAGAAATCTAACCAAGCAATTCTGCCCACACGGCCACGAAGAATGTTTGGCCACGAAGACCGTTCGGCTGCGAGACCGGTTGGAGCCAGACGTCGAAACCATTTGCCAATTAAGATCGGTTGGTTCCATGCGGTTTCAAGACCGTTTGGATCCCTGCGGTCTCGAGACCGTTTGGATCCATGCGGTTTCAAGACCGTTTGGGTCCATGCGGTCCCAAGACCGTTTGGGTCCATGCGGTTTCGAGAACGTTTGAGCAGCAGAGACTGTTTGGTTGGAGCGGTGACCGTTTGATCTTGTACGACTTCCAAACTGTTTGCTTCACAAGACCGTTTGGGTCCATGCGGTCTCAAGACCGTTTGGGTCCATGCGGTCTCAAGACCATTTAGGTCCATGCGGTCTCAAGACCGTTTGGATCCATGCGGTCTCAAGACCGTTTGACGCACCCACGTACATGCAAACCGTTTGAGCAAACCGCATGAAAAAGTCAAAGCAGCGAAGATCGTTTGGAGAAGATATTTTTACAGATCGTTCGCCCATAACAGTTGAAGACCGTTTGGTCTCTTTTAATCCAAGACCGTTTGGGGTCGGTCCTGTACCTATAAATAGGACCCCAAGGGTCCTTATTTGGGCATCGGATCCGGACGCCACCAGGCTGCCCGAACGCAGTTCCGATCTAATTCAGTCCAGTTTGCGCTAGTTCCATTCCACCGACTGCCCGTGTTGCAACCAAGGAGGCTGAGGAGAGAAGGAAGACGGAGAGAGGGAGACTGTCCGGTCTGTCTTGGCAACTCCCGTTCACGTCCAGATCTGCTCCGACATGGCGTAGAAGGCTGTATCTTCTTCATCGAGCTGTGACTACCTTCTGCACCGAGTTCATGGCGGATTCCTCTCTCTTTCTCATTCCTCTTGTGTCTCGCATCATGAGCGAGTAGTCCCTTTTTGCTGGGGTGCGGGGACTAGCCCCGCTACCCATGAAAGCATGTTCTTTTGTTAAACTTTCCTTGGCAATGTATATAACTTTCCATTTCGTTGTTAATTGGTATGTTAGTAGTTGATTATCTACTTGCTTTCATCTTGTTCTCTCCTATATTGCGAAATCTTCTATATGTGGGATAGAATGGCGATTTACAAAGTTCGACTCTTTGACGAGAACTTCTGATAATATTCCTTGAGGTCGTAAGTGTATGATCCGTGAGGGGACGAGACATCTAGCCTACGGTGACGCTTATGTGGTCTAAACATCCCTCAGGGAGTATTACAGCCTTAGTTGGATTTTGTATCGTCTTTTTATCGTCGATGTTAGTATGTAGATCTGTCACCTGCTTGCTTATCTTTTAATGTGGTTGACTCCCAAACTAGAAATAGGATGGGATTTCTTCAAGGTCATAAGTGTATGATCCGTGAGGGGACGAGCCATCTAGCCTTCGGTGAAGCATCTGTGTGCCTAACGCATGTATAGGGGGACCACAACCTTCGTCGAATTTTTGTATCTTCGAAGCTATAAGTAAGTGATCCAGATGGTGATGAGACATCTGATGCCTAAGATGATGCTTACGCGAACCTAACGCCCGTATGGGGGGTTTTGCAGCAGCTCTATTTGGATTGATATATCTTTCCTGGTTTGTTTGTGATTGAATGTGTTTGCATGCGTAGCGGTGGTGAAACCCGATACCATCCCAGCGATTCCATACCATTGATCTAAAACCAACTCTAATTCTATTTTTACTTTCTTGCAAATAGTTTAAGTAACCTCACAATCAACCAACCATTTTAAATATTAGTCTTAACTCCAACTAGACTAGACTGACAAGGATTCTTAAAAACGTTGTCCTTTGGGATTCGATCCTCAACTATACTGCGATAAGACTCGTCCGCTTGCGGGTGGTATTATTGCACATTGGTTTTGGTAAAAACTCGGGGATCTCAACCCCGAGTGAATTAGTTAGTGCATTCAAAATACCACATCAGTTCGCTGAGTCTACAGAGACATAGGACTAAGGTTGTAAAGTCTGTTCTAAGTGCCTTCCAGTTTATTTGATAGTATCTTCTTTTCACATAGGAGAAGAAGAACTTGAAATTGACTGGAGAACATGAGGAACACATTGCTGAGGGCAATGTTGTTGTACCAAGAGTGGGTGCATGGGACCAGGCAAGAGGAAAATAAGTGCCTGAGAATTTCCATCATGACCTAACCAGGATAAAGAATCCGATGTTATGCTCTTGAAGGGCAGAATAAGACAACTGTAATGCATATAGAAGACTGGATACTAGTATCACAACCTAATTTACCATTCTTTAATGCATAAACTTTGGGTTTTGAAAGGATTCATGAGTAACATGGTCATGTTAGAATAGTGGAAATGTGGGAAAGATTAATAAATGGCAAGAAAGTAGACTTTGCCATAAGTCTGGACAAACATTACATCTGAGATGATAGTGCCCAAGGAAGGGCTATAAGCTGAGATTTAAGGTAAGGAATCTATAATTTTAGAGACATTTGCCTGGATATTATGAAAAGCCAAAGTTTTTGGTGTCACCAGTGCAATAAATGCCTAGGGCACCAGGGTAGTAGCCACTAAGTAAAGGCAAAAGCAGTAACATGAGATAATTGGACACTATATGATGACCTTGAGGGGTAATACTTAAATGAAATGTATTCATCCTGATACTTCATTTCATGTTCCTATGTGTTAAAGATATGAAAATAGTTATTTTTGAATTCTTTTGGCTAGACCTATAAGGACACAAGGGATATGAGAACTTATATCTTACTCAATGTTCCTTAAAATGTTTTATAATCTCCCTTATCTATATGTCAAAAGATGAGATATAGAAGTGGTACCTGGAGGAAATCTAGGAACGGAAAATCATGTGGGTATAATGATATTAAAAGTGAGGAATATGATAGTAAATAAGGTACATACTACCTGATCTCACAATACTTGTATACCCTGGCCAGGTGTATGATTATTGAAGATAAGGCAAGTATGGAACTCTTAGATTGTTATCTTTCTGATTACTCTGATCAAGTAGTCATTTTGAAACAATCTAGAGAGTATAATGAAACCAATAGGGAAAATCTATGTGTGCATTCCTAACAAAAAGGAAAAGATATGTGTGCATTCCTAACAAAAAGGAAAAGCTATGTGTACATTCCTAACAAAAAGGAAAAGCTATGTGTGCATTCCTAACAAAAAGAAAAGGCTATGTGTGCATTCCTAACAAAAAAAGGGAAAAGCTATGTGACATTCCCAACCAAAAGAGGGAAAGCTATGTGTCATCCCCAACAAAAAGTGAAAAGCTATGTGACATTCTGAACCAAAAGAGGGAAAGCTATGTGTCATCCCCAACAAAAAGGGAAAAGCTATGTGACATTCCCAACCAAAAGAGGGAAATCTATGTGGCATCCCCAACAAAAAGGGAAAAGCTATGTGGCATTCCCAATCAAAAGAGGGAAAGCTATGTGACATCCCCAACTAATAGGAAGAACTATGAGAACGTTCCCAATTACATAGAGTTTGCTAAATAAAAGTTATGAATAAAGGATTACTGAGTAAATTATCTTTGTTAGATATATATGTTTTACCCTTTGATAAATGTTCTTATGTGATGATATATGTTTGTTCTTTTATGTTTCTTCCTTTTAATGATATGGACATCATATGTTAGGGGTTTATGCTTTGCATAAACAATAAACCTTGATAAGGTTGAATTAATGAAAGGAACTTTGTATGAACTATAGATCCATGGTATCTCCATAACATTAAGATGATATGTGGAGACTTGAGGGCATGATCAATGAATAATATGTTCCTCCTTTTTCTTGGGATTTCGAGGACGAAATCCTTGTTAGGGGTTTATAATTTGTAACATCCCTGACCTAGGTTATGAATTAACCCTAGATGTTTTGCCTAATAAGGTTGAGTAGACTCTTAATCTTATCTTGGGAAAAGTAATTAGGGCTCATGAGAAACTTATGTTTCAATTTTGGTCCTGTTTGAACAATGTTGAAGCAATGTTTGCTTATTTTGGACTAAAGTGCAAATTACCCAAGTTGAGGCGTTAAATTGCAAATGTTGCATGATAAGATGTTCCTATGATGTTGAGACACCATAAGAATGAATATGATGTAGTGGTAAGGTTTCTACAAGCCTGGACACCAAGATAGAGCTTGTTGGACAATGTTGCGCATTAAAACCTAGTTTTGGTGTAAAGTGCAATTTACCCAAAACCTAAGGTTCAATATGCAAATTACCACTTCAATAAGGTCCCTAATGTTTCTTGACATCATTTAGAGCAAAGAAAATGAGGAGGGAGCCTCATTTGAATTAAGTTGGAGGAGAGAGAATCTTGATATTAAAATAATCAAGATTTAAGCCTAATTGGAGCCCTAATTCAATTTAATGCAAAAATAAATAAAATAATTGAAGGGGCCTTCAACCAAAATTAATTTGGTTGGATTCAGATGTGTTTGGACGATCTTAATCCTTGCAAAGGCATGAGCAAATCCTAAGGAGGTGAAATTCCACTCACCATTATTATAAGAAAAAGAAAACCCACTCACATATGGATATTAGTATAATATGATCTAAGGTGCTTCATTTTCTTTTCTTTAAATTGAGGATAATTGAGAGGAATAAGAGGCCAACAAGATAGCCTCGTATCCATGGAGTTGAGGGGGAAGAGGTGGATCCATTTTTGGGATTAAAGGAATTTTTAATAAAGCATATTCTCTCTCATGGATTTTCTTATAAAAAGACCTTTTACAAGCCAAATGAAAGGCTATTTCGGCCCTTTCTTCTTCCCTTGCTTTGGATGAGCTCAAGGGAGCTTAGGATCATCAGGAGAACGAGCCCCAACCTGTTGGTAACCTCTTGACCTTGGTTCATCACGATTCCATGGTGGAAATTTAAAATAAATTATGGATTTCTTCCTATTTCGATCTCCTCTTCAACCCTAACCAATTCTTTTCACTCAAAGCTTGAGGAAGAGCCTTGGAATAGTGAAGGGAGCTTCATTCACCATTTTTTCCGTGATCTTGGAGCTTTGGAGCTCAATTGCAGGCGGGTTTTATAACTTGAAACCCTAACTTTGTTATTGCATTCAATTCTCCATCAAATAATGATCATTTCTACATTTCCGAAATTTACATTGGTTGATTGATGCAATTTCCATGGAAACCACAGTAGATTTCGTGAGTTTGGAGCTTGATGATGATGACATCATAATAAGCACACACCTCCCCAAATATCTTGGGCAAACAGTTTCAAAGTTTGGCCCAAACGGTTTCACCAAACCGTTTGGTGACCAAATGGTTTGCAAACCGTTTGGGAGCAAACGGTTTCAAAACCATTTGAAATGGTTGACCAAGGGTTGACCGTTTGGGATTCCTGTTAATAATTATGTTGGTTGATAACCCTACAAATGTGAGGTATTAACTCCAAAGGAATCGTGAGTTGAAGGCTAATCAATTAGGTAAACCTAATTTAATTAAGTGCTCATTTTCAACCTGATTAACTTGACATTTTTGGGCAAACGGTTTCAAAACCGTTTGAGTGAGTTGACCAAGGGTTGACCGTTTGAGATTACTGTTATTAATTATGTTGGTTAATGACCCACCAAATTTTATGAGTTAACTCCAAAGGAATCATGAGTTGAAGGCTAATCAATTAGCGAAACCTAATTGGATTAAGTGCTGATTTTTCAGCTTGATTAATTCGACTTTTTGGGAAAACGGTTTCAAAACCGTTTGGGGATCACCCAAACGGTCTCAAGACCGTTTGGAGTCACCCAAGACCGTTTGGAGGTCTAGGGTCAAGTATGGATATGTGTTTGAAGATCCAAGGATATGGTATGAACCCTAATCGGCTAAGTGCTGATTTTGCAAGTGATTGAGATGATGTTTTGGGTTGATTAGCCCAAACAGTTTCAAAACCGTTTGGGGATCACCAAAACGGTCTCAAGACCGTTTGGGGGTCACCCAAGACCGTTTGGAGGTCTGGGGTCAAGTATAGTTTATCAATTGAAGGTCCAAAGGTACCAAATCATATTGCAACTAAGTGTTGATTTGTTGATCAACTCGATAGACCAAACCTTGATGAAATTTCACTAGAATCCAAGGTTTGGATGAGCCAAACGGTCTCAAGACCTTTTGGAGATCATACAAACGGTCTCAAGACGTTTTGGGGTCACCCAAGACCGTTTGGAGGTCTAGGGTTGAGTATGGTTAAGCAATTGAAGATCCAATGTCACTAAGTTGAAGTGTAATCAATTGCTGATTTGGTGATCAATCCAATGATCCAAACCTTAATTGGATGGCTTAAATTTGAGTAATAAGATGGGAAAATGGTCTCAAGACCGTTTGGAGGTCACCCAAACAACCTCAAGACCGTTTGGGGTCAGGTCATGTTCAATTTGGATGATGGTTCAATGGTTTCAAAGTAACTAATCTTACATTGATTAGTGTTGTTGAATCATCGATTCCAAACCGTAATTCAATTGAATCAAACCCTAATTGATGACCAATTGAGGTTCAATTGAGGTTCAAATCAGTTTAAGGTTGACCTATTAAACTCAATTGAAGTATGAGTATAGGTCCAATTGATGATTGGTTCCATGAATTCAATGATTGAAGGAATCAACATTGAAAACCCTAATCCAATTGGATACCTTATGTAATGGAGGTCCAATGTGATTGAATTCTTGAGAATTAAGATGATGAATGTTCTATTGATTCAATGATGATTAGTAATGATAATCAATGAATGTACAAAGGTTGAAACCCTAATAGTACCTAAGTGATTAGTGCCAATTAAGGGATGAATCCCTAATTGCTTATAGGATCTATGACATGATACATTATGTTAATCATAGTTGTATGTACTTGACTGAAGGGTTGATATGACCTAATCAAGTTGAGAAGTTTATAGTATGAATTGATACATGAATACGATTCATGTGGTGGTTAAGGGTTATGATCCTTAAGTAAAGAGATCATGAAACCCTAAACATGAACATAAACCCTAATCGACAGGGTTATTGAACTGAAACCCTAGTTGAGGGTGATTCCATGTGAAACCCTAATTGAGGGTGATGCCTTGAGAAACTCTAATAAGGAGTAATGGCATGTGAAATTCTATCCTTAATGAAGAAGTGATGATATGAGAAGCCTAATCCTAATTCATAATGATGACATGACAACCCTTAAATTAAAGGTACTTTGATGATCATTCCTACTTGGGGTGAATAGTAAACCCTAATCGGTTTGATGTATAGATTTCGTAAATGTAAAATGAATGTGGTGATCCTCTGTAGCACGACCGTTCAAGGCTGCACGGCCGTGGTATCTTCACTTTGCACGACCGTGCAAGGTAGAACGGCCGTGGCGGCTTCCCTTTGCACGGCCGTTCCTGGCAGCACGACCGTGGTGCTCTATGCTTGACTTAGAGTTGATTTGAAAGTGACCTAACATGGTTGTTTTGTTAATTCCTAACTTAAGGATGAGTCCATAGTATTGGCAATGGTTATATATTCTAAGAGAGTGACTAATGATTACTACCTTACAGGATAAATGTAATGAACTGGTGCATAAAGTATTAGGATGGGTAATACCCTAATAGAAGCTAAGTGTATGAACTCAAGTAAGATAAAGGTGTTGAGGGAAGTGATACATCAAGATATGATAGATATCATATCCAGCACCCCAAATACTGGTATACCTTGTTGTGTTATAAATCCAACATGATTGGATGAATGATACATGAGATGTGTGATGGAAATCCTAATCCTGGTAAAAGATTAAGGATGATACCCTTGAATTAATGATACATTTGTTTTTGCATGGTGTTGATAGATAATTGATGTACTGCTATCATACGTGCTAACCATGCAGGTATCATGAGATGATGGGCATAGCCAGGTATGAGCTATGATATGTTATTAAATTGAATTTGTTTATTGGGCCTTGTGTGCCATAATATACTTTGTTGCCTGGTAAGAGGTAGTAAGAGAGTTAATGAGCCTCAAGTATCATACTTACCTTGGTCAGATGACCCAAAGGTGTTAGTTACCTAAGGAAGTGGTAACAATGCTCAGGTGATGAGCTAAGGGTTTAAATACCCAGAATCACATGGTTATGGTATTGAAATTGTGAAAGGATGAGAAACTCCCAGTGGTAAATTGAGGGATTAAGATCCCAACACCTTGTGAAAAGAGTATGGCTACAGGCCATGACTCCACAATAATAATGCCAGGCTAGAGATATATGATCTAAGCCGGAAGAGAGTTAATGTGGTGGTAATGATTCTGTAGTGTGTAGATGTTATACATGTTCTTCATATTCATTAAAGGATAAGTGACATGTTGATTTTATCAAATTATAGCTGCAATGCTTCTGATATAGAATAATGTTCTATTCTGTTAGACATTAAAATATTTGCTGTCAAATAAATATGATTCCTTTGTTCATATTTATCTTCTTAAGTTGCAATAATAATGTTACTGGTGGAGAGTTATATCTCTCGCTGGGGCAATTTTTATAATTGTCTCACCCCCGTGGGAACTACCTTTTTAGGTGGTCGCGGACAAGAAGACAGAAACCCTTCAGTAAGGGAAGGACAACAACAACAGCAGCAGGGACAGCAGTGAAGTCTCAGGTGGAGACATTGGATGTTATGTTTTGTATAGATGTAGATAGAGTCATATGTGCCGTCTCTGTACTCTCAGGTCCTCGGAGTAGTAGTTAGTTATTTCAATATTTTGGCTTTAAGCCTCGAGGGTTTTGTGCTACCTGTGTTCAGTTAAGACAGAGTAGTTGATGCTTGTATTCCTCGAGAAGCAATAGTACATGAGATGTATATATGAACCAGGATGTAAAGCTTTACTTTGGTTCCGAATGGAAGAGTTTTTCTGTGAGGTGACCTCTTGGCAAATGGTTTTAATTTTTAGTGATTTTCGGTAATCCACTGCAAATGATTCGCTTCCGCATTAGTTAATTATGTTTTTATGAGTTGTATGCCACATTTTTCTTCAATGTGCATGTCATGCTTCTCTTAATAAAGATATTCCCCTCATCAGTGATTGCAACCAAACCAACCGTGAGTATGAATATCATGTCTGATGACATGGCATACAATCTCATTGTGATTACATAACCACAGACACATCATGACATTCCAGGTGCATGTTGTGTTGAATAGCTATCGATCATGCTTGTGATTAAGCACATGGGTTACTACACCCAATGCATGAAGTGAACCCTCAAGTAAATGAATAAAAACATAGAGTGTGGGAGAGAGGGTATAAAGGGATATATCTCTCATTTGTTTTGTTCTTACTTGGAAAAAATGAGAGGAGGGTGATTTTAAAGGTGAACCTACTCTAGAAGGGACTAAAAGGAAGAAGAAGGCTCTGGAGGCATCTCTCTATCTCTATCTATCTCTACACAATCTTGACAAGCTTCAAGTGCATCTTCATTGTAGATGATACCTCCTTACATGTTTTTTATTTTGTTTCTCCTTCTAGTCTGCTCCATTTTCTTCTTTTTAATCCGTGAAATTTGTTTATCTTCATGGTAGACAACCTTGATTGTGTATCATCTGTCAACATGGATTAATTTCCCATGTACTTGGTGCTTAATCGACAGCCCTTGTCATGTTATGAACATTTTGAGTTATTGTTACGAATTTCCTTCTTATTTCTCTAATTATAGTTAATTGTTTATGAGAAAGATTGACTATGGCTCTTTATGTCCCCAAATTTAGAATAATTGAGAGGGATAGAACTTTAATGAAGGGTAATCACAACTCTCATTCCTATTACATGATAGTGGATAGGAATTCTTGCATGCTATGTCTTCATGTGCAAATACCAAAGGTGGATTTATGATTCTATCTAGAAAGGTCTAAGAGAACTTAATTTCTTGTGATAGGTTAATATTTGAGAGGTATTAATCTAGAAACCTAGGTAGTTAATAGGTGAGAGCCATTAATTGTAATGTAGTATGAGATGTGGCCAAGAAGATATTATATTTTTTGTATCAATACAAATCATGTGATTTAGAGGTGTTAAGGCGCCAAGTCAATTTGTTTGAATTGATAGTTTAAGTAAGATTTTGTAATGATCTTAGTTTAGTTTTGAATTTAACAAAACAAAACATGATTTTTTTTAGAATTGGGTGAATAATTTGGGTGGTCTTTCATTAAATTTCATTAGCTTCCTGTGAAGATGACCTTAAACTAAGCTACCATCAACCCATCCTATTGTCTCCCCCATGTGTAATTTTGGTATTTCTTATTGATAGCATGTACACTCTTGTAAGGTGACATCAATACTTAATTATAAAACTTGATGATTATACCATATCAAGAAACTCATCTTTAGAAAAAAAATCCTATATGATTTCATTTAAATATTGAATAATTTATAAACTTCCCACTTCGTATACTAACCTATTCATGATGGTTAGATTCGTATCTAAAAAGTGAACTAAATTCAAAATCTCTTAAATCCTTATAAGAGGAAGATAAAAACTCACTTGATATGTTGATAACTTTAAAATGATGATCTGTCCTTGATGTTGGGTACCTTGATCATTATTAAAAAGGGGGTTCCAATATGCCCCAATATGAAACGTTAGTATTCTTTCATAAGAAAATAGAAAGGCATAATTGAGATTAAATGAGGAATACCTATGTTGGGGTGAGTCTTTTATGCTTGTTTGGGAATAAACTTTATAGAACACGGAATTCTTGATGATAGGGGAGAGAACTTGACTATTTATCTCATTTGAATATAATTACCTTTTGAATTATATAATTTTGTACATGTTAGGAATCCATTAAACAAAAACGTTTTGATTGATATTAGTTCAATTTCATATTCTGAATTCATGCTTTTTTGTGTAACTGTTATCCTCAATATTATTTCTTGAGGATAAACAATGGTTTCCTGCTTTTCGTGCCTAGATTCAATGCATTTAATGATCAAAATTTCATGTTTTGGTTACAATTTCGGCTTCCAACTTCCAATTTTGTTATTAGTACAATTAGTTATCTCATTGCCATTTTGACTTACTTGAAGATATTTTAATTTAAATATTATAAAGTTTGGTTCATTTCAAATCAATGATGCATTTGTTACCAACAAACAGACTCCATAAAATCAAGAGCATGCCTTTTTATGCATAGGCACGACATACAAATACATGTGCATGGTCTGCCCGCATTTATAAGAAAACTCAAACTCTCCCATCTTAGACATGGCACGCTACATCGAGTGCATTCCTTGCCATTATTTAATTATTGTCAACATTTTTTTCTTCAATGCACATGTTGTACTCTTCTCAAGTATGACATGGTCCTCATCAATAGTCACAAACCATATGAATCGCTAGAATTCATGTCATGTCTGATCAGTGAGCCAAAGTGTAATATCCTTAGTAATCAAGAAATATGACCATGAGTTGTCATACCCTTCTAGGATAATGACATGTAAAACACTTATCGAGCAATATTTCTTAGCAATTGTTGATGTGCATAACATGTTGCACCTGTAGCACGATGTGCTCCCTCACATAAGAGAAAAAAGTATTAAGTGTAGGAGAGGAGTTGTGAAGGGATATGTGTACTGTTTTTTATTCTAACTTGAGGGAAGCGAGAGGAAGGTGAATCAAAATGTGTCTCTACTCTAGAACATGCTAAAAGGAAGAAGAAGAACATTTTGAAGGTGGATCTCTCTCTCTCCAATATTGAGGAACCCCAAGCATAGCACCATAGTAGATTACACCTCTAAAAGTGGTGTATTTTGTTTCTCCTTCACTTATGCTTTGCTTTTTCTTTCTACTCCATAAAAATGTTGGATTTTGTGGCATACAGCCTTGATTGTGTATCACCTACTGACATCAAGTAGTTTCTCTTGTATTTGGTGCCTAACCGACACATATTAGTCTTGTGATGAACAACTGGTGTAGGAATTGTAGTCTTGTTTGCCCAATTAATGTTATGCTTATGAAAATTGAGGGCAAGGGTTCTCTATATACCAAAATTTAGCATACCAGAGAGGGATACAAATTTTATGAAGGGTAACTAGAGATGTAATTACTATTACATGAGAGTGGATAGGAATTATTTTATGCTAATCCTCCTTGTGAAATTATGAAGTTTGATATATGATTGCCTAGGGAGGTCTAAGAGAAATTACTATCTTGTGCTAGCTTATTAGTTGAGAGACAATCATCTAGACACCTAAGCAGTTAATAAGTTAGTTCCATCAATTGTAATGTAGTATGAGATGTGGAAAAGACAAACATATATATGTTTGTATAATGTTCATCACATTAGTGATAAATGTTTATGTACCAAATAGATTTGTTTCGTTATTTGTTTGAGTGAGATTTGAGACAAAATTGTTGCTATTTTCCATGGAAATACTCTTATCCAGTTCAAGAGAGTCATCTTGACACATTCCCCATCTCACCTTCCGTAGTTGGAAGTGATTGAAGGCTCAAAGACAACATCATCCATGATTCAAGAGGAGATCAGTCGATCAGTTGGTCAAGCCCCAGAAGGAGTGTCCCAAGCATCCAGTTAGTCGATCAACTTATCGAGTGAATTGATCAAGTGGTATGGTAGAATTAGTCACCAAAGAATCATAGACTTCCCTTTGAACCATTGGTCGAGTGATTGGACACCCCAGTCACCAAACCCAACATCATCATTTCTTCATCTAGCCAAGGCCAATCAACCAATTTGCCCAATGGATTGACTGAGTGAGAAATCTCCAAAGACACTCATCAGTATCTAATTGGCCACATGGCTATACCAATTGGTCTACCAACATCTTAACCAAAGCAAGCAATCAAAAGTTAGGTGGTTGACTCACTCGACGAGCTGGTTGACTGGAACCCAACTATGCATCTACTTAAAATAGGATTGATTTACCGATCACCACCAGTCAATCAACTATCGTGATGTAGACGCTTTTGTAAAGGCACCGAAAGCCAATCTAACATTGGATTTGGTGAGACTAGAGGTTCCCCTATAGAAGAAAAGAGAACCCTAATGACAAGAGTGTCAATTACTCTCTATTCTAATCCATTTTTGGAACAAGGAGTCGAGAAGGGAGGAGGAACATTTCTTTCTCCATGGAGATCGCTAGACTTATTTCTACCAAACAGAGGATATGTTTTCAGAGACCATTGGCCTCATATTTTTCTCTCTTCTTCTCCATGTATATGTGTTATTTTCATGAGCATGAGTGAGTATTTCCCTCCCAATGGAAAAAGGAGTAGCTTTGTTGCCCATATTTCATTCTTATTGTTTTCAAACTTATCTTTTTTTGGACATATAGATGGATTCTGAATCATTTATTGATTGTTCTATGACTTTGATCAATCAATTTACATGTTTAAACAATCCTAGACATAGATATCACAAAATCTAGGATTAGATTATATATTTAATACGTTGAAACTAGAAGGAGATCATGGAATAGGCTTGTGAAGAGGATTAGATAATGACATCTAGGTAACGAGACCTCGAGTCCATAGGGAAATTGATCCTTGTGTAATTCGTATTCTAACAAGATGTGAATTCACATGGTCTGAATATAGAAAGACAAAATTTAGGAAGGTGTAATGATTTGATTGATTATGTAGGTGATAGTGGAGGAATCCACAATGCCCTGGTATCTTTTATTTTTGACTCAATAATCTTTTTACTTCCTTTCATTCATTTGAAATTATATTAACTCAATCACTAAACCAATTGTTGTCAAATGCTTCTCTAAATCTCTTAGATTTAATAACAATTTATTAAAAGGTTGTCTCTTGGGTTTGACCCTATAGCTATACTAACAATAAGACTCCTCTGCTTGTGGGTGAGTGATATTGCACGTGGAAATATGATGAACTCATGGTTTATCACCTTTGAATAATTTCTTGTGATCAATAACCTTGTAGTAATCAGAGGATTATGAGAAAGATTTTTAGAGTGTGGATTGATACCTTGAATGTTAGACCACTGAGATTAGGAGTGAGTCATGTGGTGTGATTATGTCCTAAATCCTCTATTGTGAAAGTCTATGTCCATAAGGAAAAGATTTCAATGTAATCAAAAGTATGAAACATGAGAAGTTTTCTTGGTACATGTAAATGTTATGTTATGTTTGTTCCTATCTTGTGTACCCAAGATGAGGACCATAGCCTATTTAGGCAACCATGTTGAGAACTTGAGTCTATTGTATATATATTAGGGTGGCCAAGTAAACCCTAAGATGATGATGATGATCTCTTAGCACGAGAGTGGGGAGTGTTTCCTTCTACTTGGTGAGGTACAAACCAAGTAGTTTCAAGGAAAATAAATAAAATATGACAAGTCGTGTATAATATGAGATGAGTGGTTGTGATAATCTTTTTATTGCTAGTCGATAAATCTATTATTCTTGAATATGTTTCTTATTTTTGGAAATCAATGATTCATTTTTTAAAGATAATCTTTTATCTTCTTCATGTCTTCCTAGTATGGAATCTTATTTTTAGCTTTGACAGTTAGTATAAGGAGGACTTGATATATACTCTTATTTATGAACTGACTTCAGTTGTTACTGAAGAGTCATGTTTAGTGGACATGTCTTATGTGGACCTCAACTTCATGACTATAGGATGTGTTCCTAGTATGGTTGGTGAGGTGTCACAAAGATAGAGTTATTATTGATGGATTAGGTGTGTACAGATGTTGACTTGTTACTCTGGCATATGAGTTTAGTTCTACAATTAATCTGCATATGTTGATATGTTACTAGATATGATATCAAAATGATTAAAAGGTTGGGATTTGACTAAATGAAAGAACTTATGACTAACTAGGTCATTGTCACAAGATGAATGTACTAAATTATAGAGTGATCTATTATACTTATCATCACATGCAAGTTAATCTTAAGTTCAATATTCATAACTTGATTCCAATGCATATTACTTCACTGTGTGGGAAATTTCACTTATTGGGGCTCTACACAAGTCTCATGAGGTTGCTTCACATGTTTTTGGGTATAAGTACATCAAAAAAGGTAATGACAAAGAAGATATAAAGATAATAATTAAGTCTAGAATTCCCATGTAATCTCTCTTTTTTTAATGTGTTGTGTTTCAAGTTTGTTCTTTTAAGTACATGTAACTAATGTAAAGTGAACTACTTATGAGTAATACCATTTTTTATAGTTTTAGTGGAGATGAATGGGATTTCTAATAACTGAATTTATGGATCCTTTAAAGTGGAATTTCATTTTGAGGTTTTACAAAAAAAGGAAATTTTTGACTTGTTTTTGTTATGTACCATTTGGATTGTATTTGTTGACCGTATCATGTTTTGATATTTTAGCACGGTTTAGATTTAGAGTTACTATAATGGTTGGAATTTATTTGTGATCAAAAGTTTGGTCCCTATAGGTCTAATTCCAATTTTATTTGTATATCTTTATATAATGATTCAGTTCAAACTAAGGGTATAGTTTATCCAAAAAAAAGTTGAACATATTAATGTTTTGATATTTCAATCTAGGTTAAGATTTAGAGTTTCTATCTAATGGTTGACATTTATTATTGATAAAAATTTTGTTCTCTATAGGTTTGATTCCAATTTTATTTGTAAATCCTTATATAATGGTTTTGTTTAGTTTAAGGGTATAGTCTAACAATAGCAAACAAAGCAATACATATCTCTAGAAATTTTTGTTTTGATGAACACAACACGCCTCTCATATGTATAGATATTAATAAAATACAAAGTATGTTATCTGAAAAATCTCAATTGACTTTAGTCATTATATATTTAAAATGTTTATGTTAATATGTATAACTGATGCTAGATAATGGTTTAATAAAAAATTAAACTATGTGGTTTTATGCATGGGTAGCAATTTCAAGTTATTTCGACTATGTCAACAAATAGTTTATATGTGTGTTCTTATATTATCCATTGCTAAAAAACTCATTGTAAGTTCATTTATCATGTTAGTTGTATTGATATATATTATGACAAATTTTTGGCTTATCATGGAAAGTCTAAAAAAATTGAATGGTTTCTTATAGTACAGTTTGAAACCAAACTAAACCAAACAAAATTACACATTAATAGTTCAAATTTGGTTCACTTTTGGATTAGTCTATTTGGTTTAGTTTAAAATTTTAGAAACCATTAAGTATGGTTTGGTTTCTAGTTTTGGTGGTAAATGGAACCAAACTATTCCCATCCCCTAGAAGGAAGTGGAGTTTTGTAGATCGAAACGTGGTTCTCTTAGTGTCCCTACTTATATGTAGAAGTTCCCCTTACTTGATACTAGATTGTGATATTACCATAGGGATAGACTATTCTTACAAAGGTTAAACTACCACATAGAATGTCGAACAATGATAGAGTTTGTAATGGATTAATTTACCTTTCACTATTACATACTCTTGTTCTTTGCCATACTTTTGATAAATTGGCATGCACCCCTTTTACTGATGCAAATTTTATATTGTACTTTGCATATTGGGTTTGTATCTTTATTTCTCATAAGTAAGGAGTATATGTCCTCTCAGTTCCCACTCCTGATAATTGAGATATGGAGGTTTATAGTTTTTGATGTTTTTACCAATTTATACACTTTAGCTTGAGCCGTTCAACACACATTATTGTTCAAAAGGGAAAGATTTCTAAACATGTGGAATTTCACATACTTTTAGATAGGAACTAAGACAATTACCAGTATAGTCCCCTACCCTGAAAGTAGCTTGATGGTTGAACCACTCTAAGGAAAATAGTAGCTTAGGGACCAACCCAACACAAATTGGATGATACTTTTGCGTAGTAGGGTCAATCCAAGTGAACATTTCATTGTGGTAGGCACATTCATATGCCTTTCCTTATTTTTTGAGACCCCCTTTTCATTCTCAAGTAATAAAATGTAGAAGCACCTTACCTCTTTATGGACACAAGACTACTTTAGATCAACTATAAGATGTGGATAAAGTACCATAGCAACCCCTAGACCCATTAGAGGTATAAATATATCCCCTTACCATTGAGGTCCCCAAATCCATTAGATGTATGAAAATATGTTACAGATCAGGGGGAAACCTTTTTGGTATCTAGCTATTATACTAGAGTGGACTTCTCAACATTAGGGTTTAATAAACCAAGTGAAGTCTGGCTACGACAATCATCATACATTAAGATTTTGTATGCTTGTCATGGTTAGAGTATAACATATGCAGGCATCTAGTCTTAGAGAAATGCAGAAAACTACCCTTTTGAAAGAGAGTAATTAACATAAGGCGAAATTCTTCATCAATTCATTTATAGCACAACCCCCATAAATATTTCAAAGAATGTAATTCACATTAACTAAAGGGGATTCACTTTCTTTCATGAAAGATAGTATGTAAATTCATATATTTTACTTAGTATGTGGCAGAGGCAAGAAAAATTCTAGGATAGACACATGTTGGAAAAGGAAAATCCAAGTTGAGAAGCAAAAAAATGATATTAGCAATGACTTTCAAGACTAGAAACATGCCAGTTCATAGATCTATAGCTGAGTTAAATTGGGTCAAATATCTTGGGGTTCTGAGTGTATCTATGTCTCATAAAGACAAGGATAGTTCTACAATATATTGGACCAGGTTTTTAAGGTTATCCTAGAAGATGATAAATGGAAAGAATCTCTTACATTTATCGATGTATCAAACACTATCATGAGAGAGGTGTCAAACCTGGTAGGAAGGTAACACACAAATTTCAATATCAAGTCTATAAGATGTTGGAAGATTATTAGAATCATCTTAAGGATCTTGATATAGTACATGTCATCCAAGCTAAAGTAGAAAACTTCGATATGAAGTGCAACCAAGAATGTAATTTTATAGGTAACTTGATCCTTTTAGAAAATTTAATTAAAATTAATCAGCCTAATGTCAAGGGTTACCTGAAGGGTAAGTATAAGGCGGACAAGTTTGATGATAACCTTGATACAACTACAAATCATCCCCAAGAAAAGAGTAAAAGAAACTAGCTACAAGGATTTTCTTAATGACGTTGATAAGGAATTGATTCATTCTTATGGGAGTCATGATACAAAAGCAATATCAATTCATAAATGAAGTTGTTTATTCAAAATGACAATGTCTATTAGTTGTGATACTTGGATAAAAAAATATTGATTATGAATTAATTTTCCTCCTTAAAATAATAAAATAAGGTCTAAGTCTTCAATTGTTGCATTCCTTCTATGGAGGTCATGGTTTAGTTGAAAGTTGAAGTTGATGGAATAGACCAACACTGAATCAATGGGGACCCACTTTCATGATTTAACAATTTTATTATCTTTATGTCCTAGAGCACTAACCAATCAACCTTGCTAGAGTTATTTCACTTGTTACAGAGTTTTGTACCGAACTAGATTAAGTGTGAGCATATAAGACACATTTATTGGGACTGTCATAGTAGGTTCAGAATAAACCTCATTCTCATATCAGGGAGTAACTATTGCTTAGTCTGGTAATCTTCTGCTATAATACCTTGATGGGAAATGCTATCAGATTTTCTCTTAGATTTAATTTCATATTGATAGGCAGCTTATATGTGGGGTGAAAGGATGAGATCCTATTGGCATCTGCATTTAAGGACCAATGTAGGTATTATTTGTCATCACTCTATGGTTTTTCCCATTTGAGAGGTTTCTTAACACTCTGATGCTTTGGAGATTAAGGAAACCATACTCCACTTTCTACATATGAGTCATATTGACTACTTCTTCTATTTTATAGTTTGGCCAGGAAAGTGGATGGCCACACCACTCTATTAGTAGAAATTATGTAGGATAATCCTAGTTTAGAGTATCCAGAGAGATGGGACTTCATAAAGAAAATTCCTATCCCAAGACCATTCCCTCCATATATAGACAAAATAATAAATTAGGAAAAGGAAGACTCAAGACACTAAATCCCTATAGGGACTGCTCGGTCTAAGGAGACAAATGCACCTTCACTGTACAAGAATCACAGAGGTTGTCTGCCACTCCCGACACCTCCATTAGGAAGAAGAGGTGCTCGAGAGCCCCTGGCCATTCCATCAATTAAGGATTCCCACTCATTAATGAGGACACGGGGGGCTTGATTTTGATCTTATGCCACAAAGACATAGGTAAGATATGATACAACTATAGGATAAGGGATGATATTTTTAAGACTCCAGAGTTCATGTTACCTTTATTGTGATAAAAGATATTATCGAGTTCCATTTTTGGTGGAGAGGCTTCTATGATTGAAAGTATCCTCTTGACTTGAATTGTCTAATGCCTATCTAGTCTATGTGTGCTTGTGAGTCCCGGTTTAACTATCTTGATGTTTATGACAAACAAGTTTTAATGATTCCATTGTCTCTCTTTCCTAGGCATGTTACAAGAAGATCGGACCTACAAAACTTACTTTTCTTAGTCTTGGCATCTTTCAATACTCAAGTCAGACTATTTGATGTCCCCCCTTTGCTTGATTGATATGAATGAACCACATCTTTTGACATAACAAATGTCCAATTAGATTCAATCTACAAGCTATTTTTTGTTTCACTTGCAAGAATTCTACCACAATAAAGGATGCAATGAAGGAGTCACCACTTGTCACATGGTAGGGTAGAAATTGTTCTTTCTTTAGTGCAGTCAGGTAGAATCGGAGGTAGAATGGATAGATAGAGTCTGGTTTCACTAGGAGGTCCCAAGAGGATGGATCCCCCTTGCTCAATGACCCCACCTACTTATGGTTCTTACATGAATTGACTTCTGAAGGTAAGTAAAACATTATTGAAAAGAGAAATTAGTACCCTGAGAATCAATACAAAGTCAGCTAAACAAGTAACTAAGACAAGCAACTGGAATAAGGATTACTATACTCATATCAACACACATACTGACTCAACTAGACTCGTGACAACCTATATATAATTTTTGAGGTACGACAAGAATTTCTCTAAAAATCATCCAAAACGCCATATCTTTGCATGTGGTGACACTTATTATTCACAAAACAATCAACTTTTATCTTTTATGTGGTTTTATCTTCCTTTCCCTTTTGCCTCAAATGACTATTTTAAAGTCAATTGTGATAGAGCTCTTTGGAAGAAGGTATATAAGAAATATCAGGTGTAGGACTTAGAGGATGAATTGCCACCATATTTTCATTTATGTCAAAGAGTCATTTCCATGCATGTGATGCTGGAATTGTCAAATCTTGTACTATCGACTAGTTATATAGAATGAACATTGGAAGCTTTTGTTACAACCCCAATTTTTGGGTTCATTTGGTGAGAAAATGCGATTTCTCATAATAAAGATGTTGGAACAAATAATAATATAATTTTTTTTGAATAAATGGATTTCGTTTACAATAGCCTTGATGTTTGTTTTGTGGGCTTTATTGGCTATTGAGCCCAATAATAAGGAAAAGACAAAAGGAATTCCATTATTAATATGAAATGGAGAAAAGAACGATGTAGAAACCTCTAGAAGGCAAAAGTATGTAATCCAAAGGTGGATTTCGTGCCTCTTGGGTTCCTTGGGTTCTGAGGAGTCCAAAGTTGCAAATTTAATGCAAAAATAAAAGAAAATATCAATTAAATATTTCTTTATTAAGAAAGAAATTAAAAACAATGATAAAATATAAGAAATATGTGGAAATATGGATAATGTAATCATTATGAATGATATTTCGACTCCACATGGTTTATAATGGTAAAAGGAATCAAAATAAAGAAAATAAAAGATTAAGAGAGAGAAAATATGCATAAAATATGCCTTAATATGTGATAACTTTCATATGAAAAAAAGTCTCTCATACTTTCTAATTTGAGTCCCAAAATTGTCACACAAGTAGTCTAAGTCATTATGGACTTTCTCCTAAAATTTGAGATTAAAAGGACAAACGGATGGGGAGATATGAATTTTGTAAGTTTTCCTAAGATGAGAAGGATTATATTAAATGTCACAATTTGATTCTGACTTATGTTTTAATACATGGCCCGATAGGCATTGGATCTAGATCTAACGGTTGCTGCTCTTCGTTTGAGATCAAAAAAAAAAGAGCAGTGGATGGAGGTTTCCCAATTGATTTCCTTTGCACACAATCCATGTGCGAGTCCGAAGGTTGTTCCTTTGAATTCGGGAGGGTGAAACGAGTTTCCCGATCCTAAATTCTCCATGTTTCCGTACGTGGTTGGGATTTCCCCAATTAACCTGTAGGGGCAGCTTCCATGGAATTGGGGGTAGTCCCCTTTCTACCACTGTCTATATAAGGAGGGGGATCAGGGGTTCCCTTGGGAGGAAAGAAACGAATTGAGACCCCTGCTTGCTCCTTTTCATCAGTTTTTTTTTCACTTGAGGCGGCGGTGACAGGTTGGGATCTTCCCCTCTGTCTCCCTACCCTGTTCGGAGGTCATCACTAGACATGGGACCGGCAGGCCATGGTGAGGAGTTCTCCATCTATGAAGGATGCGGGAGGGAGGTGGTAGCTTCAAACCGGGGCCGGGGGGCACTGCGGTGGGGGCGAGATCTCGCCATTGTCCACCGACGGTGAGGGCTCTATTTCCTCTGTGGAACAGAGGAATCGATCGCTGGGGACTCATGAAGAAGATGAAGTGGGGGTGAGCGGGTCTGGGAGACCGGGTAGCCGGATCCAAGGTTGATCTGCGAGCCAAGAAAATAAGTTGCCGGAAAAAGAGAAGTGAAAAAGGACACGTGGCACTCCCGTATTGGCCCTAAAGGTATTTATTTTTCAATTTCATAACTTATTATGGGTAACTCCGATTAGGACGAATTATATATGAAAACTGATCAGAAGAATATGAGGAATCTAATAAAAATATAATGGAAGCCTAATTCTTGTTCCAATTCAAAAAGTGTATAAAGTTATCATCTTTAATGGTTTAATTAATGAAAAACCCTTAGATTTGATGATAGTTGAATCTAATGATGTTCTTTGAATGGTTTGAGCAAATATTAACCTGTTTATAATAAAAATGATGATTTAGATCTAAAAGAATAATATTGGTACATAATTGGCTTAATTTAGGGTTTCATATACCTAAGTTTGCATGGATGGGCTTAGAAACCCTAATTTAGGAGAATATGTCTTTTAATGGTTTTAATTGTGCAAATACATGAATAAGACAGAGTTATGTTGTTACAAATCCAAATTGAGTATAAAAGATCATTAATTAGGGTTTGCTAACATAAAAGATGAGAAATATAGTAATTAGGGTTCCTTTGAGAATCGAACTATAATTCTTTATTAAGTTGTCAATTCAAAGGAACCTGAACATGATAATCGGCCTCAATAATCTTGACATGACTTAAAAGGATAAAGATGGTAGTTTTAGTATAAAAGAGATATATTAGACTTAATTGACTTTCAATTGTGCCTATGATGTTGAAATTAGGGTTTGTTGACTAATTGAGCATTAAAAGTGATAAATGCATAATGAAGGCTAAAACCCCAATAAAACCCTAAAGTCAGCCTAGAAATCATAAGGTGGAATTCAAGTCGATCTTGAGAATATTTTGAATAAAACAATGACACTTGGATGTGATGCGTTATTTTCAGGATATTGTTGATTGCTTGTTTGATTGTATTGAATATTTGGACATCAAGTTGCTCTAGATCAGGTATGTGGTTACGCTTATGAATAATCGTTCTAGTTTCACGGTGATTCCCGAATGTTTTACCGGTTGCTTTAAATAAACTGTTGGATGAATTTAGTTCATGCAAACTATAATGTGGCTATGACTATCACAAAGGATATATGCCTACAAGCTCAGATCCTGGTTCTCTCTGTGGCTTAATAATTGACCTAGTACATGGCTACCTATGGGTAGGTCCATCAGGTTAGAGGAAGACCTAGTACATGGCTACCTATTGGGTAGGTCCATCAGGTCTATGGATGACTTAGTACATGGCTACCCTTGAGGTAGGACCATCAAGTCACATTGAGTTAGATATTGGGCTACCTTGAGTAGTGCCATGCGACTCTACCTTTATAGAGGAATTATATAAGTCCACTGCAGGGACAAAACAGAGTTGGGGATATGTATGGATTGAGTTGTATGGCTTAAAATGTAATCTTGATTGTTAAATGATTAATTGCTTGATTACATTGTTAACATGTTGCACATTATTGTTTCCCCCACATACCGACTTTATGCTGACCGACGTATTGGTTGTCGGCATTTTAGGTGCAAAGAAAAGAACAAACAGTAAAGTGGCATATGTGGAATTTAATGAGGATTAACGATCAAGGAGGATTAGTTAGAATATTCTCTTATATGGATAGATGTTTAGTAATCCAAGTTTTTCAAGGTATGCAAAAAGTTTTAATTTATACCAGTTTTCAGTTTAGTTAGTAGAATTTCATAATTATTATTGATTATTTGTTGAACCTTTGATCCTATTAATGGGATAACGGCACCGACCTTTCGGTCTCCCTTAATTGAGGGTTACTGGAAGGTGGGGTCGTAACATTTGGTATCAGAGCGAAGGTTCCTCACTTAATCTTTAATAATTATTAAATTTTACACACTCCATAGAACTCAAGGGAGTTATTAGAGGATTATCTGAAAGACGGAGGTGTCTAGAAAAGGATCACGACTGGGGGCTGGCAATATTTTCCTCCGCACCGCTAGTCAGAATACGAGGACTCCCGGATCCATGTGACTGCCTGGCCAAAGTCTTAGGGTATGATTCGAAATAAGATACCTTTAGGACTTTCTCATCTTATTCATCCCTTCTCAACTCAAATTCTATTAAGGACCTTAAGGATTAAGGTTTTCTCTCTTTTCCTCACCCTCTGGAGGTATGGGTAAGATTGATAAGGTTTAAAGAATCCTCCACCAAATTAATAAAAAGCATGTAAATAAACTGTCATGTACATAAGCTTAATAGATTAAGCGCAAACTAAAGATTAGATACATGCTTAGGTCGTATGACACGAGTTGTCATTTCCCTCAGGTGAGACCTGAAGTTGTACCTTCTTTTCAGGAGGATAAGGAAAGAGGGTTAGTTTTGGAGATAGAGATATCCATTACAAGTAGAGACCTGGCACATCCTTTGAGGATGATGTTAACCCAAAACCTAAGTGAAGGTTAGAGAGAGAGATGGCATGATGAGTTAGACCAGGTATCTAGATGGACATGCCTTAGATACCATATGAGCCATGAGAGGTTGGATGATCGAGTATCTTTGGTGACTCAACCCTGGGAAGGATCATGCATGTTAGAGTGAAGGATAGTTCCTTCATTGATGAAGTTAGAGAAGAACCTATAGAAACCCCATGATCTTATAGTAGCATGGCATAGTAGGCACCCATAGTACGTCAGTAGTGCTAATAGTACGCTGAAACCCTAGCCAGGAGAGTATGACAGATAGCTTGTATGGTAGGCGTGAAGGGTTATGGGTAACCTTGAGCAAACGTAATAGGCTTCACCATGTAGAGGTATGATGTGAGCTGAGCCATCTTCATGGAGAGAGGACCTCTGATAGTGAGGCTGGTTGTAGGGTTAGCTCTAGAAAGAGAGAGAGAGAGAGCAGGACCCCAAGAAAGAAGGATGGAAGCCTAGACTCCGAGATATGAGGAACAGTGGGGAGTTGAGGATGATGCGACCTAAGTGGATGATAGTGGTTGCCTCGTTCTTGATCCTGGAGATGGATGATATCTTGGTGTCCTTTAGAGGAACCAAACCCTTAAGAGAGAGTAATGCTTCTGGTACCTATGTGCCTATGGTATAGGTGTTTACCTGTTAAGTGGAGACAAAGAGTGCCTTAGACCCTGAGGAGGTTTAAGTAGCGAGTTGTGAGGCTTTATACCTAGTTGGTGGTTCTAGAGGAGGACTCAACTCTGAGGTGTTGCTCATATAAAAGGATCATGGGATTACATGACATACCTTGGGCATGCTTGATTCGTGGTTAAGAGATTGAGCATGCAGTTGGATACCCAAAGGAGAACCTAGGGTTCCTAGGCCTAAGAGGGGAAGCAGTGTATCCGATGCTCATGATGAGATTTGAGTCTCTATAGTTTCGAGCATGATACTCCTCATGTGTAGAGGTAAAGGAAACCCCCTTAAGTTAAGGGTATGTCTGATGAACCCCTCACAGCTAAGTGGATGACATGGGAAGGTATGATTGTGATCCAGTGTTGAGGATGAGAACAAGTATGACCCAACATGGTTTAGTAGGTGGTCAGCTTGTTCCTTAGTATCTTACTAGGGTTAAGCATGCTCAGGTGGATGTAAACCCCAGGCATAAGGATGTTTGTGACCTGTGTTATCGAGGTGAAGGTTTCCTCCCATCCTGGGAGAAGGGACCCTTTGGTGGGGTGTTTACCAGTTTTTTTTTGTTTAAGTAACCTAAAGAGGTCTCATAGGATCTTTAGGGGCTAAGTGAAAATTACATGGTATGAGAATGAACCTATAGACCCATAGATATCCATCTCTAAGTGCAGGTGGATGTGTTACCATGGAGGTAACCGGTATGGGGCCTGACCAAGGTAGGCAGGTCGTCATGACCCCTGTGAAAGGATGAAAGACAACCCATGAATACAGAGAGAGAGATGAGAAAGGCTTGGTTAAGGTTCTAAGTTGGACATGTACTATGTTAGAATCCCAAGTCTATCCTAGGTTCAGGTAAGGATAAGACCGATGGAAGCAGGAGTTGCCTAATTCCCTAGTTGCACATGACCATAGGGTCGAGAGGTAACAACTATCATTGTCTGAGGGCCATGGGTTAGGAGATTGATCACCTTCATGAACTCATGAGACCCAAAGGGCAGATGAGTAGGGCACTCTCTGGAATGCATAAGGGAAGAGGGATGACCCCAAAAGTGTCGGCACCCTATAGACCTAGAGGAGATGACTAAGGATTGTGTGTAAACCCAAGTAGGTTCAAAACCAGTGTTCCATGGAAGTAACCTTGATATCGAGATGATTGTGATGTAGAGACGTAGGTGTCACATTTCAACCTAGATTTGAAGGTGTACTGGAAATGTGGGATGTACCATCTCTACTCTTGGAACATGAAGAACTTTGTATTTGGACTGCAGCCAAATGCTTATTTCTTCTCGTTATGGGAGTGAGAGATAGGACAGTACGCATGCCATACACCAAGGATAAAAGATGATGTGGTTTGGAACGTTGCCACGAGATATGGGGACAGAGAAGATAACATACCCTGGTAAAGTGAATGATACATGTATGGTTTGCAAATGCTAAAGAGAAATAAGGTAGTCATCTTATAAGGATGTTTTTAGCATGAGCTATGAGTTATACCAGGTGGAGTTCGAAAACCAAAGGAATAAGCTCGAAATGTACTTGATGAGATAATAAGTGGCATACAGGAAGGTGTATGTCATCAACATTACCTAATACATAAGAAGGTGAAGTGGTAATGGATGCTTTGGTTGAGATATATCTGCCTAGTTTGGCTAGAAGAAGTTGTTAGACTAAACCTAAGTTTGGAAAAGAAGATATGTTTGGATAACACTATTGTAATGAGATCAATTAATGGTTGTTTGGTTAGCCAGTCTAGTCCTTGATGCAATGAAAGGATGGTGGTAGAATCCCAGATGCACTTCTTTGGAAAAGAAGGTGATGAAACCCCAATAGAATGGTTTAGGGTTTTTGAGGTATGGATCTTGAAGAATAATGACTTACATGAGATCATGATTTTAATATCACCATACACCGTACTATGAAGATAATAAGTGACAGTGGTACTTTAGATACCTAAGATAAAGTTGCATGTGGTATATGGCCATGCCAGACGAGGGTGAAGGACGAACACCAGTAACCCAGTGCATTGATATAAAGAGTCCCCAAAAGAGAAAGGGAGTTCATCACTATGGATGTTGCAAGTCTCCCCTAGATCAAGGAAGGTTGAGATGCAATATGGGTTATGGTAGATCACCTTACCTAGATGACATGAGAAAGAAAGAGTACTGTCAAGGGACAGATTGGGTTGAACTACATATGAGAGAGATGGTTCAACTACACCGTGAGGTTGAGTATAAAAGTTCTTGAGTTTGACTTAAGGGTTCCCTTCCAAAAGGTGGAAGTAGGTACATGCAAAACTCGATGTTAGTACAGTTTATCACCCTAACTAATGGTTAATATGATCCAGACTAAAGGGTCTGATGAGAGCATATGTTCTTGTTCAGGGTGATAGTTAGAAACAGTTCTTGTCCTATGAAAGATGTGAAGATAACCACCATATCCAGTATCGAGATTTAAAGAGCTCTGAAAGGGAGGTTGTGTCGGTCACCACTTCATTAAGATGATGTTGGTGAATGGACCTCGCGAAGGTCATAAAAGGGCCACAATGTATGTAGATGTAGTCGCTATGATCGTACAATGGCTGAAAGGAGCCTAGAGATGACATGAGTTGTGAGTTGATGCAAAGTAGACTGACATGCAGTTCACTGTGGGGGAGTATGTGACATGAAAATCCGACCCCTCTAAGTTATAGCTAAGAGAGCTGAGTTCCCGATATATGGGTCCATTTGAGATGAAATGGTAGAGAAGGTTATGGCTGACCTTACCCCTCAGGATAAAGTAATGAGTGATAGGTTCCATGTGTCCAATTTAGAGCACTATGTGAGGTACCCGGACCATGTGCAGAGCAACAAACCTAGTGATCCCCAAGGGAGCCTGAAATGACCTGAATCATCTGAGCAGTTTATAGACGCCAGAGTGAAAGAACTCAGAGAAAAGAATATGTGACGATAAAGGTTATTTGGAAGCGCCATGGGTAAGGTAAAGCCACATGGGGGCCAATGATGGACATGGAAAAGTCTTATCTTGAATTGTTTGTTTGTTTGATGGAATTTTGAGGACAAAATTCTTATAAGAGGGGAAGGATGTTACAACCCCAATTTTTGGGTTCATTTGGTGAGAAAATGTGATTTCTCATAATAAAGATGTTGGAACAAATAATAATATAATTTGTTTTGAATAAATGGATTTCGTTTACAATAGCCTTGATGTTTGTTTTGTGGGCTTTATTGGCTATTGAGCCCAATAATAAGGAAAAGACAAGAGGAATTCCATTATTAATATGAAATGGAGAAAAGAACGATGTAGAAACCTCTAGAAGGCAAAAGTATGTAATCCAAAGGTGGATTTCGTGCCTCTTGGGTTCCTTGGGTTCTGAGGAGTCCAAAGTTGCAAAGTTAATGCAAAAATAAAAGAAAATATCAAGTAAATATTTCTTTATTAAGAAAGAAATTAAAAACAATGATAAAATATAAGAAATATGTGGAAATATGGATAATGTAACCATTATGAATGAGATTTCTACTTCACATAGTTTATAATGGTAAAAGGAATCAAAATAAAGAAAATAAAAGATTAAGAGAGAGAAAATATGCATAAAATATGCCTTAATATGTGATAACTTGCATATGAAGAATAGTCTCTCATACTTTCTAATTTGAGTCCTAAAACTGGCACACAAGTAGTCTAAGTCATTATGGACTTTCCCCTAAAATTTGAGATTAAAAGGACAAACGGATGGGGAGATATGAATTTTGTAAGTTTTCCTAAGATGAGAAGGATTATATTAAATGTCACAATTTGATTCTGACTTATGTTTTAATACATGGCCCGATAGCCATTGGATCTAGATCTAACGGTTGCTGCTCTTCGTTTGAGATAAAAAAAAAGAGCAGTGGATGGAGGCTTCCCAATTGATTTCCTTTGCACACAATCCATGTGCGAGTCCTAAGGTTGTTCCTTTAAATTCGGGAGGGTGAAACGAGTTTCCCGATCCTAAATTCTCCATGTTTCCGTACGTGATTGGGATTTCCCCAATTAACCTGTAGGGGAAGCTTCCATGGAATTGGGGGTAGTCCCCTTTCTACCACTGTCTATATAAGGAGGGGATCAGGAGTTCCCTTGGGAGGCAAGAAACGAATTGAGACCCCTACTTGCTCCTTTTCATCAGTTTTTTTTTTCACTTGAGGCGGCGGTGACAGGTTGGGATCTTCCCCTCTGTCTCCCTACCCTGTTTGGCAGGTCATCACTGGACATGGGACCGGTGGGCCATGGTGAGGAGTTCTCCATCTATGGCGGATGCGGGAGGGAGGTGGTAGATTCAAACCGGGGCCGGGGGGGCGCTGCGGTGGGGGCGAGATCTCGCCATTGTCCACCGAGGGTGAGGGCTCTGTTTCCTCTGTGGAATAGAGGAATCGATCACTGGGGACTCACAAAGAAGATGAAGTGGGGGCGAGCGGGTCTGGGCGATCGAGTGGCCGGATCCAAGGTTGATCCGTGAGCCAAGAAAATAAGTTGCCGGAAAAAGAGAAGTGAAAAAGGACACGTGGCACTCCAGTATTGGCCCTAAAGGTATTTATTTTGCAATTTCATAACTAATTATGGGTAACTCCGATTAGGACAAATTATATATGAAAACTAATCAGAAGAATATGAGGAATGTAATAAAAATATAATGGAAGCCTAATTCTTGTTCCAATTCAAAAAGTGTATAAAGTTATCATCTTTAATTGTTTAATTAATGAAAAACCCTTAGATTTGATGATAGTTGAATTTAATTATGTTCTTTGAATGGTTTGAGCAAATATTAACCTGTTGATAATAAAAATGATGATTTAGATCTAAAAGAATAATATTGGTACATAATTGGCTTAATTTAGGGTTTCATATACCCAAGTTTGCATGGATGGGCTTAGAAACCCTAATTTAGGAGAATATGTCTTTTAATGGTTTTAATTGTGCAAATACATGAATAAGACAGAGTTATGTTGTTACAAATCCAAATTGAGTATAAAAGATCATTAATTAGGGTTTGCTAACATAAAAAATGAGAAATATAGTAATTAGGGTTCCTTTGAGAATCGAACTATAATTCTTTATTATGTTGTCAATTCAAAGGAACCTGAACATGATAATCGGCCTCAATAATCTTGACTTGACTTAAAAGGATAAAGATGGTAGTTTTAGTATAAAAAAGATATATTAGACTTAATTGACTTTCAATTGTGCCTATGATGTTGAAATTAGGGTTTGTTGACTAATTGAGCATTAAAAGTGATAAATGCATAATGAAGGCTAAAACCCCAATAAAACCCTAAAGTCAACCTAGAAATCATAAGGTGGAATTCAAGTCGATCTTGAGAATATTTTGAATAAAACAATGACACTTGGATGTGATGCATTATTTTTAGGATATTGTTGATTGCTTGTTTGATTTTATTGAATATTTGGACATCAAGTTGCTCTGGATCAGGTATGTGGTTACGCTTATGAATAACCGTCCTAGTTTCACGGCGATTCCCAAATTTTTTACCGGTTGATTTAAATAAACTGTTGTATGAATTTAGTTCATACAAACTATAATGTGGCTATGACTATCACAAAGGATATATGCCTACAAGCTCAAATCCTGGTTCTCTCTATGGCTTAATAATTGACCTAGTACATGGCTACCTATGGGTAGGTCCATCAGGTCAGAGGAAGACCTAGTACATGGCTACCTATTGGGTAGGTCCATCAGTTCTATGGATGACTTAGTACATGGCAACCCTTGAGGTGGGACCATCAAGCCACATTGAGTTAGATATTGGGCTACCTTGAGTAGTGCCATGCGACTCTACCTTTATAGAGGAATTATATAAGTCTACTGTAGGGACATCACAGAGTTGGGGATATGTATGGATTGAATTGTATGGCTTAAAATGTAATCTTGATTGTTAAATGATTAATTGCTTGATTACATTGTTAACATAGTTGCACATTATTATTTCCCCCACATACCGACTTTATGTTGACCGACGTATTGGTTGTCGGCGTTTTATGTGCAAAGAAAAGAACAAACAGTAAAGTGGCATGTGTGGAATTTAATGAGGATTAGTTAGAAAATTCTCTCATATGGATAGATGTTTAGTAATCCAAGTTTTTCAAGGTATGCAAAAAGTTTTAATTTATACCAGTTTTCAGTTTAGTTAGTAGAATTTCATAATTATTATTGATTATTTGTTGAACCTTTGATCCTGTTAATGGGATAACGGGACTGACCTTTCGGTCTCCCTTAATTGGGGGTTACTGGAAGGTGGGGTCGTAACAACTTTCTTTGACTGAATAGATGTGGAGACATATAATGCAATGTAGGAACCATGCTCCAACAAGACCTGAGCCTTGTGTTGTACACATTATGGATGATATTAAAGCTATTTTCCCTATTTTTCAGTTCCTGGTTGATTGTAGACTCATCAAAATAATAAGAGGGTGTCACATTAATTAGCTAAAGTGTCCATTTAATTATCAGGGATGGGGGAAGTATGGTTATGTGGAGGCTTGAGAAACCTCTATTCTAATAGACTAAACTAAGGAGTCCTTTTGCATGTGGTTTGCGTAAAGATGTCAAACAGCTGACATTCATGGAAACCCTATTGGAAAACAACTAGTACAAAAAAACCAAGCAAATTCCTATTCTTCTAGCCAACATGCAGTTACTAGTCGATTTTGTGGCAAACCCGGTGTATGGATTTCCAATTAATATCCTTCTAGCTAGAAGGACCACCACAATTGATACATTGATAGTGGATTAAGTGGAAAACCTATTGTATGCCCGAGCATGGATATACTTAAGGAACAAAACCCTATTTATTGTTAAACATATGACTACCCATATAATTAAGGGAAGACGTCCATGTCTAGATCTATGCTACTATAAAACCATTAATATTCGCACAAACTACTCAAACTCTTAGATGTCAATCAGACACCAACTACATGCACGACAAACTCAAAAGAGTTTTGAAAGCTCATATCATGTGACCTAACCTAAGGTTCTAAAGAAAAGACACATCCTAAGTTTCAATAGTTTTAGGAAATTGGGGATATTTTTTATTTAAACCCCTTACCCTTCTTAATTTTTACCTAACATGGGAGTGCGATTAATGCAGTATAACTAGTTTATACTATATATATTTCATTCTATAGTAGGTGAAGGGTAAAAGGTTGAGGTTGATTTTAGTTGATTTCTTTAGTACCTATAGAAAACCAACTGGAGTCATCTTTTTTTGTAATATTACATTTAACTTGCCATCTAGGACATACAAGGGAACAAGTTAATATATTAATGATAGATTCTAAAGGAAATTTAGAAGCCTAAAAGATCCAATTATTTTCTTAAGGCTATCAAATTTTCATCCTTTTAGTGGAGTTCCTTTGTCTTCTCTAGGATTTGACCCTTCACATTCAACTAAGTTGGGGTCATCCCTAAAGCCCCTCTTGTTATAGTGGTAGTTTCCATTGAGTAAGACAATGAAATAATGGCTAGGTATTTGATTACTCTTCTTGTAACGTCCCCATATTTTGTCGTCTCGAGACTTGGAAGGCCCTAGAGGATAAATTTGAAAACATTAGCAATTGTATCAGTGAGCTATGCGGAAGCAACATATGCATACATGAACATTCGACTATAATACATACACCACACATTCTAAACATTTAACATGTATATTTACAATATGAATTCTTACAACTTACAATTACATAATTTAAAGAAGTTTTACAAGTCTATGAACATGTATGGTAACATGATCTAAACACAATAGGTACAACCTTTACAACTACCCACTCCCATCTTTTTCTCCCATTCTATATCTGAACATAGAAAATAAGTGAAATAATGGATCAGCATAATGTGTTGTGTACGTGGGTGAAAGATACATACCTATTGAGCTTACATACTTGAAATATTTTGAGAAAAAATAAAAAGGGAAAACATTATTTAGAGAAAAAATAAGGTAAAAACACATTTTTAATCTCATTTCAATAAATTTGTATTACTTTGTTGGACTATCACTTAATCGCATATATTGTTGGGTCCATTCCATGTGTATCGTGTATTCTAGGGATCTCCCTATGTACAATGTACTCTATGGAGGTGCTAGTAAACATTAATGCTTTCACACTCGTTTAGGGAGATCAATGAACACCATTAGTAACTACAATCCATTCTCATTTTTAGTGTTCTTAGTTTCAAGGCGAAGAGCATACTACATGTACATACATACACACAATGTTCTAAGAAAATAAGACAAGCAATACTTCATACTTATAGCAAAAAACAAAACTAGTTTTATACTTAGATAGCCCACGTACCTGAGTTTAGAGATTATTAACTTATCCTTGATCATATAGTCATCTAGTCATCACTTGATTAATAACAATTAACCATAATTAAAACATGGTACATCATAGGTCCGACTTAGGGTTTAGCCAAATCTAGGTTGAAACTATTCCAAAGTTGTTGTTATTCAAAAAAAATTCTGATTAGTTAGTCGTAATTAGGGTCTGGTTCAATTTTCATAATTTTCTGATGTTGGATGTATTTTCTATGATTAATATGAGTTTAAACATGTAATTATGCATTAATGAGAAAGGGCCTAATATAGATCAACAATACTTAGATCAGAGTCATCATATAGTTTCTAAATGATATTAGAGTTTAGGAAGAATCTTCTTAGATCTAGTTTCCATGTTTTGCTAATTATTCAATCAAACCAACCCTAAAAGAAGCATCATAATCTAAATTAGATATGCTTGATAAAATCACATACAAAGTTTAATCTAGGAATTTTATAATATAGTAGACATTTTTCTAGAATCCAGGGGTATTTTTGGGGGATTATTGAGCAAAATAGCTATTTTCTATTGATATCCCAAGGTTTGCATGGTATTTGAGGGATTTACCTTTTTTGGAAAATCACTAGCCGCCAAATTTTCAAGTCAAGCTCGATATGGGTGCCACGTAGCTCCAAAGGTAGGCATGCAACTTTTACTCTCCTACCCTGCCTAGAACAGATTGATTTGGAAGCAGTATCCAAGCGAGGTGGGTGATTTACTGGCTGAGCTGCTCAGTCAATTTAGGACTCACCTCCTAGACTGGATGGTTCCCTTGAATTGGTACAGGTCCACCAGAGAGTTGGATCTCTCTATCCTCACAATCTCTACATTGTGATCACTTCTCTTCTACTCCGTCTCCTGACATAGCATAGTGCCACAGCCTAAAATCTCCAGAGAGCATGGCCTTGTTGCCGCTGATGAATCCACAAGCTCTGTAGTTGGAGCCACCATGAGCAAGGCAGAGAATAAGAATTCACACTGTATTTCTCTCCTCTATCTTCCCTCACATTCTTTTTAATGGTTTGTCTCGGTAGACTCTTCTCCCCCTACCACACGCATCCACCACAAAGTGAGATGATGGAGTCGCAAGGACAAGGAGGTAGATTGGGGACAGAGGCATTAGTGATTGGCAAAGTCTCAATCTACCCTGATGTGTATCTGACCATCTTGGCTCTTGTTCTATGGTCCCAACCTCCACCACTGACATGTGGTTCAGGTGACGGCAGAGCAGATTTCATGGGTTTTGGGGATTTTGCCCCTTGTTCCCCTAGCATCCATCTGGTAATCTAAAGGGCTATGTGCTCTTCTTCTAAGTTTGAGGGTTCCCTTAGATATAGTGGAAACGTGGGACGGGTCATCCCCTCCCCAAGGTCACCTCTAGCTAGGTTGCCCAGAGGATGAGGGACTTGAACCCTACTAAACTCAGATATCACCCAGCCTAAATCTACTGGTGGTTTTTGTCTATCTTGTTTCTCCCTCTGATACCTTACCACAATTTTCCCAATTCCATCATTGTAGAAGACGATGGAGAAGAGTGAAAAGAATAGGATTTGTCCTTTCTTGTATTTTAACTTTAAGGCCTTATCTTGGGGTTGATAGTCTTGAGTTGTTACGTAGATTATGATTATGGCAACAGAACTCTTTGCGATCACCCACCCTCCTTGGATCTAATTGACACCTCAAGCTAGTACTACTCCTCCATATCCAGAGCTAGGTGACTACTTTTGTATATCAAATCAAGGTTGAATGGACGGTCCGAGGAAGCCACGTCTGTGCCAATGTTGCACGTCACTTGGTTGGATGTTCTAATGTGACATAAAATGTAATTGAAAATTATCTCTAAATCAATTGAAACAATGTTCCTTTAATTAGAATTTCATTTTATCAATATATGTTAAATGCGAGCTCTAAACGTGATGGAAATTTAGATATTAATTGTATCATAGCCAACACTAGTATGATACCAAGAACGATGTCAGAATGTGGGTGTCAAACTACTCACATAATTCCCTCAAAAAGGCTAAATCCAAGGACCATATAGTTCGAGATATTTATCAAAGCACCTCAAACATGTCCCATTATATCAAGTCGGTCATCAATACTCATTATAAAGCTCAAGTATATTCATAGGTATTTATTTACCTAACATATTGACCTTCATCATTATACATCAAAACTCATCATTGAATGTTCACATACTCCAAATATGATCTCTATTATCATCTAAGCTTTTGGATCCTCATTATTCACTATTGATGTATGTATATTGAGGATGATTGTAAAACCCTAGAAATGTAGAATATCACACTTCTTCACAAAGAAAGGAACCATTTTGTACTTGAACTTCTCCTCGGGAGAGAATTTTGTAGGATCAGTTTCCCCTGTTCTCTTGTCTTAATCTCATCTACTACAATTGAGAGATATTCTCTGGCCTGTACAAAAGAAATTCACAAGTTTTTGAGGTTCTTCTTTAGATCCATTCGACTTGATCCCTCTTAGCCTGTTGAAGTTTCATAATGATTCATCTTTTCTATTTCCTTTCCTTCTCCAAGCCATCCAGTTCCACCAATTGTTGCAGTCATAAAGTAACATCCCAAGTAAGTTCTACAAGAAAAGAAATCTCTTATTTTTATTTAGAAGCATGAGAGATGTAGTATAAGAATCTAGTAATGAAGTTGGAAGCACTATCCACTGGAGGATCAAGTTATCTAGTTTGAGAAAGGGAAGAAGTAGAAATATGTAAATTTGGATACATAATCTAAAGATTTAGAGCAAGTCAATTTTTAAGCTATCCATATAGATAGGTGGATAGTTATAGTGTTAAGTGAATATATTATGATTTCATAGCTAGGAAACCAATATAGGCTAAGATAAATTGATAGGTAATAAATAGAGTGTTAATCGTTGAATGCCCTTATTGTTCCTTAAGACTTTCTATGTTAATAGGGTAGCCAAAGGAAAGGGTAAATATATAAATATTTATTCAAATATGTAATAGGTGGTACATGTTTTCCTATTTTGTGGCTATTGGTTAAATTTGTTAGAGATCCTTTAAACTAGGCAAGGAAAGGAGAGGCAAAAGGAGTAATAGACATAGAAGGAACAAGATGCTTAACCAATGGAATTAGTTTAAGTGAAAGGTTTTGACTCAAATAGGTGTGGACTTTCATTCATCTGGATGTTTTGAAGATGGAGATGGAAATTAGCATGAAAAAAAGGGGAGTAAAATGTATGAGACCTCTAATTCCCCCAAGAAAGATCAACAAATTGATTAAAGTAGTTTCAAGTCTTCAATGTCCCTTATTCACTAAATAACTAATTATTCTAGGTATCCCAAATGCAAGAATGGATTTCTATGAAGTAGAATAGAAGAAATCGTTTGTGCCTTTTTGTTGGACTAATTTCTCATAGTTATTGGTGGAGGTTGACTCAATAGTCAAAGAATAGTAATAGAATGTGCACAGAGACGTTTCTCTTTGAAAGGATATTTGCTTACATTCTCCTTGTAATATAAAAGTTGGCATAATAGGTTATAGATAAAGGTATTCATTCCACGTCTCAAAAATGAATCAAATGAAAATAACATATTGTACACTCCACTTAAGGTAAAGTTTTACCATCGAGAACATGATTGGAAATGGCCTTGAGAAGACTATAATAAAAGTTGCTATTTTTCTCATGTCTATATTCATATTTGTCTATTAGTGCTTTATGGAAGATACAACCATCTTTATCCATTTCTCGTAGTGGGGGTATAAGAGACTTTGTTGCACTCATTGTTGTTGTCTTACCCTCCACTAAGGTAGCTCGAGTAGAATCTGAATCAATATTTTGGCTAATGCATGGAATCACTCCTCAATCCATTTGATTTTTATGGACCACCTTTTAAAAATGATGACAGAGGTTTAACATACCTTTTTATCTTGGATGTGTTGTGAGAAAGAACCTAGTCTTCTATGACTTCAACTAGAAAAATGAGACTTGAATGAGAGGGTGTTCAAGAATGTGCTTTTCACTATTGCTTGTTGAAGGAGATATCATTTGATCCTCAATATAGGCATAGAAGAAGCATATTCAGTACTTGCATTTCCCTATTTGCTATAAAATTAGGGGCTACATGAATCTAGAAGACCCTCTATGTGTAACATATGTGATTGAATGTTTGGATGTTGCCTCAAAAATAAATAAATAGATAGATCTTATCCTTATTTTGCCTCTCATTCTACCCCTACCTATATTACTTTCCTGAGCTTGTCGCTCCCAACCCAATCAGGAGTCAATATCATTTTAGTATTTTCATACCCAAAAATTCACGAGGCTATGGATTCCTAGTTTTTACAATTACAATAGCACGATAAACACATATTCAATAGGAGAGATATTATTGTAATATAGTTAAAGATTGAACCCTAGAGACAACACTTTTAAGAACAGTTTAGGTTTTTAGTCTAATTAAGAAAAAGTAATTAATAATTGTCATTGAGTTGATAGTTTGGTTGACTTTTTATTCTAACTAAAGCAAACATGTAATAAAAGAAAGAATTAAACTAAGATGAATATATGATAAAAGAACTTGGAAATAGAGTTTGAACAAAATTGTCATGTATCCACTTTCTCACATTACATCACTTTTTATATATTTATTTGGATTGGGGCCAGGGAATTTCATATCCTTTCAAAGTATGAAATTCACAAGGACACGTGTTCCCATAGGATCGAGTCTTGTTACCTAGAGATTCTTAATATGTTGCCCTGGGAACCCATTCCCTGATCTCATATCGGGTTCAATGACACCAATTGGTATATAATCCTAAAATTTCAAGGTCTCTATATCTAAAATTATAATAGTCATGCAAGATAGGTAGCTAGTCTATAGAGCATGCAATCAACCAATCAATAATCAATCCAAAACCCCATATGAATAGAATTTTATAACATGATAAAGTAAGATACGAGCAATGTGGCTAATCCTTACACCCAAAAAATCTACTCTCTAATCAATTTCATGATATAAAGAAGGATATGTGACATCTTGATGCCACAAAAGTGAGATTACTAAAAAATGCAGAATTATCAATTCACATCTATATTACCACAAAGAAAAATAAATTAAAACCGATCGCATATAACCATCTCAAGCGGAAACATATACATCAAGTTCTACAACCTATCACCACATGTACCACATACCATGCCATATGGGTATTACATCACTGTACAATGGTCATCTTTCCAAAAACCTATTACAGAAGATAACTTGTTCACATATACAAGCCATATATGTCCAACCATGGCTACCTCCAAAAACCTCATACCAATGTACAAACATCTACAAAACACCCTTCCAGGACCTGAGAGTATAGGGATGAAAAATATGACTCTACTACAAAACACTAGCAGCATATCCAACCTTCTACTTTCACTGATTTTCTTTGTTTCTCTTCCTCAACCACATGATCACTACCACATCACTGATGACTGCCTAAAAGATGGAAACCCATAAGGTGAGACCAACATCCCAGTGAGATATATAACTCTTTACCAAAAACTATTGGTAGCACAGTAAGGATAACATAGAAGATAATGCATTATGAGTGGATTCATCTAAATGAACAATTAAAACTAATAACACATATTAGGTAGTTTAAGCATCTACAACTGATAAGTAGAACATCATATACTTTTAGAAGGAATGTGAAGAACATCTATAACCGTAATCAACTAAGCAGTATAAGAAACAGGGCAAAGGGTAACATCCAATGTGAGTCTTGCAAATATACTACACGGTTGTGTTATGTCTTTTATTTAAGCCCCGTGGAGATGAGGTATGCCACTCATACTCCAACTAACCACGTCCAAGTCAAAATCAGTGACATACAAATCTAGAAGAGTCAGACTCCTTTTATCTCCTCCGCCCTCAGTCAGTATGAGTCAGTCGTAGTGAATAAAGAGAAGCAAAAACATCAACAAAGTTGGTATGTGGAATTAAAAGCTATATTATGCTGGCATATAAAAATACTTGGAAATGAATAAAGAGAAAGAAAATGTTATTTAGAGGCAGAAAATTAGGTAATCCCAAGTTATTAATCACATTTAAAATGAATATGCATTACTATGGTGGACTTAGCACATAGTCACATAAATGGTGGGCCCTTCCCCGTATACCTTGTACTCTAGGGATCTCCCCGTATACCGTGTACTCTAGGGAGGTGCTAGTCAACATTAATGCTTTCCCTCTCTAATAGGGAGAGTAATTAGCACCACTAGTAACTACATTTCATTTATCATCATTTATGTTCTTTAATGTTCAAGGCGGAATTGACACTTACTCATATATCTACATCCATCAATGTATTTCAATTACATGCAAGCAAGTACATATATTTAGCATCCAACAAATCTAGTCATATAATTATATCTACATACCTCTAATTTCAGATCTGACTTCCACAAGTCCTAGATTAGGAGAAAGAGAGTAGATCACCCTGAAATGTAAACAAGAACCTAAAGTCACCATGGGTTCTCATCATTCCATGTTAGGGTTTCTTATTAGGGTTTTGGTCATTAGGGATATCTCTTTAGGATACATATGATTCAAGAGATAAGAGTTGGATTCTAAGGGTCAGGGTCGTTCAAAGTCATTTAGGGTCATTTAATAGTTAGGGTTTGACATAAAGTTGTAATAAGTATACACATGAAGAGACAAAATTAGAAATTAGGGTCCCTCTTTGATTAGGGTTTCGAGTAACATGATGGTCAGGACCCCAATTAGGGTTTAGGATGTTCACAATATAGATCTAAATCAAGAATGACTATCATTACACTATATATATATATATATATATATATATATATATATATATATATATATATATATATATAAGGTCATTAGGGATTGTAGGCCATACTTTCTGAAAAGGTATCGGATCTAGGTCCTTACTATATTTTATTTAGAAATATCACATTTTTCTGATGAAAATGATATATAGGTTCAATATATTCCGATATTCCTAGCATTTTCTAGGGTTTTTCTAAGATCTGGATAATCAGATAAATCCTGAAGAAATAAACCAAAAATAAAAAAGAAAATCGAGGTTTGATTCACGGATCATGTGAGGGATCTGAATAACTGGATCCTCCCACTGACCCACGAGTGGGCGCTCGATAGAGGAGGGGGGTCAGTGCGAGAAAAAGACCAAAAGGCCCAACGAATGTCAATGGAGTCCATTGACGAGCATGGGCAGAGAGGGCAATCCATCTGTTTGATTGTCCTCAGCTTGTGTCATGGCTGCAGTGAGGTAGCAGGGAGGCAAGCAAGGTGAGGTTGGAGTTCTAGAGAAGTTTGGTCATTGCTGAGGAGCGGGTTGAGTCCGCGAGGTCACAACAGTTGCGAGGAGGTCAAGATCGTCGCATGGGGAGGTCTGAGCTCCATTTTTTGATTAAAACAGGCAGGGAAAAGAAAAATGCATTTCAGAGATGTACCTACCCTCGGGTTGGATTGAGGGGCCACGAAGCTCGGTGCAAGGTTTGTGAGGCTCGGCGTTAGCTCCTCGAGGCTTGATGTGCTCCTGACCTTACCGGCGATGAAGCTTTCGAGCTTGGTTACAGAGGCTTGTCGACCCAAGGTTTAGGACCTTTGTGGCTCCAACTGAGGGTGGTGGTCGACTCGATGAAGTCCCCCGATGGTGTTGTTATGTTCGATTGGGTGGAGAGAGTCACTGGAGTGAGGAGTAGGTCAAGGTCAAGTGTGGTGAGGGTGCTTGAGGTCGGGGAGGAAGGGGTGTGCTTTGTCAGAATTGAGAGTGGGGGATGATAAAAGGGAGGTCAGTGAAGCTTTTAGAGATCTTATATAGGCACGGGGTGGTCGAGGGAATGAAGCCCTAAATTGGGCGCCACCGCCAGTGAGAGGCACAGAGGGAGAGGAGGTTTTTATACCTAGTCGGAGGATGAGGGGGGTGAGTAGAGGGTCATTGGGTTCAGTTTGGGGAGGAGAAGCCTTCCTCCAAATATCTCGCAGAGAGGGGACAAGATTCAGGCGTGAGGTCTCTTGGATGGACCGTGGTACAGTTGGAGGCGGAGACCGGGTCTTGTGGGAGGTTAGGGATGACCCGGGGACTGTTGGATCTCATGTGATCCCTGATTAAAGGATCAAACGGTCGTGATTGGTCCCTGGTGAAGAGATCTGTGCCGAGGCTTAAAAAAGGAGAGCATAACACACATTTATCAAATGGAATTGGAAACTTAGGTCATAGGGATTAATAGATGACATTATACACATGATTTTCAAATGTGAATAACTCTTAATTGGTAAATCTGATTGTAATGAGATTTTTGTCATAGCTCTATAATGTTATGATGTAGCTATTGTGCAAAATTGGAATTGAATTTTGAAGGGTCAACATAGTTATTGATTAAGTGTAATAACTCCTAAAATTCACTTTTGTGTGACATTTAGGGTTTAGTATTATGTGAATTTGATTGGACATTTAATCAACTTAGTGAGAGAGATGGTTGATGGCACAATCAAAATTATAGGAGAGAGAAAAATATATATAGAAAAACTCACTCTGTCACATTCTCCCCTCCTTTTAAGAATTTTGTCCCCAAAATTCAAGCAGCCTGAAAGAGATGTGGATATTTCTTCTCGACCTTGGTATTTAGCTCCCAGGTGGCATCTATGTAATCATGGTGACTCCATAGAACCTTCACCATACCTATATGCCGATTACGGCGAAGCTCCTTTGTCTTGAAATCAAGAATTTTGACTGGGGACTCAATATATGACATATCATCCTTCAACTCGAGAGGCTCATGATTCAGAATGTGACTGGGGTCTTTGACATAAGGCTTCAGATTAGATACATGAAAGACATTATGCATGGCACTATACTGAGGTGGTAAGGCAAGATGATAGGCACATTCACCAACCCTTTCCAGCATACCTTTGAGTGTGTTTGGAATGCATGTTTTATTCTTCATATTTTTTTAGTAGGGAGTGGATCCCCTCTCGGGTCCCACTCCTTACAACATGGTATCAGATCCCATGGTAGTCAGAATCTAAATATTTCATTTTTTTGTCTCCCTAACTAGAACTCTTGCCTCATATAGTTCCTCTTACAGTGACATGTTTGCCCTAGAATTGATCTATTCTACTCTTGAGATGATGAAATATTTATTTAGGATCATAAGAGTTTCACATTAGAAACATGTTTAGTTAACCATAATGTGATGAGCCTATTAGGTATCTAATAGGGCATAAGTGAAAAGGTGTCTAGAAAGGATCAGGGTTCGAGGGATGGCATGATTTTCCTCCACACCACTAGCTTGGTTTATGAGGACTCGCACATCCATATGATAGCTGCCTAGCATGAGCTGATACTGAC
Organism: Alisma plantago-aquatica; assembly: GCA_963693085.1. Classification (NCBI taxonomy): domain Eukaryota; kingdom Viridiplantae; phylum Streptophyta; class Magnoliopsida; order Alismatales; family Alismataceae; genus Alisma; species Alisma plantago-aquatica. Next base: position 1,288,754,205 of record OY856412.1, on the reverse strand, counting down.
TGTCCAAAATAGCATGCCTATAGACAGTAGTAGCCTTGGCAGCTAATTTGGATAATCCTAAGAACCTAATATGTTAACCTTGTCTTTCAAGTGTAATGATTTGGTTGGGGATGGATACCCAATATAGTTCTCTTATGTCCCCTAGAACCACATGCTTGGATAGCCTATCCCTAAGAACCTAGACTTTGAAGTTGATGTTTAGTAAGGAATCAGAGTGCATAGTGGAAGCATGATAGATCTTGTACATGGCCTAGTCAGACTCACCCTTTTACCTCTAGATTTGTTTGTCTTGGTAGGTCAAACCTTTTAAGGGGTGGAGAGTAGTTGGTTTGATGATGTTTGGGTAGTTGAATTTTGAGGACAAAATCCTTTTTAGGGGATGGAGTCTTGTAACATATCAAAATCTCGCTACACTGACTCTAGAAACCCTAACTCCATGATTAGGAGGATAGTTTTCTTGGATCCTTAGTTTTGACCAAACAAGTCATAGTTATAACCTGACATGCTTGTTTATATACTAATGAAAATATAATGGTAATCTAATGAATTGTTCACATATTTGAACTCTAATGAATATCTAATGCACATAATATGAGTAACTCGCATATAATATTAATAGTGGTACACATGAGGCTAAACATTTCTTGGACCAATAAACCCTAATGAAATGATGAGCAAGATAATTGTAACCTAATCTTATATTTAATACATACTAAGAATGTATAGATGAAGAATTATGATCATATTGACCTAAAACCCATAACTTTAACTTATACATCCTTAATTACATTCTTGATAAACTAGTGACATTAGATGTCATAATCAGATAACATACTTTAATACACATAAATGATATATAATCACCTAATCATAATTAATAAGGTCATCGATATGAAATGAATATCACCTTGTTCTCTAATACACACCTAATCAATCACCCAATCATTACTTAGTATGTGAATAAAATTATTAATATGTAATATGTCCCACCTTGATCACTAAAATACATATAATGACTTCAATATGGATAAGAAGTATTTGATTCACATAAATGTGCATAATCAATAATAAGAAGTGAATAAATATGAGAAGATGATTCATGATGACATCAATGTAAAAAAAGGTAATATGACAATGTTTAATATATATATATAAGTAATTTATGTGACATTATTTGTATTAATTGTAACAAATTGGATAAAATGTCTTAGTTCATGCAAAACAATCTGTTAGAATACAATATGTTGATAACAGAGACTAAATCCAAATTATTAAGGATAATAATCAAGTATGTTGAGATAAATCAGTAAAACCTAATTTCTCTAAAACTCTTAATGAGATAAATAATAAATATATATGACTTTGTGTATAATAATAAAATATGACTCTTTTGGCAACAAATAAATATAACATGACACAATTAAAAGAATAATAAGGATGATATAATATCATAATGAATATAATATTAATAGGCATAAAATGTTAAATTTTTTATATCCAATAAAAATATATCTTAATAGTGGAACCCTTAGTGATCCATGAGAACCTGAACTATGTGGACATGCTTGAGAAGATTTTGAACTCCCAAGTTAAGCAATACAAAAATAAGGAGTTTGAGTTAGTGAAAGTCTTGGTGGAAGTTTTATGGTTTGATGGAAATAACTTGGGTTTTAAAGATAAGATGTTGCATACTCACCCTCCTCTCTTTAATTTTTATTTTGAGGATGAAATCTTCTTTAAGGGTGGAGTGTTGTAACATACTGAAACTTGGACATATTCTCTTTTGGCCTTTTTCAAGCTTTTCCTTTCCTTTCTATTCTTTTTGGCCTTGATGTTTATATTGCAAAATTTATAGTGTTTTGGGGAAAATTTGTTCTGTAATAATACCAATTGAAGGGTTTATGCACAAGCACCTCATTGAAATCTTACTTAAGGATCTAAAATGCAAAATCACCAGTGGAACAATGGTAAATAAATTTATGCTTGAAGTGCAAGGTCCCAAACCTTGCTTAATGTATTAAACAATCTTAATTACCATAATTAATTCCTATAAGACTTAATATAACTTTTTATGTGTTTTTAAATCATAAAATGAGCCTAAGTTTCAAATTTACTTCAATTTGGATGTTGTTTGTGCAAGTTATGCAATTTTAGGTACATTGTAGACTTTTATGCAATTTACCCAGATTGGGAGGTTTTCTTTGCAAATTATCACATGTATTATAATCCTTAGATATTCCCTTACCATTCTTGATATTTTGAACCATGGGGCACCTAGTTTCACCTTGGTTTGAAGGTGTTTCTCTCCAAGGGCATTTTAGGGATTACCCTCTTTATAAATGAGCTTATCTTTAAAAGCTATCAACCAATGGAGTTATTACTTTAATTGGAGGATGGTGGGGATGGCCTAGAAGTCTACATGGGATTTTATAATCGATATTTGATATTCAAGAAGCCTCTATAAGTTTTCCTCTTGCAAGGCCATGAAGCCCTAGACTAAGGACACATGGAAAGTCCCATAGACACCTCATGATTGCCCCCTTATTTATAAAGACATATCTACCCCTTCCAACCTCCCAATTTGAAAACTCTTTCTCTCCTTATCTATCCTCCATCTTAGAGCATCATTCCTACTCTTTTTATCCATGAAGGTTCTGTCCCAAGGTAAAAGAGGGTGCTTACCTTGGTGAGGAAGGCTCCTAGGGTTCCACTCTATTTAGGGTTTCTAAAGCTCCTTCTTGGTAATTTCAACCAAAACTAGTAAGTTTCCTCCTTTCCTTCCCTATTTTCATGATGTTACTCTTCCTTCCACCTTCTTCCAGGTAGTAACCATGGCCTTCCATGGTGAAACCCCACCAATAGCCATGAAACACCTCATCTCCATGTTCTTTTCCTAAGGTTTTTCACCTCTAAAGTGGAGTAGGTGCTTCTTTCTCAAGATAGGAGCTTTGTTTGATAAACCAGCCTCTATAAACTCAGGAACCAATCTTCTTGGAACTTTCCACCTCCCCTTGAGGTGTGTTTTATAACCCCCTTCTCATATATTGCTTACTACATGCTTAAAACACATGTTTCTATGTTTAAAATCGACGATCTCCATCTCTATTTACCATGTTCTTCTAGGGTTTTGGTTTCATGTTGTTTTACCTTCTCTAGAAGATCTAGTTTGGTTAAATATGAAACACGAACCCTAATCTGGGGTCAAATGGTGTTTTCTCCCTATCTTTCACTCTTCCTCTCTCTCTCAAAGATTTCTGACTTGTCATTTCCTTATTGGTTCAAATTGAAAAATTCATACCTTTTAATTTGCTTATCCAAATTTGACAAATAAACATCTTTTGGAATTAGAAAATCAATCTATATCTAATAGAAATGCTTTTTAGGTATGATTTTAAGGTTTGACAAAGGGTGATTTTTGGAAAATGAATTTAATGCATAAAATCCATACAAAGTACATCTTAATCATCGTAACTTCAAAATTAACATAAAAATATGTTTTCCTAAACAGGAGAACCTAATAAGTTCATTGGTGAGGTTTTAGAAATCTAAATCTGAGTTTTGCTAAAAAATTCTAAAATTAGGGTTTCTATACATTAATGTGCATTATGTACTCTAATACATATTAACACGTTGAAAATAGGTAAAGTGGAACTTGGACTCAATTTAAAGTGGTGAAAGTTAGTAATTGATATCAATAAGAGAGGTATGTACATTCTTACACCCTAAGTTGGGATATTTGTGAAACCAAACCATGTGTTCCCTAATGAGGCACTATATGAATCTTATTTTCTCTATTCATGACTCTTTTGCTAAATTGCCTCAAAAATTAGTATTGATATTCTATTTCTTGGGTCTTGTAGCCCACTACCAAGTTTCAAATATATGATGCTTCTACTTGCCATGGTTTCTCTTAGAATGTTCATTTTATTAGACTATTTAGCTAATGCAGGGGTACTTATGTACAACCACCCATAGATAGGGCATGTATTTATTTGCCCTGGGGAATGTCTTATTCTCCCCCATAAAAATATGTGTAGGTGACTGGGAATGTATTAATTCTCCCCTCACCTATAGGTTGAGGTCCGATAGGTGCCAAAACCCTAGTTAGTTAAGGTAGTCATAATTAATCATGCATGAAAAACTTTATATTATTTTCTTGTTATGGCAAGCATCTATTTGATTATGCCTCATACTCTTGATCTCTTCATCTTATGATGAAATCTTATACTTCACTTTCATGTTATTCCTTATCTTTTGTTCTTGTTCATTATTTGACACATTCCTTGTTTCTCTCTCTCTCTCTTTCTGGGTGATTTCCCAACCACCCAGGTTTAGATCAAGATGTTGAACATGATTAAGGAGAACATAGCTTCTAACATGGACCTAGCTCTTGGAGATGTTGCTTGGAAACAGATTTAAAGTATTTTAGACTTCCCTCTACTTATATCCTTATATTGTATCATACATGTAAACTCTTATGGGAGATTATGATGTAATTTTGTAATCTTTTGTGAAACTTGAATATAGTCATTGGTTTAACTCCATTGCTGCACTTTGGTTGTTTTATATACATCTATTGAAATTGGAAAATTTTACACCTATTCCAGCATATACCGTTGAGTGTGTTTGGAATGGATGTTTTATTCTTGAAATTTTTAGTAGGGAGTGGATCCCCTCTCGGGTCCCACTCCCTTACAATCACCCTGTGTTACATAAGAGATATCATAACAATAACAAGCTATGACGTTCATTAAACCTGCAACATTAGGGTTACACAAGTAGGAGAGAGAAAATAATTCAATACATGTTAATCACTTAAGAAAGTAAGCATTACTCACTATGTACTCAAAATTAGGTTTAGGGTTTCTCATGGATAACCAATTAGGGTTTTCTTAGCAACACTCAACATCAAACCTTAAGGTACATCACTTCCCACATTCTAGGAACACATTAGATTAAGCATCATCATCATAATCAAACAATCATGTAACCAACAAAGTGTATCGACCATGTGAGCTAACGTCACCTCTACTGACCACTAGGCATTGATGCCTTAGAGACCACTAGGGTTAGGCCACCCATAGTGACCAAAATATCTCAACAAATGTAACGACCATCCACATATGTAGCGACCATCACATGCATCAAAGACAGTGACCAACAAGAAGGTACTCCATATGTAGCGATCGCAACAAAGATCTCGTGTGTAGAGACCATAACAGCAAACTCATGTGTAGCGGCCATAATAGAAAATGCATATGTAGTTACCATAACACATCACCTTGTCCATCATAAGCACATTGGTGCATCAAGCCAGAGGTGTACACACTAGCCAACAAACGGTGACCACATGCACTCCATGGAACTTGAACACATAGGATCTCTCAAAATTTATAAAAACCCTAACGAAACTCGATCATAACACTAAATAGGTCATCCGCAAGTGGACGGGGTACTATCGTAGTATATGTGATAGGTAAGAGTAGGGGTAGATCCTCAGGGATAGAGGGGGCACTAGAAAAAGGAAAGCGTTGGCTACGTTCCTAGAGTGGAGACTAGGGTTGAAGGGTTTAAAAGGGGTTGTTTTGATTGTTAAACTAAGTGAACATGCAAGTAAAGGCAATATGAAATCTAAGTTATCGCAAACTCTAAATTATCCTAAGCAAGCAAGTCTACATAACTAGATTAAGCAACTAGCTAAACAGGAGCAAAGGTTGACTACACTACACTAGTAGAGCAATTAGAAACTAAGATCTAATTTAACCACTAGAGAGAGAAAGAACTTAAGTTAACCATAAATAAAAAAGACTAAGAAATTAACTAGATTGAACAAAAACAACTAAACTAGATTAGCATAAACAAGCTAAGAAGGCAAGATTGGTTTTAAGCGATGCAATTAGGTAGGTGGGCCGTTTCGGAATGTAACATTGATATTAGTTGGGGGATGTCAACATGGCATGCAAATATCACAATTCATTCTAGATTACCAAACCAAACAACAAGGCAAGTGCTATTAGAATGTACCGTATACTACTAGTCAGAGAACTAGGGTTAGGTGTAATTCTAGTAGGACTTGTCAAGTCTAGGTCTCTAGGGTAAGGGGTATTAGGGGAATTAAGAGACAAGGGTAGGAATGGGAGTAGAGATGTGAAAGGTCTGAAAGGGAGTGGAAAGGCTGTGGTGGGGGTATCATGGAACGGTTGTGGTGACACGGCTGTGGTGAGGGTAGCATGGAACTATTATGGGGGTGTGGACATGACCAAAGTGTGAAAAGGAGTGTAAAGGCTAAGTATATGTGGTGGCCACCGCTGTGGCGGGGTGCCACAGTTGTGTTGGGTAAGGGGTGCCACGGCCGTGTCCAGGTACCATGGTCGTGTTGGAGGAGGAGGTCATGGGTGTGGGGAGTGCCATGGGCGAGGCGGTATTTAAGGGCCGCGGATGTGGTGAGTAGCCATGATTGTGGTCATCCAAGCATAAAATGGGCCGCCTCCCTATTGATTTTGGGGGGGCATTGTGCATAATTACAATGGCCGTTGCGGGAGTCCACGACTGTGATGTCTTCTGTTGGCCATGTTCGTGTCGATGGCCACAGCCATGGTGCCTTCAATTGGCCATGGTCGTACTGATGGCCACGGCCATGGTGCGTTTAGTGCAAAAGCTCTGACTTCCTTGTTGATTCTTGGACATAATTCACACGACTCTGGTGGATGCCCATGGACATGCTGGGGTCTTCAAGTGGCTAAATTGACTTCAATCTTCATCGTCAATGGACTTCTTATCTTGATGTCGAATCTTGGCCATTAAGGATGGGTTGAGGGGGATTTGGGGCCTTCTTTGGACCATTCCATGAGTTGAGGAACCCTAGAACTCCTTCCTTCTCTCTTATCCATCCAAATCATGGTCCAAGTACCTAAAAATAATGCAAAGAACGTCCATAAGTGCTTTTGATAGTAATACTCATGTTGGGGGACTTAACTTGCATTCTACTATGTTTAGATGTTAATAAAGTACAAAATGGCACAAGATGGAGCCCTAAAATAGGGTTGCATCACCACCCCAAACTTAAACATACTTGTCCTCAAGTATGCACCAGCTTAATCTCTCTTTTTAGTTTTCTTTCAATAAACAAGAATGATAAATGCATAGCAACAAATGATTATTGACTAAATGTCTTGGAAGTGACTAAGTTCATGTGTTCCACCTCTCTCCTATCCTCTTTCACATACCAATCATGAAATGAGCACTGAGCATACAAACTTCAAATATAAAGCATAGAATACACAAGCTTTCCATATGTCCTTCATATCATTCTGGGTAAACCGTTTCATGTTGGTGTTAATAAAAGATGACTAGGAGTGTTATTTCACTTTCATGCATTCAATCTTATTCCTCAAACCACACCAAATGACCCACATGGTTGTAGAAAAGGGTAAAGCGAGCTAGATTTGTTTTTTTCTAGCTCAATGGGTATGAAAATAGAAGAAAGTGTTGCGGAAAGATTTTTGGAGTGCTATTACATAGAGCATTCATCTTTTTTTTTTTAATGCTCTTAAATAGGAGCATCCTTTTATTTTATTTTTGCTTTCTTTTTCTTTTCTTTTCTTTGCCCTTGGTGTAGATAGGGCATATGGTGGATAGAGTGAAGCAGGGAGATGTAGGTATAACCCCCCCCCCCCCAAATTTTGGAGGTGACCAGGGCTGATTACGTGCATTGGGGCATCCTTTCATGAAGCGAAGAGGTATGAAGATGGTGAAAGAAGAGTCAGGTCAAAGAGAGGTAATTAGTGTAGTCTTCAACATAAGATTTCATGCATGAAAGCTATCCAACACTTCATCAAATGATATCACACCACATGATTGAACAACATGAGATTCACATTTATATCAAGTGATTCCATATGCTCTAAGTGCTTGTATCTTGCTCAATTCACAATTCAACTGAAACATTCACAATCTTGAGAGAAGTGGTGCACATGTAAAAAGTCAATAATCAAGACCATATAGCAATAAAATCTAAGAAAACGACATGCATTTGTCAAAAGACCAAAATTTCATTTCAAACAATGGAGATTAAGTTAAAACATGCTTTTAGGCAAGATCATTCAAATTTGGGCAAAATTGGCCAAAATGGTGTCAATTTGCCTTCAATCACATATAAACCTGCTTTAGGGAATTTAAATCATAAAGCATCAAATCCTAGTTAAAACATGCAAAATTTACCAAAAATCTACATGACATAAATACATGGAAAAAGGAGAAAAAAATTTAAAGAATTACACAAAAATGCATGAAAGTAACTACATGCTATGCATGGATGCAGGTAGGCACACATGGTCAGGATAGACAAGCAAGAAAGCTAGTCAAACTATTTGCTCATCTTGCAAAAATTTAGCATCAGGTACATAGATAAGAATGTTGTGAACGAACAGCTTACCGCCCTACCACCCCAAACTTTTAAATTATGTTGTCCTTAGCATGAAATAGAAGTTTAGAATAGTAGGGGAAAGGTCATGGAGTCACGGTAGACAACCGCCAGAGATGGAGTGATCAATGTAATACTAGGTGAGTAGGGCAGGGCCACCACAACCATGCTAAGCAACATTGTCATTTTGTCTTTCCAGTCACACAGCCGTGTTGTGTAGCATAGCCATTCTGGACTCCTTCCTATATCTCTTCTATTGATTTGCAATATTCTCTTCAACTTTGATCTTCTCCTTAGCTAAACCATTTATGTATCACCTTTTCTTCCTTGTACATGTGATAACATGATTTACAAATAGAAAAACTATCAAGTATATCATGTGTGTGTGTGTTTCTTAGAAAATAAATGAAAGTGTGATAAAAAAAAGGTTTGAGAATATCAAACCATGTGGGTTTCCTCCCACTAGAACTAAATTTATAGCCTTCAGCCGGGCTTGTTGCTTTCTTCACTAAGTGTTTACACCCACGGTGTCTTCCTTTTCTTCCACAGTGATTCTTTCTAGAGTTCTGATGACATGGGCTTCATCCCAAGGAGTATATATCAAACGGAAGTAAGGACTTGATCTACACTATTCTAGGGGATCATAGTAGCCTAGATATCACTGAAATCTTCTTCACCCAACTTGTACCTTTCTTCCTCAGTGAATATAAAGAAATCAAACTTTCTCCTTTTATAAGTGATTGTTAGAGTACTCGTACGCACATTGATCTCTGCACCCACGGTGGACAAGAAGGGTCTCCCCAATATGAGGTATTATTTTCCATCAATAGGTCCAGAATCCATAATTAGAAAATTGGTCAAGTATGCAATGTTTATCCTTTAATCCATTGATACTATTGTGTTTAGAAATATCCCCAAGGGATTCCTCTTGGTTCTATCACCCAAGACAAGGACACAGTCCACAGATTCCATTTTCTTAAGGCCAAGTCATAGGTACATGCTCAATGGCATAATGCTTGTCCCTACACCTAGATCAAGGAGAGTGTGCTCAACAAGTTGTGCAATGATGTAGCATGTGATGAATGGGACTCCCAGATTGTCCTTTTTTCTAGAAAACCAATGTCCAAGATGAAATTTACTGATTTTGTTGCAATGATTTTGTTAGGTGGAAATAACACCAGTTTTCTCTTCCCCGTGCAAACATCCTTCACCAATGAAAAGAATGTTTTGATGCCTATCGTTCCTTTCTTCAAGGACCCTAGGAGATTCATGATACTGCTACTCTTCTCTTGGAGAAAGGGGCCTTCTAAAGCCTCATGGAATTGCTCCCCAATTGCATCAAATGTTTCTATAGCAATTTGCGGGCCTTGAGGAGGTATGATGGTGATTTTTGTCTCATGGGGAGGCTTGGCTCCAAACAAGGCATTGCGTCAAGTGTTGTTATGTCAATGGCATGTGGGGTAGCAAACATGATCTTGTCACAAATGAACGGATGCTTCTACATACACAACGAGAGCAGTGGGAACTTGAGTGCACTTGGTATTATCAAGAAATAATTGAGCAGCAAATTCTTTGGTGCTTTTGTGATCTCTACTAGACTCACCCAACATCGAGTCCTTGTCATCAACCTTAATCATTTTCTTCTCCCTTTTTTCAAGCTTTTGAGTATCTTCTCTTCCCCATATTATAGACACCGTATTCACCTGTTCATGGGAAGGAGGAGGGGCTTGTGAATATGAAGGTGGTGGCAGTCTTTGATGAGGCGAGTTAGGATTTTGGAGTATGCAAGTTGGTTGTTGGGGAGGTTGTTGGGGAGGTGGTGGTTGATAGGGGTGTGATGTCAGTGGGGGATATTGATAGTTGAATGGGGGTTGGTGAGGTGGCAGAGCATATGAATGTGGTGGTCCTTGGTACTAGAGGAGTGGGGGTACTTGGCCTTATAGTGGGATATATGTGCCTTGAGTAGTGCTCACATAACCATCATCGTTGTTCAGATTTGCCATCGGTTGAGACGAAAGCCTCCCTCTTCACGGTGGGCAAGTCAGATAGAAATTTGATTAAGCCTTTGCTCAAGGTGGCTAATATTCTTCCCTTGAGAGGACACCTCTTTCTTTACCTCATCCAAATTTCACAATCTCCCAAGCACTTCATCTTCAAATTTGGAGTTATACCTTGGCCTTGGCTGCCCTTGTCCTTGACCATCTTCATTTTCTTGTTTCCATGAAAAATTGGGATGGTTCCTCCACTCGGGAGTGTAAGTGTTGGACATGGGACCTTGATTATTCTGATTTCCAATAGAGTGCAAGGCATGAACTTCTTCATCTACAGTATCAACCACCATGGTGGATTGACTAGAAGAACCACTAGCTTGGATCTTCATCATATTCATCATTTTTGCCATCATATTCATCATATTCAGGGTGGCAATGGTGCGGGATGGATCTATAAGAGGAGGTGTAAGGACATAGTTCTGACTGCAATGTTCCCCTTTAGTAGAGACTCGATGGCGGGAATTTTCAGCAAGGTGTTCAAACAATGGCCACGACTCCTCGGGTGGCTTTTCCATGAATGTGCCTCCACATAATGAGTCAAAATTGTTTTGGCTTACTTCTTCAAGCCTGGTGTAGAAGGCTTGGAGTGGTTGCCATAATGGTACTTCGTGGTGGGGGCATTCACAAAGGAGCTTTTGGAACTTTTCACATGCCTCGTGGAAAGGTTCATTTTCCTTTTGGGAAAAGGTGGTGATACACCTTCTCATGTGAGTCATCTTGGAAATTGGAAAGAACTTCTTGAGAAATTTGTTTTTGACCGCATTCCAAGTCACCAACTCTTGCTTCGAAATGTACCATTCTTTATCTTTTTCCTTTAGAGAGAAAGGGAAGAGAGTCCTCCAGATGGAGTCATCGGTAGTGGCGGGGGTACGGAAGGTGGAACAAGTTTTAAGGAATGCATCAATGTGATGGTAGAGATTCTCATTCTCCATCCCATAGTAGGTAGGGAGGAGTCAAAGGAGTGCGGGTGGAATGGAGAACTGTTAACTCGACATTGGTCAACTAGGGTGGCAATGGGAGAGTTGTAGTTCCCCGGGGTGAAATACTCGTGGAGGGGGCGGTTGGGCTGCAGTGGAGGTGGTTGAGCATTTTCCATGCGGTCACCCATCTTGACTTCTTAGTGTTGGTTGTGGCGGATTTGGCATCTCATCCTACCTATCTCGGGGCCGTACAACACCAAGTTGGTACAAGTAGAATGTGTATGGCTCATGCACAACTGTCACCTACACAATACACAAACAAACAACAAGAAACCAAGTTAGAATAGTAGTATGCAAAAGTGAACAAAGAATAAAGAATAGCAATGATGAGGGCAATAGGAAAGGCTAAGCTACACTAACTAGCTAGGTCGAGCACCACTATCCATGGCAACGGTGCCAGAAAGCTTGGTGCATCAAGCCAGAGGTGTACACACTAGCCAACAAATGATGACTAGATGCACTCCACAGAACTTGAACACACGGGATCTCTCAAAATTTATAAAAACCATAACGAGACTCGATCACAACACTAAATAGGTCACCTGTAAGAGCATGGGGTACTATTGTGGTATAGGTGATAGGAAAGAGTAGGGGTCAATCCTTAGGGACAGAGGGGGAACTAGAACTAGGAAAGCGTTGACTACGTTCCTAGAGCAGAGACTAGGGTTGAAGGGTTTAAAAGGGGTTGTTTTGATTGTTAAACTAAGTGAACAAGCAAGTAAAGGCAATATGAAATATAAGTTATCACAAACTCTAAATTATCCTAAGCAAGCAAGTCTACAGAACTAAATTAAGAAATTAGCTAAATAGGAGCAAAGGTTAACTACACTACACTAGTAGAGAAATTAGCACGTAATAGCTAAGTTAACCACTAGTGAGAGAAAAATCTAAGTTAACCCTAAAGAACAAGACTAAGAAATTAACTAGATTGAATAAAAGCAACTAAATTAGATTAGCATAAACAAGCTAAGAAGGCAAAATCGGTTTTAAGAAATGAAATTAGGTAGGGGGGCTTTTGGGAATGTAACATTGATATTAGTTGGGGGATGTCAACATGGCATGCAATTATCACAATTCACTTTAGATTACCAAACCAAACAACAAGGCAAGTTCTATTAGAATGTACCATATACTACTAGTTGGAGAACTAGGGTTAGGTGTAATTCTAGTAAGACTTGTCAAGTCTAGGTCTCTAGGGTAAGGGGTATTAGGGGAATTGAGATACAAGGGTAGGAATGGGAGTAGAGATGAGGGCTTTTCACCTCATGCCACTAGCCATCTAGCCTTTAGAAAGCTCTAGGCAATTTCTCTAATCACGCTTACACTAGTCACTTAGATCTCACACTCACTTGTAGAAGGAGGGATATGTATACGGGAACAAAGGGGGCTAGCTAGGGATCTACTAATTAGACCTAGGAGCCATTCGTAAGATTGCTACATGCACTCCAATTCCTCCTAGAAGCTAAGTGTCATCAAACATCACAAAGCAAACAATTTAAGTTTAAGAGAGAAAATCACATGCAAGATAATGGGAAATGAGATAGAAGCCAAGGCAATCATCATAGAATGAAATTATGTTCATTACAAATTATTCTCCCCCAACATGTTTTCAAAGTCACATTTTTACCCCAAACAGCCCACCACTAGGGGCTTAGCTAGACATAATCAAAGAAAAGGCAAAAGAAAGGGGAAGAAGGGGGTAGGACTCCATGGAGCTTGAAGTAGAATCATCCTTATTCACCTCCTAGAAGCTTGGGTATAACCTCTCTCCTCCAATGGTATAGATGGGCATGAGAATGGAGGGGATTATGGAGGAAAACCTAGAAATATAGGTTTCCAAGCTGGAAATGAGGTAGAAATGGTGGATGGAGAGCATAAATGCAAGGGAAGTGCAATGAATGCTCAAGGCGTGAGTAGAGAGGAGTAATGGTAGTTGGAGGTGTAACCTTCATGCTCCATCCACCACCTATGTATATATAGGTGGTGGGGAAGTACTAGGGTAAGTAGGGGTAGAATAGGAAAGGCAATGTAGAAAATGGGTAGAGTTGGTTGGTCACCATGATCACGTTGATGTGCCACGGCCGTAGTGGGGGTATCATGGAACGGTTATGGGGGTGTGGACACGGCCAAGGTGTGAAAGGGAGTGGAAAGGCTAAGTATATGTGGTGTACACGACCGTGGTAAGGTGCCACAGTCGTGTTGGGTAAGAGACACCACGGTCGTGGTGAGGTACCACAGTTGTGTTAGAGGAGGAGGTCATGGGCATGGGGAGTGCCACGGGCGAGGCGGTCTTCAAGGGCCACAATTGTGGTCATCCAAGTATAAAATGGGCCGTCTCCCAGTTGATTTTGGGGGCCTTGTGCATAATTACAACAGCCGTTGTGGGAGGCCACATTCGTGATGTCTTCTGTTGGCCACGGCCATGGTGTCTTCAATGGGCTACGGCCGTGCTGATCGCCACGGCCATGGTACATTTGATGTAAAAATGCTGACTTTCCTATTTATTCTTGGACATAATTCACACGACTGTGGTGGATTCCCACGGTCGTGCTGGGGCCTTCAGTGGCTAAATTGACTTCAATCTTCATCATCAATGGATTTCTTTGTTTGATGTCGAATCTTGTCCATTAGGGGTAGGTTGAGGGAGATTTGGGGCCTTCTTTGGACCCCTCCATGAACGGATGAACCCTATAACTACTTCCTTCTCTCTCATCCATCCAAAGCATGGTCCAAGTACCTAAAAATAATGCAAAGAACGTCCATAAGTGCATTTGATAGTAATACTCATATAGTGGGATTTAACTTGCATTCTACTATGTGTAGACGTGAAAGAAGTACAAAACGGTACAAGATGGAGCCCTAAAATACGGTTGCATCACACATCACCCATAAAGGTCACAAAAACAAGAGAAACACAACATCCATCAAAGTCAGGAAAAAAAACACAACGATCATCATGGAAAGCATAGAGTCCAAGGGTGTTAGGGCTAGCGTTAGGGTTATGGTGACCAAACCAAAACTCAATCTCACCACCATCATGACCATATAGACACATGGAACCAAAGATGCAGGCAACCAAAATAGATGAGAAATATTAGGAATCTCAAGTGTCACTAAGGTAAAATCTCATGAAGATGATGAACATCAAAACCTTATAATGAACACCACAAGGATCCTTTTAAAAACCATTCTCTAAGAGAGAAAGCCAAGCATTAAACACACGCATGAGAAAGTCAAAACCTCCATCTTCAACAAGATAACCAAACTAAGATCATGGTGAGAAAAACAGCGTTCAAGATGCATGTAAGAACCAACAACTCCATCATCCATAGGATTTTGGGGACAAGAATTAGGGTTTAGGAAAAATAGCTAACCTATGCAAGATCACCACATAATCATAAACCCTAAATCAAATTATCATCATCAAGAAACTTATAATCACATTTTAGAGATAGGATTACATGCATGCAAGATTATGTGCAAAAATTTCAGAAGAAAGAGTTATACAACTCGCCTTGAGGTGAAGATCAACTCCCAAGCCAAAAAGATCTAAGGGAGAGAAGGAAACCCTAGCTTGTGCAACTCCACAGAAAAGCTAGAATTACCTCAAAAGAAGAAGAAAATCCAAGGTCAAAAGGTACACAAACAAGAGAGAGTACAAACCCTAAGCCGAAAAAGAAAGGGGAAGGAGGAGTTCTTCATATCACTCAGGTACTACCATGGGAGAACAATGGATTCAAACTCTATTGGAGAGAAGTTCCTCACAAAATCCATTATGGTAGACCATGGTCCCAAATAAGAGAAGAAAGAGAGGGTAGGGTTTCAAGAAAAATGAGATCAGGAAGGATAAACAACTTACCAAGGTAAAAGATCACCAACGATCAACAAAGGGGAGATGCTCCAACCTTAGATCGCCACATGCAAAGGGGAAACAACCACCTACTTCAAGCTCAATTACCTCCACTTGCACCACCAAGAACAAGGGCCAAACTCCAAGCAATAAGAAGAAAGAAGACAGATCTATATGGGTCACTTGCATGTAAAAGGAGTGGTATAAATATGCAAGGGTAGGAGAGATATAAGGGAAATGAGGTGTCAAGATACTAGACCCACTAGTGACAATTGTCCCTCCAAATCTCAGCCATGAAAGCACTCAAGATATGCATACAAGAAAGATTTTTAAAACCAAGGTGGGGTAGCGACCACTAGGTCCACTAAACCCAAACAATCAAAGAAAAACCAAGGATCATCATGTAGCGACCGTGACACCATCTCAACCAAAAGCAAACGGCCACCACAACATCAACACAAACTAAAACATAGCAACCAAGACCAAGTACAAAGCATATTGGTCGCTACAAACACAACCAAGAAAGCACTTCAGACACAACACTTCCAAGGATTGGTAAACATGGGTGACATCACCATCAACTCAAACATCCATGCAAACCCTAGATCAACACACATGATGCCACCTCATCAACCAAGGCCCAACAAGGTGGGCATCATTCTCTATCTCATAATGCCAAAACATATGAGGCACAATTGATGTGTGAAAAATTGCAAGATAAACCCTCAACTTGGGTAAATTTCAACTTGGTCCAAAACAAGCACACATATAGCATAACTGGCTCAAACATCATGCAAACTGGACCAAAATGAAAGGACAAATATGTCATATGTTATTAAGGCACATCACATGATTAGATTAGGGTTTTAAGCATCTTATAATGCAAAGCAAGCAAGATAAACAAGAAATCTAGGTTCGGGGTCTTACAACCATAAACCCCTAACAAGAATTTTGCCCCCGAAATCATACGCAAAAAGAGATGGATAATTCCTATGTGTCTCATCCTCAAGCTCCCACGTGACTTCCTCAACACCATGGTGATGCCACAAAACATCAAGTAACAATATCCTTCTTCTTCAACTTCTTCACCCTTCTATCAAGGATTAACATCGGACCCTCCACATACAACACTTCTTCTTCCAACTCAACCTCTAAAGGGTACATGGTCAACTCTGTGTCAGGGTGACACTTCCTCAACATAAAAACATGAAATATCAGATGCAACCTTTGCAAATTAGGTGGAAGCTCCAACCTATAAGCTACCTTCCCAACACATGACACCATAGGTTTATGTCCCATAAACCTGGTAGCCAACTTAATCTTCTATACAAACCTAAAAACACCTTTCCAAGTACAGACCTTGAGATACACCTTGTCTCCCACTTAGAACTCCAAAGGCCTCTCATGATTATCAGCGTCATACTTCTTCATGTCGGGCTACTTTCAGCTGCTACTGAATCACTTTGATCTTCTTTGTAGTCTATTGTACAAGCATAGGACCCAAAATTTGATACTCACAAGTCTCATACACACACAACAGAAACTGACAACATCTCCCATATAAATACTCATAAGGTGCCATATTGATACTCCTATGATAGTTGTTGTTACATGCAAACTATATCAAACTGAGTTCCACATCCCAACTGCCCAATAACTATAGAAAATAAGCTCTCAAGAGATCCTCTAGCATCTGTGTAGTCCGTTTAGACTATCCATTTGTATGCATGTGAAATGATGTGTTGAACATCAATGGTGTACCTGTCGTTGTATACAAACACTCCCAAAAATGGACGGTAAATGGAGGGCGTCTGTCAAATACTATCATCACTGGGATATCATACAAACAGACTATCTCATCATCATACACATGTGCCCACTTCTCAGCTATATACTTTGTCTTCACAGGAAGGATGTGGGTTGACTTGGTCAACCTTTCCACTATCACCCAGATGGAGTCATGACCTTTGGCTATACAAGAGAGACCAACCAAAAAGTCCATCATAATATGATCCCATTTCCACTACAGTATAGGCAACAGTTGTAAAGTCCATTTAGGTTTCTGATGCTCAGCCTTGACCTACTGACACACTAGGCACTTTGCCACAAACTCGGCAACATCATGCTTCAAGCTAGGCCACCAATACAGATCCTTCAGATTATGCACATCTTGGTGTTTCTCAGATGCATAGCATACATCAAAGAGTGAGCCTCTTTGAGAACCATCCTCCTGAGATCATGGACATATGGTACCACTATCGTGCCATGGAAACACACTTTACCATCCTTTGCCTCATGGAAGCCATCACACTTTTCACTGCCCAACTCTGGCTAGATCTGTTGTATCACAGTATCACCCCACTGTGCATCTCTCGTCTACTTCAACATGGGATTCACCTGTAGTCATGCTAGCACGTGTGCCAACAAGGATACTTCCATCTTCACATTCATCTGGCAAAGAGACACCAACATGTCTAGCTTATGGCACACCAAGGAGCATAATTTTCTTGTGTATACAAATGATGACAAAGAAGATTTCCTACTCAAAGCATTTGCCACCATGCTCGCCTTTCTAAGATGGTGGTCTATGGAGCAATCATAATCTTTAATCAAATCCATCCAGTGTCTCTTCTGCATATTCAACTCCTACTTTGATATGATTTACTAAAGGTTCTTGTGGTCAGTGAAGATATGACACTTCTTGCCATAAAGCCAGTGTCTCCATATCTTCAAAGCATGGACCATAGCTATGAGCTCCAGATCAGGTGACTCATAGTTCTCCTCGTGTTTCTTAAGTTGTCATAAAGCAAAAGAAATCACATTCTTATCATGCACCATCACGCATCCCAAACCATTCCTCGATGCATCAAAGAAGAGGATATAGCCTTTCCCTTGATTTGGCAGCACTAACAGCAGTGCACTGGTCAACTTCTCCTTCAAAATCTGGAAAGAACGATGACACCTATCATCCCAATCAAATGGTACACCTTTCCTCGTTATCTTTGTATGGGGGAACGTCATTGCGCTAAAGCTCTTGATAAACCTCCTGTAGTATCCTGCCAAGCCTAGGAAACTACAAATCTCCGTCAGTGTCTTTGGATGCTCCCACTCTAGCACTGACTCCACTTTCTTCAAGTCCACACAGTCTCCTATAGTAGATATCATGTGCCCAAGGAAAGACACCTCCTTTAGCTAGAACTCACACTTACTGAACTTGGCGTACAACTTGTGATGTCTCAACAAAGTAAATGCCTATCGTAGATATTGTTAATGTTGTTGATTGTCTCTGGAATATATCAGAATGTCATCAATGAACACAACTATGAACTGATCAAGATAAGGTTGGAATACCCTGTTTATAAGGTCCATGAATGTTGTTGGTGCATTGGTTAGCCCAAACAGCACAACCACAAATTTGTAGTAACCATGCCTCATCCTAAAAGTTGACTTGGGTATGTCATCCACCTTGATCCACAACTGGTGGTAACCTAATCTCATATCTATCTTAGAGAACACTACAACACCTCTTAACTAATCAAATAGATCATCTATCCTTAGCAACATGTACTTTTTCTTGATCGTCACTTTGTTCAACTTTCGGTAGTTGATGCACAACATCATAGATATGTCCTTCTTCTTAACAAACAACACGAGAGTAGCCCAAAGGAAAGTGCTTGGTCTAATAAAGCCCTTCTCTAGTAGCTCATGCAACTGCTTATTCAACTCCTACATCTTAGCTGGTGATATTTTATAAGGCAATTACACTATCAACTGTGTAATAGGCCAGATTGATCTCAAAGTCAAACTCTATAGGAGGGGAACATCGGGAAACTCATTGGGAACACATCCTCAAACTCTCGCACAATAGGAACCTCATGTATTCCATGACTCCTCATCTTGGTTTCCACCACATGTGTCAATAAAGCATCACACCCCTGCCTCATCAGCCTCTAGCACCTCGGGTGAATCTTCGTATCTCCTTGGAATATCCAAAAAACATCACTGTCAAAGACTGTTTCCACCTTGGAACTATATTCCAAAACCACCCGATACTTCTCCAAGGAACCCATCCCAAGGATCATATTGAATCCATATGTATCAAGTGCTATAAGGTCCACTTGAAAGCTATATCCCAAGATTGAAAGAATGTAGGATGGACACACCTCCTGCAACTCGGTAGCACCAACCATATGGGTTTTTAAGCTAAGACTATCAAATCTATGACTAACATGCAAGGAACAACTATTTATCGTCTCTCTAGTGATAAAAGAGTGTGTCGCACTCAGGTCAACCAATATAGATGTAAAGCAAGAAGAAGACTAATCATAATGAAATAACTCCATATGACATGTCACGACCCGTGGATTGACCACTCCCTCCTATTGAATCATGGTGTAGAATTGAGCCATCGCCTATTGTCGCCCCTATCCTCTACTGGCCTGCCCAAATGATCCTGCCTGTGACGTCTGACCACATCCTCTGTGTAACATCCCTGACCTGGGTTATACTCTAACCCTAGGTGTTTTGATTAATAAATATGATTATATGCTCAATAATATCTTGTGAAAAGTAATTAGGGCTCATGAGGAGCTTATGTTTCAATTTTGGTCATGTTTGGACAATGTTGAAGCAATGTTTGCTTATTTTGGACTAATGTGAAAATTACCCAAGTTGAGGGGTTTAAGTGCAAATTGTGCATGATAATATGTTCCTCATGTTTTTAATCATCATGAGAGTGAAAATTATGTTGAGTTATGGCTTATGGAAGCCTGAATACCAAGAAAGAGCTGATAAAGCAATATACGTGCATGAAAACCTAGTTTTGGTGTAATATGAAATTTACCCAAAACCTAGGGTGCAATATGTAATTTATCCCTTCAATACGGTCCCTAATGTTTCTTGGAATCATGTAGAGCAAATAAAATGAGATGGGCACCTCTTTTGTATTAAGTTGGAGGAGAGAGAACCTTGATATTAAAATAATCAAGATTTAATCCTAATTGAAACCCTAATTCAATTTAGGGCAAAAATGAATATATTAATTAAAGGGCCTTCAACCAAAATGTTATTGGTTGAGTTTGAATAAGGATAGACGTCCTTTTTCATAGATAAGGCACGAAAATATCTAAAGGAGGTGAAACTCCACTCACCTTATTATAAAGGAAAGTAATATCCACTCACATTCTGGATATTACTATTATATGATTAAGGTGCTTAATTTGCTTTTCTTTTGATTTGAGGATAATGAAAGAGAATTAAAGGCAAAGGAAGGTGCCTTCGTACACAAGGGAGTGAGGGGGTTTATGTGGCACCAATTTGAGAGTGGAGGGAAATTAAAAATGCTTTCTCTATCCTCAATTTCCTTTATAAAAACTTCATTTCCAAATCAATTGAAAGGATTTTTCGGCCCTCTCTTCTTCCCTTGCTTTGGATGAGCTCAAGGGGACTTAGGAGCAACAGGAGGAAGAGCCCCAACATGTTTCTAAGCTTATTAACCCTCATTCATCTTGATTCCATGGTGGAAATCGAAAATAAATTATGGATTCCTTCTTATTTCGATCTCCTCTTCAACCCTAGCCAACTTTTTCATCCAAAAGCTTGAGGACGAGCCTAGGGGGAGTTGCAAGAGCTTCATACACCATTGTTGCCGTGGTCTTGGAGCTTTGGAGCTCAATTGGAGGCGGGTTTTATAACTTAAACCCATAATCATTGCTATTGCATCAATTCTCTATGCTTTGTTGATTGTTTTCTTCAATTTGATACACTTTTGTTTCTTTGCTGCAATTTCCATCAAGAACGGTTGATGTTCTTGGTTGTTCGAAGGAAGGTGATGATTAAATCATCCTATATGCTTATCCAAAGAAAGTTACCAAGCCAAACGGTTTTGATAGCAACTCCAAATCGTTTTAATTTGATTGGCTATGCGGTTTCAGAAAACCGTTTAAGGGAAAACGGTTTGAAACCGTTTGCTCCCAAACGGTTTCAAAACCGTTTGAGATGGTTGACCAAGCGTTGAACGTTTGGGAATAGTGTTCCTAATTATGTAGGATGATGACCCTCCAAATTTTAGGGGTTAAATCCAAAGGAATCGTGAGTTGAAGGCCAATCAATTAGGCAAATCGAATTGAATTAAATGTTGATTTTCAACCTGAACAACTTGACCTGCTTGGGCAAACGGTTTCAAAACCGTTTGAGATTGTTGACCAAGCGTTGACCGTTTGGGATTCCTGTTCATAATGATTTTTGGTAATGACCCTCCAAATTTTATGGATTAACGCCAAGGGAATCATGAGTTGAAGGCTAATCAATTAGGGAAACCTAATTGGATTAAGTGCTGATTTTCAATCTGATTTAATTGACCTTTTTGGGCAAACGGTTTTAAAACCATTTGCGTGCATTGACCAAGAGTTGACCGTTTGGGATTAATGATCCTAATTATGTTGTCTAATAACTCACCAAATTTTAGGGGTTAATTCCCAAGGAATCGTGAGTTGAAGGCTAATCAATTAGGCAAACCCTAATTGGAATTAGTGCTGAAATTCCAATGAGTTAATTAGAGATTTTGGGTTGATTAGCCCAAACGGTTTCAAGACCGTTTGGGGATCACCCAAACGGTCTCAAGACCGTTTGGGGGTCACCCCAAGACTGTTTGGAGGTCTGGGGTCAGGTATAGTTGACCAATTAAAGGTCCAAAGGTACTAATCATATTGCAATGAAGTGCTGATTTGTTGATCAACTCGATAGACCAATCCTTGATGATTTTTCACTAGAATCCAAAGGATGGATGGGCCAAACGGTCTCAAGACCGTTTGGAGCTCATCCAAACGGTCTCAAGACCGTTTGGTGGTCACCCAAGACCGTTTGCAGGTCTAGGGTTGAGTATGGTTAGGTGTTTGAAGGTCTAAAGGTACCAAGCTGTTAAACAATGTAATGCTGATTTGGTGATCAATCCAATGAACCAAACCCTACTTGGATGGCTTGGTTTTGAGTGATTTGATGGGAAAACGGTCTCAAGACCGTTTGGAGGTCATCCAAACGACCTCAAGACCGTTTGGGGTCAGGTCATACCCAATTTGGATGATGGTTCAATGGTTTCAAAGTAACTAGTCTTACATTGATTAGTGTTGTTGAATCATCGATTCTAAACCCTAATTCAATTGAACCAAACCCTAATTGATGACCAATTGAGGGTCAATTTAGGGTCAAATCATTTTAAGGTTGACCTATTAAACTCAATTGAAGTATGAGGATAGTTCCAATTGATTATTGATTCCATGAATTCAATGATTGAAGGAATCAACATTGGAAACCCTAATTCAATTGGATACTTATGTAATGGAGGTCCAATGTGATTGAATCTCTTGAGAATCAAGATGGTGAATGATCCATTGATTCCATGATGATTAGTAATGATAGTCAATGAAGGTACAAAGGTTGAAACCCTATTAGTACCTAAGTGTTTAGTGCCAATTAAGGGATGAACCCTAATTGCTTATAGGATCAATGACTTGATATACTATGTTAATCATAGTTGTATGAACTCGATTGAAGGGTTGATATGACCTAATCAAGTTGAGATGATGATAGCATGAATTCCTATAAGAATATGATTCATGTGGTGTTTAAGGGTATGATCCTTAAGTAGAGAGATCGTGAAACCCTAATCATGAACATAAACCCTAATTATGGGCAATGTGATATGAAACCCTAATGAAGGGTGATGCTATATGCAATCCCTATTCTAAAGAAGGGAGATGGTATGTGAAACCCTAATCCCTAATGAGAGAATAGAATTCATACTTGAATATGATTCATGAGGTGAGCTCCCTTTGCACGACCATGCAAGGTAGCACGGCCGTGGTAGCTTCCCCTCACACGGCCGTTCTTGGTTGCACGACCGTGGTGCTCTATGCTTGATTTAGAGGTGATTTGAAAGTGACCTCATATGATCGTATACCTTGATATGATTATAAGTCCAATATAATTGGATGAAGGATACATAAGATATGTTATGAGAAACCCTAGTTGAGGGTGTATCATTGTGATTGTTTATAAGCAACTTTATAATAAAGTCATGCCTTAAACTAAGATAAGTCCATATCATGTGAGATAGCTGTACAATTCTAATGTGTGGCCTTTGCATTATATGCTAAAGGTAAGAGATTAGTGATGGAATGTATTAAGAGGGAAATACCTTAATACAAGATAAGATGGATAACTCAACAGAGTTTGAAATGATGAGAAAGTGATACATCAAGATATGATAGTTATCACATTCAACATTTCAGGGTTTATATGCCTTGATGTACTTAAAATCCAATATAATTGGGTAAGAAACATATGAAGTGTGTTATGAAACTATTACAATGAAATGTAATGAGTTGTTATACCTTGATGAGTGTTAATTAATGTACCTTGAGAATGGGGTTAAGCCCAAATGATGTGTATGATATAATCATACCATGATAAGGATGAGAAATGAACTCATACCTTGAATTGATGATCATTAATTCTATATGATGAAAGTAATGTTCTAGAATAATCAAATATGATATCCTTGAATGCTATAGAGGTATGGAATAATGTATTATGGGTTGGACAGATAATGAGATCATGAACTCTTTATTAATGAGAAATGGGGAACCCTAACCCTAATTTGGGTAAAGGGAATGAAAAGCCCTATTTGATAGTAAACCCTAATTCCTGGTAGAGGAATAATGGTGTTGCTATCACATCATATGATGTGATGAATATCTTGTATGACTGTTATCATGCCTAATAACCATACAGATATTATGAGATGATGTATATAGCTAGTGTGAGCTGTGACATTTATATAATAAATGTTGATTGGCATTATGTGCCTTAATGTTGTTGTTGCTTAGTAAAAGAAGCAATATGCATGGACTTTTATGAGTCACATGAGTAAGTTGTTACCCAGTGAGAGGTGACAAGATATTTCATGGCCTTGTGAGCCAGGTGTGATGCTTGTGTAACAAGTATCATGAATGCCTTGGTCAGATGACCTGAAGGTGATAGTTACCTGAAAAAGGTATAATAATGCTCAATGATGAGTTAAGGGTTTGAATACCCAGAACCATATGATTATGGTGATGAGAAAGTGAAGGGATGATAATTCCCAGTATTGAAATGAGGGACTGAGTTCCCAGGGTCTTTGAAAGACTGATAAATATCTGATAAAAGTAGTACATGTCTCTTTATAGCATTGTTGTAATAAGTTATGTTTGAGAACTTGGCTGATGCTAAAAGAATATGAGAATGTACTTAATAAATCAAGTGAAATCTATTCATGTAGTGCTCTGACCATAGATCCATCATCGTCAGGAATAGGTGATGGTGAAACGGGTGCCCGCGGCAAAACCCGAAGCACATATTTTGAATATGTGGGGGTAAATGGGCGAAAATATCCTTATCTCCTCTTGAAGAGATTGTTGGAAGGTAAACAAGAAACCTCTCAATCCTTCATGAATATGTCGGGATGGATGTATCATGAATCTCCCAATGATACTTAATGTCGGATCGAGGAGATAAACAAGAAATCTCTCGATTGGCGATGAGAGTGCAGTTGACGTTGTAACTCTATAGCGAAGGTGCCAGAATACCCTGACTAGCTAGTTAGCAGAGACACGAGATGTCCTGCATGTGGTCTCGTACTGACCGAGACAGATGAGGTCATAAGAATCCGGCTCTTTTGATGGCCTATGTATGGTACCGAGGCGATTTCGTAATGGTCGGTTGGAGTATGAGAGGTATATCTCATCTCCTCAGAGCATAAGTGTGATTGTAAAATGTAATCAGCCGTATAGCATGTTTGCTTAAGGATTGAATATGGAGATTCATTGGCTGATGTTGCATTTCTTTGTGCATTCCTTAGTAGATAAATGTTAATTATGTTTCTTTATATTCTCTGCAAAGTAGACAGATGAATTACTTATCTACCATGGGTAGATGCAATGACCTCCTTGAGAATGGAGATTATCTTATTCTGTTCTATGATGAATAATTCTGCCTGATAATGTAAAAGTAACCCCTACTCAGTTTTAATTTGATAAACTGCAATAACAATGTTTTTGGCGGAGAGTTATATCTCTCGCTGGGGCAATTTTCAATTGTCTCACCCCCGTGGGAAACATTTTTAGGTATGCATGGAAGGCAGAGCAGAAACCCTAGAACAGGGAAAGAGCAGCAGTAACAGCAGGGACATCAATAAAATCTCAGGTGGAAATATTGTCTATCTAGTCATATAGATAGTAGTCTTATGTGTCGTCTCTGTACTCTCAGGTCCTCGGATTTTTAAATGTATCAATCTGAGTTTTGGCTTGGTGCCTCGAAGTTTTTATACTGCCTGTGTATATTTGTTAATAGGGTAGTCAATGTTGTAATCCTTGAAAAGGAATGGTACAGGTTGTGTACTTGTGAACCAGGATGAATTTGTAATACTTTGGTTCATGGTTAAAGAGTTTTCCTGTGAATGGATCTCTTTGCAAAAAGTTTTAAATTTTCAGTGATTTTCAGTAATCCGCTGCAAATAATTCACTTCGGCATTAGTTAATCTTGTTTTCGTGAGACGGTCATTTCAATTAGTGGTATCAGAGCTCTAGGTTCGCTGAGTCTACAGAGACATAGGATTAAGGTATCGAGTCTGTGATAGTGTCCTCCGGTATACCCTATAATGATTTCTACTTGTGTAGAGAAAGGGTAAAAGTTAAAATGACTGGATAACACAAGGAACACATTGCTGGGAGCAATGTTGTTGCACCAAGAAGAGGTGCAAGGGATCAGGCAAGAATAGAATGAGTGCCTGAGAATCCCCATTAAGACCTGATCAGGATAGAGAATACTATGATCATGCTCTTGTTGGGCAGATTGGGGCAACAATAATTGTAACATCCCTGACCTGGGTTATAACCTAACCCTAGAAGTTTTGCCTAAATATGTAATTAAACACTTGTAATTATCTTTTAGAAGGTAATAAAAGCTCCTAAGGAACATATGTTTCCATTCCTGTCCCCTAGGAACAATGTTGTAGTATTATTTTGCAATATAGGGACCTATGTGCAATTTACCCAGTTAGAAGGGTTAACTTGCAATTTGCACATGTTTGGATGTTCCTCTGATGTTGAGGCATCATAAGAATGATTATGGTGAAGTTTGAAGGATTTCCCAAGCTTGAGAACCAAGGTGCGGCTGTGGAAGCAATCCGTGTGCTTGAAACCCTGGTTTTGGGATAAAATGCAATTTACCCAAAATTTGGAGTGCAACTTGTAAATTTCATCTTATAAAATATCTTTTATAACTTTTTTCATCATTTAGAGTAGAAATGATGAAGAGGGCACTTCATTTGAATAATCATATAATTAAGAACACCTTTGTGATTGAATAATCAAGGTGTATGAATAATAGCCCTTTTATGTGTATGCTTTAGTGATGGGTTGATCCTCTTTGCCTTCAATTCTTGACCTTAGAAGGAGTTTGTCCTTATAAATAAGATTTGGGGACGTACAAAGAAGAAAGGAAGGACTTAGATGAGAAATGAAGAAAGCATATGTTCTTATGTTGAAATTTCACCTAAGTATATATACTACCTTCCCCACTTAGCAAGGGAACGATCCTCTTCTTTTCATTTCTTTTCCCCTTGCTCAAAACCGACTAAGGCTAAGCTCTAGAGCATAGAAGGACGACCAAGGGTCCTAGGTAAGTTTGGATCATCCCTTTTGCTTGAATTCATGGAGGAAACTCGTTTTCAAGGTTGAATTCATGGCTAGCTCACCTAGCATTATCTTTCTAGCCATTCCTTTTCAACTTTCCTTGGAGAATACACCTTGGCCGACCTGTGGAGCTCAAAGACGCCATTAAAGGCTTGGATCTTGAAAGTTTGGAGCTCAAGGAACAATCTTTAGGCGGGTTTTATAACTCTAAACCTTATGCTTTGATTATACATCTTTTTCTATGCATATAGTTGCTAGTTCTTCTTCTTCCCTATCTTCCCTTGCATCCTTGCAAGAAAAATTGTGAAGAACTGCTACTGTTCTTGAGGTAGAAGATAAGGGCGTTAATTCCTATGCTTATCCACGGATTTCCACTTTACCAAACGACCTCCTCCAATTGCCCATACGGTTTACACAACCGTTTGGTGGGCAAACAGTTTCAGGGTCGTATGAAGGCAAACGGCCTTCAAGACCGTTTGATCGCATTGACCAAACAACGACCGTATGGGAATCTTGTTTATAATTATGTAGGTTAATCACCCACAAAATTTGAGGGGTTAAATTCAAAGGAATCGTGAGATATAAGCAAATCAATTAGCAAATCCAATTGAATTAAGTTCTGATTTTCAATATGTTTAAATTGCCCTTTTTGGGAAAACGGTCTCAAGACCATTTAAGATGGTTGACCAAGAATTGACTGTTTGGGATTACTGTTCATAATGATGTTGATTAATGACTCACCAAATTTTATGGATTAATTCCAAACGAGTTATGAGTTGAAGGTTGATTAATAGGGAAAATCCTAATTGAAATCAGTGCTGAAATTCCAATGAGTTAATTAGTCATTTTGGGTTGATTAGCCCAAACGGTCTCAAGACCATTTGGGGGATCATCCAAACGGTCTCAAGACCGTTTGGGGATCACCCAAGACCGTTTAGAGGTCTGGGGTCAAGTATAGTTGACCAATTGAAGGTCAAAAGGTACCAAATCATATTGCAATTATGTATTGATGTGATGATCAACTCAATAGATCAAACCTTGATGAATTTTCACTAGAGTCCAAAGGATGGATGGGCAAACGGTCTCAAGACCGTTTGGAACTCATCCAAACGGTCTCAAGACCGTTTGGTGTCAACCCAAGACCGTTTGGAGGTCTAGGGTTAAGGAAATTTGATCAATTGAGGGCCCAATTACAGTGGGTTATTGAAATAATCAAATTGCTGATTTGTGACTTAATTAAGGTTCAACCCCTATCAAATCAACTTAGTTTTTGATGAATTCTTGGGCAAACGGTCTCAAGACCGTTTGGAGGTTATCCAAACGATCCCAAGACCGTTTGGGCCAAGTTTGATCCCGTTTGGAGGTCAATTGATGGGATCAACTTCGATTTGATTCACATTGTTGAGTGTTGATGGTTGAATGTTTATAGACCTTAATTGAACCAACTCCAACCCTAATTGGATATCAATTAAGGATCAATTGAGTGACCAATTGGTTAAGGCTAACCCTAATTGTCTCAATTGATAAGTGGTTAGCAAGCTTGAGACCAATTGAAGGCTTCAACATAGGAAACCCTAATCGAGTTTACCCTTTGAATCACCTTGGAGGTCCATGCGATCTTGAGCTCTTAGGACCATACGACTTCAGGACCGAATGAGATCATACGACTTCAGAACCGAATGAGATCATACGACTTTAGGACCGAATGAGATCATACGACTTCAGGACCGAATGAGATCATACGACTTCAGGACCGAATGAGATCATACGACTTCAGGACCGAATGAGTTCAAACGACTTTAGGTCCGAATGAGCTCAAACGACTTCAGAAGTTAAACTATGACTAAACGGTCTTCACCCCATCTTGGGCAAATGACCTCAAGATCGTTTAAGGGAAAATGGTCTTGAGTGTCATGCGGTATTGAAGTCAACCAAAGCTAAACGGTCTACAACCTTAAACGATCTCAGGATCGTTTGAAGGTTGAAGGTGTGAAACCCATTGGGGATTTTTAAGGATAAGTCTGCCTAATGCCTTGAAGGCTTAGATGGTTTGATGGTTGTTCAACCTAAACCCTAATGATACCTAGGGACATTAAGGGTCAAGTGGTTAGTATATTAACCCATGTTATGATTAAATGTGAACTTTACCAAAATACCCTTTATGGATTCAAGTAGGTAACCCCTTTTCATCATGCAAACCCCAATAGTTACAATGGTGATGACTTGGCTAGGCTTATCAATGTTGATTAGACCTAACCCAATCTAGAGGGATGTAATCATCACCTATGAGAAATAGGAGAGAGAAAATCCCAATTATGGTTGAAATTCAAGTAAAATACCTTCAATATATATGAATGTACATGATTAGGGTATGATCCATCTATGTGAGATCATGAAAACCCTATTTATGATAATTGATGAATCTTAATATTATCTGAGGACTTTAATGATGATGTTTCTCATACATGGTGATGTTATGAGATCAATTCACCAATAGGTGAATAGTAAACCCTAATTGATGAAAATCAGGGAAACCTAGCTCTTGTAAGAGTAGGGAGATACAAATTCTTTAAATGAGTTATTTACTGTTATCAGTTGAATTGACCATGCAGGTTCCTATATGAGGATGATCATATCCAGGTATGGATGATGATGCTATATTCATTGAAAGCATGTTGTTCGCTTTATGAATAAGTGATATATCCTGGTGCCTTGTTAGTGGCATCTTATGAGATTGATGGGCTGTGAGAGCCATGAGTACCATCAAGGTCATGCTTAACAGATGACTTGTGATGAGAGAATTGAGAAATGGTAATTGATGTAAGTTAGACTTGTTACATTTAAGTATCCTTCTTTCTTAGCTGCTATGTTAATGTTTTATGTTCAAGAACATGTATGCTATCTGATAAGTGATAACTTATGAGTTTGATAGGTTGAATGAGTCATGAGTAATATGCGCTGATGATCATCAAAGGTCATATTATTTAGATGACCAGATAAAATAAGATGTTCTTGGTAATAAATGTTATAATTAGTCCAGGGGTTTGGACTCTCACTTTCCGGATTCTTAGTGATAAGATGTTTAGGGATTGATATCCCTATGTTAAATTATGAAATGTGATCCTAATATAGAGTGTTACTATGTGAAATTCTATTACAAGATAATCCTATGAAAGGCTTAACTGCAGACTTATGGGTGATGAATGTAAATAACCCTTGTGTCACTTGAGTATGGTTAAGTATGATTTCATGTGTACTAATCATACAGTTATGTTGTGAATTTGGAATCCTAACACCATGTAGGAAAGGGTATGGCTACAGGACATAATATTCCTTATTATAATGCCAGGTGATGGATATATGATCTAAGCCTGAAGAGAGCTAGTGTGGTGATGATGGATTTATAATAAATAGATGTTATACATGTCCTTTTATTTCTAAAAGAAAAGTGATATGTGGGTTTATCTTAGAGATGCTTTGCTTCTAGTAGGAGGACTAGATTACAATCTGTGAAACATTGTTCTAACTACTCCTAAAATATATATGACTTCTTTGTGTACTGTTATTCTCTTATTCTGTAATAATCATGTTTCTGGCGAAGAGTTATAACTCCCGCTGGGACAATTATTTAAAATTGTCTCACCCCATAGATTTCAACTTTTTAGGTGGTCTCCAAGGACGAAGGGACCAATCTCCAGGTGACCAGTATCAGCAGCATCAGCACCCGGAGTAGCAGTAAATCTCAGGTGGAGATTCAGACTGCTGAGTTATATAGATAGATAGTCAGTCCTATGCGTCCTCTGTACTCTCAGGTCCTTGGAGTCATGGTCTGAGTTTTGATTCGTCTCTTGAGATTTTGTAGCATGCTGTGTATAATTACTCAAGAAGTAATTAACAGAGATGTAAACAGTTTATCTTGAATCTATGAAAGGAGTTTTTATGGTTTCAATGTCTTATCTCAAAAAGTTTTAATTTCCGCTGATTTTTGGTATTCCGCTGCTAAACGAATAGCTTCCGCTATGTTTACGTCGAAGTTCATGTGTTCATCTCGGATTTTGGAGATCAGAGCCCACAATAATGCATATAAGTGGACTGGATACTAGCCTTAAAATCTAGGTTATCATTCCTTAATACAAAAAGCTTGAGCTTTAAAAGAGTTCTCGAATGACTTAGTCATGTTGGAACAAGGGAAAATATGGAAAAGATTAACTTATGGCAAGAAAGTAGACTCTGCCATGAGTTTAGTCAGATAATAAATCTATGATGGCAGTGCTCAAGGAAGGGCAATAAGCTGAGAAGTAGGGAATGGTCTCTATAATTCTAGAGACATTTGCTTAATGGTTTTGAAAAACCAAGTTTTTTGGTACTAATAGTGCAACAAATGCCTAGTGTACCAGGGCAGTAGCCATTAAGTAAGTGCAAAGGTCTTAACATTTCACCTGTAAGATCCCATGGCTTAGTTTTTGCATCAGTAATAAGACTAATAAGACCATGATATGAAGAAAAGGTATGCTATTAATGTGTACATGTCGAGTACACTAAACCCTTTTTGTTATAGGAAAAAAAAAGAGGATTGTTGATTTTGTTTTCCCTATTGGTTGCTATATAGGGAAGAAATGATGAAAAATAGAATTTGAATTTTGTTCAGTATTCTTTTAAATGCTCTATATTGGTCTTCCCTCTATGAAAGAGGAAGAGGTATAGAAGAGATGCCTGGATAAAATCCAGGGATGTTAAATTTTATGCTTATAATAAAAGCAAGGAATATGATATTAGACAAAGTGCATACTACTTGATCATAGTACTTGCAAACCCTGGCCAGGTATACAACTATTGATGATAAAGTGGGTATGGAAACTCTTAGATTGTTGTCTTTTTGATTGCTCTGATCAAGTAGTCATTCTGAGACAATCTAATGAGTATCATGAAATCAGAAATCTGGAATGAATAAATGTGTCATATCTCATGCATAAGAAAGAGAAGCTTGAGATAATCTCATATGAGCATGTTGTATGAGGAACTAAAAATGTACTCCTCATAAGACAAGAATAAGAATGAGGGAGATGGACCTTGTTCAATAATGTTGCCAGCATAATAAAGATCTTTTCCATAATGAGGACATGGGAAATGTGATGAGATCATGAGATGATCATAAACATGCTAGATAATAATAAAGAAAGGGATAATGACATGTAATCATCCTTACAAATTCCAATGCTAAAGGCAAGGAACCTAAGATGAGATAAAGAGTAAATGGTTCATGAATAGCTAAAAATACATGAAATAATAAGAGGAATATGAATCCTTGTTTTCTTTCCTTTTAGGGACATGGCAATCAAGTGGGTCTTAGGACACTTGATGTGCATAAGATAAATATGTTCATGTGAGAGATACTTAGAAAAGTATCAGTTATCTTGGACTTTGGTTCCAAGAAAAAGACATATGTAACAAGTAATACCTCATAATGAAAGGAATATGAGAATGTGATGTGTTCCCAACACATGTGACTCATACCAAGGTAAGAGATTCTGGTATCTGAGAGTTATCAGATGGTTTAGGTTGGCTACCTAGAGTGGTCAACTATGAAATTAGTCTGATTATATAAAATGATATGAACATCATATGTTAGGGGTTTATGCTTTGCATAAACATGATATTAATAAGGAATGTAAGATGTCTCTATGAACAAGAAAAGTGTTATGTGACACAAAGTTGACTCCACAGTCTATGATAAGGGGACAGTGGAGCATGTATCTTGTGTGTTGATTCTATAAGAATCCTGTAAGGAAACACATTCTGTTGAACAAAGCTTTTTGGTGTCTCCATAATAAGGAGATGATATGTGAAGATTAGATAGTATGATGAATGAAATACATCTGTCTTCCTTTATCTGGATTTCGGGGACAAAATCCTTATTAGGGGTTTATAATTTGTAACATCCCTGACCTGGGTTATACTCTAACCCTAGGTGTTTTGATTAATAAAGATGATTATATGCTTAATAATATCTTGTGAAAAGTAATTAGGGCTCATGAGGATCTTATGTTTCAATTTTGGTCATGTTTGGACAATGTTGAAGCAATGTTTGCTTATTTTGGACTAATGTGCAAATTACCCAAGTTGAGGGGTTTAAGTGCAAATTGTGCATGATAATATGTTCCTCATGTTTTGAATCATCATGAGAGTGAAAATTATGCTGAGGTATGGCTTATGGAAGCCTGAATACCAAGAAAGAGCTGATAAAGCAATATACGTGCATGAAAACCTAGTTTTGGTGTAATATGCAATTTACCCAAAACCTAGGGTGAAATATGTAATTTATCACTTCAATAAGGTCCCTAATGTTTCTTGGCATCATGTAGAGCAAAGAAAATGAGAGGAGAACCTCTTTTGGATTAAGTTGGAGGAGAGAGAATCTTGATATTAAAATAATCAAGATTTAATCCTAATTGAAACCCTAATTCAATTTAGGGCAAAAATGAATATATTAATTAAAGGGCCTTCAACCAAAATGTTATTGGTTGAGTTTGAATAAGGATAGACGTCCTTTTTCATAGATAAGGCACGAAAATATCTAAAGGAGGTGAAACTCCACTCACCTTATTATAAAGGAAAGTAATATCCACTCACATTATGGATATTACTATTATATGATTAAGGTGCTTAATTTGCTTTTCTTTTAATTTGAGGATAATGAAGGAGAATTAAAGGAAAAGGAAGGTGCCTACGTAAACAAGGGAGTGAGGGGGTTTATGTGGCACCAATTTGAGAGTGGAGGGAAATTAAAAATGCTTTCTCTCTCCTCAATTTCCTTTATAAAAACTTCATTTCCAAATCAATTGAAAGGATTTTTCGGCCCTCTCTTCTTCCCTTGCTTTGGATGAGCTCAAGGGGACTTAGGAGCAAAAGTAGTACGAGCACCAACCTGTTGGTAAGCTTATTAACCCTCATTCATCTTGATTCCATGGTGGAAATCGAAAATAAATTATGGATTCCTTCTTATTTCGATCTCCTCTTCAACCCTAGCCAACATTTTCATCCAAAAGCTTGAGGACGAGCCTAGGGGGAGTTGCAAGAGCTTCATCCACCATTGTTGCCGTGGTCTTGGAGCTTTGGAGCTCAATTGGAGGCGGGTTTTATAACTTAAACCCATAATCATTGCTATTGCATCAATTCTCTATGCTTTGTTGATTGTTTTCTTCAATTTGATACACTTTTGTTTCTTTGCTGCAATTTCCATCAAGAACGGTTGCTGTTCTTGGTTGTTCGAAGGAAGGTGATGATGACATCATCCTAGATTCTTATCCAAAGAAAATTACCAAGCCAAACGGTTTTGATAGCTACTCCAAATCGTTTTAATTTGATTGGCTATGCGGTTTCAGC
The DNA here is from genome assembly GCA_963693085.1 of Alisma plantago-aquatica. NCBI lineage: Eukaryota > Viridiplantae > Streptophyta > Magnoliopsida > Alismatales > Alismataceae > Alisma > Alisma plantago-aquatica. The sequence goes on along the minus strand of OY856412.1, from coordinate 1,288,719,790 downwards.
AAACCGTTTAAGGGAAAACGGTTTGAAACCGTTTGGGAGAAAACGGTTTCAAAACCGTTTGAGATGGTTGACCAAGTGTTGACCGTTTGGGAATCTTGTTCCTAATTATGTAGTATGATGACCCTTCAAATTTTATGGGTTAACTCCAAAGGAATCGTGAGTTGAAGGCCAATCAATTAGGCAAATCGAATTGAATTTAATGTTGATTTTCAACCTGATCAACTTGACCTGATTGGGCAAACGGTTTCAAAACCGTTTGATATGGTTGACCAAGTGTTGACCGTTTGGGATTCCTGTTCATAATGATATTGGGTAATGACTATCTAAATTTGATGGATTAACGCCAAGGGAATAATGAGTTGAAGGCTAATCAATTAGGGAAACCTAATTGGATTAAGTGCTGATTTTCAATCTGATTTAATTGACCTTTTAGGGAAAACAGTTTCAAAACCGTTTTAGTGCATTGACCAAGCATTGACCGTTTGGGATTACTGATCCTAATTATGTTGTCTAATAACTCACCAAATTTTAGGGGTTAATTCCCAAGGAATCGTGAGTTGAAGGCTAATCAATTAGGCAAACCCTAATTGGAATTAGTGCTGAAATTCCAATGAGTTAATTAGAGATTTTGGGTTGATTAGCCCAAACGGTTTCAAGACCGTTTGGGGATCACCCAAACGGTCTCAAGACCCTTTGGGGGTCACCCCAAGACCGTTTGGAGGTCTGGGGTCAAGTATAGTTGACCAATTAAAGGTCCAAAGGTACTAATCATATTGCAATGAAGTGTTGATTTGTTGATCAACTCGATAGACCAATCCTTGATGATTTTTCACTAGAATCCAAAGGATGGATGGGCCAAACGGTCTCAAGACCGTTTGGTGGTCACCCAAGACCGTTAGGAGGTCTAAGGTTGAGTATGGTTAGGTGTTTGAAGGTCTAAAGGTACCAAGCTGTTAAACAATGTAATGCTGATTTGGTGATCAATCCAATGAACCAAACCCTACTTGGATGGCTTGGTTTTGAGTGATTTGATGGGAAAACGGTCTCAAGACCATTTGGAGGTCATCCAAACGACCTCAAGACCGTTTGGGGTCAGGTCATACCCAATTTGGATGATGTTTCAATGGTTTCAAAGTAACTAGTCTTACATTGATTAGTGTTGTTGAATCATCGATTCTAAACCCTAATTCAATTGAACCAAACCCTAATTGATGACCAATTGAGGGTCAATTTAGGGTCAAATCATTTTAAGGTTGACCTATTAAACTCAATTGAGTATGAGGATAGGTCCAATTGATGATTGATTCCATGAATTCAATGATTGAAGGAATCAACATTGGAAACCCTAATTCAATTGGATACTTATGTAATGGAGGTCCAATGTGATTGAATCTCTTGAGAATCAAGATGGTGAATGATCCATTGATTCAATGCTGATTAGTAATGATAGTCAATGAAGGTACAAAGGTTGAAACCCTATTAGTACCTAAGTTTTTAGTGCCAATTAAGGGATGAACCCTAATTGCTTATAGGATCAATGACTTGATATACTATGTTAATCATAGTTGTATGAACTCGATTGAAGGGTTGATATGACCTAATCAAGTTGAGATGATGATAGCATGAATTCCTATAAGAATATGATTCATGTGGTGTTTAAGGGTATGATCCTTAAGTAGAGAGATCGTGAAACCCTAATCATGAACATAAACCCTAATTATGGGCAATGTGATATGAAACCCTAATGAAGGGTGATGCTATATGTAATCCCTATTCTAAATAAGGGAGATAGTATGTGAAACCCTAATACCTAATGAGAGAATAGAATTCATACTTGAATATGATTCATGAGGTGAACTCCCTTTGCACGACCATGCAAGGTAGCACGGCCGTGGTAGCTTCCCCTCACATGGCCGTTCTTGGTTGCACGGCCGTGGTGCTCTATGCTTGATTTAGAGGTGATTTGAAAGTGACCTCATATGATCGTATACCTTGATATGATTATAAGTCCAATATAATTGGATGAAGGATACATAAGATATGTTATGAGAAACCCTAGTTGAGGGTGTATCATTGTGATTGTTTATAAGCAACTTTATAATAAAGTCATGCCTTAAACTAAGATAAGTCCATATCATGTGAGATAGCTGTACAATTCTAATGTGTGGCCTTTCCATTATATGCTAAAGGTAAGAGATTAGTGATGGAATGTATTAAGAGGGAAATACCTTAATACAAGATAAGATGGATAACTCAACAGAGTTTGAAATGATGAGAAAGTGATACATCAAGATATGATAGTTATCACATTCAGCATTTTAGGGTTTATATGCCTTGATGTACTTCAAATCCAATATAATTGGGTAAGAAACATATGAAGTGTGTTATGAAACTATTACAATGAAATGTAATGAGTTGTTACACCTTGATGAGTGTTAATTAATGTACCTTGAGAATGGGGTTAAGCCCAAATGATGTGTATGATATAATCATACCATGATAAGGATGAGAAATGAACTCATACCTTGAATTGATGATCATTAATTCTATATGATGAAAGTAATGTTCTAGAATAATCAAATATGATATCCTCGAATGCTATAGAGGTATGGAATAATGTATTAAGGGTTGGACAGATAATGAGATCATGAACTCTTTATTAATGAGAAATGGGGAACCCTAACCCTAATTTGGGTAAAGGGAATGAAAAGCCCTATTTGATAGTAAACCCTAATTCCTGGTAAAGGAATAATGGTGTTACTATCACATCACATGATGTGATGAATATCTTGTATGACTGTTATCATGCCTAATAACCATACATATATTATGAGATGATGTAGTCATGACCTTTGGCTATACAAGAGAGACCAACCACAAAGTCCATCATGATATGATCCCATTTCCACTACAGTATAGGCAACAGTTGTAAAGTCCATGTAGGTTTCCGATGCTCAGCCTAGACCTACTGACACACTAGGCACTTTGCCACAAACTCGGCAACATCATGCTTCAAGCTAGGCCACCAATACAGATCCTTCAGATTATGGCACATCTTGGTGTTTCTCAGATGCATAGCATACATCAAAGAGTGAGCCTCTTTGAGAACCATCCTCCTCAGATCATGGACATATGGTACCACTATCGTGCCATGGAAACACACTTTACCATCCTCTGCCTGATGGAAGCCATCACACTTTTCACTGCCCAACTCTGGCTAGATCTGTTGTATCACATTATCACCCCACTGTGCATCTCTCATCTACTTCAACATGGGATTCACCTGTAGTCATGCTAGCACGCGTGCCAACAAGGATACTTCCATCTTCACATTCATCTGGCGAAGAGACACCAACATGTCTAGCTTATGGCACACCAAGGAGCATAATTTTCTTGTGTATACAAATGATGACAAAAAAGATTTCCTACTCAAAGCATTTGCCACCATGCTCGCCTTTCTAAGATGGTGGTCTATGGAGCAATCATAATCTTTAATCAAATCCATCCAGTGTCTCTTCTGCATATTCAACTCCTACTTTGATATAATTTACTAAAGGTTCTTGTGGTCAGTGAAGATATGACACTTCTTGCCATAAAGCCAGTGTCTCCATATCTTCAAAGCATGGACCATAGCTATGAGCTCCAGATCAGGTGACTCATAGTTCTCCTCGTATTTCTTAAGTTGTCATAAAGCAAAAGAAATCACATTCTTATCATGCACCATCATGCATCCCAAACCATTCCTCGATGCATCAAAGAAGACGATATAGCCTTTCCCTTGATTTGGCAGCACTAACAGCAGTGCACTGGTCAACTTCTCCTTCAAAATCTGGAAAGAACGATGACACCTATCATCCCAATCAAATGGTACACCTTTCCTAGTTATCTTTGTATGGGGGAACGCCATTGCGCTAAAGCTCTTGATAAACCTCCTGTAGTATCCTGCCAAGCCTAGGAAACTACAAATCTCCGTCAGTGTCTTTGGATGCTCCCACTCTAGCACTGACTCCACTTTCTTCAAGTCCACACAGTCTCCTATAGTAGATATCATGTGCCCAAGGAAAGACACCTCCTTTAGCTAGAACTCACACTTACTGAACTTGGCGTACAACTTGTGATGTCTCAACAAAGTAAATGCCTATCGTAGATATTGTTCATGTTGTTGATTGTCTCTGGAATATATCAGAATGTCATCAATGAACACAACTATGAACTGATCAAGATAAGGTTGGAATACCCTGTTTATAAGGTCCATGAATGTTGTTGGTGCATTGGTTAGCCCAAACGGCACAACCACAAATTTGTAGTAACCATGCCTCATCCTAAAAGTTGACTTGGGTATGTCATCCACCTTGATCCACAACTGGTGGTAACCTAATCTCATATCTATCTTAGAGAACACTACAACACCTCTTAACTGATCAAATAGATCATCTATCCTTAGCAACATGTACTTTTTCTTGATCGTCACTTTGTTCAACTATCGGTAGTTGATGAAAAACATCATAGATATGTCCTTCTTCTTAACAAACAACACGATAGTAGCCCAAAGGAAAGTGCTCGGTCTAATAAAGCCCTTCTCTAGTAGCTCATGCAACTGCTTATTCAACTCCTACATCTTAGCTGGTGATATTTTATAAGGCAATTACACTATCAACTGTGTAATAGGAACCAGATTGATCTCAAAGTCAAACTCTATAGGAGGGGGAACATCGGGAAACTCATTGGGAACACATCCTCAAACTCTCGCACAATAGGAACCTCATGTATTCCATGACTCCTCATCTTGGTTTCCACCACATGTGTCAATAAAGCATCACACCCCTGCCTCATCAGCCTCTAGCACCTCGGGTGAATCTTCGTATCTCCTTGGAATATCCACAAAACATCACTGTCAAAGACTGTTTCCACCTTGGAACTATAGTCCAAAACCACCTGATACTTCTCCAAGGAACCCATCCCAAGGATCATATTGAATCCATATGTATCAAGTGCTATAAGGTCCACTTGAAAGCTATATCCCAAGATTGAAAGAATGTAGGATGGACACACCTCCTGCAACTCGGTAGCACCAACCATATGGGTTTTTAAGCGAAGACTATCAGATCTATGACTAACAGGCAAGGAACAACTATTTATCATCTCTCTAGTGATAAAAGAGTGTGTCGCACTCAGGTCAACCAATATAGATGTAAAGCAAGAAGAAGACTAATCATAATGAAATAACTCCATATGACATGTCACGGCCCATGGATTGACCACTCCCTCCTATTGAATCATGGTGTATAATTGAGCCATCGCCTATTGTCGCCCCTATCCTCTACTGGCCTGCCCAAATGATCCTGCCTGTGACGTCTGACCACATCCTCTGTGTAACATCCCTGACCTGGGTTATACTCTAACCCTAGGTGTTTTGATTAATAAAGATGATTATATGCTTAATAATATCTTGTGAAAAGTAATTAAGTCTCATGAGGAGCTTATGTTTCAATTTTGGTCATGTTTGGACAATGTTGAAGCAATGTTTGCTTATTTTGGACTAATGTGCAAATTACCCAAGTTGAGGGGTTTAAGTGCAAATTGTGCATGATAATATGTTCCTCATGTTTTGAATCATCATGAGAGTGAAAATTATGTTGAGGTATGGCTTATGGAAGCCTGAATACCAAGAAAGAGCTGATAAAGCAATATACGTGCATGAAAACCTAGTTTTGGTGTAATATGCAATTTACCCAAAACCTAGGGTGCAATATGTAATTTATCACTTAAATAAGGTCCCTAATGTTTCTTGGCATCATATAGAGCAAAGAAAATGAGAGGGGCACCTCTTTTGGATTAAGTTGGAGGAGAGAGAATCTTGATATTAAAATAATCAAGATTTAATCCTAATTGAAACCCTAATTCAATTTAGGGCAAAAATGAATATATTAATTAAAGGGCCTTCAACCAAAATGTTATTGGTTGAGTTTGAATAAGGATAGACGTCCTTTTTCATAGATAAGGCACGAAAATATCTAAAGGAGGTGAAACTCCACTCACCTTATTATAAAGGAAAGTAATATCCACTCACATTATGGATATTACTATTATATGATTAAGGTGCTTAATTTTCTTTTCTTTTAATTTGAGGATAATGAAAGAGAATTAAAGGCAAAGGAAGGTGCCTTCGTACACAAGGGAGTGAGGGGGTTTATGTGGCACCAATTTGAGAGTGGAGGGAAATTAAAAATGCTTTCTCTCTCCTCAATTTCCTTTATAAAAACTTCATTTCCAAATCAATTGAAAGGATTTTTCGGCCCTCTCTTCTTCCCTTGCTTTGGATGAGCTCAAGGGGACTTAGGAGCAACAGGAGGACGAGCCCCAACCTGTTTCTAAGCTTATTAACCCTCATTCATCTTGATTCCATGGTGGAAATCGAAAATAAATTATGGATTCCTTCTTATTTCGATCTCCTCTTCAACCCTAGCCAACTTTTTCATCCAAAAGCTTGAGGACGAGCCTAGGGGGAGTTGCAAGAGCTTCATACACCATTGTTTCCGTGGTCTTGGAGCTTTGGAGCTCAATTGGAGGTGGGTTTTATAACTTAAACCCATAATCATTGCTATTGCATCAATTCTCTATGCTTTGTTGATTGTTTTCTTCAATTTGATACACTTTTGTTTCTTTGCTGCAATTTCCATCAAGAACGGTTGATGTTCTTGGTTGTTCGAAGGAAGGTGATGATTACATCATCCTAGATTCTTATCCAAAGAAAATTACCAAGCCAAACGGTTTTGATAGCTACTCCAAATTGTTTTAATTTGATTGGCTATGCGGTTTCAGAAAACCGTTTAAGGGAAAACGGTTTGAAACCGTTTTCTCCCAAACGGTTTCAAAACCGTTTGAGATGGTTGACCAAGCGTTGACCGTTTGGTAATATTGTTCCTAATTATGTAGGATGATGACCCTCCAAATTTGAGGGGTTAAATCCAAAGGAATCGTGAGTTGAAGGCCAATCAATTAGGCAAATCGAATTGAATTAAATGTTGATTTTCAACTTGATCAACTTGACCTGCTTGGGAAAACGGTTTCAAAACCGTTTGAGATTGTTGACCTAGCGTTGACCGTTTGGGATTCCTGTTCTTAATGATTTTGGGTAATGCCCCTCCAAATTTTATGGATTAACTCCAAGGGAATCATGAGTTGAAGGCTAATCAATTAGGGAAACCTAATTGGATTAAGTGCTGATTTTCAATCTGATTTAATTGACCTTTTTGGGCAAACGGTTTCAAACCCGTTTGAGTGCGTTGACCAAGAGTTGACCGTTTGGGATTACTGATCCTAATTATGTTGTCTAATAACTCACCAAATTTTAGGGGTTAATTCCCAAGGAATCGTGAGTTGAAGGCTAATCAATTAGGCAAACCCTAATTGGAATTAGTGCTGAAATTCCAATGAGTTAATTAGAGATTTTGGGTTGATTAGCCCAAACGGTTTCAAGACCGTTTGGGGATCACCCAAACGGTCTCAAGACCGTTTGGGGGTCACCCCAAGACCGTTTGGAGGTCTGGGGTCAAGTATAGTTGACCAATTAAAGGTCCAAAGGTACTAATCATATTGCAATGAAGTGCTGATTTGTTGATCAACTCGATAGACCAATCCTTGATGATTTTTCACTAGAATCCAAAGGATGGATGGGCCAAACGGTCTCAAGACCGTTTGGAGCTCATCCAAACGGTCTCAAGACCGTTTGGTGGTCACCCAAGACCGTTTGGAGGTCTAGGGTTGAGTATGGTTAGGTGTTTGAAGGTCTAAAGGTACCAAGCTGTTAAACAATGTAATGCTGATTTGGTGATCAATCCAATGAACCAAACCCTACTTGGATGGCTTGGTTTTGAGTGATTTGATGGGAAAACGGTATCAAGACCGTTTGGAGGTCATCCAAACGACCTCAAGACCGTTTGGGGTCAGGTCATACCCAATTTGTATGATGGTTCAATGGTTTCAAAGTAACTAGTCTTACATTGATTAGTGTTGTTGAATCATCGATTCTAAACCCTAATTCAATTGAACCAAACCCTAATTGATGACCAATTGAGGGTCAATTTAGGGTCAAATCATTTTAAGGTTGACCTATTAAACTCAATTGAAGTATGAGGATAGTTCCAATTGATTATTGATTCCATGAATTCAATGATTGAAGGAATCAACATTGGAAACCCTAATTCAATTGGATACTTATGTAATGGAGGTCCAATGTGATTGAATCTCTTGAGAATCAAGATGGTGAATGATCCATTGATTCAATGATGATTAGTAATGATAGTCAATGAAGGTAAAAAGGTTGAAACCCTATTAGTACCTAAGTGGTTAGTGCCAATTAAGGGATGAACCCTAATTGCTTATAGGATCAATGACTTGATATACTATGTTAATCATAGTTGTATGAACTCGATTGAAGGGTTGATATGACCTAATTCAGTTGAGATGATGATAGCATGAATTCCTATAAGAATATTATTCATGTGGTGTTTAAGGGTATGATCCTTAAGTAGAGAGATCGTGAAACCCTAATCATGAACATAAACCCTAATTATGGGCAATGTGATATGAAACCCTAATGAAGGGTGATTCTATATGCAATCCCTATTCTAAAGAAGGGATATGGTATGTGAAACCCTAATCCCTAATGAGAGAATAGAATTCATACTTGAATATGATTCATGAGGTGAACTCCCTTTGCACGACCATGCAAGGTAGCACGGCCGTGGTAGCTTCCCCTCACACGGCCGTTCTTGGTTGCACGGCCGTGGTGCTCTATGCTTGATTTAGAGGTGATTTGAAAGTGACCTCATATGATCGTATACCTTGATATGATTATAAGTCCAATATAATTGGATGAAGGATACATAAGATATGTTATGAGAAACCCTAGTTGAGGGTGTATCATTGTGATTGTTTATAAGCAACTTTATAATAAAGTCATGCCTTAAACTAAGATAAGTCCATATCATGTGAGATAGCTGTACAATTCTAATGTGTGGCCTTTGCATTATATGCTAAAGGTAAGAGATTAGTGATGGAATGTATTAAGAGGGAAATACCTTAATACAAGATAAGATGGATAACTCAACAGAGTTTGAAATGATGAGAAAGTGATACATCAAGATATGATAGTTATCACATTCAGCATTTCAGGGTTTATATGCCTTGATGTACTTAAAATCCAATATAATTGGGTAAGAAACATATGAAGTGTGTTATGAAACTATTACAATGAAATGTAATGAGTTGTTATACCTTGATGAGTGTTAATTAATGTACCTTGAGAATGGGGTTAAGCCCAAATGATGTGTATGATATAATCATACCATGATAAGGATGAGAAATGAACTCATACCTTGAATTGATGATCATTAATTCTATATGATGAAAGTAATGTTCTAGAATAATCAAATATGATATCCTTGAATGCTATAGAGGTATGGAATAATGTATTATGGGTTGGACAGATAATGAGATCATGAACTCTTTATTAATGAGAAATGGGGAACCCTAACCCTAATTTGGGTAAAGGGAATGAAAAGCTCTATTTGATAGTAAACCCTAATTCCTGGTAGAGGAATAGTGGTGTTGCTATCACATCATATGATGTGATGAATATCTTGTATGACTGTTATCATGCCTAATAACCATACAGATATTATGAGATGATGTATATAGCTAGTGTGAGCTGTGACATTTATATAATAAATGTTGATTGGCATTATGTGCCTTAATGTTGTTGTTGCTTAGTAAAAGAAGCAATATGCATGGACTTTTATGAGTCACATGAGTAAGTTGTTACCCAGTGAGAGGTGACAAGATATTTCATGGCCTTGTGAGCCAGGTGTGATGCTTGTGTAACAAGTATCATGAATGCCTTGGTCAGATGACCTGAAGGTGATAGTTACCTGAAAAAGGTATAATAATGCTCAATGATGAGTTAAGGGTTTGAATACCCAGAACCATATGATTATGGTGATGAGAAAGTGAAGGGATGATAATTCCCAGTATTGAAATGAGGGACTGAGTTCCCAGGGTCTTTGAAAGACTGATAAATATCTGATAAAAGTAGTACATGTCTCTTTATAGCATTGTTGTAATAAGTTATGTTTGAGAACTTGGCTGATGCTAAAAGAATATGAGAATGTACTTAATAAATCAAGTGAAATCTATTCATGTAGTGCTCTGACCATAGATCCATCATCGTCAGGAATAGGTGATGGTGAAACGAGTGCCCGCGACAAAACCCGGAGCACATATTTTGAATATGTGGGGGTAAATGGGTGAAAATATCCTTATGTCCTCTTGAAGAGATTGTTGGAAGGTAAACAAGAAACCTCTCAATCCTTCATGAATATGTCGGGATGGATGTATCATGAATCTCCCAATGATACTTAATGTCGGATCGAGGAGATAAACAAGAAATCTCTCGATTGGCGATGAGAGTGCAGTTGATGCTGTAACTCTGTAGCGAAGGTGCCAGAATACCCTGACTAGCTAGTTAGCAGAGACACGAGATGTCCTGCATGTGGTCTCGTTCTGACCGAGACAGATGAGGTCATAAGAATCCGGCTCTTTTGATGACCTATGTATGGTACCGAGGAGATTTCGTAATGGTCGGTTGGAGTATGAGCGGTATATCTCATCTCCTCAGAGCATAAGTGTGATTGTAAAATGTAATCATCCGTATAGCATGTTTGCTTAAGGATTGAATATGGAGATTCATTGGCTGATGTTGCATTTCTTTGTGCATTCCTTAGTAGATAAATGTTAATTATGTTTCTTTATATTCTCTGCAAAGTAGACAGATGAATTACTTATCTACCATGGGTAGATGCAATGACCTCCTTGAGAATGGAGATTATCTTATTCTGTTCTATGATGAATAATTCTGCCTGATAATGTAAAAGTAACCCCTACTCAGTTTTAATTTGATAAACTGCAATAACAATGTTTTTGGCAGAGAGTTATATCTCTCGCTGGGACAATTTTCAATTGTCTCACCCCCGTGGGAAACATTTTTAGGTATGCATGGAAGGCAGAGCAGAAACCCTAGAACAGGGAAAGAGCAGCAGTAACAGCAAGGACATCAATAAAATCTCAGGTGGAAATATTGTCTGTCTAGTCATATAGATAGTAGTCTTATGTGTCGTCTCTGTACTCTCAGGTCCTCGGATTTTTAAATGTATCAATATGAGTTTTGGCTTAGTGCCTCGAAGTTTTTATACTGCCTGTGTATATTTGTTAACAGGGCAGTCAATGTTGTAATCCTTGAAAAGGAATGGTACAGGTTGTGTACTTGTGAACCAGGATGAATTTGGAATACTTTGGTTCATGGTTAAAGAGTTTTCCTGTGAATGGATCTCTTTGCAAAAAGTTTTAAATTTTCAGTGATTTTTAGTAATCTACTGCAAATAATTTGCTTCCGCATTAGTTAATCCTGTTTTCACGAGACGGTCGTTTCACTCTGCCTCCACCACTACTGATGTAACATCCCTGACCTGGGTTGTGCCTTAACCCTAGGAGTTTTGCTTAAGGAAGATAATTAAATCCTTAACCTTATCTTGTGAAAAGTAATTAGGGCTCATGAGGAACTTATGTTTCAATTTTGGTCATGTTTGAACAATGTTGAAGCAATGTTTGCTTATTTTGGACTAAAGTGCAAATTACCCAAGTTGAGGGATTAAATTGCAAATGTTGCATGATAAGATGTTCCTCTGAGGTTGAGACATCATAATAATGAATATGATGAAGTGGTATGGATTCCACAAGCTTGGGCATCACGATAAAGCTTGTAGAACAATCCTTGTGCATTAAAACCTAGTTCTGGTGTAAAGTACAATTTACCCAAAACCTAGGGTTCAATATGAAAATTACCACTTCAATAAGGTCCCTAATAAATCTTGGCATCCATTAGAGCAAATAAAATGAGAGGGACACCTCATTTGAATTATCTTGGAGGAGAGAGAATCTTGACATTAAAATAATCAAGATTTAAGCAAAAAGGGAACTTTAATTTAAATTAATGCAAAAAGAAATAAATTAATTGAGGAACCCTTCAACCAAAAGTTGAGGGATGATTTTTTAAGGTGTTGGACGAGCTTGTGCTTTGATATGGCACAAAAAGATCTTGGTTGAGTGGAGGCCAACTCATAATATCATAATACAAAGTAATATCCACTAAAAGTTGGATATTAATATAAAACTCTTTAAGGTGCTTAATTTCTTTTCCATTAATTCTTGGATAATGAAGAGCTTTAGCAAGACTTTGAAGGTGGTTTCTTGGTCAATTAATGGATGGGGATTTTATGGAGATTATTATGGAATTTAAAGAAAATGATTTCATTTTCTCTTTCATTAAATACCCATATATATATTCTTTATGTATACCTTATTTCAATAACACAAAAGGAACGTACCCTTAGTCTTTTCCTCTTCATTCTTGCTTTGGCCGACCAAGGGAGAGTCCAGGAGCAGGATAAGGACGAACACCACCTGTAGGTAAGGTTTGATCATCTTCTACCTTGGATTCATGGTGAAAACCCTAAATCAATGCTTGATTCTTAGTTTTCTTCACTCGATTTCCAATTCTAGCCATCCATTTCATCCAAAAGCTCAAGAACGAACCTTGGATAGTTGCTGGAGCTCCATCCACCATTAGAGCCACGGATCTTGGAGCTTGGAGATCATATTTGAGGTGGGTTTTATAACTCAAACCCTTAATCATTGCTATTGCATCAATTCTCCATGCTTTGTTGATTGATTTCATCAATTTGATACACACTTGTTTCTTTGCTGCAATTTCCATCAAGAACGGTTGCTGTTCTTGGTTGTTCGAAGGAAGGGGATGATGACATCATCCTAGATTCTTATCCAAAGAAAATTACCAAGCCAAATGATTTTGATAGCTATTCCAAATCGTTTTATTTTGATTGGTTATGCGGTTTCAGCAAACCGTTTGAGGGAAAACGGTTTGAAACCATTTGGGAGAAAACGGTTTCAAACCCGTTTGAGATGGTTGACCAAGCGTTGAACGTTTGGGAATCTTGTTCCTAATTATGTAGGATAATTACCCGCCAAAATTTAGGGGTTAACTCCAAAGTAATCGTAGGTTGAAGACCAATCAATTAGGCAAATCGAATTGAATTAAATACTGATTTTCAACCTGATTAACTTGACCTGTTTGGGAAAACGGTTTCAAAACCGTTTGAGTGCGTTGACCAAGCGTTTACCGTTTGGTATTACTGTTCATAATGGAGTTGTTTAATGACCCTCCAAATTTGAGGGGTTAACTCTAAAGGAATCATAGGTTGAAGGCTAATCAATTAGGGAAATCTAATTGAATTAAGTGCTGATTTTCAACCTGATTTATTTGACCTAGTTGGGCAAACAGTTTCAAACCCGTTTGGTAAAGTTTACCAAGCGTGGACCGTTTGGTATTACTGTCCCTAATGATGTTGGTTAATGACTCACCAAATTTGATGGATTAATTCCAAACGAGTCTTGAGTTGAAGGCTAATCAATTGGGCTAACCCTAATTGAAATCAGTGCTGAAATTCCAATGAGTTAATTAGAGATTTTGGGTTGATTAGCCCAAACGGTTTCAAACCCGTTTGGGGATCACCCAAACGGTTTCAAACCCGTTTGGGGATCACCCCAAGACCGTTTGGAGGTCTGGGGTCAAGTATAGTTGACCAATTGAAGGTCCAAAGATACTAAATAATATTGCAATGTATTGCTGATTTGTTGATCAACTCGATAGACCAATCCATGATGATTTTTCACTAGAATCCAAAGGTTGGATGAGCCAAACGGTCTCAAGACCGTTTGGAGCTCATCCAAACGGTCTCAAGACCATTTGGTGGTCACCCAAGACCGTTTGGAGGTCTAGGGTTGAGTATGGTTTAGTGTTTGAAGGTCTAAAGGTACCAAGTTGATTTGCAATAAATTGCTGATTTAGTGAGCACATCAATGATCCAAACCTTAATTGGATGGCTTGGATTTGAGTGATATGATGGGAAAACGGTATCAAGACCGTTTGGAGGTCATCCAAACGACCTCAAGACCGTTTGGGGTCAGGTCATACCCAATTTGGATGATGGTTCAATAGTTTCAAAGTAATCAATCTTGCATTGATGAGTGTTGTTGGATCATCGATTCCAAACCCTAATTCGATTGAATCAAACCCTAATTGATGACCAATTGAGGGTCAATTGAGGGTCAAATCAGTTGAAGGTTGACCTATTCAACTCAATTGAAGTATGATTATAGGTCCAATTGATGATTAGTTTCATGAATTCAATGATTGAAGGAATCAACATTGGAAACCCTAATTTAATTGGATACCTTAGGTTATGGAGGTCCAATGTGATTGAATCTTTGAGAATTAAGTTGATGAATCATGATGAATGTTCTATTTATCTAATGATTATTAGTAATGATAATCAATGAAGGTACAAAGGTTGAAACCCTAACAATACCTAAGTGATTAAGTGCCAATTAAGGGATGAATCCCTAATTGCTTATAGGATCAATGACTTGGTATACTATGTAATCATTGTAGTATGCTCTTGATTGAAGGGTTGATGTGACCTAATCAAGATGAAGGGATGAAAGAATAAATTCATATATGAACATGATTCTTGAGGTGATCCTCTGTAGCACGACCGTGCAAGGCAGCATGGCCGTGGCGACTTCACTCAGCACGACCGTGCAAGGTAGCACGGCCGTGGTGGCCTCACTTTGCACGACCGTGCAAGGCTGCACGACTGTGGTGTTCTATACTTGAATTGAAGTTGGTATAATTTGATGAGTAAGGGTAAAGGAGGTAAGATGATGCTTAGATCATTATGCATCTAACTCAATACATGTATTTAATTTGACTCATATGTATCAACCCTACACACTCTATAAAGATGAGGATATGAAACTCTTAGGAATGATGTATGCTACCCTAATAATGATATGGATAACATCCTAAGAGTTGAAATATCTAAAGTGATGGATAATGGGTTATCCTATATTCAGCAATGTCTAATCATTGAATAAGTCCATATCATTAAAAATAGTTGGACAATTCTAATGGGTAACCTATGCACCATATGATGGAAGTAACATGTTAGTGGATAAAGTATTAAGAGGGAAGATACATTAATACAAGGTTAGTTGATTAACCTAAATAATATAGAAATGAGAGGAAAGTAATACATCAAGACATGATAGATATCACATTCAGCATTTCAGGGTTGAAATACCCAGATGCATCTTAATCCAACATACTTGGATGAGAAACACATGAAGTGTGTGTGTTATGTAGATATTACAATGAAATTGTAATGAGTTGACATACTTTGATGAGTATAAGTTAATATACATTGTGAAAGGGGATGAGTCACTCTAATGGGTATGAAGTAATCATACTATAATAAGAATGATAAGTGAACTTGTACCTTGTATTGATGATCATTAATGATATATGATGAGAATGGTGATCATAAGCATACACTTACATATACTTATGATATCCTTGGATACTCCTAGAAGTGTGGAGTAATAAATTAGGGTTGATCTAATTACATGACCATAAAACCCTAATTGATGTCAGTTAGGAAACCCTAACCCTAATTTTGGGTAAAGGGAGTGAAAGCCCTATTGAGTGATAAACCATAACCCTGATAAAGGAATTGTTACTAAGGTATCACATGATGTGGTCAATGACTTGTATGGTTGTTATCATGTCTATTAATCATGTAGACATCATGAGATGAAGAGCATAGCTAGACGTGAGCTATGACATTCATATAACAAATATGTTGAATGGCCTTATGTGCCTAATGTTGTTGTTGCTTAGTAAAAGTAACAAAAGGTGTATGGAACTTATAAGTTCCATGAATAAGTTGTTGTTACCTAGTGAAAGGTAACAAAACATTTAATAGGCTTTGAGAGCCATGTGAGATACTTGTGTAACAAGTATCATGCATACCTCGGTCTAAGGACCTGGAAATAATAGTTACCTAGCAAATGGTAACAGTGACAATGATGAATTGAGGGTATGAATACCCAGATTTGATCAGCATGATAATGATGTGGTTGAGGGATGAGAAATCCCAGTATTGAAATGAGGGACTGAGATCCCAATGCCTCACAAAGGTTAAGAAATGGATGATGAAAATAGTACATGTTTCTTTATAGCATTTGTCTGAATAAAATATGTTTGAGAACTTGACTGATGCTAAAAGAATATGATAATGTACTTAATTAATCAAGTGAAATCATATCATGTAGAGCCCTGGCCATAGATCCATCATCGTCAGCAAATTGGTGATGGTGAAACGGGTGCTCTGCGGCAAAACCCAGAGGGCATACTTTTGAGTATGTGGGGGTGATGGGCGCGAATACCTTACGCCCTAATGCAGGATTGGTGGTAGATAAACACGAGATCCCACAATCCTTCATTATATATTCCGGGAAGGATGTATCACTAATCCCCCGATGATTGGGAAGATGTCGTACACATCTTCCAATAATGTTAATGCCAGATCGATGGAGATAAACATGAAATCTCACGATCGCGAAGAGAGTACAGTGCGCCACTGTAACTCTGATAGCGAAGTGGCCAGTATACCCTGGAAACCTATAATATAGCAGAGACACATGATGTCCTGCATGTAATCTTGCGCTGACCGAGATATGGGAGGTCTTGGTAGCCGGCTCTACCTTTGACCTTGTATGGTACCGATTTCGACTTCGTAGTGGTCGGTTGGAGTATGAGCGGTATACCTCATCTCCTCAGGGCATAAGTGTGATTGTAAAATGTAATCAGCCGTCTAGCATGTTTGCTATAGGATTGAATATGGAAATTCATTGGCTGATGTTATACTTCTTTTATGCAATGTCATTTGATAATGTTATTCATATCTCTTTACATTGCTTGCAATTAGATAAATGGATTATGAATCTACCATGAGTAGATACAATGTTCTCCTTAGGAAAGGAGATTATCTTTCTCTGTTCATACAATGAATAATGTTGTTGTCAATATGTAAGAACTCCTGTTCAATTTTAATATGATAATCTGCAACAACAATGTTTTGGCGGAGAGTTATATCTCCCGCTGGGACAATTTTCAATTGTCTCACCCCCGTGGGATCCAACATTTTTAGGTGGATGCGGACAAAGAAACATAGACTCTTTTGCAGGAAAAGGAAAGCAGCAACAATATCAGGGACAACAGTGATGACTCAGGTGGAGGCACTGGCTGCCAAGTTTTGTATAATTAGTAGTCCTATGTGTCGTCTCTGTACTCTCAGGTCCTCGAAGTCAGTAGATAGTGCTTTTATCTTCGACTTGAGATTTTGGCTTGAATGCCTCGAGGTTTTATGTTTGCTTATGTATAGTAGGGTAAAGCAACTGTTGTATGTAAACCTCGAGAAGAGATGTTACATGGAGTGTAACTACGAACAAGGTGGTATATGTAATGCTATGGTTTTGTTGTAAGAGTTTCCTAAGTTTAGATCTCTTTGCAAAAAGTTTTAATTTTTAGTGATTTTCAGTAATCCGCTGCTAATGATTCGCTTCCGCATTAGTTAATCTTGTGTTTTATAAGTTGGATGCCACAACTAAACTATCATTGTTGTGACCTTAGCTAAATTTGTCTCGACTATTGTGTTACCTCCTCATCCCTCATAGGGCAAGTCCATCTGATGTGCCCTACCTGCTCACACTTGTGGCAAGTCCTGGAGTCATACAGTGTTCTAGATGGCCCTGTCACTAATACTGACGCCACATTGTGAGCCCCTGCTGGTGGAAAACTATGACCTCTACCCTTATTTGGCAACTATAGGGACTGAACAACCAATCGTTGATGTGTCTGAGGTGATTAAAACCTATGCTTCTTGAAGCCTCCAGAAGATTGTCCTTGAAACTATGATGGTCTCTTCTTAGCGTTGGCTTCACGCTTCTCTATCTTTGATCGTTCTATCCTTCTCACAGACTCCAAAAATGTGGAAAACTTCACTCTATCCTCTAAAGCTGACACTATCACCATCAACTTTGACATCAAACCCTTCTCAAAATGTTGGATCCTCTCATTATCAGTCATAGACACATGAGGATAAAACCTCAACAACTCCATGAACTTGGCATCATACTCATTGATCGTCATAGATCCTTGTCAAATCTTCTCAAACTATGAGATCTTCTCGTCCATGTATGTCTCTGGGAAATATCTGCTCCTAAACTCCCACTGAAAGTCCTCCCAACTGATCACTACACCAGGTTTCTTCTCTTCCTTGATGGCCCACAACGGCCAGAACTACCTTTCAATAGGTTCATTGTGTGCTTCACCTTATCCTCTTCAGGGATATTGAGGATCTTAAAGGCCCTCTCCAGCTCTGTCAACCACATATCAGCATCTATCAGGTCTTCCATACCCACATAATCCAATGCTCCAATGTGTTGCAGCCTCTCGAAGGTCTTCTCAAAAACCTTAGATTCCACATTGGGACCAGTTGCCCTCGCTTGAGGTGTGGGACCTTTATCTGCCATATGCGTAATCGTGGCCATCAACTATACAAACATGGATTGAAAAGTGAGATTATCCATGATTGTTGGATCAATTTGAGGCATCCCATATACTCTTTCCTTCTTTCTCGCACCACCTCCTAGTGTAGCAACACTGCTCTCAACAGCATGTTCTTTGTGTTCTCCAGGCATATCTTCTTCTTCTACTACATAAGAAAAAGCTGCAATTAGATATACTAGACACGGAAGAACAGACACAAACCCTAGTCTTATATGCTTATAGACTCAGTGAACCTAGAGATCTGATACCAACCTTAATGTGATATCTCAATGCCACAAAAACGAGATTACTCAAAACAAAATGTAGAATTATTAGCTCACATCCATATTACCACAAAAGAGGGAAATTAAACTCGATCTCATATAACCATCTCAAGTGGAAACATATACATCAATGTCCACAACATGTCACTACATGTACCACATATCATGCCATATGGGTATTACAACACTATATAGTGGCCATCTTGCAACAAACATGTTACAAAAGATAACATGTTCACATATACAAGCCATACATGTACAACCATTAAATATTACCAAAAACCTTGTTTTGATGTACAAACGTCTGCAAAACACCTTCTAGGACCTAAGAGTACAGGGACGATAGTTAGGAATCTACTAAAAACACTAGAAGCATATCCAACCTTCTGGTTTCACTGATGTCCTTGCTTCTCTTCCTCGGCCACATGATCCCTACCACATCACTAATGACTACCTAAAAAGATGTGGAAATCCACAAAGTGAGAACCAATGTCCCAGCGAGAGATATAACTCTCTACCAACAACTATTGTTAGCACATCAAGGATAACATAGTAGATTAAGCATTATGATCAGATTTAGCTAAATGAACAATTAAAATTGATAACACATTAGGCAGCTTAAGAAGATTCAATTGATAAGTAGGACACCATATACTTTTAGAAGGAATATGAAGAACATGTATAACTATTATCAACTAAGTTGTATAATAAACAAGGCAAAGTGTAACATCCAATGTGAGTCATGCATAACCCTAAGAAAATATACTACATGATTGTATTACGTCTTTTATTTAAGCCCCGTGAAGATGAGGTATACCGCTCATACTCCAACTAACCACCGTTAAGTCAAAATTAGTGTCATACTGATCTAGGAGAATCAGACTCCTATGATCTCCTCCACCCCCAGTCAGTATGACTAAGCCACATTGATATATAGAGTTCAAATACAAAACAGCCTAGTCTGCCTTGGTATATAGGTCACGATACTAGTGAATGGGGTATACAACCCAATCATATGAGGTACAACCATAGTTTTCCTCCTATTGAGGTATGACTCTAGCCATCCTCAAAATATATCACATATATTGAAACATATCATCTGAGATATAGCCTCGACCGTTCTTCTCCCAGGGTATGACTGTATCCATCCCTATGAACATGCATATACTCAACATTATACGACTCTAAGATTCCATTAGAGGAATACTCGTTTCACCATCAAGAAAGTCCTGACACTGGAATGGATCTATGGCATAGGGAATCTACATGATTAGGGTTTCACTTGATTAGTTAAGCCAATTGGGTATCTTTTATACTGTATCAATCAAGTTACATATAAACCCTAAAAGAATTCTACCTAAGATAAGGTACAGTAAAACTTCAGAAGATATAAAACGTCTAAAGCATGACTGATCACATCATTACATGTTATCGATTCACTACCATTCTGAAGGCCATCACGATCATCACATCACTATAAGAGAATCAAACCCTTATCACATCATCAGAGGATATCACCTCAAATCTAGGCACTAAGCCTTTGTCAAGGTCATAAGACCTAGTCACATAGTTTACTCTATAAGAGCATAATTAGTTCATCGTGCCTAATCAAGGCTCATAATTTTCACCATGTGTTACATAAGAGATACGATAGCAATCATAAGATATGACATTCATTCAACTTACAACATTAGAGTTAGACAAGTAGGAGAGAGAAAATACTTTGATACATGCTAATCACTTAAGCAAGTAAGAATTAATCACTATGTACTCAAAATTAGGTTTAGGGTTTCTCATAGCTAGCCAATTAGGGTTTTCTTAGCAGCACTCAACATCAAACCTTAAGGTACATCACTTCCTACATTCTTGGAACACATTAGATTAAGCATCATCGTCATAACCAAATTATCATGTAACCAGTAAAGTTGTATCGACCATGTGAGCTAACATCACCTCTACCGACCACAGGGCATTGACTGTGCAAGTGAACACTAGGGTTAGGCCACCAATAGATACTATCATAGCTCAAAAAATGTAGCGAACATCCACATATGTAGTGACCATCACATGCATCAACCATAGTGACCAACAAGAAGGTACTCAATATGTATCGACCGCAACGAAGAGCTCATGTGTAGCGACCATAATAGCAAACTCATGTGTAGCGACCATAACAACAAACTCATATGTAGCGACCACAATACATTGATAACACCCAAATTTAGGCATTTAGGCTAAGCATTTATTTGTAGTTCTGTGTCATTATCGCCTTAATATGCCCGTAATGACTCTAGATATTTATCTTTTGATAATTTATATCTTTTTACTCAACTAGACAATTTTGGGACATGCAGGCACCGAACTTGAGAAGACATCTATTTTCTAAGATTTCTCCCCAACACATGGTTTTTGTAGTACCAAGGCTTCCATCTGTAGCAACCGCCATACTGGGAACAATCGAGCCCATCCCGACATAGTTAGGTCGAGTGGACAAAGTCGCGGCCGCTACAAGAGTTGCAATCGATACATCCATCTCAACTTATACAAGCTCTGTGATCGTGGAAGATGCCTCGATCGTGACACCTTCCTTGACCATGACATGACATTCTATACGGGCGGGCCCAGCTCTAGCATCATGAATGCCATAACAGTCTCGCTTGTGTCACCCGTAGTGACTTCTACAACTTGTCGCGACTGCTACACTCCAGCTTGGCCAGGTCAAGGAAGACTGTAGCGACCATGATAGGGGTGTGACCACTTATCACATACACTCCACATTTGGCTGTAAATACCCAACTTTCGCTACCTAGTAGAGGGTTTTGATTATTTGTGGTCTCTAAAGCCCCGTGGGAGAGTTCCAATATCTAAAAGGGTTGAAGTGCTCATCCTAAATCTGCCTCTCCAGTTTTATTCCATCCACCATCATTTTCCACCTCTGTTCACCCACTTCCCACCATTCCTAGTCATCTTCCACCTCCAAGAGGTCAAGGACTCCAGAAGATTAAGGAGGATGACCCAAAGATGAGATCTGGCTCATACGAAGGCTAAGGAGTGAGAGCCACCTCTCCTCTATGGGCTAAATCTCTTCTTGTTCCTCTTTCTTCTATTGTTTTCCTTCGTTTCTGTACAAATGATGTTCTTCCATCTTTGTTGGTGCAAACTATGCTTGTTCATGGCTAGTTGAGCTTCTTCTTGGCTATGTAACCCATTTTGAGCATGTTTATTTACTTTTACCTTAAGTAAGTAATCTTATTTCAGATCATGTCTGTTTTTTGTTCTATATTCTCTTTCTGATTATGATTGTTAGTTACTTTGATCTCTTTCTTGCTTGAACTTCTATTTGTACCTAGATCAAGAGATTCATTATAGAAATAGATAAAAGAAGGTAGTTTGAATCTGAATCCAAAAGGAGAATGGTTCAAGGTGATCTGCATAGAATCTGAGACTTAGGAATGGTCGGGCCCAGTCTCGCTCGATCAGGCGCAGCCTGGCCCAGTCAGCCCCACCATCATATTGTTTACCATATCGCACCTATTCCTAGAATCTCAAAATATTCTAGACCCGAGAGGATATCTGGAATACTCTAGGGTATTGATTTTTCATCCGGGAAAGAGGTTTCATATCATTGATGGGTTTTAGTCATGCTATGAGAAAGCGAGTGGGATGACCCCCGCAGGAATAAGTACTAGTATACGTACTATATAGAATGTAGGTTGCTTGGATGAGGTGTTTGAGGGTTGTCTATGCCTGAGAATGGGTGCATAGACTGCCCAACTTGTGGTTACATAGCCTGAAACTTCTTTCTCTCTAATTAGTAGAATCTAACAGACTCTGTTTTGTTTTGCTTTCTTTGCTTTGTTTTGTTTTATATCGTGACACATCGCTAGAATCGTTCTAGCCCCATACTTTTTATAACTATCTGATTGGCTTAATTGACTCAAAAGAAAGATCTTAATCATCCTAAATGTACCCACGTCCCTATGTTCGACCCCGTATATCTACTTTGATCCCGTAATAAATTTGTGGGGTCCTTGAAGGTTTTAGGTTATAAATTTAAAGTCTGATTCTCCTTCAGGGTCACGCCTATACATTTCAGACGTGCCCCCAGGGCCGATCAACTTTTTGCACTGTTGCTGAGGATGTGTTTTTCCATGTTTACACACCCAAAGATTTTGTTGTAAAATGCAACAACAGGTTGTGTGTAGCTTCTTTTTTCGTCTCTACCAGATGCTTCACCTCTTCATCAGCCCACCCATCCCGAATCTCAGCATGACCATGTTGGGTGTCGGCATGGACACTTTTAAGACTTCATCAAACCACTACCTCACTCGGCCCAACCATGCCTACCACCAACCCACCTATACCGAGTGTAGATGATGACGTAATGCTCCACCTCTTCCTCTGCACAACTAGGCATAGACCCAGCACAATTGTAACATCCCTGACCTGGGTTATGCTTTAACCCTAGGTGTTTTGATTAAGAAAGATGATTATATTCTTAATCTTATCTTATGAAAAGTTATTAGGGCTCATGAGGAACTTATGTTTCAATTTTGGTCATGTTTGAACAATGATGAAGCAATGTTTGCTTATTTTGGACTAAAGTGCAAATTACCCAAGTTGAGGGGTTAAATTGAAAATTTTGCATGATAAGATGTTCCTCTGATGTTGAGACATCATAAGAATGAATATGATGTAGTGCTATGGTTTCCACAAGCTTGGACACCAAGATTAAGCTTGTAAAGCAATCCTTGTGCATTAAAACCTAGCTTTGGAGTAAAGTGCAATTTACCCAAAATCCAGGGTTCCATATGCAAATTACCACTTCAATAAGGTCCTTAATATTTCTTGGCATTAGGTAGAGAAAATAAAATGAGAGGGGCATCTCATTTGAATTAAGTTGGAGGAGAGAGAATCTTGATATTAAAATAATCAAGATTTAATCCTAATTGAAACCCTAATTCAATTTAGGGCAAAAATGAATGTATTAATTAAAGGGCCTTCAACCAAAATGTTATTGGTTGATTTTGAATAAGGATGGACGTTCTTTTTCCAAGATAAGGAACGAAAATATCTCAAGTAGGTGAAATTCCACTCACCTTATTATAAAGAAAAGTAATATCCACTCACATATGGGATATTAATATAATAAGCATTAAGGTGCTTAATTTGCTTTTCCTTAAATCATGGATAATTGAGAGGAATATGAGGCAATGAAGATAGCCTAGTAATTAAGTATTTTGAGGGGAATTTGAGGGGGAAGAGGCGGCCATGTTTTTGGAATTAAATGCATTTTAATAAGGCATTTTCTCTCTCATCAATTTCCTTATAAAAGTGCCATTTCCAAGCCCAAACCAAGGCCTTTTTCGGATTTCTTTCTTCCCCTTGCTTGCAAAACCGACCAAGGAGCTAGAGAGGAGCAGGTAGCACGTCCCCAACCTGTTGGTAAGCTTTTGACCCTTGTTCTTCATGATTTCATGGTGGAAATCGAAAATAAATTATGGATTCCTTCTTATTTCGATCTCCTCTTCAACCCTAGCCAACTTTTACAATCAAAAGCTTGAGGAAGAGCCTAGGGGGAGTTGCAAGAGCTTCATACACCATTATTGGCGTGATCTTGGATCTTTGGATCTCAATTGGAGGTGGGTTTTATAACTTAAACCCTTAAACATTACTATTGCAGCAATTCTCTATGCTTTGTTGATTGATTTCTTCAATTTGATACACTCTTGTTTCTTTTCTGCAATTTCCATCAAGAACGGTTGCTGTTCTTGGTTGTTCGAAGGAAGAGGATGATGACATCATCCTAGATGCTTATGCAAAGAAAAGTACCAAGCCAAACGGTTTTGATAGCTACTCCAAATCGTTTTAATTTGATTGGTTATGCGGTTTCAGCAAACCGTTTAAGGGCAAACGGTTTTAAACCGTTTGGGAGAAAATGGTTTCAAAACCGTTTGAGATGGTTGACCAAGCGTTGACCGTTTGGGAATTTTGTTCCTAATTATGTAGTCTAATGACCCACCAAATTTTAGGGGTTAATTCCAAAGGAATCGTAGGTTGAAGGCCAATCAATTAGGCAAATCGAATTGAATTAAATGCTGATTTTCAACCTGATTAACTTGACCTGTTTGGGAAAACGGTTTCAAGACCGTTTGAGTGAGTTGACCAAGCGTTGACCGTTTGGGATTCCTGTTCATAATTATGTTGGTTGATGACCCTCCAAATTGTAGGGATTAACACCGAAGGAATCGTGAGTTGAAGGCTAATCAATTAGGGAAACCTAACTGGATTAAGTGCTGATTATCAATCTGATTTAATTGAACTTTTTGGGAAAACGGTCTCAAGACCGTTTGAGTGTGTTGACCATGGGTTGACCGTTTTGTATTAATGTTCCTAATGATGTGGTATAATGACTCACCAAATTTGAGGGATTAACTCCCAAGAAATCGTGAGTTGAAGGCTATTCAATTGGGCAAACCCTTATTGAAAACAGTGCTGAAATTCCAATGAGTTAATTGGAGATTTTGGGTTTATTAGCCCAAACGGTCTCAAGACCGTTTGGGGATCACCCAAACGGTCTCAAGACCGTTTGGGGGTCACCCCAAGACCGTTTGGAGGTCTGGGGTCAAGTATATTTGACCAATTGAAGGTCTAAAGGTATCAAATCATATTGCAATTAAGTGCTGATTTGTTGATCAACTCGATAGACCAAACCTTGACGAAATTTCACTAGAATCCAAAGGTTGGATGAGCCAAACGGTCTCAAGACTGTTTGGAGCTCATCCAAACGGTCTCAATACCGTTTGGGGGTCATCCAAGACCGTTTGGAGGTCTAGGGTTGAGTATGGTTAAGCAATTGAAGATCCAATGTCACTAAGTTGAAGTGTAATCAATTGCTGATTTGGTGATTAATCCCATGATCCAAACCTTAATTGGATGGCTTGGATTTGAGTGATTTCATGGGAAAACGGTCTCAAGACCGTTTGGAGGTCATCCAAACGACCTCAAGACCGTTTGGGGTCAGGTTATACCCAATTTGGATGATGGTTCAATGGTTTCAAAGTAACTAGTCTTACATTGATTAGTATTGAAGGATCATCGATTCCAAACCCTAATTCAATTGAATCAAACCCTAATTGATGACCAATTGAGGTTCAATTAAGGGTAAAATCAGTTGAAGTTTGACCTATTTAACTCAATTGAAGTATGAGTATAGGTCCAATTGATGATTGGTTCCATGAATTCAATGATTGAAGGAATCAACATTGAAAACCCTAATTCAATTGGATACCTTATGTAATGGAGGTCCAATGTGATTGAATCTTTGAGAATTAAGATGATGAATGTTCTATTGATCCAATGATGATTAGTAATAATAATCAATTAAGGTACAAAGGTTGAAACCCTAATAGTACCTAAGTGATTAGTGCCAATTAAGGGATGAACCCTAATTGCTTATAAGAGCAATGACTTGGTACACTATGTTAATCATCGTTGTATGTACATGATTGAGGGTTGATGTAACCTAATCAAGTTAAGAAGATGATATCATGAATTTCATACATGAATATGATTCATGAGGTGATTAAGGGTATGATCCTTAAGTAAAGAGATCATGAAACCCTAACCAGGAACATAAACTCTGATTGACAGGGCTATTGAACTCTAACCCTGATTGGGATAAATAGTGAATCTCTAATTATGAATAATTGAATAAAATCCTAATGGAGATGAATAGTAGACCCAAGTTGGGGGTAACCATAATGGAAACCCTAGTTGAGGGTGATTCCATGTGAAACCCTAGTTGAGGGTGATTCCATGTGAAACCCTAGTTGAGGGTGATTCCATGTGAAACCCTCATTGAGGGTGATGCCATGAGAAACCCTTGAGGGGATGAATAGTAAACCCTAACCCTATTGTGGGAATAGAGGTGTTACTATTGTATTACATGAAGTAATATGTTATGTTGCCTAGTGAGAGGTGACAAGGTTTTTATGGGCCTTATGAGCTATGAGGATGGTTGTTGCCTAGTGAGAGGTAATAAAATGTTTTAAAGGTTATACAGGATTGACTTAGTTCAATACCTGGAATGGGTACATAGGATTGACATAGATCAATACCTGGAATAGATGCACACGATTAGCATAGTCTAATACCTGGAATAACAGCTGCACAGGATTGGCTAACTCCCAATACCTGGAATAATAACACAGGATTGGCTAACTCCCAATACCTGGAATGCACATGATTGACATAGATCAATACCTGGAATAATAACATAGGATTGGCTAACTCCCAATACCTGGAATAATAACACAAGATTGGCTAACTCCCAATACATGGAATGCACAGGATTGACATACATCAATACCTGGAATAATAACACATGATTGGCTAACTCCCAATACCTGGAATAATAACACAGGATTGGCTAACTCCCAATACCTGGAATGCACAGGATTGGCTAACTCCCAATACCTGGAATAATAACACAGGATTGGATAACTCCCAATACCTAGAATGCATAGGATTGGCTAACTCCCAATACCTGGAATAATAACACAGGATTGGCTAACTCCCAATACCTGGAATGCACAGGATTGACATAGATCAATACCTGGAATAATAACACAGGATTGGCTAACTCCCAATACCTGGAATAATAACACAGGATTGGCTAACTCCCAATACCTGGAATGCATAGGATTGGCTAACTCCCAATACCTGGAATGCACAGGATTGACATAGATCAATACCTAGAATAATAACACAGGATTGGCTAACTCCCAATACCTGGAATAATAACATAGGATTGGCTAACTCCCAATACCTGGAATGCACAGGATTGGCTAACTCCCAATACCTGGAATAATAACACAGGATTGACATAGATCAATACCTGGAAAAGTTGCACAGGATTGACATAGATCAATACCTGGAATAGTTGCACATGATTGACACAGATCGATACCTGGAATGGTTGCACATGATTGACATAGATCAATACCTGGAATGGATACACAGGAATAATATAAATCTAATGGTTGTACTAGTTGCACAGGATTGGTGTAATCCAATGCCTGGAATACTTATATAGGATTGGTATAGACCAATGCCTGAATAAGACATGATGATGTACACTCTCATGTCCATTATAACCAAAATATGTTTAGCAGATTGGCTAAGGCCAATAAGTTGAAACAAGAATGTCTCATGGGTGACATATCAAGATAATGAGTGTCACAAGAGAATGTCTCATGGGTGACATATCAAGATAATGAGTGTCACAAGAGAATGTCTCATGGGTGACATATCAAGATAATGAGTGTCACAAGAGAAGTTTGATATGATGGTATAATATGGACGATAAATGATATACATGTTCTTCCTATTCCTTATTAAGAGAATGCTTTAAACTACTTATCATCTACCTAGTTTTATATTCTTAATTGCAATAATAATGTTTTAGAAGAGAGTTATATCTCTCGCTGGGGCAATTTACAATTGTCTCACCCCCGTGGGATCCAACATTTTAGGTGGACGCGGACAAAGAGGTAGATGCTCTTTTGCAGGAAAAGGAAAGCAACAGCTTGGACAGTAGTGAGATCTCAGGTGGAGGCACTGACTGTCAAGTCTTATAGCTAGAAGTCCTATGTGTCGTCTCTGTACTCTCAGGTCCTCGGAGTTTTCAATCAGTGTTTTTGATATATCAAACTGAGGTTTTGGCTTGATGCCTCGAGATTCATATGCTGTCTGTATATAATGTTCATAAGGCAGCTGATGTTGTAGTCTCTGAAAAGAGATGGTACAGGTTATATACGTTTGAACCAGAATGTAAATGTTATACAATGGTTCTTGTTGTAAAGGATTTCCTATGTGTGGATCTCTTTGCAAAAAGTTTTAATTTTTAGTGATTTTTGGTAATTCGATGTTATTGATTGTTTCCGCTTAGTTAATAACGTTTGTCCGATTGACGTTGTTACAATTGTGGTATCAGAGCTTTAGGTTCGTTGAGTCTACAGAGACATAGGACTAAGTTGTTGAGTCTGTGTTAGTATCCTCCAGTATACCCTATAATGATTTCTGCTTGTGCAGAGAAAGGGTAAAGTTTTAAAATGACTGGAGAGCACAAAGAACACATTGCTAAGGGCAATGTTGTTGCACCAAGAAGAGGTGCATGGGATCATGCAAGAATAGAATGAGTGCCTGAGAATCCCCATTAAGACCTGATCAGGATAGAGAATCCTATGATCATGCTCTTATTGGGAAGATTAAGGAAACAGTAATGCATATAAGTGAACTGGATGCTAGCCTTATAACCTAGGTTATCAGTCCTTAATACAGAAAGCTTGAGCTTTAAAAGAGTTCCTGAATGAATTAGTCATGTGGGAACAAGGGAAAATGTGGAAAAGATTAACTTATGGCAAGAAAGTGGACTCTGCCATG
Organism: Alisma plantago-aquatica; assembly: GCA_963693085.1. Lineage (NCBI taxonomy): Eukaryota > Viridiplantae > Streptophyta > Magnoliopsida > Alismatales > Alismataceae > Alisma > Alisma plantago-aquatica. The sequence continues at coordinate 1,288,690,474 of OY856412.1, read as the reverse complement.
AGTTCAGACAGATAATAAATATGTGATGGTAGTACCCAAGAAGGGGAAATAAGCTGAGAAGTAGGGAATGGTCTCTATGATTCTAGAGACATTTTCCTAATGGTTTTAAAAAGCCAAGTTTTTGGTACTAATAGTGCAATAAATGCCTAGTGTACCAGGGAAGTAGCCACTAAGTAAGTGCAAAGGTCTTAACCTTTCACCTGTAAGATTCTATGGCTTAGTTTTTGCTTCAGTAATAAGAATAGTAAGACCATTATATGAGTACAAGGTATGTTATAAATGTGTACATGTTGAGTACACTAAACCCTTTTTGTTATAAAAAAAATTGTTGATTTTGTTTTCCCTATTGGTTGCTATATAGGGAAGAAATGATGAGAACTAGAATTTGAATTATGTTCAATATTCTTTTAAATACTCTATATTGATCTTACCTCTATGAAAGAGGAAGAGGTATAGAAGAGATGCCTGGATAAAATCCAAGAATGTTAAATCTTATGTTATGATAATATGAAAAGCAAGAAATATGATAGCATGTAAGTGCATACTACTTGATCTCAATACTTGTAAACCCTGATCAGGTATACAACTATTGATGATAAAGTGAGTATGGAAACTCTTAGATTGATATCTTTTTTATTGCCCTGATCAAGCAATCATTCTGAGACAATCTAATGAGTATCATGAAATTGGAAATATGGTATGGATAAATGTATCATATCTTAAGTACAAGAAAGAGGGATCTGATATGAATTCAGATCAGTATGTGTATATGAGGAAGTAAAAGTATGACCCTTATATGATGATAAAGAGAACAAGGGAGGTGATCCCTGTTCAATAAAGTTGTAAATATGATAAAAGAAAGATGAGAAAATGATGTGTTTTCAACACATGTGACTGATACCAAGGTAAGAGATTCTGGTATCTGAGAATTATCAGATGGTTTAGGTTGGCTACCCAGAATGGTCAACTATGAAATCAGTCTGATTATATAAAATGATATGAACATCATATGTTAGGGGTTTATGCTTTGCACAAACATAACAACTAAATATGTCTTTAAGATAAGATCTCAATTGACTCCATGAGAATATTGTGTGAAGGAACTTTGTGCTGATCAAAGTTCTATTATGTTTCCATAACAATGAGGTGTTATTAAGAGACATGATGATATGATGAATGAATAATATATGTTCCCTTTTTATCTGGGATTTCGGGGACGAAATCCTTGTTAGGGGTTTATAATTTGTAACATCCCTGACCTGGGTTATGCTTTAACCCAAGGTGTTTTGATTAAGAAAGATGATTATATGCTTAATCCTATCTTATGAAAAGTGATTAGGGCTCATGAGGAACTTATGTTTCAATTTTGGTCATGTTTGAACAATGTTGAAGCAATGTTTGCTTATTTTGGACTAAAGTGCAAATTACCCAAGTTGAGGGGTTAAATTGCAAATGTTGCATGATAAGATGTTCCTCTGATGTTGAGACATAATAAGAATGAATATGATGTAGTGCTATGGTTTCCACAAGCTTGGAAACCAAGATTAAGCTTGTAAAGCAATCCTTGTGCATTAAAACCTAGCTTTGGAGTAAAGTGCAATTTACCCAAAATCCAAGGTTCAATATGCAAATTACCACTTCAATAAGGTCCTTAATATTTCTTGGCATCATGTAGAGCAAATAAAATGAGAGGGGCATCTCATTTGAATTAAGTTGGAGGATAGAGAATCTTGATATTAAAATAATCAAGATTTAATCCTAATTGAAACCCTAATTCAATTTAGGGCAAAAATGAATGTATTAATTAAAGGGCCTTCAACCAAAATGTTATTGGTTGATTTTGAATAAGGATGGACGTTCTTTTTCCAAGATAAGGAACGAAAATATCTCAAGTAGGTGAAATTCCACTCACCTTATTATAAAGAAAAGTAATATCCACTCACATATGGGATATTTATATAATTAGCATTAAGGTGCTTAATTTGCTTTTCCTTAAATCATGGATAATTGAGAGGAATATGAGGAAATGAAGATAGCCTCGTACTTAAGGATTTTGAGGGGAATTTGAGGGGGAAGAGGCGGCCATGTTTTTGGAATTAAATGCATTTTAATAAGGCATTTTCTCTCTCATCAATTTCCTTATAAAAGTGCCATTTCCAAGCCCAAACCAATGCTTTTTCGGATTTCTTTCTTCCCCGTGCTTTCAAAACCGATCAAGGAGCTAGAGAGGAGCAGGGAGCACGTCCCCAACCTGTTGGTAAGCTCTTGACCCTTGTTCTTCATGATTTCATGGTAGAAATCAAAAATAAATTATGGATTCCTTCTTATTTCGATCTCCTCTTCAACCCTAGCCAACTTATACAATCAAAAGCTTGAGGGAGAGCCTAGGGGGAGTTGCAAGAGCTTCATCCACCATTAATGGCGTGAGCTTGGAGATTTGGAGCTCAATTAGAGGCGGGTTTTATAACTTAAATCCTTAAACATTGCTATTGCATCAATTCTCTATGCTTTGTTGATTGATTTCTTTAATTTGATACACTCTTATTTCTTTGCTGCAATTTCCATCAAGAACGGTTGCTGTTCTTGGTTGTTCGAAGGAAGGGGATGATGACATCATCCTATATGCTTATCCAAAGAAAATTACCAAGCCAAACGGTTTTGATATTTACTCCAAATCATTTTAATTTGATTGGTTATGCGGTTTCAGCAAACCGTTTAAGGTCAAACGGTTTGAAACCGTTTGGGAGAAAACGGTTTCAAAACCGTTTGAGATGGTTGATCAAGCGTTGACCGTTTGGGAATTTTGTTCCTAATTATGTAGGCTAATGACCCACCAAATTTTAGGGGTTAATTCCAAAGGAATCGTAGGTTGAAGGCCAATCAATTAGGCAAATCGAATTGAATTAAATGCTGGTTTTCAACCTGATTAACTTGACCTGTTTGGGAAAACGGTTTCAAGACCGTTTGAATGAGTTGACAAAGCGTTGACCGTTTGGTATTCCTGTTCGTAATTATGTTTGTTGATGACCCTACAAATTTTAGGGATTAACTCCCAAGGAATCGTGAGTTGAAGGCTAATCAATTAGGGAAACCTAACTGGATTAAGTGCTGATTATCAATCTGATTTAATTGAAATTTTTGGGAAAACGGTCTCAAGACCGTTTGAGTGTGTTGACCAAGGGTTGACCGTTTGGTATTAATGTTCCTAATGATGTGGTCTAACGACTCACCAAATTTGAGGGATTAACTCGCAAGGAATCGTGAGTTGAAGGCTATTCAATTGGGCAAACCCTGATTGAAAACAGTTCTGAAATTCCAATGAGTTAATTGGAGATTTTGGGTTGATTAGCCCAAACAGTCTCAAGACCGTTTGGGGGTCACCCCAAGACCGTTTGGAGGTCTGGGGTCAAGTATAGTTGACCAATTGAAGGTCTAAAGGTACCAAATCATATTGCAATTAAGTGCTCATTTGTTGATCAACTCGATAGACCAAACCTTGATGAAATTTCACTAGAATCCAAAGGTTGGATGAGCCAAACGGTCTCAAGACCATTTGGATCTCATCCAAACGGTCTCAATACCGTTTGGGGGTCACCCAAGACCGTTTGGAGGTCTAGGGTTGAGTATGGTTAAGCAATTGAAGATCCAATGTCACTAAGTTGAAGTGTAATCAATTGTTGATTTGGTGCTTAATCCCATGATCCAAACCTTGATGGGATGGCTTGGATTTGAGTGATTTGATGGGAAAACGGTCTCAAGACCGTTTGGAGGTCATCCAAACGACCTCAAGACCGTTTGGGGTCAGGTCATACCCAATTTGGATGATGGTTCAATGGTTTCAAAGTAACTAGTCTTACATTGATTAGTATTGAAGGATCATCGATTCCAAACCCTAATTCAATTGAATCAAACCCTAATTGATGACCAATTGAGGGTCAATTAAGGGTAAAATCAGTTGAAGGTTGACCTATTTAACTCAATTGAAGTATGAATATAGGTCCAATTGATGATTGGTTCCATGAATTCAATGATTGAAGGAATCAACATTGAAAACCCTAATTCAATTGGATACCTTATGTAATGGAGGTCCAATGTGATTGAATCTTTGAGAATTAAGATGATGAATGTTCTATTGATCCAATGATGATTAGTAATAATAATCAATGAAGGTACAAAGGTTGAAACCCTAATAGTACCTAAGTGATTAGTGCCAATTAAGGGATGAACCCTAATTGCTTATAAGAGCAATGACTTGGTACACTATGTTAATCATAGTTGTATATACATGATTGAGGGTTGATGTAACCTAATCAAGTTAAGAAGATGATAGCATGAAGTTCATACATTAATATCATTCATGAGGTGATTAAGGGTATGATCCTTAAGTAAAGAGATCATGAAACCCTAACCAGGAACATAAACTCTGATTGACAGGGCTATTGAACTCTAACCCTGATTGGGATGAATAGTGAATCTCTAATTATGGATAATTGAATAAAATCCTAATGGAGATGAATAGTAGACCCAAGTTGGGGGTAACCATAATGGAAACCCTAGTTGAGGGTGATTCCATGTGAAACCCTAGTTGAGGGTGATTCCATGTGAAACCCTAGTTGAGGGTGATTCCATGTGAAACCCGAATTGAGGGTGATGCCATGAGAAACCCTTGAGGGGATGAATAGTAAACCCTAACCCTATTGAGGGAATAGAGTTGTTACTATTGTATTACATGAAGTAATATGTTATGTTGCCTAGTGAGAGGTGATAAGGTTTTTATGGGCCTTATGAGCTATGAGGATGGTTGTTGCCTAGTGAGAGGTAATAAAATGTTTTAAAGGTTATAAAAGATTGACTTAGTTCAATACCTGGAATGGTTACATAGGATTGACATAGATCAATACCTAGAATAGATGTATAGGATTAGCATAGTCTAATACCTGGAATAACAGTTGCACAGGATTGGCTAACTCCCAATACCTGGAATAATAACACAGGATTGGCTATATCCCAATACTTGGAATGCACAGGATTGACATAAATCAATACCTGGAATAATAACATAGGATTGGCTAACTCCCAATACCTGGAATAATAACACAGGATTGGCTAACTGGCAATACCTGGAATGCACAGGATTGACATAGATCAATACCTGGAATAACAACACAGGATTGGCTAACTCCCAATACCTGGAATAATAACACAGGATTGGCTAACTCCCAATACCTGGAATGCACATGATTGGCTAACTCCCAATACCTGGAATAATAACACAGGATTTGCTAACTCCCAATACCTGGAATGCACAGGATTGGCTAACTCCCAATACCTGGAATAATAACACATGATTGGCTAACTCTCAATACCTAGAATGCACAGGATTGACATAGATCAATACCTGGAATAATAACGCAGGATTGGCTAACTCCCAATACCTGGAATGCATAGGATTGGCTAACTCCCAATACCTAGAATAATAACACAGGATTGGCTAACTCCCAATACCTGGAATAATAACACAGGATTGGCTAACTCCCAATACATGGAATGCATAGGATTGGCTAACTCCCAATACCTGGAATAATAACACAGGATTGGCTAACTCCCAATACTTGGAATGCACAAGATTGACATAGATCAATACCTGGAATAATAACACAGGATTGGCTAACTCCCAATACCTGGAATAATAACACAGGATTGGCTAACTCCCAATACCTGGAATGCACAGGATTGGCTAACTCCCAATACCTGGAATAATAACACAGGATTGACATAGATCAATACCTAGAATAGTTGCACAGGATTGACATAGATCAATACCTGGAATAGTTGCACATGATTGACACAGATCGATACCTGGAATGGTTGCACGGGATTGACATAGATCAATACCTGGAATGGATACACAGGAATAATATAAATCTAATGCTTGTACTAGTTGCACAGGATTGGTGTAATCCAATGCCTGGAATACTTATATAGGATTGGTATAGACCAATGCCTGAATAAGACATGATGATGTACACTCTCATGTCCATTATAACCAAAATCTGTTTTGCAGATTGGCTAAGGCCAATAAGTTGAAACAAGAATGTCTCATGGGTGACATATCAAGATAATGAGTGTCACAAGAGAATGTCTCATGGGTGACATATCAAGATAATGAGTGTCACAAGAGAATGTCTCATGGGTGACATATCAAGATAATGAGTGTCACAAGAGAAGTTTGATATGATGGTATAATATGGAGGATAAATGATATACATGTTCTTCCTATTCCTTATTAAGAGAATGCTTTAAACTGCTTATCATCTGCCTAGTTTTATATCCTTAATTGCAATAATAATGTTTTAGCAGAGAGTTATATCTCTCGCTGGGGCAATTTACAATTGTCTCACCCCCGTGGGATCCAACATTTTTAGGTGGACGCGGACAAAGAGGTAGATACACTTTTGCAGGAAAAGGAAAGAAACAGCTTGGATAGTAGTGAGATCTCAGGTGGAGGCACTGACTGTCAAGTCTTATAGCTAGAAGTCCTATGTGTCGTCTCTGTACTCTCAGGTCCTCGAAGTTTTCAATCAGTGTTTTTGATATATCAAACTGAGGTTTTGGCTTGATGCCTCGAGATTCATATGTTGTCTGTATATAATGTTCATAAGGAAGCTGATGTTGTAGTCTCTAAAAAGAGATGGTACAGGTTATATACGTTTGAACCAGAATGTAAAGGTTATACAATGGTTCTTGTTGTAAAGGATTTCCTATGTGTGGATCTCTTTGCAAATAGTTTTAATTTTTAGTGATTTTTGGTAATTCGATGTTAGTGATTGCTTCCGCTTAGTTAATAACGTTTGTCCGATCGACGTTGTTACAACAATTAGGTACAGCATCAGCAACAGTAGCATGTGCCCAGTCAGATCAGTTTGAAATCATCACCATAGGAAGAAACAATGGGCACAATGCATAGCGGATTTTGCATATTCAATTAGATAGTTTTGCACAAGAAATGAGAAGGGAGCTCTTCCTCACCCTCCAGACATAATAGTCTCTATCTTCCAAATCCATGTGAACAACAAACCCAATGTATGAAGATGAATTGATGTGCTCAGCATCAACTGGGTTCGGTTCGCACAAGTCTGACTCAGACTACCAACAGATGTCTGCCACACCAATGGACACTTACAGTGGTGATTCATTGGAGGAAGTCTCAAGTAAAATATGGTCCATAGTGTAACACAACACAGAGCTACATACTTTGACAGGTCATCAGAAGGGCCCTTCAGTAGTAGTGTGCATTGGGCTTCATTTGTAGGGGATCAGCGTCGTGAGTTAACATAACAATCGGCGTCTTTATTTTTATTAGCTTCATCGTGCAATTTATCTCAAGTGAGTTGACATCACCCTACACCTGATGATGTTTGCCAGAACTCCCTCCCTGATCCTTAATTCAGAAATATGAAGCAGAAGTAGCAGTTTGATGCCCTAAACAAGGACAAGAATAGACTAGTGAGCCCGAGATATGCTGACCTCACCACACTCATCAAGCTTGGGATATAGGCCCAGGTCGACGAATATGTAGCAGCATTTGGCCTAGACGCCCTTTCTTATGCTCAATGTGATACTTACCATAGACTCGCTTGTGGGTTCTATGCTACACTTCAGGCCCCCAAGGACCATCAGCATAATATCATGCATTTTTTCCTGTTGAAACAGAGCTACCACATCACTGAGGATCACCTGAATAACTAGTTGTCACATTCTATTGTGGACTATGCTGAGATGTCCAGGGGATGGCTAGAGTCAGGGACAATAATTTTGACCCACCTCAAGCATGGAAGATGCTTACTTGGGAGGGCAGATATGTCGCTAGAGCCTCCCATGCTTCGCACATCCACAACCCAACACTCTATTATCTGCAACATGTGTTTGTGAATTGTGTCCTAGAGAAGCGGGACAGTCAAGGGGTGGTCAGTGTGGCTGACCTCTACATCATGTGGTATGTAGTTATTGGAAGAAAAGTGAACATGGGTAACTTCATCATTCACCTTTCACAACTCATTTAATAAGCAAGTCAACTTTGTGCCAATGGTTGGCGTCATTGCATTTATGGCACACCATCTTGGGATCGGTGACAACCATTTGGCACTTATGGAGGAAAAGGCTATGTGGTCCAAGTTGGGCTTGGATCACTTATATCGTTCAACTATGATCAAGGAGTGCAGTGTAGGATATCTTTATATCTTTGGTCATAGCAGGCACGGGGTACTATTGCATGTGAATGCAGGGTTTGCATGTTAGACATTAGTCATGGACGTCTCTCTTCTGGACACTCAGGGCAATGTTCTCTAGGTAGGAAGCACTACAGGAGCATCTTCTTCAGCACCACCTGTACCAAAAACTCAGGAGGTTGAATAGCACACATGGGTGACCTTCCATGACATTCCATATTAGGGAGGGCCCTAGATAGATATGCCTTCAGTAGATTACCATCAGTCTCCTCCACAGGAGCAATATGCTCCAAACCTTAACTTGGGGTACCTTTATGAGTTCATGACTGGTTTTAGGGCTGACTTTCACAGATGGTCTGATGCATTGGAACAAGATGTGTTGTACCTCAAAAAGAGGTTTGACATAGTCTTCCCTCCACCTCCTCCTCTGACATATCTGCAACCATTCCATGACCCCTCCCTACCTTTCAACCAGATGCCCTAGGTCTTTTAGCAGTTCATGCAGCCACCTCAATAGTCCCAATTTCAGCAGCAGATGCAATTCCAGTAGCCACCTCAACAATCCCAATTTTAGGAAGGCATGCAGTTCCAGCAGCTGCCTCAAAATTTAGGCCAGCAGTCCCAATTTCAATAGGGGATGCAGACCGGATTCATTAATACCCCTGGCGACAACGATGATATAGAATAGTACATCAATTACACTTTCAAGTAGCAACTGTATATCTCTCTCCCCATTCTTAATTAGAGATTTGCTTAAGGCTGAGTAAAAATTTTAAGCTTGGGTGGAGAAGGGTGTATCACCTTCTACCTTCCTCCTTGCTTTTATTTCTTTTCCTTCATGCATGCATGTTTATTTTCCATGTTCTTTGCATTTGGAGTAAAATTTTGAACTTTATATAAGACTTGTCTTTGTAATTTGTAGCCTTGTAGTTAAGTCTATATGATGCAAATCTTAAAACTAAATGCTTATCGTCATGCCTAGTTTTTCATCTTAAACCGCTTTATCTCTTACTTGACTTGCTCTTTGACTCCTTCCTTATGTTTGACAATACAGCTAAGGTTATTCACCTCTGTCATAGCTTCAAACATTATTTCCTTGATCTATGTTGTGAATGACAAACCTAGGGTATTTGACCATTCGAAAGAGTTGAAGTTTGATAAAAACTCCAAGATATTTTATTCACAAACATGCCTTACTCTGAGGATCATTGAATCATAGTTACCACTTTTTCACACAGGTATCAAGTGAATAATTATGAGTTTTGAGCTATAATCAAGTTGAAGTGTGTTCGTTGATGGTCTACGTGCCCTCTCACCTTAGATTGAGTCAAAAAGATGAAAAATAAAAAATGTGCAAAAGAGGCTTGACCGCCCAAAAATCCCAAAAGTGTTCAAAATAGCTTCTCACCGGGCCTTTAAATTAGAATGCATAGAATAAAAGCCTGAGTATGAATAAATGAGTGTTGTTTTCTCTTTCACAAAAGTTGAGGATGGTGTCCAGTTGGTGTATGACTGTGCTCATGAATGTGGGTATGTCACACCTAGTAGTACCACCTCGAAAGCTCATTAGAGAGCTACTAGGAACGCCTACGAGACCACAGAGACCATCCCAGTAGCAAGGTTGGTCCAAGCATAGTACGAGGAGTTTGTCTCACTACTCTGGGCCAACTGGCTCAAACTACAGGGACTGTTGCTTATATGGACCAACCTAACACAGATCGGAATCCTTAGAGGTCATTAGAGTATTTTTGCCTTTTGTTGTTTCTTAGGACCTGAATAAGTGGGAGGTGTGTTGTTCCTAATTGGTCTACATGAATACATGATAATAGCTCATTACTCGCCTCCATTACCTGCCTGATCACCTTCTTCACAAAGTCTTTAATTATGATACACACCCTGATGAATACTGACAAGTTGTAGTGAATTTGCTTAATCTTTCCTGGATGCTTTTTGATCATACTTTATCAAGATTGTGGTCGACTAATGGGGTTGTTCTGAAATGGCATGGATCAAGAGAATTGATGTTTTGAGCTATTTTTATTAACCTTAGCATTTATTGTAAGTTTTAATTTGGATGTTATTTTTTTTTCTTTGAGAACGGTATTGCTTGAGGACAGGCAAAGGTTTAAGATTGGGGTGGTTGATAACACCCAAATTTAGGCATTTAGGCTAAGCATTTATTTATAGCTCTGTGTCATTATAGACTTAATATGCCCAAAATAACTCTAGATATATATCTTTTGATAATTTATATCTTTTTGCTCAACTAGCCAATTTTAGGACATGCAGGAAACAAAACTGAAAAGACATATGTTCTCTAAGATTTTTCCCCAACACATGGTTTTTGCAACAGGAAGACTTCCATCTACAATGACCTCTACACTCGACACAGCCAGGCCCAGCCCGGCATAGTCGAGTCGAGTGGACAAAGTTGCGGCCACTACATGGGTCTTGATCTGCTACAAGGGTCTAGACAGCTATAAGAGTCACAATCGATACATCAGTCTCAACCACAACAAGCTCTATAATCATGATAGATGTATCAACTGCAACACCTTCCTTGATCGTAACATGACACCCAACATGGTCGGGCCCAAAATCGGAAAGGCTTGGCCCAACTCCAGCATTGTGACCGCCACAACAGTCTTGTCTGCGACACCCATAGAGACTGCTACAACCTACCACAACTGCTACACTCTGGCATGATCGGGCACAGCCCAGCACATCTGGGCCTAGGAGGACCATAGTGACCACGACGGGGTCATGACCACTTATCATATACACTCCACCTTCACCTATAATTTCCCACCCTTCACTGCCTAGTAGAGGGTTCTGATTCTTTTTGGTTCCCATAGCCCCGTAGGAGAGTTTTACGGTATGAAAGGGTTGAAGTGCTCATCCTACGACTGCCTCTCCAGTTTACTTCCTTCCACTTTCATTTTTCACCTCTGTTCACCCACTTCCCACCATTAGTAGCCATCTTCCACCTTCATACATCCACTGAGCTATTGTTTGGGGTGGAATCAAGGAGAAAAGTGGCCAAGGAGTCCAAAATATCAAGGAGGACGAGTGACACATCGCTAGATTCGTTCTAGCCCCATACTTTTATCAACTATCGGGTTAGCTTAACTGACTCAAGAGCAAGATATTAATCGCCCTAAACATATCGATGTCCCTATATTGGACCTCATATATCTACTTCAACCCTGTAATAAAGTTGTGGGGGTCCCTGAAGGTTTTGGGTTATAAATTTAAAGTCCAACTATATTTAAATTATGATTTTCTTTTGGGATCACCCATATACATTTCATATGCATCCCTACAGCTGATCACACATCAATTTAACCATCATAACACATCACCCATGACGGTCATGAAAATCAAGGAAGCACAACATCCATCAACGTCAGGAAAAAACACAAAGACCATCATGGAAAGCACAGAGTCTGGTGGTGTTAGGGTTAGGGTTATGGTGACCAAACCAAAACCCAAGCTCACCACCATGATGACCATAGTGACCAAATGGAAACAAAGATGCATGGTGATCAAAATAGATGAGAAACATCAGGAATCCCAAGTGTCACCAAAGTAAAATCTCATGAAGATAATGAACTTCAAGTCCTAGAATGATCACCACAAGGATCATCTTAAAAAGCATGCTCTAAGAGAGAAAACCAAGCATTAAGCACATGCATAAAATCAAAACCTCCATCTTCAATAAGATAAATTAACTAAGATCATGGTGACAAAACCAACATTCATGATGCATGTAGAACCAACAACTCCATCATCCATAGGATTTTGGGCACAAGAATTAGGGTTTAGAAAAAAGAGCTAATCTATGTAAGATCACCACATGATCATAAACCTTAAATCAAAGTATTATCATCAAGCAACTTATAGTCATGGTTTAGAGATAGGATTACATGCATGCAATACTATGTGCAACAATAGAAGAAGAGAGAGTTATATATCAGCCTTAAGGTGAAGATCAACTCCCAAGACATAAAACTCCAAGAGAGAGAAGGAAACTATAGCTTACGCAACTCCACGTCCAAGCTAGCATCACCTCAAAAGAAGAACAGCCAAGGTCAAAAGGTGCACAAAGAAGAGAGGGTACAAACCCTAGGCTGAAAAAGAAAGGGGAAAAAGGAGTTCTTCATCTCACTCAGGTACTACCATGTGAGAACCATTGATTCAACCTCTATTGGAGAGAATTTCCTCAAGAAAGCCACCATGGAAAACCATGGTCCTGGCCAAGAGAAGAAAGAGAGGGTAGGGTTTCAAGAAAAATGATAACAAGAACAATAAACCACTTACCAAGGTTAAAGATCACCAAGGACCAAAAAAGGGGAGATTCTCCAACCCTAGATCACCACATGCAAGGGGGGAACGGCCACCTTCTTCAAGCTCAAGCACCTCCACTTGTACCACCAAGAACAAGGGTTGAACTCCAAGCAATAAGGGAGAAAGAAGAGAGAGCTAAAGGGGTCACTTGCATGTGAAAGGAGGGGTATATTTACCCAAGGGTAGGAGAGATGTGTGGGATATGAGGTGTCAAGATACTAGAGCCGCTAGTCCATCCAAAGATCGGTCATGCAAGCACTCAAGATATGATGCAACAAAGATCATTAAAACCAAGGTGGGGTAGAGACCACTAGGTCCACTAAACCCAAACGGTCAAAGAAAAACCAAGGATCGTCATGTAGCGACCGCACACCATGTCAACCAAAAGCAAACAGATGCCACAAATTCAACACAACACAAGACAAAACATAGTGAACAAGATCAAGTACAAAGTGTATTGGTGGCTACAAACACAACCAAGAAAGCACTTTGGACGCAACACTTCCAAGGATCAACAAACATTGTCAATGTCACCAACAACTCAAACACCCATGCAAACCCTATCTCAACACACCTGATTCCACCTCATAAACCAAGGCTCAACAAGGTGCCCCTAAGCATCATTTTATCTCTCATGATGCCAAAATATATGAGGCACAACCAACATGCAACAAACTACAAGATAAACCCTCAAATTGGGTAAATTGCAACTTGGTCCAAAACAAGCACACATATAGCATAACTAGCTCAAAGATAATGCAAATTGGACCAAAATGAAAGTGTAAACATGTCAAATGTTATTATGGAACATCACATGACTAAATTAGGTTTTAAGCATTTTATTACATAAAGCAAGAAAGATCAACAAGAAGGCTAGGTCAGGGGTCATATAGGAGAATTAGATCAATGTCATGGAGAATGTAGTGGTATGGAAGAGAGGATCAGAAGTTTGATAACCACCCTTTGAATGGAAACTACACTCCAGTCACATCCTCCAGTGAAGTGCATCCCATGTCAAGTCAACCATACTCTCATATTGGACTCTCTTGAGTGGTGACTGGGGATGTGGATGGGATATATGGGTAGTGAACCTTGTCCTGATATACCCCAAGTACTTTTATTTTAGCCCACAAAATATCAAACCCGTCCAATTTAAGCCAACAACTATCAACCATTTTTTGCAATTTTTGATGTCGATAAGTCAGAAAACTAGAGGGCAGTATACCAATAGAAGGTGATAGTAAATGTGTAATTTTTTTAGATAATTTAGTTTCACATTGAGTGCATCATAAATATTTAAATTATGAGGTCATATGTGGATTCTATAGTCATTTTAGTGCGGGCTATTCTTTGCAGTCGATTAACCTAATGAATAAGTCGGGTGACTGAACTTTGCTCAAGAAGATTTTCTATAGTATATTTGGGTAACTCATGTGTGAGTTGGAAGAATCATACATAATCAATGATTCTAGATTCTAATGTGATTAGAACCTCAAACCAGTTGACTGAATCAATAGGTTAGTCAAGCGACTCATAGGCTCCATGAAGATCTCCTTTAGCTTGCATCCCAATCGACCGACTCATAAAAAAGAGTCAAAGTTTATTTGGTGACTGGATTGTATCATATATACTTGTTTTGTACTAATTGAATTGGGCATCCAATGATTTTGAAAAAATCCAATTCTGATTATGTACTCAAAAGTTATGGCCATTTTATTGACCATTTATACTATAATGAACCTCACTCCCATTCTCAAAGTTGGGGAGTGAGGGTATGCAATGTTCAATCATATTCTAGGGATTTTTGTAGAGGGATAATTACTTATCTCTTATAATTACATTAAACTCCTACAAATTAAACACAATAATGTATTAACTGCCAAAAATGCATAACTAGATAAAATAAGTGAAATATGAAGTGAAATGCAATAGAAACATGCAAAATTAATTTTAAAAATGCAACTAAAAACATGATGTATAGACATTTATCACATCCCCAAGATTGAATGTTTCTCATCTACAAGTAGAAAAAAATAAAATAAAAACTCTCCAAGTAAATACTTTCAACCAATGTACATGCCTCATACTAGCATCATGCTTGAATCCTTACCACCAATATGGCCAAGCAACCCAACCTCCTGAGATCATGATTAATGACTTTCCATATCCTCATTCCCAACTTTGATCCCAAATTCCACTTCCTCAATAGAATCACCAATACCACACATGTCTAAGTATTTCATGAAAAATTAAGGAATCCCACAAAATCACAAGTATGCATATAATCTAACATTGAAGTTCATCAATGGATATCAATGGAGCATGTAACGATCCCCTAGGTGGGAAATGGAGTGAATGTGGGTACGGAAGGAAGAATGCACATATCTCCTATATGTAAATTGAGATCACATTTTATTAATGAAAATACATATATTGCATTTTTATGTCTGTGCACATAGACATCTTTTCTTTATTTTTTATGATATACCCCTATAACATAGAGAGGGGTATGAGAAGTGGATATGTATGGAGGGTGTGTTGTGCCACCCCAAGCTTAGGGTTTGGCACACTTCATGTATATATTTTATTTTCTTTTTTGTGGGTGGAAGGTTAGAAGATGGAAAAAGAAGTGTAGAATATGGTTTGGATCATTCACAACGCTTATTTTTAAATACATAGGGTTATTCCCATAATTCACTATACTCAAATAATGATAGACAATGGGATGCATGATAATTCAATAGATGTAATTCACCAATCAAAAGGATGAACGTTGCATTTGATCCTTATTGGTTCTTCTAACACCTATCATCCTTTCCAAGGTACACGATGCTTATATTCTGTCGCAACAAAGGGTGATTTTTAACCATTGGCATGATTTTAGAAAGATAGTTAACATCAATAACTTATTCCAGATGAGAGAGGTTGTATGGAAAATTATATATGAAATACAAACATGAATGTAAAGTAAGATGGCTAACAATGTCTTCAACTAGTACTAAAAAACTAAGAACTTATATAAGAACAGTTATAAGCTACATTGAGTGCAAGCTAACTAAATTCAAATAGATGTGTGCAAAGCTAATATGTTGAAATAAAATAAGAATATAAAAATTGATAGGTGTGGGTGGAAACGAGATACATACCACTCAACCCCCACCCCAATCTTAGAAATTTGCTCATCCTCGAGCAAACACTAAACCCAAGATGGAGGGGAAGAAACCCTTGATACTCATCCAGGTGGTCATGGCAACTCAAAGAAGGTCCAAATGAAGGGAATACAGATAAGGGTTAAAACCTTGACTCAGGAGATCTCCATTTTGCAATATATGATGTGGTGGCCATGGTATCTCAAAAGTACTTTTAGGATTCTCAAAATTATATGATCATTCACCCTGCACTCCATACAATAAGATTTGGAAAAACTCCCTTGTCAATAAATATGGTGTAGTAGTTGTGCTTGGAAGTGGCACAATGTACAAGTGGTGCACCTATGGTGGCCTTAGGATCTACTAATCTGTGAAGACTAGAGGAAGATTACCCTCTTATGTGGCTAAGGTAGTATGCAATATATACATGAATGGTATTGCCAACTTTGCTAAACAAGGTGGAGGATCTTGCTCTGGCTTCTTTTCATCATATAGATCTACATATAGAAGATGTGGTGATGGTATAGAAGGAATCGTCTCATATGTAAAACTGGCCTTGTAAATATTTGCATGCCATATGTGCATCCTCATGGTCTACCTCCCAATCAACATCATAAACAATAAAAGCAATGAGTTGTTTACTATATAAACATGTGGATATGGCTCCTCCACCGGGAATGCACCCAAATCCTCCATGGGTTTTGTAGGAAATAGAATGAGGGAGGAGATAGAAAGGTGAAGTAATGGTTGCATGTATACCTCTTGTAGGGGTTATACCTCATCATCATAAACAACTGGATATGATGAAAGTTGTTTTTTATCTTCCAGAATAGAATCGATCAAGGTTGGTTGATCATTGTAAACTTCTAGATACAAGCCTGTAAAGGGGAGGGGTGGTGGACCATCAAGACATGGTGCCTTGTAACTGTTAATTTCCTAGTGAAACTTTGCATGTTGATGTTTCAAGACCCCTAACGCAGAGAAAGATGAAACACAAGTGTACATATTTGACTCCAGCTCTTATTGTTTAGGTTGTGACATTGTCTCTAGATCACATGTTGATGTCTATAGGATGGAATATCATCCTCATCATTGACCACAAATTCTAGATGCTCTATCTTCCCCATGGAGTTCTCGCATTGACCCTCAAATAATGCAAATGACTAAGAGAGTTGTTCTTTCAACTAATTCCGTCATGCCTCCAATATTTTGCCTTGGGGTTTTCCATCTGCTAGCATTTCTTGTTGCTCAGGTAGAATTGCAAGTTGGTCAACTAGCATTTTCTATAGGGCATACATACTCTCATCTATAACCATTTTAGTGTGGGCTATACTTTCCAATTGGTCAACCTTGTAAATGAGTCAAGCCCCCTAAATTTTGCTCTGGGAAGTTTTTCTACATGTGAGTCGGGCAACTTCTATGTGTGTCGAATGAATTATAAGGCATTAGATCTCATGGATCCTATTGTTGTCAAAACAAAACTGACCAATCGACTGACCAAGTGTGACTCATCTACTTTGTGAAAATCTCCTTCAGTCTGCAACCCAGTCAGCTGATTCACAAAATAAGTAAGGGTTAGTCTATAAACTGAAATGTATTCATATATATACTTTTTATAGGTAGTTGAATTGTGAATCCAATGGATTTTGAAACATCTAGTTCTAAGTTTATATGTGAAAGTTATGGCCATTTTATTGATCATTTTTAATGATCCTCACTCCAATTTTTGGATTTGGGAGTGAAGATATGCAATCTTTGATCATTTTCTTAGGCTTTTCATGCAGAGATAATTACTTCTCTTTTCTACTTATATTGAACCCTAGAAATAAGGTACAAAAATGTACTAAATACCATATTTATTACACAAATTATAAAAATTTATAAAGGTAAAATATGAAATGCAATGCAATAGAAATATGTAAAACTAATTATAAAAATACAACTAAATATGAAGAATAGACATTCATCAAATACATATGCAAACTACCCAATTCTTTTTTTTATGAGGGCCAGTGCTTCTATGATAGGGTGAGATGTTGATTTTACCTTTACTACCACGCTTTACTCTACCTCCACCATTGTTTGAAGATTAGTTTCTGTCAAAGGAAATATTTAAACTACTACACCAATTCCCTATGATATCCTACTTCTAGGAGAAACATGATGCATTGGTTTGAGTCACATTTCATATGCTACTTTTCCACGTGTCTAATGCATATGTGCTCATTTTAAGATATGTTATGCATTGTATCTCATTATTATCATGTGAAACATGATTGCATCAATTATCTGGATCATGCTAAATTATTATTTTTTATTCGTACTTATGTTATTTTCCCCTTATTTTAGGTAAGTTGAGCACCTACATGCAGCTTGGTGCTACTGATGTGGATGTCAGTGGTACTGACATTGCATGAATTCTTATAGGGAAACTCAAAAATCTTGGTTCTATTAAAAGCACACTTGGTGATACCAAGCACGATGTCGATGCTACTGAAATAAGGAGTCACTACTACTGAGGCACCATCCAGAGAGAATTAGTATCCGAGTTTAATTGATTTGGTTCTACCAACAAAGGAGACGGTGGTACCGACTTCAGCACCCAAATCAAGTCAAACTTGCAATAGAGAAACTCGATGCTATTGACATGCCTATAGGTAGTACAACACAATTCGAGGGTTTCGAGTTAGCCAACAACTTCGTGCCACCGACAGCCTGTAGGTGATACTGACATTTTGTGATCCATGCAGATTGAAAGTCACAAAAGATCCAACGGTTGTGACTATGATGGACAAAGTCCCACTTATGTCCTAAGGGGATTTCAGCCAAAAGATCATATCACATTTTTCCACTTTGGAGCAAAGTACAAAGTCAAGAGAGGAGAAAATGAAGGAGATAGCCAAGGACCGGATGCTCCATGCACTTTTAAAGAGCAGATTTGTAGCTAGAATCTTGCACATCGAGGTGTTCACCAGAGGGGATTGCTACAATGATTTCTCTAAGGGTTTTTCATTAGCTTTCTAGTGTTTAGCATATTGTATCTCTCTTCATCTCTTTGTATGATGATTGCAATGAGGTGGTTCTCTCTCTTAATATTGGTAGTAGGTATGTTGCAGAACAACAATGACTATGGGGAGGATATACCTGAAGAGCAGACAATTTGGGAAAAGATAAAGCATTATCTACTTTAGCTCAATTAGGGCTGACATTTTATCAAGAAGTCATTGTTGGTAGCTACAAGATAGACTTAGGATTGGTGGTGTTAGTTAAATTGCAAGATTTTCATGACCACAACATGGAGGATCACATGGCATATATCAACAACTTTGTAGACAATTGTGATGTGCTCAATCTCGATAGGGTTCCACCTATAGTGATATGTTCAAAGCTATTCTTTTACTCAATGTCAGACAAAGCAAAAGCACGGTTTCTCAATCTTCCTTTAGAATCCATAGAGACTTGGGATGAGATGATAGATGCTTTATTTGATAGATAATTACCCCCATAGAAGATATAGGACTTGGTTGGAAGAATCTATGACTTCAAGCAACACACTGAGGAGTCCTAATCAGAAGCTTGAGAGATATTTTAGAACATGCTCAAGAAGGTCCCTCGTCATGGGATTGATCTTTATGGACAGGTAAAGACATTTTGATATGGGATACACAAAGGGGAGAGGACTGATCTTGACAGTGCAAGAGCAGGATTCTTCCTAAATAATGAAGGTGTATGTTGTCACAAGATATTAAAGAACATGGCTAAGAATCAATCTTAGAGAGAAGAGTGTGACTCACCAACAATCATAAAAAAGTGTTGTGGAATCAAGGGAGATCATAGATCTGAAGGAAAAGATTGATAGCCTCTCAAGGAAGCTTGATCAGAAATCTGGCACCTCGTCTGGAGGTGAAGAGGAGGAGTGAATGCATGTATAGAAGCATAATAGCATAGGTGGAAATTAGTATGCATGAAGGAAGAATCCTAAAACCTTATGGAAGGATCATAATAATCTTAAGTAAGATCCTTCACATGCACAGTAGTCCAAATAGCAACCAGGCAAACTTCACAGCAACATCAGCATGACATGTATCCTAGCAATATAGACATGATTGAGGACATGTTGGGTAGACTTGTGAGTTAGAATGAGGTTTAATTGGATCAAGAAAAAAAATGGAGCAACATAATCAAGGGATACAATATTTAAATCAAATATCTTAGTTGGAAATGGATGTGGCATCCTTGAAGAATCCTGACCCACAAGGATTTCCAGGAAACATGGATATCACATAGAATAACCATAAGGTGAAGGCAATTATTCTATGTAGTGGCAAGGTGTTGACAAAAGATCAGAAACTGACCCCAGAGCAAAATACCACACTAGCATACATTGGGGTTGTTACAGATTCAGTTCCTCCATAGTAGTCGCAAGATCCTACACTTTAGGAGGATACCACAAAAGGGGAAGCCATTAGGCAAATAGAAATAATAAGGAGTCCTACATTCCACCTCATCAGCGCAAGAATATGGCCCCAATACCATTTCCTAATAGTTTGAAGGCCAAAAAGGTTGACCAACAGTTCAAGAAATTCATGGTCACATCCATGAATCTTCAGATAAACCTACCGCTCAAGGATGTTATTGATCATATTCCCTCCTATGGAAATTTCTTGAAGTATATCATCAACAATAAGAAGAGGATAGCATATTCTTATGTAGTAGTATTAAGAGAAGACATCACTGCATTTATCCAAAGGAAGTTGTCACAGAAGAGGCAAGACTCGAGTTGCTTCAACATACCTTGCTACATTGGCAAGGTAAACTTTGGATAAGCCCTCTATAACTATGGAGCTATCATCAATCTCATGCCATTGACCACTTTTAATAAATTGGGACTTAAAGAATCTAGGAAAAGCAATATGATAATTTAGCTAGTAGATAACTCAGTGGTTAGGCCAATAGGGATCTGTGATATGTGTCGTAAACTTGGTTAAATTTATATATCCTATGGATTTTGTATTCATGGAAATGTAGAATGACTATGGGAATGAGATACTCTTAGGAACACCTTTTCAAGCCACATTAGATTTGATCCTAAAGATTGGTAGACAAAGAGTGACCCTAGGTATCCAGGATGACTGGTTTGAAATAAAGCTATCCGAATATCAACCACCAACTAAAGAAAAGCAATGTCACATGATGCAATAATTGGGAAGTGAGGTATTCCTACTCTTAGGAAAACCATTTTTGGACATGGCTCATGTCATGACAAAGGTGGACAAGGGCACACTTGCAGTGGACATTATGGAGCATATAAAGTAGGTATCCTTGATAAATGTGGTGAAGTATCCTCATGTAATAGAGGAGGAAGTACACCTGGTGACACTCATAGGGGCAATATCTTCTACTATCATGCAGGTGTATTCTTAGCTACCTTTAGAAGCTTGTCTCATGAATGTGGTGGATGGTTGCACACTCTACCATTTTTTGAAGGAGTGTGCCTTGTTTCTAAGGGAATCTCTATGCTTCTCTTCAAGACACTATGAGGAGTTGGGACATCCATCACCGCCATTAGTGCCATCATTGTAATGTCCCCCTGAGATGGAAATCTACTTCCACCACATCTAAAGTATACTTTCTGGCAGTGGGAAACAAGCTTCTGGTAATCATTTCTACATCACTAAGTATGAGAGAGGAGGAGTAGTTGATATTTGTTCTGAAGAACCATTGGGTTGCATTTGGGTGGTCTATTGCAGACATCCAAGGGATTTCCCCTAGTCTATGTAACCACAACATTCAGATTAAAGAGGGAGAAAAACCTATAGCACAACCTCAATGACGTCTAAATCCTATCATGATGGAAGTGGTGAAGAAATAGTTAGTAAAGCTTCTCTTGGCAGGTATAATCTATGCTACCTCAGATTCTAAATGGGTTAGCCAAACTCAGGTTGTCCCCCAAAAGGGTGGAATCATGGTCACTATAAATTCTACAAGTGAGATGGTTTCTACTAGGTAAGTGACCAGGTGGTGTGTTTGTATACATTATCACTGACTAAATGTTGCCACTTTGAAATTTCACTTTCCAATTCTATTTATTGATAAAATCCTTGACAGGCTTTTCGACCACTCAAACTTTTGTTTTCTTGATAGGTATTTTGGTTATAATAAAATTTATATCAAACAATGGGATCAAGAAAAGTCTACCTTCACTTGTCCCTATGGTACCTTTGCCTACTGTTTTATGCCCTTTGTTCTTTGTAATGCACCGGCAACGTCTCAACGATGCATGCTTGTTGTTTATCCTGATATGGTTGAGTGATGTCTTGAGATTTTTTATGGACAATTTTTTGATGTATGGGGAGTCTATTGAGGACATCCTTGTCAGTCTTGATAGAGTTCTACAAATATGTGAGGTCACTCATCTAGTTTTGAACTAGGAGAAATCTCATATTATGGTGAGTGAGGTAATTTTGCTAGGACACAGGGTGTCCAACAAGGGGATGGAGGTCAACTCGATGAAAATAGAAGTGACATCCAAGCTACCTCCACCATCTTTAATGAAGGGAATTAGGAGTTTCTTAAAACATGCCACATTCAATCGATGCTTCATAACATTTTTTTTGAAGATTTCCAAGACGCTTTCTGAGCTGTTAGAAAAAGATGTGAATTTTAATTTCAATGATAATTTCTTTAAAGCATTTGAGGTTTTGAAGGAAAATTGGTCACCACACCTATGATGGTCGATCTAGATTGGATCCAACCATTTGAATTGACGTGTGACATGTCAAATGATGTGGTAGGGGCTATTTTTAGCCAAAGTAGAGGCTAGGCTTTTCTATCATATACTATGAATATAGAACATTTTATGATTCTCAACTTAATTATACCACCACAGAAAAGGAGCTTTTACTCATTGTCTTTGCCTTTGATAAATTTAGACAATATCTCATAGGGGAAAGGGTGATAGTATGGACTGATCATGTAGCTATAGATTACCTTCTGTAGTTAAAGGATGCTAAGTTGAGGTTAATTCGATGGATTTTTTTTAAATACAATAGTTTGATATAAGGTTAAGGATAAGGATGGAGTAGAGAATGTAATAGTTGATCTTTTTCCTCAGTTATAGAGAGTGAATGAGTCAGCGTTGAAGATACCAATTGTTGAGGAATTCCCTAATGAACATCCTTTTTCTATGAAAGAGAAAGATCTTTGGTTTTCACACATAGTGAATTATTTGGCATGTGGATAATTACCAGAAGATTGGGGATATTAGGAGAAAAGGAGGTTTTTTCCATTCCTTTGGGTTCTATGTGTGAGATGATCATATATTGCTTAAGTAGTGTAGAGATGGCATACTGAGGAAGTGTGTTCTTGAGTGTGAGTTTGAGGGCATACTCACTCGTTGTCATTTTCTACCCACAGTAGGACGCCATGCAAGCTCAAGGACGGCAGCAAAGGTTTTAGAAAGTGGATTTTATTGGACATATTTATTTAAGGATGTGTATGATTTTGTGTAGGTATGATGTGTGTCAACGGTGTAAAAAAATATCTAGAAGACATGAAAGGCTCCTTAATACTTTTCTAGAGGTAGAGGTTTTAATCTTTGGGTCATTGATTTAATGGGCTCTTTTTGTTTGTATGGTATGCCCAGAGATCCAATAATATGATGATTGACATGGAATATAGCATAAAGGATTTGATTAATAATCATAAAGGCAAGCTTCCAATTCATTCTATTTCACTTAGTTAGTAGATAATGAGGAAACATTGTGAATGTCTACAAAATGACAATACTCAATGATGTATGTCTTCAAGTACATGACTTGAACAATGAGATCATACAGATGTTAAGAGTATGTACATTCTTGATATGTCCCTAGTCGATTGTTACTATGGAAGGTGGATAGACAGCAGTAACACACAAGACCAAAGTGTGGGTTGGTTGATGATAGAATCTCATTAGTCATGATATGTGATATCAAACCAAGAACACAAAATACTTGTTAGAGAACAGTGTATCAAACAGACCCAACTTGAGAGTGACAGATGGAAACCATGCTTGGTGGTAATAGTCGTGTCTCATAGTGAAGATGGTGATTATGGTTCTTAGACGTAAAGTCACTATGCTCATCACATGTCATTCCGTATACTTACACATCATCAAACGTAACCCTGAATAAGGATTGCCATAAAGGTGATGATTGGTTAGTTGTGACACCTGGGTACTAATTGTGAGTGATGTAGATGGTATTTGTCCCTCCTACTAGAGTTTAATATCTAGCCACTTGATAATCAAGACTAAGAAACGTATGTGCATGCACATGTGAATCAATATATGATATTGAGGTCACATATATCTCAGAGAGTTTGCTCTAGTTCAAGGAACATGGATTGAACATTAAGAGGATGACAATTACATGCCTCAAGTTCATTCCAAATATCAGAGACAAAGGATACAATCACGGTAACACCTTACACAGATTGTAGGTTGAAGTTGTTCTCCAACTTTTCATTCACTTGGGTAGCACTGATGTGCGACTAGACACTGCTCTTTGCTTGTGATGTCAAAAGCTAGTTATGGACATTCACTGCCAATGTGATATGGGAAATTAGGGTCACACACATAGGAACTCATCTAGAAGAGGAGTTTAATCATGAATGATTATTGAATTGATTACCAAAGTATTTGGGTATTCAATTCAACCAACAAATCAACTGGTTGATCTCCCAACCGATTAGCACATGTAATGAAATGACCATTTGGAGTGTCAGATTGATTAGAAATTGAATTAGATGAATTTTGCATGAGTCATTAAACCAACCAATCGGTTCACTAAGTGAACCGATCAACTCAGGTTTGGTGAGATGACTAGTTCACCTAGTGAACTGATCGACTCGATCATGCCAAATGAAGCCTCTGGAGACTTTCTCGAATTTGTGAGAATAGTTGATCGTTTCACATGTTTAATTTGATTGGTATAAGGAATTAATGTTAGATGTTAATTGGAAAAATTGTCAATTCATATGCTTTTGGGAAACATGGTGAAATGACCGGTATGTGAATCGTCCGGTTCGGTTGTGAACCAACCGTTTCGTAGCTAGTAGGTTGCAAAAATTCACGATCTTCTAATACCTTCCACTCTCACACAGATTGGGAACCTAGACCCTAACCCCTCCTATAAATAGAGGGGTATTGGGGGCTTCCTAGAACACAACTCAATTGCCTTCAAAAAGTGTTATTCTCTCTGCTTGTGGTAACCAATAGAGATCTTGAACAAGTCCTACCTGCTAAAGGGAGGGATGGCAAGGGATAAATAGTTGTGGGAGAGCAAGCTGGTGACTAGTACACAAACGGGAGGGACAGCTCCTTCCTATCTATTCTACTATAATGACAAGATTTTTAGGTGGATTGTGTGGGCTTCTCTAGAGGCTAGGAGATTGCTATTTTATGCTAGGAGGACAACATCTACCTACAGTCTATGGTGAGACTAGGAGCTGCTACAAACGCTATTTGAGTCTATTATCTGTGGTGGAGACCATGAGCTGCACAGGCACTATCTAAGAGAAACTAGAAGATAGTTGCACGACTACTACAATGAGTTATAGTCAATGGACTTGCTCTAGGATCGGGTGTGAACTCGTTAAACCATCCTTCCCATTACATAGTTTTTGACACGATCTTGTTGTTATGGGGAATACATATAGTAATTTTTTGTTTTTGTTGCCTACTCTAATCCGGTATTTCCCTGCACTTTTGTGCCTTCTAATTATAATCTTTACATTTTTGTTGGTAGTTATTTATATGTCAAAATGGGTGGAAGCAATTCCCTACACTTTTGTGCCTTCTAATTCTAATATTTACATTGTTGTTGGTAGTTATTTATATTTCAAAATGGGTGGAAGCAATTCCAACCTGCACTAATGATGCAAAAATTGTATGTAAATTTGTGAAGGACAATATTTTGTGTAGGTTTGGGGTGCCTAGAATATTCATAAGTGATGGAGGTTCTCACTTCACAAATTGGAAATTTGGAGTAGTATTGAGAAAATATGGAGTGAGGCATAGAGTAGAAGCCCCATACCATCCCCAAACTGAAGGCCAATTAGAGGCGTCAAATGGGGAAATCAAGATGATTTTAGAAAAGTTTGTTTCAACCAATAGGACAAAGCAGAGCATGTAATTGAATGACTATGGGATTTTTCAATGGCTTTTAAGACACCAATAGGCATGACCCCTTATAGGCTAGTTTATGGTGGGCATGTCACTTGCCTATGAAACAAGAACATAAGGTCAAGTGGGCTTTGAGGAGACTAAACTGTGATCTATCTAGTGTAGAGAAGAAGCATAGACTAGAACTGGATGAATAATATGATATCAGGCTAGATGCCTATGAATGTTCTAGAATCTACAAGGACATAAATAAGAAGATTCACGATCGCCACATTCTATATAGTGTGTTTCTAGCAGGACAATGTGTTTTATTATTTAATTTGAAGATTAAATTGCACCCTGGGAAGTCGAGGTCCCCGTGGACTGGATCCTATGTGGTAGTCAAGGCATTCCCTCATGGCACAATTGACATCAGTGATGGAGCCAAGACCTTTTTGACAAATGAACAACTCCTAAAACATTATTATGGAGGAGAGATAGTCCATGAGGAGGAGAAGTTGAAGCTCATTAAGCTCCCTTGAGCAGTTGAGCAAGATTGATTTTTTAGCCTAGTACATTAAATAAGGGTGCTTATAGGAGGCAACCCATTGTTTTTATTTTTTGTTATTTAATTTTTATATAGAGCATTTCATGGGTTAAATTTTGTATTTATCTTGTTCAGTGGCAGATCTAGGTTGAGGCACCATGAGGCACATGCCTCACCCTAAGTTTTACAATATTAAATTCATAAACAAAACTAACTAACAAATAAATTAAAGTAGAACCATTCTAAGAGTTCACTGACATATTTAAAGCAGTCAAGATAAGCAAAAACTATCCTAACACATAATTTATAATATTATGGCTCGGTATTTCATGTTCACATAGACACCACAATCAATAAAATTTGATACTCGGTATATTGTGTGGCCCTATTATGTGGCCCTTTTATCATGACTCGTTGTTCAGATTGTGTCCCCAAACATTCTTGTCATTCATTCATCCAAAAATTCACCCCTAAAAAAACTTTAAGTATGTGTATGACAGAGATTTAAAAAGACATGTTGAGACAACAAGCTCAAAATAGCAGATTTAAACCCCATTGTAACGTTGAGTGACCTTTCTATATAATATTTAATAACCGGCCTTTATTTCATTTTTTATGGTACCCCATTTTCATCTATTTGTAATCCTCTTTTTTCTTTTCATCTGTTTATCGTTCATTTATGGCTAGTCGTACTGGTTTATTTGCTCTTATTCGATAGTCATTTGGTTAGTTTATACCTTTCCTTACGTTATAATTAGTTGGTCGTATTTTATTAACAAACACATTCCCTTGATCAGGAAATACATTAACATACACATTCCCCTGATCAGGAATATCATACATACCCCTCCACACGCTCACTACCACATCAACTTCTGGAAAGACCCTTGGTTCCATCAAAATACCATCGAGAACTTGCACCCACAATGGTCTATACCAAAAAAAATAGCTTCTATTTCTACGGCCAAAGCCCTCAATCTTCTCACCAGCAAAAAAAAATTCCCTTAAGCGGATCCTTCAAACAAACCTAGAAAATTTGGAAATAATCAACATCATTCACGAGTTGGAATTCAACACAAAGAATAAGATCTCTTGGAGATGGGGCGTTATACACCCCTAAGGCAGCTTACACCTTCCTCACCTATAGAGGCATCATCCCTAGCTACTCCCTCTCAGGAAAAAACAAATGGTCCCAGAAGCACAAAATTTTCTTCTGGCTCCAACTAAATAACAAGCTTCTCACCGACTAAAACATTACAAAGAGAGGTTTTATGGGGCCTTCAAGATGCTATCTCTACCTAACTGATTCATAAACATCAGAACATATTTTCAAAAACTGTCCAATCTCAAAACTTATCATCAAAAACTTTCTTAATATTAGATCTGAAAATCAAAACCTTACTGCTATACCTTTCAATAACCTCTTCATAGAGTAGCAAATTTCTTCCCATAAGACATCATTATCACCATTTTATGGCACATC
This sequence comes from Alisma plantago-aquatica, assembly GCA_963693085.1. Lineage (NCBI taxonomy): Eukaryota > Viridiplantae > Streptophyta > Magnoliopsida > Alismatales > Alismataceae > Alisma > Alisma plantago-aquatica. The sequence continues at coordinate 1,288,662,576 of OY856412.1, read as the reverse complement.
TAGATAGAAAGAAATCATAGAAAATTTAATAATGCAAAGAATCCACTTCATATCACCTTATTAAAAATATCATCAGATCTCTCTATTCAACATGCTTGCAGGACAGGCGTCGACGTCATCTAGGATGACTCCAGCTGAAGAAAGCCCGGAAAACAACACTGTAGCAGGCGATGTCTTCTACACCCTGGAGGAGATTTTGGAGGAAGATTCAGACTTCTGATATAGTGCTTTGGACAGACCAGCTGATGCTTTATTTTCCTTTTGTCTTTAGTTTGCTAAGCTCTTGATTCTCATCTTTAAGAGGCTTGTTTAAGGGATGCCTCCCCATGGAACTTTTTACTTCCTCACTTTTTATCTCATCATATCAGTAACTTCATTTTGTACCAAACATGATCTTATGCAGGTGCTAGTCTACATAGTCGTAGCCCTTAAATTTTAATAGAATTGCATGACCTTTTATCAAAAAAAAAATTAGTTGGTCGTATTTTATTAAACACATTCATTCTTTTTCAAAGGCTCAGGTAGGTGCTAGTTGAAATTTTTTTCACTTATATCAGCTATTATAGTATTGCTTTTAGAAATAGCTTATCTAGCAAGAACGTTCATTGATTTTAGTTTTACTCTCTTTCAAATCCTTAGATATATGACCAGCCATCATGGATCTAAGCATGAATGACCATGAGCAGTTAATTTCATCTTGCAGAAAAGGGTTGAAATTCTTTACTGGAGAAATGACAGTTTCGTATATGATGAAAGCCTAACTTGCATAATTCTACACATTGAATACCAACTTCAAAGATGTTGAAACATTACGATGCCAACTTTAAACATGTATATCTTATGTTTTCCATACTTTTGTTGATAAAGAGTTTTACAACCCAATAAACTTGTCTAAAAGATGATATCTGTGAACAATATAAGAAATTCTAACTAATCCAATGTGTTCTAAAGCTAGCACTGCCTTGGCCTTATGCACATACATCTGTTGAAAGAGTGAATTGCTTATGAAGAAAATGGAAACTTATAAAATATTGATTATGATGGGTATAAAGTGTCTCCATGATTGTTTGGTGGCCTATAGTAAGGAGATATCTCTAAATACTTTTACATATATGTCATCATGTAATGGGTTTGACCTTAGCGAGGATCTATATGGTAATTTTAAAAAATAGTATTTATTTGGAAATGTATAAAATCATGACTAGCTTTAAATGTATGAAAGTGTTATGTACAACAAAAATATTGTGTTTGAACAAAAGTTGACATGTATACTTTTTATTTTTGCTTCACCCACTCAAAAATCCTAACTCTGCCAATGATCTTGCTATATTGTTTTATAAGTATACAAATAGTCTTGATACTTTTTCTTTGGTGTGTAGACGGTGTTAGTGTCAGTACCATCGACCTTAGAATTCAACATGGATTTTGAGAATTTTTGGTACCACTGAAAGGTAGGTCGGTGGCACAAAATTTTTAGCAGGTCGAGCAGAATTTTTTTAGAAAGTCGATACCATTAACAAGACAGTGGGTAGCACTGATAGAATTTGAGAAAAAGATGCAAAAAAAATTGATTGATGCATTGAGAGGAAGCTTGATAGTATGACAAGTTCAACAAGGATCAACATAGCTCAGTACCGCTGACAACGTCGTCAATGGAACCAAAATTTTTAGAAGTGGCCCCTGAAGTTACAACACATTCAGCATCGGTACCATCGAGAACAAACTTGGTGACAATGACTTAGAGATCAGAGACATGTAATTAAATGCTCAATACCATTGACACTTCATAGGTGGCACTGAGATAAGAAGAACAACATTATGGCATCGACAGCAACGTCCCAGATTGTCAGCATCAAATGGTTGGTGGCACCAATCTGTGCACGAGCTTTATGGAGTCAGTACCACCAACAACTATTGGTACCATTGACATGGAATGATCCAAGGGTTAGTACATCAAAAACACATGCATTTCGGTATCAATGGATGACATCAACACCCACAACTAGTGATAGAATTCAATACCATCAACACGACATGACCAAGAAGCTTGTCAACTATAAAAGGGGATGCAATGGGTGATCTCAAATCACAACTAAAGCAATCCCCTCTCCTTCAGAAGGTGCAGACGATCAACCAAGAGTTCAACGACATTCCTACATTCTGAGTCTACACTTAGCTCTATTTTCTTCATCTATGTTATTCTCTGACCATCAATTGCATCCAGAATGCAAGCTTCATCCGTAGACATGTCTGACCAGATGGTGCCAAAGTCATCCTAGATAGCCTTCCCGGATGAGGACCAGAAGAAGCAGTATGCCTCCATGATGAAGCGGGAGATAATACACTAAAATTTTAGGTGGTGCACCAAATGTCGGTGGTTCTTTCTTGTTCTAACTGAATGCAAAGAAAAGACTCGAAAATAACAAATAATGATACAATTCCAAAAATGTCATTTCCAAATTGTTTTTCCATCCCATCATCTACATAGGATGACCAAGAAGATTGGTGGCGGGATTTGAGCTGGGTATAGTGATCTTACCTTCCTCAATAAAGTGGGCTTCACTGATAGTCTTTTCCAAGTCTACACCAAGAAAAGTATGATGGATGATCACCCATTATTTGGTGATTGGACCACCTACCAGGAGATAGTCTTTGAGTTCCTCACAAATAGTCAGGTGCATTATGGAGGTCTGTTGCATCCCCAAACATGGGAAATATTGGGAGTAAGGATATGTCAAGTTCCATCTCTACAACGTCGATCACTGCCTCATCCTAGCAAAATTCAACTCAATATATGGTTGGCCAATGGGTGACGTACGACTCACACCAGGGGATTTTGACTACATCTTGACCTGGTGACAGATGACAGCCCTTCCTCAAGGTTTTGTTGTCAACTGGCATTGTTCCTCTGTCGTAGACATAGAGCATCCATTTGCTCAGATTATGTACCAACACCTGACAAGAACCATCATTGATGTTGGAGTTTTAGAACAAAATGTCTCAACTCGCTTATCACCCGCAAGTGTATGGGGTCAATTGTAGTCAAGTGTTGAACTCAAGGAGCAAGGTTAATCAAGCACAGAATCATTAACTTTCATTAGTCTAAGTCAGTTTGCAAAAGTTGAATTTGATTACAAATAAACTAAAGGCAAGAAGCAAATAAGAGCTTGGTTTAGTTCAAATCAGAAAATGGAAAATCCTAGGCATGGAATTTCACTACCACACAATCACATCATGCATAACAATGAAATCAAAATATGCAGTCAATTTTGCATGAACATTATCATCATCATGCACCTCCCGGTGGCATGAAATGGTTCTCTTCATAGCATAGCATTCCCATGTTTATGCTAGATTCTAACACAATCTAAAACCCTCAACATACTCTAGCCATTCCCATGGTTAAGAACATGTTGCCATGAATCCTACTCCCTACTTCCTCATATATTCTCCTGAATAGCACAAGAAAGCATAAAACATGTATGAAAGGTGGCCAGCCAAACATGCAAGCAATGAATCACTATAGGCACTCATGGAGAAGCAAATTGACTAACATAAGATATAAATTTTGTGTTCGCATGAGTAATGGTATGGGAGATACTCTCCCATACCTAAGAAAAGAGTTCTAATCATACATAATGGAGATGCACAAACACATTGCAGATAAATTCAGAATTTTGCATGATTAAGAGAAGAAAAAGCTAAAGGAACCAAAAGTGTAGCTAAGGGGAAGTAGAACTCTAGCTATAGGACGATATTACACCCTTAGAGATTCTCCAAGTCAGACAATCCTCCCTTCCAAGAATCTTGCATGAGTGAAAGAGCTCTGCTACACCTTTGGAGAAGAAATGGAGTAGAATGGAGGCTCTTTCCCAAGAAAACCTCTTCTTCCACCCCAAAATCACCTTTCTCTGCTCTGGAACTTCTCTTGGATGAGAAGTGCTTGCAAATGACCAGTGATAACCGCCCAAAAGGATGCATTCCTCTTTTAAAATGAGGGGAGGTTGTTGTTCATTTCTGTAGAAACTGATAATGGCACGGTGTGTCATTGAAGAGACACGTCATTAATCTTCGTGTAACTTGTCGACTAACTGATGTTGGAAAAAATAACATGGTGTGTTCTATGATAGACACGTTGTCGTTAGGGTCAATTGAAACAACCATCATCAAACCAACAAACAAATTGTTACTAATTAGTGGAATAATCAAAATCAGTGGATTAACAAAAATCACTAAAATTTAAAACCATTTTTGCAAGGAGATCCTTTTTCAGAAAACTCTTACTGAAATATCCAAAACTCATACATATCATGATTTACATTGTACAACATTGGTTTATCTCATCTCGAGGACATCATATAGCAGTTGCTCTATCAAAACATATACTGGAGCAACATAAAACCTCGAGGCATACAAGCCAAAATCTCAGATTGTTCACAAGATCATCACAAACCAACTCCAAGGACCTGAGAGTACGAAGACGGCACATAGGACTTCAATCTACAAGACACGACAGATAGTACACTCAACATGAGCTATCACTGCTACCTCAGTTGTTGTTCCTCCTCTACAGAAAGAGATTTGCCACCTCGTGCACGTCCACCTAAAAAATGTGGATCCCACGGGGTGAGACAATTGCCCCAGCGAGAGATATAACTCTCTACTGACCATATTATTATAACATATTAAGCATTTATAAACTGAGCAGAGGTTCTTTTTATATTAACAGGAAGGATAAATCACTATATGAACAGAATGAAGTAATCTCCTTTCTCAAGGAGAACATTGCATCTACCCATGGTAGAGCTATAAATCATCTATCGGCTTTGCAAGGAATGTAAAGAAACATAAATATCAGCTATCAACTAAGATGTATAACTGAATTGCGCATCAAATAATGTTTCTCGTATTTGATCCTTAAGCAGATATGCTACACAGCTGAACATATTTTACAATCACACTTATGCCCTGAGGAGATGAAGCATACCCCATTCATCTCCAACCGACCACAAACTTCTCACAAGTCAATACCATACAAGGTCAATGGGAGAGCCTGTTGCCATGACCTCACTTGTCTCGGTTAGTATGAGACTACTTAGGCTTAGCAGGACATCTTGTGTCAGCTGCAACATAGTTGTGCCAGGGTACATAGGCATCCTCGCTTAAATTTATAGTGTCAACTGTGCTCTCTTAGGGGAACATCTACAACAACCGTCACCAGTTACTGAGTCATGGTCACTTGGGCACCATACTCCGAGCCATGGTCACATAGGAACCATGATCTGAGCCACGGGTTAGTTCACCGTGCTCTATTGAGACATTCTTATGACATTATTGAGACATGGACACTTAGCCTCCATGCCCCCACATATTTAAAAATATGCATTCTGGGTTATGCCGCGGGTAACCCGTTTCACCATTCAGCAAATTATGACGCTGATGGATCTATGGTCAGGGCAACATTTTATGGTTTCTAGTGATATATTAAGTGCATTACAGTATTCTTTTAGCATCAACCAAGTTATCATTATTAATCACTACAAATGCTACAAAGAAAGGTGCAATACATATATCACATATTTTTCATATCTTTAAAACACATGGTACCTGGGATCTTAATCCCTTATCACATTATCGAGAATTCTTATCCCTTCACATCATTATCATGATTACTGGATCTGGGTATTCAAACCCTTAGATCATCACATAGCATTGTTACCTCTGTAACATGTAACCATTACCTCTAGGTCCTCAGACCAAGGTATTCATTTCACTTGTTGTATAAGTATTCTCATGGCTCACAAGGCCATTACACATCTTATCACCTCTCACTAGGCAACAACTTATTCACATGGCTCACAAGGCCATTACACATCTTGTCACCTCTCACTATGCAACAACTTTTTCACATGGCTCATAAGGCCATTACACATCTTGTCACCTCCCACTAGGCAACAATTTATTCACATGGCTCACAAGGCCATTACACATCTTGTCACCTCTCACTAGGCAACAACTTATTCACATGGCTCACAAGGCCATTACACATCTTGTCACCTCTCACTAGGCAACAACTTATTCACATGACTCACAAGGCCATTACACATCTTGCCACCTCTCACTAGGCAACAACTTATTCACATGGTTCACAAGGCCATTACACATCTTGTCACCTCTCACTAGGCAACAACTTATTCACATGACTCACAATGCCATTATAATTATACTTGTTATACAAGTATTTAACATGCCTTTCAAGGCTTATGCGATAAGAGAAATACAACCTTCCCATCATTAGGGTTAGGGTTTCCCTTTATAGCCGATTAGGGTTTCAAGTTCATATTATTAATCCAAACCCTAATTTATTTCTCCACACATCTAGGAGCATACATTGATATCATAAGCATTCAATCATACTTATTTATTCTCATCATTTATCATTAAATGATTAAATACACAAAGTATGAGTTTCTCTCTCATCCTCACTAGGATATCGAGTACATCATACTTTATTATCTTGGCTTATCCCTTTCTCAAGTTATGTTAGCCTACACTTATCAAAGTGCATTAAACTCATTACATCTCAATGTAACAATTGACATGACACACTTCATGTGTTACTCATCCAAGTATATTGGACTTAAGGTGCATCAAGGTATATCAACCTTGAGGTGCTGGATGTGATATTTATCATGTCTTAATGTATCACTTCCCTCATCACTTTTAACTTACTTAAGTCCAACAATATATCTTGTATTAGGGTATTTCCCATCCTAATACTTTATGCACTAACTCATCACATTTATCTTGTAGTGTATTGGTCATAAGTCATACATTTGAATTACCCAACTATCATCAAGTGATATGGACTCATCTCAGGTTAAGACATTGTTGATATAGGATTGACCATTATCAATCACTTTAGGTGTTTCGCCTATCAAGGTATTAGACACACCATTACTTGGTGTTACCCTCATCACTCCTAAGAGTGTATTGCCCTCACCTTTACAAGGTGTATAGAGTTGAATCATGTATGTCAAGTTGAACACATGTATTGGGTTAGGTGTATATCGATCTAGGCATCATCATATCCCTCATACCCTTACCCATTAAGGTATCAACCTTACCATTCATATGGTGTATCAACTTCACCCTTCATGGGTGTAACATCCTCAACTCACTTGAATATATTGGACACACCCTACTTGTGTATTGGCCATCACATGTACTAGGGTACTAACCACCTTGCCATTCTTGTCATCTAGTGTATTGGGTTACCCTCCATCTCATTTTAGAGATAGGTGCTCAACACCATATCATCCAAAAGGTGTATGCTTAACCCAATATCAGTTTAAAGGTGTATACTTGCTACCCATATCACCTAGAGGTGTATGTGTGCTTACCATATCGACCTTGAGGTATATCCATATCGGGTTTGAGGTGTATGTGTGCTTCCATATCACTCTTGAGGTGTATGTATGCTTCCATATCAGGTTTGAGGTGTATGTGTGTTTCCATATCACTTTTGAGGTGTATGTATGCTTCCATATCGGGTTTGATGTGTATGTGTGCTTCCATATCACTTTTGAAGTGTGTATGTGCTTCACACCATATCGGGGAAAGAAGTGTGTGTGTGCTTCACACCATATCAGGCAAAGAGGTGTGTGTGTGTGCTTCACACCATATCGAGCAAAGAGGTGTGTGCTTAACCCAATATCATTTTTGAGGTGTATTCTTGTCCTCATATCGTGCAAGATGTGTATACTACACCACCATATCGTGCAAGAAAGTATAAAATCATATCTATATCATTTTAGTGGAGTAGGTGCATCACCATATCGGGTTAGAGGTGCATGCTTGTGTGCTTGAACCCGATATCACTTTATAAGGTGATACCATCATCTTCAAGCTCTATACCTTCATTATAATAGTTATAGTTCATGTCAACATGTCTAAGAAACTACTAGAACTCATAATTTCATCAACTATTTCAGAAAATTTTGGAATTAAAAGTAGTTCATTAAGTATAGCAATTTAGGTGATGAATAATAACATGATAGAGTTCAAGTTATATAACCCACCTCAAGAACAACTTCAAAGATCCAAGCTCCAAAGATTCACGTTCCTAAGGTTGAAGATGAACTTACAACTCATCTATATGCAAAGAATCACCATGGATAAGCAATTAGTGAAAAAGAAAAGAAAGGAAGTTCATAACCCTAGATCCATGCTTCAATCCAAGGTTGAAGATGATCATGGCCTTACCTTAGGGCTAAGATTTGAGCTCCTTCTTTCTCCTTAGCACCTTGCACGATACCTCACTACTCATGCACGATATTCCATCACTTTTGGCCGATATCCCCCTCACTTTTGGCCAAAAACACTCCACTATGGCCGATATCAACTTGTTATGGCCAATATCACTTGCTATGATCGATACCACTTGATATGGCCGATACCAAGGCCCTATGAATGATACCACTTCACCCATGCATGATACCAAGACTCCATACACGATATCTAAGAGAAAGGAGGTTTTAGGATTCGAAAAAGTTCACTTAGGGGTGAAAGTAAGGGTATATATACTTGACGTATATGAAAAAGTGTGTATATGAGGTGTCATCAATTTACTACTAGTAGGTGCCACATGGCCATGCATGGATTGACACATGTACTTGCATGCACTCCATATTTATCTTGCCATGAAAAATAAAAACTTGAGTATAATGCAAGGGATAAGGGTCGGGCCACTTTGGTTATCTTCTAGGATAAGCCACTTCCACTCACATTATTATATTCACAAATCAATGCAACCTTTCCCAAGGAAAGTTGCAAGCCGATAACCATTGCTTTATTGAGGTTCTTAGCTCGTTTTTGAAAAGTCAAAGAGTTAAAAACACGATATGGGGGTCTCCTATTTGGATCCGTGGCCGATAGGGACTCCCATTTAACACTACAACCTGATACACCTGATACAAGCTCAAATTAGGGTTTCCATTCGACCCCTTTCTTGGTCTTTTCATTACCAAGAATACTACCACTCATAATTGATTAAAACATGGTGTCTCATTCATTATCTCTCCTATAAATGATACATAGAGGAAGTAGTAATACTCTAGAGGTGGTAATTTGCATATCAACCCTACATTTTGAGTAAATTACAATTTGTACCAAAATTGGTGCACAAGGTACCAACATCATTCAAACAAGTTCAAACTTGACATTTAGGCTTTCTACAAGCCACCACTTAGCATAATTCTCTCTCTTATGATGCTAAAACAATAGGGCACGTTTAACATGTGACATATTGCAATATAACCCCTCAACTTGGGTAAATTGCACTTTGGTCCAAAATAAAGGAACATTGCTCAAACATCATTCAATCAGGACCAAACTTCGAACATAAGTGTGTCACATGATAACAAAACACCTTAGAGGATTATATTAAAGTTCTAAGAAACTTACTTAGCCAAAACAAACAGGTTTTAACTCATAACACAGGTCAGGGTCATTACATCGATCATAGCATAAGGTACACGACGTGTACGATTAAATATATGCCCGTGTACATTGGTAGAAAGTCAGGGTTGGCCCCTGGATCGTGAGTACGCGTTGTGTCTTAAATAAGACATGACATGTAGCTGCTATGTAATTCAGTCCCTGAGGCTGCTAAAGTCTTACACGCGTGTCTTAAATAAGACACGATGTGTTCTTTGTTCTGTGAGCTCTTCTAGAAAGTTACATGTCGTGTCTTAAACCAGACATGTCGTGTGCAATGTTGTTTCTTTAAGAATGAACTTTGAGTTAGATGCAAATCGAGGGGAGGTCCCACTAAGGTCGGATTTGAGTCGGGCTATCTCCAATTTGACATTTTGACTGTGTGTCTCCAATCAACATCACACAAGTAAAATAGCTAAAAGATGGCAAGTTAAGTATAATTAGAGGCTAAATGGAAGGCAAAATGAATTGAATTTGTGTGAGTATGTGTGAAAAACGTAGATATGAAATGTGTACATCAAATCCCCCTGAGATTGAACTATTTCTTGTCCTCAAGCAAAAAGAGCATGGAACACAAATAAAGGAAATGTAAACTCATGTACAGATCAAATGAAATGGAAGATATAAAAGGGGTCAACCCAACCATAATTATCAGATTTGTACTTATAGACATGGTTTCGTCTTAAACATACAACAAAGAAGATTAAATTTAGAAAGGGCGATAATGCATTCAACTAAATAGCATTAGAAGGAACTTGGATGACTAGACCAAACAATCAGTGAGTGTGTAGCAAAACTTTCAGCTATTACTGGTGCAAATGATGGAATCTTTGTTAATGTTTGCAAACTTTATCTCTCTCTTATATGATGTAGGCTTGGTGTTGCCGGCACTCGGATGCTAATATAGACTTATGCGCACAAGGAGTGTCAGTTGGGGCATTTTACCCTCTTTTAGGATATGTCACCTAACCGTCGTGGCTAGATCAGACTTACACTAGGTTAGTATGACATGTGGGCGGTTGTAACCATCTGTTATGAGGTAATTAAGGTGAAGTTGAATTAGTGGAGGGCTTCACTTATTTTTCTCAAAGAAGAAGAGAGTTAACCAAATTGTAACATCGCCCGGATTCCATTCATTTTTATTGAAATTTTTCACTAAAAATGGTGTTTGTAAAATCACTAAAAGTTTGGAAAAATTATCCCGTGTTATAAATAGTGCTGCAAAGTTGACATAGTCATAATTTTTTTTACCAATTACATGTATTAGGCAATCTAGGATGAAAAGGTGAAATTTCAGGCCACAAACATAAATTTGACACTTAAACACGTGTTGGTGATCATAAGATTTCATTTGATTCATGCATGCTCTTACAAATTTCTTCACTTGATCTAATGAGGAGGAATAAGATAGTTCAAATTATGAAGCAAGTCAGTTCATTGCACAAAATGAGCCTCACATCATACTAAACTTTCCAAGAGAGAAACAAAAACAAAACTAGAGATGAAAACTAAAGAACTAGAAAGTGAAAAACAACAAAATGACTAAACAACTACATTATCGGTCGATTGCAACCCATAAGCTTGAAATTTGTAGTGTCCTCACTGCATCAATCAAACTCAAAGAAAATGAAATCGGGTACCTATCATGGTTGGCATCAGTAGGAGGGACCAGCTCCCCTATGGCCAGTAGGGAAGAATTTACTGACAAGATCAAATGTCGACCGGCATGGGCTATGGAGAAGGTTCAGACTGTGGCGCTAGAGGTGTAGGGTGGTGTGGTTGAGGCATTAGATAGTGGTACTGAGAGATGTGCTGCATATCCATGCGATGGACCATGTCGTGCATCACATAATATTATTTCCCCATCAGATATAGGTGGCTATCCAGTTGGTGAAACTGCTATGAACATAGCCATGAAGATATCTGACATCATGCATTGCCCATGATTACTTTGTCTGAGTGCTAGTGGAGGGTGGAGGTGCAGTGTACGGCTGAGTGGTTGGAGTAGCTTGATCTTCAGGTACAGCAGTTTCATCATTGTGTCCACTAAGATCAACCTTCCAATTGTCTTTGTTTCACAAGGTGGTGTTTTCCCAATCAGACAAATCTACATAGTCACCATTGTCAAAGTATTGTCTAAACTTGGCATCATTATTGGGTATCCTACTGAATAGTCCTGCAGAGATCAAGTATTGAATGTCCACCAAGTTCTTACCTTGAGCGGATTCTAGGCCCTCCAGGTCCACTGCAAACTTGGTGGCTAGAAGTGTAATAAGCCCTCTACACATGATGTCCCCAGATTCTTTTTTATTAATCTTCTTGATTTCCAACAACCCGATAAGAATGAAGTAACATGCATTGATTTGGAAATTATAGACCATACACCATAAGAAGAATAAATCCAATCTCCCATATATGCCTTGCGTTTCTTTTTTGGCAAAGACACATGTGTTGAGTAGGCAATGGAGTAATAGAAAATGCGGTTGTGGATGGTAGAAGCTCTGGCCTAGCAGACAAAAACTGATAAAGGCATAGGGCTCGAGCATGTGCTTCGAGTCTTCCTCGACCTTAAGAGTATTAAGGAATTTGTAGACAAGGTGATAGTAAGTTTTTGTTATCGAAAAGAATATGAACTCGAGGTTGATGTCTTTGAGGTTGTCCTTGATGTCATCCTTGAACCCCATAGCTTTCATAGTATCTTCGCAGGAGAAATGGGTAGGGAGGACCCTACGCGAGATGAGGAACTAATATGTGGGGTCTTCCTCTGCCGTCACCCTGAAATGGGTTGAGGAGATGTAGTTGGAGGTGGAGGAGGAGGTTGTGTCATGCTTGTGGTTGGAGGTTTGCTTGAAGGGTGCCATTGCTGCTTAGAATTCTACTGAAACGACCTAGAACACAGTGTGTCTGAAAGTGGACACGTCATGTTTTTGGGCAGAATGGGCTTATGGACAGGGGAATTACATGACGTGTCTTTGGTGGAACACGGTGTGTACCTGGGGTTTTTCCACGGCCAGAGGTTGAAGATGACAGCTTCTTCACACAGTGGCGGTTGTTGCTTCTGGCGTGTCTTCGGAGCAGAATGGAGAATAAGAAAGGACAACGATAGAGGCATTACTTTTCTCCTTTCTTGCTAGGAGGGCTCGTGAAGACAGTGGTGGCGGCAGCTTCTTGGGTGCTGACAGCGACGGCCTTGCTTCTTCATGCTATTGGGGACGACGGCAGTCTTGGTTCTTAGTGTTGTCTCACACAGAGGCACAGAATGAGGGGAAAAGAGGGGAAAGCACTAAGGAGATCGTTGGTGGAGCCCAGTGCTACAGATGCGACAGTTGGTTGTTGTCGGTGGCTTCACAGCTGCAAGGTTTCTTGAGATCAGTTGGAGAGAACAACGACATAGAAGATTGCTTGTACAGTTGGTGAATCGCACACGGCTGACTCACACTACTTCTTGAGAGTGAAAGTGAGAGTGACAGCTTGGAATTAGGGTTAAAACCCCTTTTTTCATCATTGTACATGGTATGCCTTTTTAAGGATACGGTGTGTGCTTTTATAGAGATCACCTACTTGTTTTTGAACGAGCTTTTGCTGCAAGCCACACGACATGTATAAACTACAACACGTCATGTGAGATTCCAGAAGTCAAGGTTGAATTTGCCTTTGCTGCTAGTGACACGCTGTGTTCAAGTAAAGACATGATGTGTTACTTTTCATAAAGATAGCTTCATTTGAATGAACAGAAGACACACTATGTGCATTTGAAAACACGTTGTGTAATTTTTCCAAATATATACTGACGGCCTTCAACCTGATAACGACACGTCGTGTACAATTAAAGACATGACGTGTGACCTTCCAGTTGGACTCTTCGCACTCTTTTACCTGATATCAACGCGACATGTGAATTAGGGACACGTTGTGCAGTTTACCAGAAAAACTTAAATATTTTGAGCAACCCATTGGACACACTGTGTTTGGCTAAAAACACGACGTGCTTGATTCCATGGAGTGTTTCTGTGATCATACACATTGTGTGAGAAATAATACACGTCGTGTATCATTCAAAATCTTCATAATCAGTCCCTCTGTGGTTGACGACACATCGTGTAACAAATAAGACGCTTTGTGTCTTTGTGGATTTCTATAGAAATTTGTCGTCTTTGTTAGAACCTACAGAGATGATGATACATATCTATGAGGGCCTACATTATTTCATTCATACATGACATGTTTATTTGGAAAATTTGAAAAATGTTATTGACTGGTACTAGTAAATGAAATCTATCCTAGTGTGGGGTCAACTCCCACAAGTTCCTCCATTTAAAGTCTAGAGTAAGACTCTTCAGCTTCTTGTTCTAGAATGTTCTCTAGGGAAGGATATGGATGCAACACATTTCCCTTTACCTTTCAAGTTCGATTTAGGTTGGCTCAGAAGGGATCCTGGATGATTTTGTTGATTTGCAAGGGCTTGTTGAGCAACTTGATTCTCCAACATATTTGTGTTAGTAGCTATTCCATCTACCTTATCAGAAATTTGTTGGATGGTGTCCTTCATCAACTGTCCTTTTTGTTAAAATTCTTCATTTTGCTTGATCTGACATGAAACAAATTTCTCTCAGAGTGATTCTAGACTGGGTTTTGAGTATGGCTGGAGTTGATTGGGATTTTGGTTGTTGCTATTGAACCCTGGAGGATTATTGCTTCGAGATGGTCTATTTCCAGCATGTAAAGGTTGATTATTTCGGAGTGGTTGGGGATTTTGAATGTTGTTTTTGTAGTAGGAAAATTTTGGGTGATTTCTCCACCCTGGGTTGTAGGAGTTGGAAAATGGGTTGTAGAGTTGTTTATTCCCATAGCTTCCTACCATATTACACTGCTCTAGAGTTTCCTCAGTGGGAAGAACAGAAGGATGGGTAGGAGAAGCTATCTATCCAAAAGTATGGTTTGCATCACAAATGAGATACCAGTTGAGTTGGTTGAGTAGTCAACTTTTCAAACTTTTAAGTGAGGGCATGTAACTTTACAGAAATTAGATCAACAGCTTCAATGTCATGGACTCCTACTTATTTTCCTGAATAAATGGAAGACGATAGTTATTTATTAATCCTTTCATTACTCCATTGGCAATGATTAATTTCCATGTCTTCAATTATAGCATAAGCCTCCCTAAGATTTTTTTCATGAGAGCTCCGTTGGCTGCAACATCTATATACATTCTAGTGTTATAATAGAGTCCATTGTAGAATGTTTGGAGGAGAAACCAGTTTCTTATACCATGATGAGAACAAAGACGTTGGAGGTCTTTGAACCTTTCACATGAGTCATACAGAGTCTCTCCATCTTGTTGAGTGAAATTTGTCAACCGATTCCTCAATTGGGCCATCTATCTAGAATGGAAATACTTAGTCTAGAAAGCATTAACAATTCATCCCAGTTCTTTATGGAATTTTTTTTTTATTTACGAGGGAACCACTCCCACACGAGTGCCACTTTTGTGAACCCCGCAGGCAGCGTAAACCCTCAGAACCAGCCGCGTCCAAAAGGGGGCACCGCGGCGCGCTCAGTAACGTGGGGCCTTTAATTGCACCCCGGAGTTTTCGCTGGGGGCGCTCAGTTCTTTATGGAATTTTTAGGCAATGAAGAAAGCCACGGCTTGGCCCGGTCTCTTAGAGTGAATGGAAACATGAGTAGGCGTACTCCTTCAGGTGGAACATCGTTGATCTTGAAGATGTTCATATATTACAAAAACACCGCTATGTGAAGATTCCAATCTTCCATAGGAGTTCCCCCGAAGTGATTCTGTTGGATCATCTGCATGATAGTAGGGTTGATGGAAAAATTGTTGGCCTATATTGCAGGATGATCTTGGCCCCACAGATATTGATGGTGGCTAGCACAACAAAATCCTTGAGTGGACGGTTGTACTCCATCTCTGATTCTTGAAGAGGATCGGGTGAAGGCGGTGGTGAAGGTGAAAATTGCATTGATGAAGGATGTGATTCCTCCAAACTTGAAGAGTCCTCACTCCTCCTTGCTCTCCTGTGACTACTAAAGGTTCACTCTATTTTTTGGTCTAGAAATATTGATGTTTGTAGACCCCTCTTAGAATGATTCAAGCAACCTAAAAAGCAAAAATTGATTGAGATTTACAAAATCTAAGAGGTACCACGAGATGAAATACAGAAATAATGACTCAGTCTCAATTACTAGTTAACTTTTCTACTCTAACTGAAACAACCACCACCAAACTAACAAACAAATCATTACTGATTATGCAGAATAATCATAAGCAGTGGATTAACAAAAATCACTAAAATTAAAACCATTTTTCAAAGAGATCTATTTCTAGGAAAACTCTTTAAGGAAGAACCAAAACCTTATATACATCATTGTTCACATTGTACATACACTATACCATCTCTTCTTGAGGATAACATATAACAGTTTCTTTGTCAAAACATATACTGAAGTAACATAAAGCCTCGAGGCATACTAGCCAAAACCTCAGATTGTTCATAAAATAAATACGTGGTAAATCCAAGGACCTGAGAGTACAGAGATGACACATAGGACTTCTATCTACAAGACAAGACAGATAGTATGCTCAACTGAGCTATCACTACTGTCCCTGCTGCTGATGTTCTCCCTCTACAGTATGGTCTCTACCTCTTCGTCTGCGTCCACCTAAAAATGTTGGTGACCAACGGGGTGAGACCCATGTCCCAGCGAGAGATATAACTCTCTGCCAACAATATTATTATCATAGTTAAAAAGTATAAAACTGAGCAGAGGATTCTTTTACATTAATAACAAGATTTAATCATTGTTTAAGTAGAGTAGAGCAATATCATCTTCTGAAGCATTGTAGCTATATATGATAAAATAGTAAATCATCTATTCATTTTATAAGAAATATAAAGAACATGTATAACATGTATCCATTTAAGATGTATAAAAATAAATGTAACATTAGCCAATGATTTCCGTATTCTATACTTAAGAAAATATGATACATGGATGATTACATTTTACAATCACACGTATGCCCTAAGGAGATGAGGTATACCGCTCATACTCCAACCGACCACTGTGAAGTCAAAATCGGTACCATACAAGGTCAATGGAAGAGCCGGCTACCATGACCTCACTTGTCTCGGTCAGTGCGAGACCACAAGTAGGACATCTCGTGTCAACTTCTAAATAGCTTTCCAGGGTATACTGGCAACGTCGCTATAGATCTACAGCCACAGCATGCACTCTCTTCAGGATTGATATATTTCAGTTATCTACACATCAATCCCGACATTCATCATCATCAGGAGATTCATGATACATCCATCCTGACCTTTATAATGAAGGATTGAGAGATCTCAATTATCTACACATAAATCCCTCATTAGGGCATAAGGATATTCGTGCCCATCACCCCCACATATTAAAAAATATGCCCTCTAGGAGATCCCGTGGGAAAACCTATTTCACCATTCAGCATCTACTAACGCTGATGGATCTATGGTCAGGGCACTTCATGATAAGATTCCACTCGATTAATTAAGTGCATTACCGTATCTTTTAGCATCAATCAAGTATCAAACATGAATTATTATAGCAGATGCTACAAAGAAAGGTGTAATACATCTATCAAGTACTTTTCAAATCTTTAGAACACATATAACATTTAGGATCTCAATCCCTTATTTCAAAATTGGGAATTCTCATCCCTCAATATTATCATCATCATGATTACTAGATATGGGTATTCAAACCCTTAGATCACCACATAGCATTGTTACCTCTGTAATAGGTAACTATTTCCTCTAGGTCCTCAGACCAAGGTATACATGATACTTGTTGCACAACCATATCACATGGCTCACAAGGCCCATTAAACATCTTGTCACCTCTCACTAGGCAACAAATAATCACATGGCTCACAAGGCCCATTAAGCATCTTGTCACGTCTCACTAGGCAACAAATATTCACATGGCTCACAAGGCCCATTTAAATCTTTATCATATAAAACATCATAGCTCATATCTGGTAATGCTCATCATCTCATGATACCTGCATGGTTAATATTTCATGATAACAGCCATATCAAATACATATCAACACCATGCAAAACAAGGGTAATACCATTATCCCAATATTAGGGTTAGGGTTTCCCTTTCTTATCGATTAGGATTTCACATACATATCATCACCCTTCGTTAGGGTTAGGTTTTCCATTATTAACCATTTAGGTTCTCAAGATCATATTATCAGTGATCAAACCCTAATTCATTACTCCACGCATCTAGGAGCAAACATTGATATCATACGTATTCAGTCATACTTATTTATTCTCATCATTTATCATTAAATGGTTATAAACACAAAGTATGAGTTTCTCTCTCATCCTCACTAGGATATTGATTACATCATACTTTATTAACTTAGCTTAACCCTTTCTCAAGGCATGTTAGCCTACACTTATCAAAGTGCATTAAACTCATCATATATTAATTGTAACAATTGACATGACACACTTCATGTGTTACTCATCTAAGTATATTGGATTTAAGGTGCATCAAGGTGTATCAACCTTGAGGTGTTGGATGTGATATTTATCAATGCCTTGATGTATCACTTCCCTCATCACTTTTAACTTACTTAAATTCATCAACTTATCTTGTATTAGGGTATTTCCCATCTTAATACTTTATGCACTAACTCATCACATTTATCATGTAGTGTATTGGCCATAAGTCACACACTTGAATTACCCAACTATCATCAAGTGATATGAACTCATCTCAGGTTAAGGCATTGATGATATAGTGTTGTCCATTATCAACCACTTTAGGTGTTTCACCTATCAAGGTATTCCCACACCATTACTTGGTGTTACACTCATCACTCCTAAGAGTGTCTTGCCCTCACCTTTGCAAGGTGCATAGGGTTGAATCATGTATGTCAAGTTGAACACATGTGTTGGGTTAGGTGTATATCGATATAGGCATCATCATATCCCTCATACCCTTACACATTAAGGTATCAACCTTACCATTCATATGGTGTATCAACTTCACCCTTCATGGGTGTAACATCCTCACCTCACTTGAAGATATTGGACACAACCTACTTTAGTGTATTGGCCATCACATGTACTAGGGTACTAACCACCTTGCCACTCTTGTCATCGAGTGTATTGGGTTACCCTCCATCTCATTTTAGAGATAGGTGCTCAACACCATATCGTCCAGAAGGTGTATGCTTAACCCAATATCAGTTTAAAGGTGTATACTTGCTACCCATATCACCTAGAGGTGTATGTGTGCTCACCATATCGGGCAAGAGGTGTATGCTTGCTTGCCATATCACTTTAGTGGTGTATGTGTGCTTACCATATCGGGTAAGAGGTGTATGCTTGCTTGCCATATCACTTTAGAGGTGTATGTGTGCTTACCATATCGGGCAAGAGGTGTATGCTTGCTTTCCACCATATTGGGCAGAGAGGTGTGTGTGTGCTTCACACCATATAGGGCAGAGAGGTGTGTGTGCTTCACACCATATCGAGCAAAGAGGTGTGTGTGTGCTTCACACCATATCGAGCAAAGAGGTGTGTGCTTGATTACCATATCACTTTAGAGGTGTATGTGTGCTTCACACCATATCAGGCAAATAGGTGTGTGTGTGTGCTTCACACCATATCG
The DNA here is from genome assembly GCA_963693085.1 of Alisma plantago-aquatica. NCBI lineage: Eukaryota > Viridiplantae > Streptophyta > Magnoliopsida > Alismatales > Alismataceae > Alisma > Alisma plantago-aquatica. The sequence goes on along the minus strand of OY856412.1, from coordinate 1,288,643,388 downwards.
GGCAAAGAGGTGTGTTCTTAACCCAATATCATTTTTGAGGTGTTTGCTTGACCTCATATCGTGCAAGAGGTGTATACTACACCACCATATCGTACAATAAAGTATAAATCATATCCATATCGTTTTAGTGAAGTAGGTGCATCACCATATCGGGTTAGAGGTGCTTGCTTGTGTGCTTGAACCCGATATCACTTTATTAGGTGATACCATCTTCTTCAAGATCTAGACCTTTTTTATAGCTGTTATAGTTCATGGAAATAGGTCTAAGAAACTACTAGAACTCATAAAGTCATCAACTATTTCAGAAAATTTCCGAATTAACAGTAGTTCATTAAGTATAGCAATTTAGGTGATGAATAATAACATGGTTGAGTTCAAGTTATATAATCCCCCTTAAGAACAACTTCAAATCTCCATGTTCCTAAGGTTGAATATGACTTATCAAAAGTCCAAGGCTTGTTCACAACTCCTTCATAAACAAGGAATCACCATGGATAAGCAATTGGTGAAGAAGAAAAGAAAGGAAGATCATAACCATAAAATCATGCTTCAATCCAAGGTTGAAGATGATAATGACCTCACCTTAGGGTTAAGACTTGAGATCATTTTTGCTCCTTACCACCATGCACGATACCTCACAACTTGTGCATGATATTCCATCACTTGTGGCCGATATCCCCCTCACTTGTGGCCAAAAACACTCCACTTGGTCGATATCGACTTGTTATGGTTGATATCAACATGCTATGGCTGATATTACTTGCTATGGACGATACCCAAGGCCAATGCACGATAACACATCACCTATGCATGACAAAAAGGATCCATTCACGATATCTAAGAGCAAGGAGGTGGTAGGATTCGAAAACGTTCACTTAGGGGTGAATGAAAGGGTATATATACTTGACGTTCATGAAAAAATGTGTAAATGAGGTGTCATCATATTGAGCGACTAGGTGCCATGTGTCCATGCATGGATTGACACATTTACTTTCATGCACTCCATATTTATCTTGCCATTCAAAATAAAAATTGAGGATAATTCAAGGGATAAAGGTCGGCCTCCTTTGGTTATCTTCTAGGACAAGCCACTTCCACTCACATTATTATATTCACAATTCAATGCAACCTTTCCCAAGGAAAGTTCCAAGCCGATATCCATTGCTTTATTGAGGTGCTTAGCTAGTTTTTGAAAACTCAAATAGTTAACAACACGATATGGGGTTCTCCTCTTAGGCTCCTTGGCCGATAGGGACTCCCATTTAACACTACAACCCAATACACTTAATACAAGCTCAAATTAGGGTTTTCATTCAACCCCTTTCTTGGTCTTTTCATCGACAAGAATACTACCACTCATAAATGATTCAAACATGGTAATCATTCATTCTCTCTCCTCTAAATTATACATAGAGGAAGTAGGAACACTCTATAGGTGATAATTTTCATATCAACCCCACATTTTGGGTAAATTACAATTTGTACCAAAATTGGTGCACAAGCAAGTTCAAACTTGGCATTTAGGCTTTCCACAAGCCACCACTTAGCATCATTCTCTCTATTATGATGAAAAAACACTTAGGGCGCGTTCAAAATGTGACATATTGCAATATAACCCCTCATCTTGGGTAAATTTCACTTTGGTCCAAAACAAAGGAACATTGCTCAAACAGCATTCAATCATGACCAACTTGGAACATAAGTGTGTCACATGACAACAAAATTCCTTAGAGGATTATGTTAAAGTTCTAAGCAACTTTATTAGCCAAAACAAATAGGGTTTAACTCATAACCCAGGTCAGTGTTATTACAAGTTATAAACCCCTAACAAGGATTTCGTCCCCAAAATCCCAAGTAAAGGGAGAGAGATATTATTCATTCATCATATCATCAAGTCTCCACATAACATCTTAATGTCATGGAGATGCCATAGAACTTTGATCAACACAAAATTCTTCCACACAGGTTCATCATAGAACCTATCATGCATGACACATATTCAGCTGTCCAATCCATTACTGACTGCGGAGTCAACTTTGTGTCAGGTAACTCTTTTCTTAGTCGGAGAAGCATTACACATACCTTATTGATGTTATGTTTATGCAAAGCATAAACGCCAAACATATGATGACCATACTATAGTATGTAACTAGACTGATGACGTGGTCTATTATCGCACTAACAAACTCACCCAGGACTAAAATCCCTGAGTTTTTACTAAAACCTTGTGCAATAATACCACCCGCAAGCGGAAGGGTCTTATCGCAGTATAGTTGGGGATCGAAACCCAATGGACAACCTTTTTAAGAATATTTTACTAGTCGAATCTAGTTGAATCAAGACTAATAATTAGAACAAAGGTTGGTTTGAGTTTAATTAAACAAAATGCAAGGAAAGTAAAGAGAAAGATTAAAAGTTGATTAAAGATTAATGATGGGAATTGTTGGGATGGTCCCGGGTTTAACCACCGCTACACACATGCAAACACATCCAAACATCAAACATCCAGGATAGATATAACCATCCAAATGGAGCTGCTGCAAAACCCCCCATACGGGCGTCAGGTTCACGTAAGCATCACCTTAGGTATCAGATGTCTCATCACCATCCAGATCACATACTTACGACTCTAGAGACACATATATCCAACTGAAGTTGTGCCCCCCCCGTATGGGCTTTAGGCACACATAAGCATCACCGTGGGCTAGATGTCTCGTCCCCTCACGGATCACACACTTACTACTTTAGGGAATCCCATTAGAAGTTCTCGTCAAGGAGTCAATTGCATTAATCGACATCAAATCCTACATATTGAAGTTCTCGCAACATAGGAAATGAAAAAGATAAATGCAAGCATGTTATCAATCCACAAGCACACATCGAACCATTAACAATGAAATGAAAATTTATATACAAGCCTTGGAATGTTTAATAAAAGGACATGTAAGCATGGGCAGTGGGGCTAGTCCCCGCACCCCAGTGAAAGGAAACTACTCGCTCATGGTGAGAGAAATAAGAATAACAAGAGAGAGAGAAGATTCCATCGTGAGCATGGTGAAGAATATGATTGTAGCTCAATGGAGAAATGGTCTTCTACACAACGTCGGGGTAGATCTGGACGAGGAGGGAAGAACACCACAATAGACGGGGCATATTTTCTCTCTCCACCTTCTCTTTCTTCTCGTAGTCGTCGCTCGTAGTAGGAGGAGCAGCTCGTGGACATGATGGTGGCATAGGAATGGCATAGATATAACAGATCTAGATCCGGATCTAGATCTAGATCTAGATGGAGTGGCTTGCATATTTGAGTTTCCACTTTAGCTCTGGGTGAACGCAGTGCAAGACCACCACAGATGCAGGCTCTTGGCTATGGAGATCGTCTCCTTAGGCTCAGGACATACTTGTAGCCTAATGGCATCCGGAGAGATCTACCTTGAATGGCTGGGGTAGGGGGCTATTTATAGCCATGGGGGACCCTGGATCAGTGCCACGATCATGGCCTCTTTGATAGCTAGGCAGCAGGTCGCGATCTTTTATAAGTCGCAATTCCCTGTTGGTCGTGATTCCATGTGCACTTGATTGTGGGCCAGGGCAGGAGTTGATACTGAGCAGATCACGATCGTAGAGAAAGGAGGATGGGGGATGCAGCAGGTGGGTCACGATTCTTTTAAGACGGTTGTGATCATAGTTTACAGAGGGTAGAGAACCGTGGGGGTGATTATTGGGAACCGCAGTCACAGTTTGAGGGGGCGTGGAGGTCACGGTTCTCTGCTGCTAGGGTAGATCGCGGTTTGTAGGTGCTTGCTGGGATCCGCGATCGTGAGAGGAGCATGGGGGTCGTGATGATGGGAGAAGGCATGCGTTGATCGCGATCTGTATATGTGGTCATAAAGGTCGCGATGGAGGCAAGGTTGCAATCATGAGGAGGTGTTACTGATCGCGGTGTGGTGGAAGAGGTCGCAGTTGGTGATGGACTGATTGCGATCGTGAGAGGAGCAGACCGTGGGCATGTAGGGTTGCAGGTGGATGCATGGTCGTGGTTAGGGAGACAGAAGACCATAGTTGTTAGGTTTGTGAAGATCGTGGGCATTGGTCGAGAGGACGGGGTCACGATCATGGGAGCAGGGGACGGCATCGCGGTCAGGTTACTCATACTGCGGTCGCGGTGTTTCACTGCAGTTCGTGATCTTTTGAAGCTATGCAGCGCTGGTCGTGGTCTGAGGTGACGTAGCAGGTCGTGGTTCTTGCCCTGCAAGTTGTGGTGTTGATGGAGGAGACTAGGAGCCGATCGCGGTTTAGGGGAGTCCTCAGGTCACGGTGAGGAGGGAGAGGAAGGAAACACAATCTATCGGTCGGTGGTGGTGCTGCTGTCGTGAGACGTTGAGGAGGCACATGCCGCGAGCAGAGAGGAGGTCTGGTCACGGTGTAAGGGGGTAATTTAGGTTGCGGTCTAGGGAAGTAGAAGATTGTGGTCTAGGGAGCAAAGGAAATCGTGACTACAGTTGTAGGGAAAAGATGCAAACCGCAATCGCGGTGTAGAGGATCAAGTTGTGGTTATGTAGGGTTCAGATGAAAAACGTGGACAGCTGGATGAGTGGAGGGAAAAGTGAAGAGGGGAGAGTTTCCGCGAGCTGTGGAGATGGGTTGTGGTGCTCGTGGGCCTGCAAGGAGAAAAATAATTCTCAATTAAAATGGAGCTAAACCAATTAAGCTAGGTAAATTTGCATATTGAAGGATATAGCAAACAAATGCGAACATTCTTGAGCAAAACTGGGTCAAACAAGGCAACTGAACCCTCAATAATATGCATTCATCAAAATACCCCAAACTTAAATGTTGCTCATCCTCGAGTAACACAAAATTTGAAACAGACGCCAAATGAATACTTTCACTCGTGTGATTGCCTCATATTCACATCACAATTGTTTCTTCTCTATTCAGTATGATGAAGCATCTCAACTTCCTGAGATCACTGAACACATCTTTCCATATCTTTGTACCTGAGTTTGTTTCCCAGCATCACTTCCTCTCCACTTTTTCCAACATCAAGCATGTCTAAGAGTTTCATAAGAGTCCAGAGACACTCGCAGAACAACAAGTGTGCACCTGATCTGACACTGGTGTTTTTCAGGATAACGGAGGCATTCATTGTACCAGTAGGTGGAAATGGGAGTGAAGGTTGGTATGGAAGGAAGAAATAAATCTCTCCTCTATTCGACTCGAGATTTTTATTATTTGGTTACAATTGCATTGATTGCATTTTTTTGTGTGAATCTCTCCTCCATTAGACTTGAGATTGCATTTCTTTGTGTGCGCATTGGCATCTTTTCTTGGTGGCACACCCCTATTACATAGAGAGAGGTATGGAAGAAGCATATAAAGAGAGAGAGGGTGTGCCACCCCTAACTTAGGGTTTGGAACTATATTGGCTATTTTTGTTTCTTTTTGATGGACGGAGGGGTAAGAAGATGATAGAAGAAAGTTCAGATCAGAATGCAACTTGATTTACAATTCAGTGCACTGAGTCGTTCTCCTTATCATACTCTGCTCAAATAATGACTTGATGAGGATCCGGTAGAGATTCCATGCTATTGTTCCACTAGTCAGTTAGGAAGCACAATGTGTTTGATCCCTCTCAGCTTGATAGATACTTGCCATTTTTACTGATCATGATGTTAGGACTCATAAGCTTCACACAGTGATTTCTAACCATTGGCTAGTTTCAGAAATTGTCCCCCTTGAGGTTTTGCTTTGAATAAGGAGGGTATAATTATTCAAAACTGCATGGAAAAATGGTATAGCCGACTAGGTAATGGCTTTGATTGAAACAAAAGCGTCAAAACTACATCAAGTTTCTATACATCTTCTTTGAAAACTTAAAAATTTTGAAAATTTTGGTCAAAATTGCAACGATGGAATCTTAAGTCTGAAATAGGCGGGTGTAGGTGGAAAGTAAAGTATGTACCACCCACCCTCCACCCCAAACTTAGAAATTTGCTCGTCCCGAGCAAACTCTAAATTTGAGATGGAGGGAAAAACTCATGTCGGTTGGTCCACCAGATGTGGTTGCATTCCTTTCGGCAACACGTCCTCCATCTGAAATCTCAAAAATGGAAACTATCAGAACTTAAGATTGCATATTGCGATACATTATCTACTGGGTGTAAAATTGTCTAATTCAAAACAAAAAAGAAAAGCTAAGTTAAAGATCGGGTTGCCTCCCGACAAGCGCCTTTGTTTTACGTTGATGGCTCGACGTGCTGATATCATCACCATGGTGGGGCTCTAAGTGGAGCTTGGGCTGGATTGACATATTCTTTTGGTGGTTTCTTCCTCGGTCATTCATTAATCCTCGATTTGATTCTAGCCTCTTATATTCTTCCCCACACAGAGTGAACATTGTCAGAACACATAGGGAAATAACTTGAGTTATGTTGAATTGTTCTTTGTTGCTCAATGTGAGGTGGAGAATAGTTGTAGGGGACCTGAGTGGCATCATTAATGGTGTAGTGTTGTTGAGGCACAAAAGAAAGGTTCATTTGCTGATACACTATCACTTCATCGTAGCAATGCTGGTCACTGATATCCATCGGATATAGATGTGGGGGCTGGTCTTGGTAGAAACCACAATACAAATCTTACTGAGGAGGAAAGATGAAATGAGCAGTCTCCATCTGTTGGGTTGTTAGTGCATTCTAGGGGATAGTTGTTTCTAGATGAGATGGCTCATGGATACCTGAAGAAGGTTCGACATGTGTAACAATAGGGCCGGGAGGTGTCTCCTCCATAGTTGATGGAGTTCATTTTGTCTCTACATAGACCAGTTCACTCTCAGTCTCCTTTTCATCATGGTCCTCTTCTGAGGGAATATCAGAATTCGAGGAAAGGACTTGCTGCTGCATTTCTATAAATTGATTAACACAATCAAAAAAATATGTCTCTTCTTCTACAGTGCGTTCCTTTGCACTTTTGGATGCATAAAAATCAAAAGATTGGTTTCCCACTCTTAGGGTTAAAATTCTAGCTTCAACATCAATTAGGGATCTAGCAGTGGAGAAGAAAGGTCTTCCAAAAATGAGGGGGTAGCATGGATTTTCCTTGATGTCCATAACTACAAAATCACACGGGACATATAGATTCCAAAGCCTTACAGGGATGCCCTCTATGATGCCAACTGGCTTGGTCATAGAGGAGTTAGCAAGCTCGATGGACATTCTAGTGAATGAGAGGTTAGTAAGGCCCAATCTGTTGCATAGGCTAAGAGGTATGATAGAAATTCTAGCTCCGATATCAGCTAGACCTGGTCGGTCGATGGAATTGCTTATCGAGCAGGAAATTCCGAAAGAGCCAGGATCCTTATGTTTGTGAGGCATGCTATCCATCACTAAATCAGATGATGTTCTTGCCAGTTTCACTATCTGATGTTCTTTAGTTTTATACTTTCGACTGAGCAGGAGCTTGAAGAACTTAGACCATTGGGGCATCTCAGCCATCGCATCTAAGAGTGGGACATTGACATACAACTTTCTCATGATTTCCTTAAACTTGTTGAACCTAGTATCGAGCTGGGTAAAATTGAGTCGACTTGGAAATGGTACATGAGGTTTATACACCAGAACAACAGGCTCATGCGAGTCTTCTGCATCAACAACAATAGGTTCCTCAGAACTTTCCTTGTCGGTCATATCATTCTGAGTTGCCATTGTGCCATGCTCAGCACCTTGGACATTAGTCACGGTGACAGGAGTTGTGGGTTCTGGTAAGATAAAGCTTGAACAAGTTACCACAGCCTTGAGTTGTTCCACATGCCTCGAATTGTCTTCTAGTTGCCCAACTAAAGCTCTAGTAGGTGGCTTGATGCTAGCTACTAGTTGAGCTAGTTGAGATTCCATGGCCTTCTGGTGTGCTTGTTGGTTAGCTATTAATGTTTGTTGCGACTGTAACATCTTCTCAATGGCCGACAGCTTATCATCAGGAGAGATAGGTTTGGCATGTTGCCCTTGTTGTTGATTCTGGTAAGGGACTTTATTGGGGTCTTGGAACTGACGGTTGTTCTGGTAATTATTGTAGTTCCTGTTCTGGAAGTTACCCCTATGGTTTCCTTGATTTCCAAAATTATGTTGTTGGTTGTTTGAACCAAATTGATGTGAATTTACCGCTCCTGAAGGATTTCCATACTGAAAACTGAGATGGTTCCTATTCTGATTTGGGTTATAGTATCCTTGACCGGGGATAGTGTTGACAGCATTCAAACTTTCCATCTGGCCATTATCTCTCTGTCCATTGACTTTGCCCAAAATAACATCATAGAGAACATTGCAGGATAAAGTATAGTGATTGGTACCTTTACACACTTCACAAAATAGTGAAGTTGACTTGACTTGCTCTTGTTGTTGAGGGGGCGAGCGTCTTCTTTCATAAGCAGCGATAGATGATTCAAGGTGGTCTTGCTTGGCAACTAGAAGCTAGAGGGATTCGGCGATAGACTTGTACTCAGGAGTAGCTTTAGCCATAGCAACCTTTAGCACTCCTTTGTCTACAGGTCTACCCCAGTTGGCTTGATTTTCAGCTCTAAGGGTGATGACCTTCCATGTGTTGTCATAACTTTGACACATGAAGTGTAAGGACCCTGACCCTCGTTTAGGGCTTACCGTGTTTGTTTTGCCTAAACCTTGCGCTTAGTTGCTTACTAATCACCTTTAGGGGTGATTAGGGTTTGTTTGTGCTTTGTTGAGAGTTGGAGGTGCTACTTACAAATAACCCAAGTCTAGGGTTTGTGGGCAAGTTTGCCACCTTGTGTGGTGATTCCACCCTCTCCCTGCTTCCTCTAGAGTAGAGAGGAAAGTTTGGGCCCTTTTGCTTGAGTTCCTTTGGGCTTGGTTGAGCTTGTTGGGCCTTGAGGTGCCTTGCTTTGGTTTGGTTGAGCCTTGTATCGTGCAAGAGAGGAGTGTGTTGCCCATGAGAGGCGTGTCACCCATGAGAGGCATGTCTCCCATGAGAGTCGTGTCGCCCATGGGAGGCGTGTCTCCCATGGTTCCTTGTTGTGTCGCCCATGATGTTTGACCTAGCCTTGACCTCGTTTGTGTCACCACTAGTGGACACTTGGTGCATGCTGCTTGCATATGGCAATGACCTTAGACATGTGTTTAAGGCTTGCTAGAGTGGTGGCTCGTGTAGTAGGACAAGTGTCCCTAGGTGGGCGACACCTTGCTTGGCTTTACCTTGTTTTCTCCTCCCTTTCTTTCTATATATGTGGTTCCTTTCCTTTGCTAAGAGTTCCTTTGGTTCTTTAGTTTCTTCTCCACCTTGGTGTGCATGACACACCCTTCTCCCTTGCAAGTTGGTGGCCGATACCCCCCTTGGAGGAGCAAGCTTGGTGGCCGATATCCTTGGAGTCTTCTTCCTCCTTGGAGCTTGGTGGTGCTAGGAGCTTGGAGCTTGCTTAAGGCGGGTTGCATAACTCCTAACCCTAACTATTCTACCTCCTTTCATGTTCTTTTATGTTGCTAGCTTTATTTCTTGCTTAGTTGCTTCATGTTGGCCGAACCTAAGAGCTAGGGTTCCTTGGTGAGCAATACCCTCTTCTCTCCTAGGTCTTGAGGAGTGAGCTTGAGTTCTGGGATCATGAGCAACACTCCTCTCTCGTTTAAGTTGAGAGGTGAGCTTGTGGTCTAGTAGCTTGAGCAACACCCTCCTCTCACCTTGGACTTGAAGAGTGAGCTTGGTGATAGTGGTGTCTCTTTCTAGGGTTTTGGGTTTCCTTGTGCTTGTGGTGGAAGATAACCTTGTGAGTTGCACCTTGGTCGATATGAGCATGGGGAGGTGTTGCCCGACAGCCCTCTTGACCTTTGGACGACGCATGTGTGGACGATACCCCTTTGATCCCTGTTGGTGACGGGCGTCACAACTTCACTTTGCCCTGTGACGGCCGATAGGCCCTAGTTTAGTTGGCTGCATGATTAGGTCTCCTGTTGGTGGTTTGAGCTACACCTTAGACGATGTCTCTTGTAGGATACCTTGCTCGACTTGCACCTGATATAGTTGTGGGTTTGTATCGTTGTGCCTTGGGGTGGGTGTTGTTGTTTGTGCTGTGACGGGCGTTGCACATTGCTAGGCTACCCAATACATGTGTTGCCCGATAAAGTGCACGCCAGGGGGCGCGTTACACCAGCCTGATACCTTGCTGCACACGCGTTGTGTTTCCCTGTTTAGTTGCTTGCACGCCTGGTTGTTGTGGCCCTTGATGCCAACACTGCATTGCGCGTCCTGTTTGGCCGTTATAAGGTGACTGACATGAGCTGGGCGATAGGGTGAGTACCTTGCCCGATACCACTTGTGGTAAGGGTAGAGGATACTTTTAGTGAGGGTTCTGATAGTCATAGAAGCGGAGATGCTGAGTTTATGTCACGTTTACCATGACGGTGATTCTTGCTATGCTTAATGATAATGGCTATGGTAAAGCTTGTCCCTTTAACTTAACATGACTATACACACGAATGTGATCACTTTGATTATCTGTATAATGTTAAGAACAATAATGAGCATGTAATGTGGGTTGCTATGCATATGATCATAAGTTGATACATGATTAAGGAAGTATACCTAATCATTAATATCACCTTATATCGATAGCATGGTCTTTCTGTTAAACCTTTGATTATTGAGTAGTGCTAACCATGCAGGTGATGCATAGCCAAGTAAAAGGCTATAAGGAATAAATATATGAAAACAATGACATAACAGGTACAATGTGAATGCTATTCCATGATGATGATGATGATGTGATCCTTGAGAGGTAGTAGCAATATATGTTGAGGGATTGAAATACCATGGTATGTGATGTGGGATCCTTGTGATGGATCTAGATTGATTGGCAAGAAGCAAAGTGATAACATGTGATGTGAGACCCTTGTGATGGATCAGTTAATGTGAATTGTAGTAAAAGCACAATGTGAGTTTTATATTGTTTACTTTAGTTATAATTGCATGTTATACAACTTGGTTGAATCTTGCAATCCACATAAAATACACTAATTAATTACAGTGTAATATATCATGTAGTTGCCCTGGCCATAGATCCATCATCATCAAGAATTGGTGATGGTGAAACGGGTTCTCCTGCGGGTTAAACCGGATCACATATTGTTGAATATGCGAGGTTGCTCCTAGCCTAAAGTGAGGAGGTAAGAGTGCAACTTCGGTTGTAGACTCCAGGGTGTGTATTCAGGCCTGTAGCCCAAGTGTGATAAGAGCATGGTGAACAGGCCCATGGCTCAGGATATGTGATATGAGGAGCATGAATGCATTCATGGCTCAGAGCACGGTGAACAGGCCCGTGGCTCAGTTCCACTAGCGTCGAGACCTGTACCAAGGCGGGCTAGGCAGAGGGTAGCCTGACCCTGTGGCTAAGACCACTTCAGCATGAGACTGCGGTCCTGCTTATGTTGTACTCGTGCACTGACCACGATGTGGGAGGTCGAGGAGTCCGGCTCTCCCATTGATCTTGTATGGTACCGGCTCCGGGTTTCACAGCCGTCGGTTGGATTTGAACGGTACGGTTCACTTCCTCAGGGTATAATAACATGTAATCCAGCCGTATAGCATTTACTGCTTAGGTTAAACACAAAACATTGGTTGAGGCCTCGCTTGTGTAGTTTATCATGTTATATCTTGCAGTTACTTATATGTTTCTCATACATGGTAATGTCTTATCTTGTTAGCCATGTTCCTTAAGGAGATGCTTGAGTACATACGGTAAGCTTGCTAAGTATGAATAGTTTTATTTTATAAATGCTCTTGTTATACTCCTTATTAGTTAGCTGCTTTATATATATATATATATATATATATATATATATATATATATATATATATATATATCTGAGGTTTTATAGTTTCGGAGGGGAGTTATGTTTCTCACTGGGGCAATGTTCAATTGTCTCACCCTGCTGGTTTACACCCTTTTTAGGTGGTCGCGCTAGACGTGGTGGTCGCGGAGTTGCGGTCGAGCAGCAAGACGAATAGTAGAAGGCAAGCGATGGATATGTTGCTATTTTGGATGTTTTGTAGTAGAGTCTAGAGTCATCCCTGTACTCTCAGGTCTTTGGGGGTGTTTTGATGTTGTTTCACGATATATAGTTGTTGATGTTTTGTATATCCTGTTGTTGGCCGGATGTGGGCCATTATGTACATATAAATGGGTGATGAACTCATGTGATGGTTAGATAGTTGTTGCTCAAAGCTGTGGACACGTATCAGATTTTGTATATGTTTATGTAACCTGTTTCTTTGCAGGATGTGGACTGGAATGTAATAGTTTCTTAGTTTACCTATTTTCCGCAATCGGTTTTAATTAACCCGTATTTTGGTAATCTGTGGTTTATGGTGATTTCCGCACGATTTCGCGTAACACATCGCTGTCTGTGTGATAGTGGGATACGTTGCTCACAAGCTTGGTATCAGAGCTCTAGGTTCGCTGAGTCTACAGGGATCTAGAACTAGGTTGTGTCTGTTCTTGTGCGTTTTCCAGATTTTCTTACAATCATCTTCTACCTTCAGCGGAAGAAAAGTCAAGATGTCTAGAAACCACGAAGAACATGCTCCTGAGCATAGTGATGTTGTATCAGTTGATGGAGCTTTAAGACAGGCACATGAAGATCGGGTGCCTGAGGTTCCCCAACCTGACCCAGCCATTCTTGAACATCCTGCCTACCAACAGCTTATGGGGCAGATGATGGCTACGATGAATCTCATGGTTGAGCGATTGCCAGTGCCTCCTCCGCGAGCACAGGCTCCCCATGGTGAAACATCGGGTATTGGGAAGACCTTTGAGCGGCTTCGCCGAGTCGGAGCTTCGGATTATGCTAGAACGGTTGATCTGGCAGATGCGGATCTGTGGCTGACAAGTCTTGAGAAGGCTTTCTGGATCCTCGACATCCCCGAAGTAGACAAAGTCAAGCACGTCGTCTACCTTATGAAAGGTAGTGTTGGTCACTGGTGGACCATTGAGGAAGAGAAGCAACCTGGTGAGGTGATCGGTTGGGAGGTTTTTCGGCACGAGTTCATCAGCAGATACTTTCCGAAGACGTATCTGGATGAGACGATTGGCCAGTTCGAGAGCCTGCAACAAGGAACGATGAACATCACCGAGTATGAAGCCAAGTTCATGGATCTGTTGAGGTTTTGTCCTCACATGGTGGTGACAGATGAGGAGCGGATCAGATGCTTTGAGAAGGGTCTGAGTTCTGAGCTGACAACACATGTATCTGTGTTAGAGAACTGTGAGCGGTTTTCTACGTTTGTGGAATCCGTACGAAGGATCGAACGATCAGTAAGGGAGAATAGAGAGTCTATGGCTAAGAAAAGACCTACTCAGTTCCAGGGGAAAGGTTTGGTGGCTTCAAGAAGCCAAGGTTTTCAGCACCTTCCGTGATGAGAAGTTCCAGTGTGCTGTCTCATTGGTCTCTGAGTAGGGGGAGAAGTTATGTTCCTTCACCATCAAAGGCACATAGTACAGCTTCTGTGGCAGTGACAGGGCCATCTAGGCCACTGTTTGAGGATAGGTCATGCCATCTTTGTGGACAAGTCAGGCATTTCCGGCTCAATTGCCCGAATAAAGATGTTGAAGTGACACAGCAGCTGAGGCAGAATCATCAAGGATCAGATAGACAGCAGCCCAGCGATAGCCGAGGACGAGGACGCGGCCAAGCGTCGCAAGCAGGATTGTCTACTCAAGGAAGCAGAGGACGGGGACAGCAAGCAACGGCTCGATTCTATGCTATGAGTCAGTCGGAGGCGATAGTCAACCCGCAAGTAGTGACAGGTCAGATGGAGTTATTTCATTCTGATATGTCTTCTTCTTGCTTTATATCTGTTCTGGTTGACCCGGGTGCTACACACTCTTTTATCGCCTATAGTATGCTTGAAAACTATCATTTACCTGTTAGTCATAAGGAGGATAGTTTGTTGTTAGAAACCCCTCTTGATGGTTCCTCGATGCTTCGAGAAGAGTGTCCATCTTGTGTCTTATCTTTTTCGGGACACAACATTCAAGTGGATCTTATACCACTCAATATGCATGGTTTCGATGTTATCCTTGGGATAGATACCTTAGAGAAGTATAAGGTTGTCTTGGACTGTGGTTCCAAGCAAGCGGTGTTTGATGATGATGGAGAGGAGTGGATCTTCCAAGGAGACAGGAAGATTCTTCCGACGTGTTTAGTATCAGCTTTGGTGGCAGATAAGTTGTTACGACAAGGATGTGAGGCATTCCTAGCTCACGTCGTAGATACCAAGGCAAAAGGCCCTAGCCTTGAGGAAGTATCGGTTGTCCGAGAGTTTGAGGATGTGTTTCCTGATGAGTTCCCTGGTGTTCCTCCACCCTGAGAGATTGATTTTGAGATCAATCTGGTTCCAGGAACGCAGCCAGTTGCACAGACACCGTACAGGATGGCTCCAGTGGAGATGGCAGAGCTTAAGAAACAGTTGTAAGAGTTGTTGGACAAAGGTTTCATCAGACCGAGTATGTCACCTTGGGGTGCTCCAGTATTGTTCGTCAAGAAGAAGGACGGATCAATGAGGTTGTGCATAGATTACCAGCAGTTGAACAATGTCACGATCAAGAACAAGTACTCGTTGCCGAGGATAGATGATCTGTTCGATCAGTTGTGTGGTGCTACAGTGTTTTCGAAGATCGATCTACGGTCCGGATATCATCAGTTGAGGATTAAGGCGGATGACATACCAAAATCAGCTTTTAGAATGAGGTATGGTCACTTTGAGTTTGTGGTTATGCCGTTTGGGCTAACCAATGCACTTGCTGCTTTCATGGACCTGATGAATAGAGTGTTCCGTCCGTTTTTAGATCAGTTTGTTGTAGTCTTTATAGATGACATCTTGATCTATAGTCGGGACAGACAAGAGCATGAACAACATCTTCGACGAGCGTTGACTCTTCTTCGCCAACATCAGCTGTATGCCAAGTTCAGTAAGTGTGAGTTCTAGTTGGAAGAAGTGACTTTCTTGGGTCATGTGATATTTGCTGAAGGAGTCAAAGTGGACCTGAAGAAGGTGGAATCCGTTGCGGATTGGGAGCAACCAAAGACGCCGATAGAATTTTGTAGTTTCCTTGGTTTAGCAGGATACTACAGGAGGTTTATCAAAGACTTCAGTGCTATTGCGTTGCCAATGACGAAGTTGACCAGAAAGGATGTACCTTTTGTTTGGGATGATCGATGTCAGCAAGCTTTTCAGAGTCTGAAGGAAAAGCTGACCAGTGCTCCAATGTTAATCCTACCAGAGCCTGGGAAAGGCTATGTTGTTTTCTGTGATGCTTCCAAGAAAGGTTTGGGTTGTGTGCTGATGTAGGAGGATCATGTGGTTTCTTTTGCTTCGCGACAGCTTAAGAAACACGAGGAGAACTATCCGACTCATGATTTGGAGTTGGCAGCAGTGGTTCATGCGTTAAAGATTTAGAGACACTATCTTTACGGGGAAGTGTGTCATATCTTTACAGATCATAAGAATCTGAAGTACATCTTTTCGTAGCACGAGTTGAACATGCGACAGCGTCGGTGGATGGAGCTAATCAATGATTACGATTGCACCATCGAGTATCACCCTGGTAAGGCGAACGTGGTAGTTGATGTGCTTAGCCGAAAGTCTTCTTCTCTCTCTACAAAGAAGGCACAGTTGAGTTCTCTGGTATGCTACAGATGGGATATGCTTGTTTCTTTACGACAGATGAATGTGCAGATGGAAGTTTCCTTGTTAGCTAGACTTTTAGCACAGATGCAAGTCAATCCTACGTTGAGACAGCAGACCAAAGATGCACAACAAACGGATGATGTCGTACAGTTGATCAGATCAGAGTTCGGCAGCGAAAAGCGTGATGGGTTCCATGAGTCTGAGGATGGATTAGTCTGCTACCATGATAGGATGGTGGTCCCTGATGCTGATGGGTTAAGAAAGCTAGTGCTTGAGGAAGCACACACATCGATGTATGCTATGCATCCAGGTGTCACCAAGATGTATCATAATCTGAAGGACCTGTATTGGTGGCCCGGTTTGAAGAGAGATGTAGCTGAGTTTGTGGCTAGATGTGTGGTTTGTCAGCAAGTGAAGGCTGAACATCAGAAGTCGGCAGGTACATTGCAACCCCTGCCAATACCGCAGTGGAAATGGGATCATATCACCATGGATTTCGCAGTTGGTCTACCCAGGACAACTAGGAATCATGATTCCATATGGGTGATAGTGGACAGGTTGACAAAGTCTGCCCATTTCATACCAGTGAAGACGACATACACAGCCGAGAAGCTCGCTCGAGTATATGTGGATGAGATAGTACGTTTGCATGGTGTGCCAGCAACAATAGTTTCTGACAGAGGTCCTCAGTTCACGAGTCGTTTCGGGGAACAGTTGCACAAAGCATTGGGAACGCAGTTGAGGTTCAGTACTGCTTTCCACCCGCAGATAGATGGACAGTCTGAGAGGACTATTCAGATTCTAGAGGATCTCCTTCGAGCTTGTGTTTTGCAATTCCTAGGCAGTTGGGACATACACCTCAGTTTGATAGAGTTTGCCTACAACAACAGTTATCAGCGGAGCATTGATATGGCTCCCTATGAGGCCTTGTATGGAAGGAAGTGCAGATCTCCTTTGTGTTGGTACGAGTCCGGTGAATATCAGCTTTTGGGTCCTGAATTAGTACAACAGACGACAGAAAAGATCAAGGTGATACAGCAATAGTTGAAAGTGGCACAAGACAGACAGAAATCTTATGCAGACAATCGACGACGACCTTTGGAGTTCCTGGTAGGAGACAAAGTGTATCTTAAAGTCTCGCCGTGGAAGGGTGTGCTGAGGTTTGGCCGGAAAGGTAAGCTAGCACCCAGGTATATGGGGCCATACCCGGTCATAGCACGTGTTGGTAAGGTAGCTTACGAGCTAGAGCTGCCTCCAGAGTTGCACAGGTTACATCCAGTGTTCCATGTTAGTATGCTAAAGAAAATCCATCCGGATACAGGGACAGTGATACAACCAGTTGAAGTTGAGCTTGATGAAGATGTGACTTATGAGGAAGGTCCTATGATGATCCTTGATAGAAGAGTTAAGAAGCTGAAGAGGAAGGACATGGTTCTTGTAAAGGTCCTTTGGCATCAACCGTGGTGTTGAGGAAGCCACGTGGGAGCTTGAGAGAGAGATGAGGAGGAAGTATCCCTCACTTTTCTCTTCGGATTTCGGGGACGAAATCCCTTTGTAGAGGTTTATGGCTTGTAAGGACCCTGACCCTCGTTTAGGGCTTACCCTATTTGTTTTGCCTAAACCTTGTGCTTAGTTGCTTACTAATCACCTTTAGGGGTGATTAGGGTTTGTTTGTGCTTTGTTGAGAGTTGGAGGTGCTACTTGCAAATAACCCAAGTCTAGGGTTTGTGGGCAAGTTTTCCACCTTGTGTGGTGATTCCACCCTCTCCCTACTTCCTCTAGAGTAGAGAGGAAGGTTTGGGCCCTTTTGCTTGAGTTCCTTTGGGCTTGGTTGAGCTTGTTGGGCCTTGAGGTGCCTTGCTTTGGTTTGGTTGAGCCTTGTATCGTGCAAGAGAGGAGTGTGTCGCCCATGAGAGGCGTGTCACCCATGAGAGGCGTGTCGCCCATGGGAGGCGTGTCGCCCATGGTGCCTTGTTGTGTCGCCCATGATGTTTGACCTAGCCTTGACCTCGTTTGTGTCACCACTAGTGGACACTTGATGCATGCTGCTTGCATATGGCAATGACCTTGGACATGTGTTTAAGGCTTTCTAGAGTGGTGGCCCATGCGCTAGGACAAGTGTCCCTAATTGGGCGACACCTTGCTTGGCTTTACCTTGTTTTCTCCTCCCTTTCTTTCTATATATTTGTTTCCTTTCCTTTGCTAAGAGTTCCTTTGGTTCTTTAGTTTCTTCTCCACCTTGGTGTGCACGACACACCCTTCTCCCTTGCAAGTTGGTGGTCGATACCCCCCTTGGAGGAGCAAGCTTGGTGGCTGATATCCTTGGAGTCTTCTTCCTCCTTGGAGCTTGGTGGTGCTAGGAGCTTGGAGCTTGCTTAAGGCGGGTTGCATAACTCCTAACCCTAACTATTCTACCTCCTTTCATGTTCTTTTATGTTGCTAGCTTTATTTCTTGCTTAATTGCTTCATGTTGGCCGAACCTAAGAGCTAGGGTTCCTTGGTGAGAAATACCCTCTTCTCTCCTAGGTCTTGAGGAGTGAGCTTGAGTTCCGGGATCATGAGCAACACTCCTCACTCGTTTAAGTTGAGAGGTGAGCTTGTGGTCTAGTAGCTTGAGCAACACCCTCCTCTCACCTTGGACTTGAAGAGTGAGCTTGGTGATAGTGGTGTCTCTTTCTAGGGTTTTGGGTTCCCTTGTGCTTGTGGTGGAAGATAACCTAGTGAGTTGCACCTTGGTCGATATGAGCATGGGGAGGTGCTGCCCGACAGCCCTCTTGACCTTTGGACGACGCATGTATGGACGATACCCCTTTGATCCCTGTTGGTGACGGGCGTCACAACTTCACTTTGCCCTGTGACGGCCGATAGGCCCTGGTTTAGTTGGTTGCACGATTAGGTCTCCTGTTGGTGGTTTGAGCTACACCTTAGACGATGTCTCTTATAGGATACCATGCTCGACTTGCACCTGATATAGTTGTGGGTTAGTATCGTTGTGCCTTGGGGTGGGTGTTGTTGTTTTTGCTGTGACGGGCGTTTCACGTTGCTAGGCTGCCTGATACATGTGTTGCCCGATAGAGTGCACGCCAGGGGGCGCGTTACACCAGCCCGATACCTTGTTGTACGCGCGTTGTGTTTCCCTATTTAGTTGCTTGCACGCCTGGTTGTTGTGGCCCTTGATGCCAACACTGCGTTGCGCGTCCTGTTTGGCCGTTATAAGGTGACAGACATGAGTTGGGCGATAGGGTGAGTACCCTGCCCGATACCACTTGTGGTAAGGGTAGAGGATACTTTTAGTGAGGGTTCTGATAGTCATAGAAGCCGAGATGTTGAGTTTATGTCACGTTTACCATGACGGTGATTCTTTCTATGCTTAATGATAATGGCTATGGTAAAGCTTGTCCCTTTAACTTAACATGACTATACACACGAATGTGATCACTTTGATTATCTGTATAATGTTAAGAACAATAATGAGCATGTAATGTGGGTTGCTATGCATATGATCATAAGTTGATACATGATTAAGGAAGTATACCTAATCATTAATATCACCTTATATCGATAGCATGGTCTTTCTGTTAAACCTTTGATTATTGAATAGTGCTAACCATCCAGGTGATGCATAGCCAAGTAAAAGGCTATAAGGAATAAATATATGAAAACAATGAGATAACAGGTACAATCTGAATGTTATTCCATGATGATGATGATGATGTGAGCCTTGAGAGGTAGTAGCAATATATGTTGAGGGATTGAAATCCCATGGTATGTGATGTGGGATCCTTGTGATGGATCTAGATTGATTGGCAAGAAGCCAAGTGATAACATGTGATGTGAGACCCTTGTGATGGATCAGTTAATGTGAATTGTAGTAAAAGCACAATGTGAGTTTTATATTGTTTACTTTAGTTATAATTGCATGTTATACAACTTGGTTGAATCTTGCAATCCACATAAAATACACTAATTAATTACAGTGGAATATATCATGTAGTTGCCCTGGCCATAGATCCATCATCGTCAGGAATTGCTGATGGTGAAACGGGTTCTCCTGTGGGTTAACCCGGAGCGCATATTGTTGAATATGCGAGGTTGCTCCTAGCCTAAAGTGAGGAGGTAAGAGTGCAACTTCAGTTGTAGACTCCAGGGTGCGGATTCAGGCCCGTAGCCCAAGCGTGATAAGAGCATGGTGAATAGGCCCATGGCTCAGGATATGTGATATGAGGAGCATGAATGCATTCATGGCTCAGAGCACGGTGAACAGGCCTGTGGCTCAGTTCCACTAGCGCCGAGACTTGTACCAAGGCGGGCTAGGCAGAGGGTAGCCTGACCTTGTGGCTAAGACTACTTCAGCATGAGACTGCGGTCCTGCTTATGTTGTACTCGTGCACTGACCACGAGGTGGGAGGTCGAGGAGTCCGGCTCTCCCATTGACCTTGTATGGCACCGGCTCCGGGTTTCGCAGCCGTCGGTTGGATTTGAACGGTACGGTTCACTTCCTCAGGGCATAATAACACGTAATCCAGCCGTATAGCATTTACTACTTAGGTTAAACATGAAACATTGGTTGAGGCCTCGCTTGTGTAGTTTATCCTGTTATATCTTGCAGTTACTTATATGTTTCTCATACATGGTAATGTCTTATCTTGTTAGCCCTGTTCCTTAAGGAGATGCTTGAGTACATCCGGTAAGCTTGCTAAGTATGAATAGTTTTATTTTATAAATGCTCTTGTTATACTCCTTATTAGTTAGCTGCTTTATATATATATATATATATATATATATATATATATATATATCTGAGGTTTAATAGTTTCGGCGGGGAGTTATGTTTCTCACTGGGGCAATGTTCAATTGTCTCACCCCGTTGGTTTACACCCTTTTTAGGTGGCCGCACTAGACGTGGTGGTCGCGGAGTTGCGGCCGAGCAGCAAGATGAACAGTAGAAGGCAAGCGATGGATATGTTGTTGTTTTGGATGTTTTGTAGTAGAGTATAGAGTCATCCCTGTACTCTCAGGTCCTTGGGGGTGTTTTGACGTTGTTTCACGATATATAATTGTTGATGTTTTGTATATCCTACTGCTGGACGGATGTGGGCCATTATGTACATATAAACAGGTGATGAACTCATGTGATGGTTAGACAGCTGTTGCTCTAAGCTGTGGACACGTATCAGATCTTGTATATGTTTATATAACCTGTTTCTTTGCAGGATGTGGACTGGCATGTAATAGTTTCTTAGTTTACCTATTTTCCGTAATCAGTTTTAATTAACCCGTATTTTGTTAATCCGTGGTTTATGGTGATTTCCGCATGTTTTCACGTAACACCTTGCTGTCTGTGTGATACTGGTATGTCTTGCTCACAAGAAGTTTCCTCCAGATGAGGAGTCTAAAAACTTCTTGATATCATCATCCACACCCCTGTAAAATATTTCGATTAGTTGATTCTTAGGAATGCCATGGTGTGGACACTTGTGTAGAAGTTCTTTATATCTTTCCCATGCTTCAGTAAGGGTTTCTCCAGGGACTTAAGTGAATTGCGTTATTCGGCCCCTAATTTCATAGGTGAGAGAAGGAGGATAAAACTTTTCCAGGAAAACATTTTGAAGTTGTTCCCAAGTGGTGATGGATTCGCATTGCAAAGAGTTATACCAACTCATGGCTCTATCGGCAAGAGAATATTTGAAGAGACGGAGTCTAATGGCATCATTTGTGACTCCATTTTGCTTTGTCATAGCACATAGATCAATAAACCTCAGAAGATGTTCTTGACTGTCTTCTCCTTTCTTACCATAGAAAGGACTGTTCTGAAGCAGTGTAACCCAATGTGCTCTTATCTCAAAGTTTGGAGCGTCTATGGGAGGAGGTTGTACTGGGTGATGAACGTCAGCAGCTTTAGGGATTGAGAATTCCCTAAGGTCTTTTTGTAACTCAGCTTGTTGAGTTGTTGCTTGGGCTGCTTGGATTTCTTCTTGGACTACAGCTCTAGCTTCTTGCATGAGCCTATCTCTTTGTGCATTAAGGGCTTGAGCTACCCTTAGGGCTATTTCCTCCTCTTGAGCCATTCTTGCTTGTTCTCTCGGTTCTAACGGTGAAAGGTTCTGTCTATCTCAGGGTCAAAGCTAGTGGTGAGTTCGGGACTGTCTGAACGACGCATACACTAAACTTTGTGGGTACCTAGGATGGAAAGATCTTTCGGAAGTAAGAGTGACGGAGTAGAGTCAAATTCAAGTATATGTGATCGGTAGTATCAAAAGTAAAATATAAACCTAGATTAGTCTCAAAAGAACTAGATTTAACTAGATGAATCTGTTATCCTCGGCAACGGCGCCAGAATTTGACGTGGTCTATTATCGCACTAACAAACTCACCCAGGGATGAAATCCCTGAGTTTTTATCAAAACCTTGTGCAATAATACCACCTGCAAGCGGACGGGTCTTATCACAGTATAGTTGAGGATCGAATCCCAAGGGACAACATTTTTAAGAATCTTTTACTAGTCGAATCTAGTTGAATCAAGACTAATATTTAGAACAAAGGTTGGTTTGAGTTTAATTAAACTGAATGTAAGGAAAGTAAAGAGCAGGATTAAAAGTTGATTAAAGATTAATGATGGGAATCGCTGGGATGGTCCCAGGTTTCACCACCGCTACACACATGCAAACACATCCAAACATCAAACATCCAGGCTAGATATAACCATCCAAATGGAACTGCTGCAAAACCCCCCATACGGGCATCAGGTTTGCATAAGCATCATCTTAGGTATTAGATGTCTCGTCACCATTCAGATCACATAATTACAGACCTAAAGATACAAATATCCAACTGAATCTGTGGGCCCCCCGTACGGGCTTCAGGCACACAGAAGCGTCACCGTGGGCTAGATGTCTCGTCCCCTCGCGGATCACACACTTACTACTTCTCGTCAAGGTGTCAACCGCGTTAATCAACATTCAAATCCTACATATTGAAGTTCTTGCAACATAGGAAATGAACAAGATAAATGCAAGCAGGTTATCAATCCACAAGCACACATTGAACGATTAACAATGAAATGAAAAGTTATATACAAGATTTGGAATGTTTAATAAAAGGACAAGTAAGCATGGGCAATGGGGCTAGTCCCCACACCCCAACAAAAGGAAACTACTCTCTCATGGTGAGAGAAACAATAATAACAAGAGAGAGAGAGAATATTCCTCTATGAGCATGGTGAAGAAAATGATCGCAGCTCAGTGGAGAAACGGTCTTCTACACAACGTCGGGGCAGATCTGGATGAGGAGGGAAGAACACCACAGAAGATGGGGCAGATCTTCTCTCTCCGCCTTCTCTTTCTTCTCGTAGTCCTCGCTCACAGTAGAAGGAGCAGCTCGTAGATGTGATGGCGGCATAGAAACAACGTAGATGTAATAGATCTAGATTCGTATCTAGATCTAGATCTGGATGGAGTGGCTTGCATATTTGAGCTTTCACTTCATATCTGGGTGAACGGGGCGCAAGACCACCACGGAGGCAGGCTCTTGGCTATGGAGATTGTCTCCTTAGGCTCAGGATAGACCTGCAGCCTAACGGTGTCTGGAGATATCTGCCTTGAATGGTTGGGGTAGGGGGCCATTTATAGCCACGGGGGACCCTGGATCAGTGCCACAGTCATGGCCTCTTTGATAGTTGGGCAGCAGGTCGTGATCTTTTTTCAATCGCAATTCCCTACTGGTCGCAATTCCATGTGCACTTGACCGTGGGCCAGGGCAGGAGTTGATACTGAGCAGATCGTGATTGTGAATAAAGGAGGATGGGGGATGCAGCAGGTGGGTTGCGATTCTTTTGAGATGGTCACGATTGTGGTTTACAGAGGGTAGAGAACCACGAGCACAATTATTGGGAACCGCGGTCGTAGTTTGAGGGGGTGTGGAGGTCGCGGTTCTCTACTGCTGGGGTAGATCACAGTTTATAGGTGCTTGCTGGGAACCACGACCGTGATAGGAGCATGGGGGTCGCGATGATGGGAGTAGGCGTGAGTTGATCGTTATCTATAGATGTGGTCGTGAAGGTCACAATGGAGGCAGGGTTCCAATCACGAGGAGGCGTTACTAATCGCGGTGTGGTGGAAGAGGTCATGGTTGGTGATGGACTGATCGCAGTCGTGAGAGCAGCAGACCGCGGGCATGTAGGGTTGCAGGTGGATGCATGGTCGTGGTTAGGGAGGCAGAAGACCGCGGTTGTTAGGTTTGTGAAGATCGTGGGCGTTGATCGAGAGGACGCGGTCATGATCATGGGAGAAGGGGACGGTATCGCGGTCAGTTACTCATACCGCGGTCGCGGTGTTTCAATGCAGGTCATGGTGTTTTGAAGCTATGCATCTCTGGTCACAGTCTGAGGTGACGTAGCAGGTTGCGGTTCTTTCCCTGCAAGTCATGATGTTGATGGAGGAGACTAGGAGTCGATCACAGTTTAGGGAAGTTCTCAGGTCACGGTGAGGAGGGAGAGGAAGGAACCGTGATCTGTCAGTCGGTGGTGGTGCTGCTGTCGTGAGACGTTGAGGAGGCGCAGGCCACGAGCGAAGAGGAGGTCTGGTCGCGGTGTAAGGGGGTAATTTAGGTCGCGGTCCAAGGAAGAAGAATATCATGGTCTAGGGAGCAAAGGAAACCGCGTTTGCGGTTGTAGGGAAAAGAAGCAAACCGCGATCGCGGTGTAGAGGATCATGTCACGGTTATGTAGGGTTTGGAGGAAAAATGTGGACAGCTGGATTAGTGGAGGGAAAAGTGAAGAGGGGAGAGTTGGCACGAGTTGTGGAGATGGGCCGTGGTACTCGTGGGCCTGAAAGGAGAAGAATATCAATTAAAATGGAGCTAAACCAATTAAGCTAGGTAAATTCTCATATTGAAGGATATAGCAAGCAAAAGCGAACATTCTTGAGCAAAACTGGGTCAAACAAGGCGACTGAACCCTCGATAATATGCATTCATCAACTGATTTCACAGTTGTCCATTCCAGGTAACCAACATAAATCATCTTATTAGGAGTTATGTTTTTACTTTCCCATACCACCTAATACTTTTTTAGATACCATAATTCCTTACCTTGGTATCTGTCACATGCATTGAAAACACATCACATCCTCATCATTTCCATCTCTCTGTTGTTATTACTGAAGCCACACATATAAAAGGATCTTTATTTCATCATTGGGACATTACTTATTACACATATCTTTATCTTGGAATCAAAGTCTAAGTCGAACTGATACTTTTCTAAGTATCCATCAATTGAACACTTTTAACTCATGTGCATCAAGTGTCATAAGACTCACTTGACTTCCATGTTCCTGAAAGGAAAGAACACAAAGAAACATATTCCTTTTATCACCCAGGGTTGTTTATCAAAGAGAATATATTATTATCTCCTCTAATTATTGCATGAACTTTCAACTATTCATGAGTCATTTACTCTTGTTTCATCCTAGGTTCCTTGCCATTAGCATAGGAATTATAAGGATGATTACATGCCATCACTCCTTTCTTTGTTATTGTCTAACATGTTCATGAACGTTTTGTGATTTTATCACATTTCCCATTTCCGCATCACGGGAAAAGATCTTTACTATTCACACAGGCTTTATCAGACAGGGATCATCTCCCTTGTTCTCATTCTCTTATCATGAGGATTATACTTCTTACTTTCTCATACACACAGATTGATCTGAGATCATCTCATATTCCATTTAATGCACTTAGGATGAGATAAAAATATCCATGCCATATTTCCAATTTCTTTATGCTCACTAGATTGTCTCAAAAAGACTACTTGATCAGAGTAATCAGAAAGATAACAATCTAAGAGTTCCATACTTACCCTACCTTCAATAGTTGAATACTTGGCCAGGGTATACAAGTACTGAGATTAGGTAGTATGCACTTTGTTTACTATCATACTCCTTACTTTTCATATCATCAAAAACATAAGACTTAGCATCCCTGGATCTTCTCCAGACATCACCTCTACACCTCATCCTCTTTCACACAGATAAGAGCAATTATAAAGCATTTAAAAGAATATTGAACATAATATAAATTCCAGTCCTCATCATTTCTTCCCTATGTTCCCATAGGGTAATTAATAGGGAAGTCAATAACAGTAATCCTTATCATGATTATCAGATAACATCAAGAGAAGGCATATCAAAATGAAAAAAAAACTCTATCTGACTGTTACCCATCGCGGTCATCTGCCGCTTCAGATTGACTCAACATATAGAGTCTAGTTGTTTCATATTGTTGCTTTTGACTTTTTACTTTATTGGGCTATAACTTTCGTAAGCCCTGCCGAGTCTGCCTCAGTTGTTGGGTCATTTCCTTCCTTCTTATTAAACAATATAGTTTAGTATGTTCAACATGTCCATATCGATAACATGTCTTGTCCTCGTACCATGGTCTTATCAGTCTTATAACCGATGTAGAAGATAAGACATGAGTTCTTACATGTGGAAGGTTAAGGCCTTGACCTTTACTTAGTGGATACTGCCCTGGTACACTAGGCATTTATTGCACTGGTGGCACCAAAAACCTTGTCTTTTTAGAACAACTAGGCAAATGTCTCTAGAATTGTAGAGGCCTTTCCTTAATTCTCAGCTTATTGCCCCTCCTTGGGCATTACCATCACAGATGTACTATCTGTCTATACTTATGGTAGAGTCTATTTCTTGCCATATGTCAATTCTTCCCACATTTTCCACTGTTCCAACATGACTATGTCATTCAGGAACCCTTTTAGAACCAAAGTTTCTGCATTGAGGACTGGTAACCTAGGTTGAAATGCTAGTATTCGGTCTTCTATATGCATCATTGTTGTCCTAACATGCCCAACAAGAGCATAAAAAGTGGGATTCTCTATCATGATTGGGTCAAGATAGGAATTCTCAGGCACTCATTCTTCTCTTGCCTGATCCCTTGCACTCTCTCCTGGTGCAACAACATTGCTCTCAACAACGTGTTCCTCGTGTTCTCTAGTCATTTTTAAACTTCACCCTTTCTTCTACATAAACAAAAGTCATTATTGGGTGTACTGGAGGACACTAGAACAGACTCAACACCTTAGTCCTATGTCTCTGTAGACTCATCGAACCTTAGGCTCTGATACCAAAACTTGAAATGACCGTTGTAACATCCCTGACCTGGGTTATACCTTAACCCTGGGAGTTTTGCTTAAGCAAGTTAATTAGATCCTTAATTTTATTTTGTGAAAAGTAATTAAGTCTCAAGAGGAACTTGTGTTTCAATTTTGGTCCTGTTTGAATAATGTTGAAGCAATGTTTGCTTATCTTGGACTAAAGTGCAATTTACCCAATATGAGGGATTAACTTGCAAATGTTACTTGATAAATTTTCCTCAAGTGTTTTAGCATCATGAGAATGAAAACGATGCAGAGTTATGGCTATGGAAAGCCTGAGTACCAAGAAAGAGTTGATTAAGCAATGTTTGTGCATTAAAACCTAGTTTTGGTGTAATGTGCAATTTACCCAAAACCTAGGGTTCAATATGCAAATTACAACTTTCAGAGAATCCCTAATGTCTTTTGTCATCATGAGGAGCAAACAAAAACCAGAGGGGCGTCTCATTTGAATCACTTTGGAGGAGAGGGAATCTTGATATTAAAATAATTAAGATTTAAGCATAATTGAAACCCTAATTTAACTTAATGCAAAAATAAATATATTAATTGAAATGCCCTTCAACCAAAATTGAAATGTTTGAATTCAAATATGTGTGGATGTCCTTGTGCCTTGTAAAGGAAATGAAAATATCTTAAGGAGGTGAAGAACCCACTCACATTTGTTAATTAAAAAGAAATATCCACTAACTTATGGATATTATTATTAAATGGGTTAAGGTGCTTAATTTCCTTTTCTTTAATTCATGGATAATTGAGAGGAATATGAGGCAAAGAATATATCCTCGTATCTAAGGAAGAGAAGGGGGCAAGTGGCAAGTAAGTGGAGGATTTATCTCCCATTTTCTCTCTCTTAAAAATAAATTCAATGAAAATACATATGCTAATTTATCCATAGCTTGAAAGGGTTATTTCGAAACCACTTTCACTCTTTTCTTGCAAAACAACCAAGGGATCTTAGGAGCAACAGGAGGAAGACCCCCAACCTATAGGTAAGCTCCATGGCCTTCTTTCACCTTGATTTCATGGTGGAAATCACAAATCAATGTTTGATTTCTTCTTTTCTTCACTCAATCTTCAACCCTAGCCAATCTTTCCATTCAAAAGCTTGAGGACGAACCTTGGGAGAGTTGCAAAATCTTCATACACCATTTTTGACATGAATCTCCAATCTTTGAAGCTCATTTGAAGGCGGGTTATATAACTTGAACCCTTAATCATTGTTATTGAATTTAATTTCTCAATTCTTTTAGTTCAATTGTTCTTCTTGAATTTCCTTTGATTAATTGATGGAAATATCATGAATATGGCAGTAGTTTTCGAAGGGTTGAAGCTTTATTATGATGACATCATCATAAGCACACATCTTAACATAATTTAATTGCAAACTGTTTCATGAATTTTGGTCCAATCGGTTTCACCAAACCGTTTGGAGACCAAACGGTTTGAAAACTGTTTGGGGGTTTGATCCCAAACCATTTGGAATGGTTGACCAAATGGAGGCGTTGACCATTTGAGGTCAGTTGTAAAACATTTTGGATGATGATCCAATGGATCCAATTGATTGATTCAATATATGGACAATCCTCCTATTAGAAACCCTAATCGATTTGTTGGAAGAAAACTCAATTGATCCATTCGATTTCAAGACGTTTTGGATCAAACGGTCTTGAGACCATTTGAGTCCAAACGGTCTTGAAACCATTTGTAATAAAATGGTCTCCAGGACCTTTTGTATGATCAATGGTTGTGATTGAGGGTTGAGTGAAACACCCGCTATCATTAAGATAACAAGTGAACAATAAAACATGAGGAAACAATCATTAACAGCGGATTATTGAAAATCACTAAAAATTAAAACCTTTTTCAAAGAGATTCAATCATAGGAAAACTCCTTCAACAAGAACCAATGCATTACATTTACATCCTGGTTCATAAATACATCTCTTGTACCATCTCTTCTCGATGGTTACAACATCAACTGCCTTGTTAAAATCTAAACACATACAGCATAAGAACCTCAAGGCATCAAGCCAAAACCTCAGATTGATACATTAAAAGCACTAAGTACTAACTCCGAGGACCGGCGTAGCCGAGAAAGCTTCGCACTCCAGTTACAGCTTGGAGATGGCTTCTACTTTACTCACATCTACCTCTATTCCTCTTTTCGAGATCTTGTGGCCTAGCGCAATGCCCTCTTGAACCATAAAGTGGAATTTCTCCCAATTGAGGACTAGGTTCTTCTCCTCGCAGCGTTGCAGGACTAAAGATAGGTTTTTCAAGAATCCATCGAAATCTTTTCCATAAATGGAAAAATCATCCATGAAAACCTCTATGATGTCTTCTAGAAAATCTGAAAACATCAAGATCATGCAACACTGGAAAGTTGATGGAGTGTTGCATAGTCCAAACGGCATCCTTCGGAAGGCATAGGTACCGTACAGACAGGTGAAAGTGGTTTTTTCTTGATCATTTGGAAGAATGGGGACCTGATAAAATCTGGAAAATTCGTCCAAAAAGCAGAAATAGTCGTGATGTGCCAACCTCTCCAAAACTTGGTCGATGAAGGGAAGCGGGTAATGATCTTTCTTTGTGGCTAGATTTAGCTTTCTATAATCTATGCACATACGCCATCCGGTGACAGTCCGGACTGCTACTTCATCGCCTTTGTCACCCTTTACAACTGTCATACATCCTTTCTTTGGTACAACATGAATTGGACTCACCCAGTTTCTATCGCTTATTGGGTAAATGATCCCAGCATCTCTTAGCTTTATCACTTCCTTTTTCACAACTTCCTTCAACATTTGGTTCAATTTTCTCTAGGGCTGAACCAAGGGTTTAGCAGATTCTTCTAGATTTATTTGGTGCATGCATAGAGCAGGGTTGAGCCCCTTGATGTCCTCTACCAAATAACTTATCTCTTGCTTTTGGGATCTCAACTCCTCAAGAAGTCTTTCTAATTGCTCGTCTGTCAAACTAGCATTAACTATGACCGGGTTTCTCCCCTCTTGGTCCAGAAACTCGTATCTTAAACCTTCTGGTTGTTGTTTCAGTTACGACTTGGGCTTGGGCGCTTTCACTTCATCAGGTGTCATTTCCAAGGAGGCATACTTGACGGTCTTGATGACTTCCTCCTCATCGATCATATCTTCTTCCTCTTGATTCAAGTAATCAAGTATCTCCACAACTTCAGGGTCTTCAAAATATGAATCATTATTATTTAACGCCCTCATAAGAGGGTCCACCACCGCATTATCTTCTTCTATTTCTTCACAGTACTGGCTATAACTGTCCATAAAGTATGCAGACTCGAAAAGGGAAGGTGTCTTCATGGCATCTTTAACCTTGAAGTCCATGTGGTCATTCCCGACCCTCAGCGTAATGATACCTTCAGCGACATCAATAAGAGCTCTTCCTGTAGCCAAGAAAGGGCGCCCAAAGATGATAGGGCACTTTGGGTCTTCAGCAGTGTCAATCACAACAATGTCGCAAGGGATGAAAAACCTTCCTACATGAATAGGAACATCCTCAACAACACCTACAGGTCTTTTAAAAGGTGTGGTCAGCCAATTCTATCTACATATTGGTCTTGACCATGTCAGTTAACCCTAGTCTTTGTGCTAGGCTTAAGGGCATGAGGCTTATGTTGGCCCCTAAGTCAGCAAGACCTTTCCTCTCTATGTTGTCACCTACCACAAAGGGGATGATAAAGGCTCCAGGGTCCTTTTTCTTAGTAGGTAATTCCGCTTTTACAAAGGCAGAAGACATCTTGGCAAGGTGAACAGTCTCTATTCTTCCTCCTTTCTTCTTCTTAGTGATCATATCTTTGAAAAACTTAGCATAAGCCGACATTTCCTCCAAGGCGTCCAAAAATGGCACCTCGAGGTGAAGTTTCTTTACCGCTTCCATAAACCTTTCATATCTCCTTTTAAGATGTGCCTTTATAAGCTTGTGCAGGAAAGGCAATCTTGGAGAATACTGACTTCTTTTACCGAACAGATTTTCTATAGGTACTGGCTCTCATACATGGGCACGTCGATTCTCTTCTTCCGTTGGTGTGGCTGCAACAACTTCTGGGTTAGGTATTTTAGGATCGGTTGCCCCAGGGTGATCAACTGTTCTTCCCGATCTAAGCACTGCCATCTTGGCAGACTCAGTGTTAGACGGTATCTTTCTTGAAGGATTCTTTATCAACTCGGCCATCTGAGCGAACTGTTGGTCAATCTGGAGTTGATGTGTTTGCATGTCTGCCATTTGAACCTGCATCGAATTCAGCACTCCAGAGTTGGATAGTGCGCTATGCGCCAGCTGATTATTTATAGTATCTTGTCTTTTAACAAAATTGAACAATTGACCCACCAGGTCTGGTTGACCACTGTTCCTCCACTGACTCTGGTCCTTGGCTTGTCTCTGGCCCTGGCTATTGTTGGTAGCTTGGTTCTGGTATTTCCCTTGTCCTTGGAAATTTGCCTTATTTATTTGGAAGTTGCTCATCTCGGTAAACTGGCCTTGTCCGCTCCTCTTTTCAAAACTCAGGGGTTGCTTTGGTTGATTGCTCAGTTGGTGTGAGTTCTCGGCATCATCTTTGTTGCCATAGCTAAAACTGGGATGGTCTGGTCTTTTGAAGTTAACAAAAGAAACATTCTCAGTGTCCTCCTATCCGGATGTGCTCTCACTAGACTCGTCAGGTCGGGTGTAGATGCAGTTATCCACACCATGTCCCCCTTCTCCACAGGTGACACACTTCATCACTTTCTCAACTTGTTTATTGCCTTTCCCTCCTGATTCTTTCAGCTGCCTAACATCAGTCGCAATCTTTTGGATCTGACTGGTGATTGCTTCAAGGGCCTTTGACTCAACCGACGGGCATTCATTAGAGGCTTTCTTGGCATACCCTCTATTTGTCTGGTTATAGTCTGTGCCAGCCTGCAGCTCAGCCATATTCTCGATAATCTTCTTGGATCTACTTGGCTTCTTTCTGAGAAAGTCGCTTCCTGCAGCTGCATTCAACGAAACTCTCTCCCCAGGAGTGATACCGTTATAAAAGGTTGAAATCAGAAAGCCCTTCTTATAGTTATGGTGAGGGCAATCCCTTTGGTATTCCTGGAATCTTTCCCATGCCTCATGTAAATTCTCGCCATGCTTTTGTGCGAAAGATGTTATCCTTAGCCTGTTACGAATAGTCTTCTCCATGGGGTAGAATTTGTTCACAAAGGCATCCGCTAACGTGTTCCAACCATTCAAAGAATGGTGCGGCAGCCCAAGATACCATGACAGCGCCTTGTCTTCTAAGGAAAAGATAAATCCCTTGTAATAGATTACCTCTTGTGGAACTCCCCGAATCTTAATGGTGTCAAAGATGTTCTTAAAATCATCCAGGTGATGATAAGGATTGTCATTCTTTGAACTTCCCCGAAAACCTTTGTTCTGGATCATCGAGATGACGGCGGGCTTTAGCTCAAAATTCATAGCGTCAAATCTCGGGATAACCACAGGGCATCTTGAGTTGTTGGCTTTTGTAGCCACCAGCTCTCGGAGAGTCTTTTCTTCTTCATCATCTCTTTCACTTGCAATTTCCCTCCAGTTATGTTCGTTGTTATGGTGGTTTCTTCGGTGCCTGCGACGATGATGACGTTCTTCATGATGATGATGATCAGCTCCGGGCTACTCTTGTTCAGGAACCTCTGATTCTTCATCATCATGGTCATTATTGTAATGCCCATTCCTATCCTCGTCGGTACCCGACGGAGGTGGATCGTTCTGATTTCTCACGTTCCTCTCGTTCTCTGAGAATGTTAATTCAACGCGAGGAGGCATGGCGAGGAAAGGTTTGGTTGGTTAAGTAGCTATTCAACCTGGGTACCTGAACAGATTGTTTAGTCAAGTTAGCAAATTAAACTTGGTAAAACAAATTATTCTTGAACAAATTAAACATTAGGTTATCGGGTTCCTTATATCGGGTGTAGTGGGCGAGCCGTCTCGGGCGATAGCCCATCTAGGAACCCGGCACGTCGGGTGGCCTTCTTGGTCAATATTGGGCTGCTGTGGCTACCGGGACGAGAGCTAAGTGAATCACTCCCACCCCTCTCGGGTAGGGGGCGCTCACCTAGTATCTCTCGGCACGCCTCGGTTGCGCGACACACTAGCTCCAGATGTTTTCCAAAGTTAGCTTTCACGAGATTCCGACCCGTCCCATCGGAGTCCTGTAGCTGCTATTTATAGGCAGCGGTTGGAAGGGGTTGTGGTTCACCAGGCACCACGTGTCCTCCATCATCTCTATCAGCATGACTTCAGGGATGCTTGACATGTGTGTCACCCGACACAGTGGGTGTCGGGCAGCAAGCATTGTCGGGTATCGTGACAGGCGGGCGCCTGCCGGTGGGTGGCTTGTATCGCGCGACACACTTCATTGGGAGAGTAGTCGTGGCGGGTACGGCTCCATGTCGGGTAAGCGGCGTATCGTCCGTCAGAGTCTTCTTGCGCGGCACACCCGTGTCGCGCAGCATCCGTGTCGGGCTGCTTTATGACGGGTAGTGAGCGTGTCGACTGATTGGTAAGAGGGTCGATGCAGGTAAAACACGTTCATGGGCCGGGACGGGTCTTTTGCTGATTTTTGAGTGGAAAAGTGAGGAAAACTCTGCAAAAGATGATAAAATTGGGTTAAGAGCATAGTGTGGCCTATTTATCCAAAAACATGACAGAAAGGAGAGGAAAACGGTTTAAAAGGGTAGTTTTGACAACGAAATATGGGCCATAAATATCACAAAATTTGGTGTTATCAATGATGTCTTCCACCTGATCTCACTTATCAACAAAAGAAGAAGTTCCTTCATGATGTTAAATTCTATTATTCGGATGACCCTCTTTTGTTCAAGCAATGCACAAGACTCATCAGGAGATGTATACCAAATGAAGAAATTGCTAGTTTGGTTTCATACTACCATTCCTCTCCCTTCGGTGGACATTTTAGAGCAAACAAAACTGCAACCAAGATCCTTCAATCTGGTTTTTATTGGCCAAGTTTATTCTGTGATGTACACACATTTGTCAAGGCTTGTGACAATTGCCAAAGAGCTAGAGGAATATCAAAGAGGGATGAAATGCCATTTAACTCAATTATGGAAATAGAAGTCTTTGATGTGTGGGGCATAGATTATGCAAGCCCTTTTCCATCCTCTTGCAGTTACAAGTTTATCTTAGTGGCCTGCGACTATGTTTCCAAATGGGTGGAGGAAATCCCCACTCAAGCTCTAGATGCAAAATCAGTTATAAAACTATTCCATAAGATCATCTTCCCCAGATTTGGAGTTCCAAGAGCAATAATATCATACGGTGGCAGCTATTTTATTGAACGGAATTTCAACAACCTGCTTAGCAAGTATGGAGTGAAACATAAGGACTCCACACCTTATCATCCTCAAACCTCGTGTCAAGTGGAAATCTCAAATAGGTAACTAAAGGTCACCCTAGAAAAGATGGTCTCTAGTTCAAGTAAGGATTGGGCATTGAAGTTAGACAATGATTTATGGGCTTACATGACAGCTTTTAAAACTTCTATTGGAACAACTCCCTTCAATCTTGTTTATGGAAAATCATGTCATTTACCTGTAGAATTGGAGCACAAGGCACTATGGGCAATCAAATTCCTAAACTATGACCTCAAGAAGGCAGGAGAGAAAAGATTGTTACAACTCCAAGAGTTAGAGGAACTAAGAATGGATGCTTATGAGAATGCCAAGATTTACAAAGAAAATACTAAAATACGGCATGACAAAAGAATCAAGGTCAATGACTTCAAAGAAGGAGACCAAGTTCTATTATTCAACTCCAAACTCAAGTTCTTTTCAGGAAAATCAAGATCCAAGTGGTCTGGGCTATTCTTAGTCTTACAAGTATATCCATATGGGACAGTGGAGCTGTAAGGGAAGCAATCAACCTTCAAAGTCAATGGACAAAGATGCAAGCTATACACCGTTGGAGAAGAAATCAACAAGGGAGCCTCTTTATCCCTCCAAGATGTTTAACCAACAAGTCAAAGAGTCTTACTTTGGACTTTAAACAAAGGAACTCATGGGAGTTGATCCCACATTAGGATAGATTTTTCTTTAAGTATTTTGAGTCAAGGACAATCTTTAATTTTCCAAAATAAATTTTTCATTGATGAATGTAATAATTTAGACACTTATATTTGCATCTCATCACTTCTACAGGTGTTGATCAAAAGACAATTTCTACAAAAATTCATATAGACACGACATTGTCTTTATTTTACACGCTGTGTCAGCACTCACAGAAGGAACAATATGAGCAGATTCTCAAAAAGACACGACATGTCTCTCAACAACACACCATGTTGTTATTAGTCATAAAATGTGCTATTATCATCTGGAACATTACACGTCATGTGCAATTTAGAACACGACGTGCTCTTCATTCACAAAAATGGGCATCAACACGATGTGTCCTAATTCGCACACGTCATATCTTTATCAGTTAAGAAATCTATACTTTAGCTTCTGCAATCAGACACGACGTGTGTTAAAAGGCACACATTGTGTACCTTTAGGCCAGGCTTTGCTAAAAAGGGGACGACAGTTTCTGCAAGTAGACACATTGTATCCTAAAAGAGATATATCGTGTCCTTTGATGAGAAAGTGTTTTTTTAACCCTAACCCCAACTCGTCTCTTTCACTCTCACATCACTCAAACTCTCAAAGAGCTGTGTACAGCCTCCATGTTCCAGCCGAGCAGCCATGTTCGTCATGTTAATCCACCTCTCCATCATCATCTCCTCCAACCAAGTTCCATTGTGGCCGCAGCCGTGTCCTCCCCGTGAAGCTCTCTCTCCCTCTCCTTCTAAGAAACGGAGCACCTTGAGCAATTCCCCACCGATTTCCACCACTGACAAGCTCAACTCTAGGGAGAGAAAGTTAGATCTCCATCTCCACCGTCATCCTCACTTCCTCCTTCATCCTCCACCAAATATATGGTGAACTCGTATGCCATGTTTTAGTCGAAGACTGTGTGCAACTGCCGTGTCCATCAAGCCACCGCTCCTCAAGCTTCCGCTCTGCTCCAGGTACATGACGTGTCACTAAATGCACACGGTGTATATACACTCAGTTCTACCCATATTTCTCTCAAAGCACATGGCATGTCGTAAAGCAAACATGACATGTCGAAGGTCGTTTCAGCAAGAATCCAAGCAGTAATGGCACTTGTGAAGCAAACTTCCGACCGCAAGTATATAGCAAGCTCTTCCTCGGCTCCAGCCTACATCTCTATGACCCATTTTAGAGTCACAGTAGAGGAGGACCTTACCTACTAGTTCATCATCTCAAGGAGGGTGCTACCTACATGTTTTGTGTGTGAGCAAACTCTCAATGCCATGGGATTTAAAGATGAAGTCATCATGCACCTGAAGGAACTCGACCTGCACTACTTCTAATGTTCGGTAATGAATACTTACCCCCGCCTTGTATATGCGTTTCTGACTACTCTTACTATATAGAATGACCCTCATGAATAATTTGGAACCGTATGCAATCATTCATTTCCATCTACTAGGCCGAGGCTTCAAGCTCACCTTCAGATGATTATGTGAGGTTTTAGAGTGCCATTACGAAGGGCACTGAGCTTCCCTCTAGCTTTTTATAGTGATGAATTATGGTCTGAGATCACTGATGAAGACTATCATGATGCTAAAAAGGATAGGGCATCTGCCATTCACAACCCCATCTTCAGATATGTCCACCGCCTTCTCAGCACATGGGTTTTTGTAAAGAAAGAAACTCAGGGAGTCTATGGAAAATAAGATTTATTCTTTCTATGGGGCATGGTGTATGATTATAAGATCAATGCAAGTTACTACATTCTTACCAGGTTCTTGGACATCAAGAAAATGAAGAAGAGATAATATGGGGATATCATGTGTGGGGTTTGATTACCCTTATTGCCAGGAAGCTCGAGGTGGACCTGACAGGTCTAGAGGTTGCACCATGTAGAAACCTAGTAGATATTCAATACATTCTATCTATAGGATTGATCTCTAGAGTTCCCAATGATGATACCAAGTTTAGACAGTTCTTTGATGACGACTAGTACATCGACATTCTGGACTTAGAAAATATCACATTGATAAACAAAGACAACTGGAAGGTGATTCTTACTAGCCCAGATGATGAAAAAGCCCATGAAGGACCACAAGCTAGTGAGGCACCCCCTACAGCTCCACCACCTCCCTCCACAGGCACTCAGACTGAGTATTCTTGAGTGATACATGATGTCAAGCATCTTTGTGGGTATGTGCAGCAGCAGTTTAACCACGTCGACAACCGCCTGGACCTCATGGGTCAACAATATTCTGTTATCCATGACATGGTCTAGTGCATGGATATGTGGCACATCTCTCAGAGCCACTATCCAATGCCTTAGCAGCAGCACCTTGCATCTTAGCCACCACAGCCTGAGTCTGCCCCACAGCCTATGGATGATGATGATCTCTTCAGCCAGTACTTTCCTATTGGTCACGGGGGTGTTGGTCCCGCCTACTGATTCCATTCCATGATAGGTACCCAGTTGTATTTTCTTTAAGGTTGATTGTTGCAGCCAAGACACCGCAAATTTCAAGCTTAGGGGGGATGCAACCAGACAGTAATGTAGTTGGTTTTGTTGTTTTTGTTTTAGTTCTTTAGTTTAATCTTGTTTTTAAGTAGTTCTATATTTATTTTTCCTTTGGCAAGT
This sequence comes from Alisma plantago-aquatica, assembly GCA_963693085.1. Taxonomy (NCBI): domain Eukaryota; kingdom Viridiplantae; phylum Streptophyta; class Magnoliopsida; order Alismatales; family Alismataceae; genus Alisma; species Alisma plantago-aquatica. Next base: position 1,288,605,763 of record OY856412.1, on the reverse strand, counting down.
TCAATATGATGTGAGGCTCCTTTTATGTAATGAACTGTTTCTTCACAAGTTTGAACCATCTTGTCCTTTTGTATACAATTTATCATTTGAAGGAATTGTTAAAGAGCATGCATGAATCGAATGGAACCCTTTGGCCGTCAACATATGGTTAAGTATGGCCTATACTTGTAGCTGTAGTTTTTGTGATGACCCACAGGAGGAAGACATCACTCACCTACTTTTCTGAGGTCAGCTCGCCGATTTCTTCTGGAGGAAGTTCAACGATCTCACTGACGAGGAGCCACCGCATGACTTAGATTCCCTCCTTATGCACTGCAACTGAGGCACGTCCACAAAGTTGGGAAATTGGATAGCAGGACATACAACAACACTCATCCCATATAGTATCTGGAGACTGAGATGCACTGCCAGATACGCTGACTCTCATCCCTTTCCAATCAGAGAATGGGAGTACATTACCTATCAGATCAATCTCATGCTGAAAAGGAAAGCCTTTTGTTGGAGTGATGATCCGGGCTTACACAGGCATCTTGAGGTGAATGGGTTCGATGTGACTCGTACCATGCTGAGACAGATTAGGCTTGTCAAATGGGCCATCCCCAGACATCCATAACCTTAAGATGAACATCGTTGTGGGTAGAGATCGGCACCCTTTGGGGAACTTGAGAAGATGGGTATCAGGCATTATTCGTAATCATGATGGCGATTTCTGTCTAGCCATTAGAGTCTGTATGCGGACGACAAATTTCACCGTTGCATACATACAGGCATGCTTGGTGGGACTCAAGTTTGCAGGAGACCAACATCTGAATGTTTCTTACATTGAGGTAGATGATACATATACCCATGATATCTTATGGAAGAACGCCAAAGAACCCTGGAAGACCACACCCTATGTCAGAGACCTTAGAGATGATCTAAGGGAGCATGATATCATTGGCTCATACATCCATAAAGCAACAAATGCGATCTCTAAGGAGATAGGAAGATGGGGGTCACGCTTGACGGTGCATACATTGGTACTGATTACAGAAGCTTACCTGCGAGGATTCGCGGCTTGATCATCTTGGGCAAGAGACAGACTCCCTACGTTACCTTCAGTAGAACCATGGCTTAGATGTTTTGTGGTGTTGAGTTGTGCTTTCCTTTCTTCGGGTTTTGTGGTTGGTTTTAGAGGGGTGATTACCTATGTTTTATGAGTAGGAGATGTACTTTTATGATGTTTCGCCTACAGGAGGAGGGTGGGATGAATAGAGAGCCTCCTGACTTCACCAAAAAAAAACTTATAGCTCGAACATTCACCTTTAATATCTTTGATTTCTTAAAACATGTATTGGTCTCAAATTTTTATGAGTGAATCAACCTTACAACTTTAATTAGGATATTGGATTCCCTTGCCAAGCTCTTAGTGCATATACAACTGCTTTTTTAGCAAAGAAAATTTCAAAACAAATGAACGAAATCTAGTTGATGTTACAATCTTGTTGACTCTCTAGTTGTGGAAAATTTTAAAATTTTTATTTCCTTGCTTCACCCTCATAACCCATAAAAGATGGTAAATTGCCCACATACCATGCTAGCCTAGTGTAAGCCCGATTTGGCAACAATGGTTAGGTGGTATGTCTCAAAAAGAGGGTAAAACACCCCAGCTGACACTCCATGTGTGCATATGCCTACATTAGCAGCCAACTATCAAAACCCACAATCCATTGTCAAAATAATATTTTGGGAAAGAAGAAGAGTTCAACTAAGATTATTAATGATTAACTAAGATCTCGTCATTTGTATCCTTAATAGATGAGAATTTGTGTTGCACATCCACTAATTGTTTTGCCTGGTCATCCAAATTCTACTTAGTGTTGTTCAACCGATTTATTCGTTTATTTATGACCACCCCTATTGAACTAAAAATCTCTTTCATGGATGTCTAAGTTGAATTGACGACTATAAGTATAAACAAGTTGATCTTGGTTGATGCAGTCCCGTACTCATATTTCTTTTCATTTGATCTATACATGAGCTTTGCAAATCCTTCATCTGTTCTCTATGATCTTTTTTGCTTGAGGACAAGAAATTGTTCAAGCTTAGGGTGATTTGATGTGTGCATTTCATATCGACTTTTTCTACAACCTCATACACAAATTCAGTTCATTTTGCATTCCTTTAGCCTCTATCTTGCCACATTTTAGTTATTTTTGCTTATCGCATGATGTTGATTGCAAATATGCACTTAAAGGGCCAAATTGGAGATAGTTCAACTCAAAGCCGACCCCAAATGGACTTCTCCCTGACTTGCAGCTGATTCAAAGTTTATTTCTACAGAAACAACATTGCACATGATGTGTCTTATTTAAGACACAACATGTCCTTTCCCAAAAATCTTTGCAAGATGAAGAACACCCTGTGTGGTATTTAACACATGATGTGTGAGTCTCCAGCGATCCCAACGCCAAAACATAAAAGAACACAAACACATCGAGTTCGAATTAGGACACGACGTGTCCACAGGACCAGAAGGCCGGCTACAACTTGCTACCAACACACACGACGTGTATTAATTTGAACATGTCGTGTGCCTTTCGCCTAAAATGACTGTAGAAGAAAGTTACATGTTGTGTCTTATTTAAGGCACGCCATGTACTTCACGACTACAACAAGACCCAGTGAAATTGCACAATACGACACGGCGTGTCCTCTAATAGACATGGCGTGTTACTATCAGTTTCTGCAGAAATGAGAGCAACCACTCCTCATTTTTAAAGACCAATGCAACCTAATGGGCGGTTATCTCTCATCATTTTGAAAGCGTCTTTCGTCCAAGAGAAGTTCTAGAGCTAAGGAGGGCAATTTTGGGATAGAAGAAAGTGGTTTCTTGGCAAAGAACCTCCATATTGCTTCATTTCTTCTCCATTTTTTCCTCGTAGGTGCAGTAGAGCTTACTCCTCTCATACAAACTTTCTAGGAGGGAAGATTGTTTGAGTTAGAGAAGTTCTAAGGGTGGAATTTTGTCCTCTAGCCAGAGTTCTACTTCCTTTTAGCTACATCTTTGGTTCCTTTAGCTTTTTCTTCTCTTAAGCATGCAAAACTCTGAAATTTTTGCATTGTGTCTGTACATTTACATTATGGACGAGTAGAACTCTTTTCTTAGGCATGGGAGCGTAAATCCCATTCCATTGTTCATGTGAACTCAAAATCTATGTTTATTACTAGTTAATTTTGCTTTTCCATGGATGCCTATGGTATTTCTTGCTTGTATGTTTGGCCGGCCACTTTTGATACATGTTTTATGCTTACCTTGTGCTTCGAGAGAATGTATGAGGAAGTAAGGAGTAGAATCCATGGCAGTATGCTCTTGACCACGGGAGTGGATTGAGAATATTGAGGGTAAAGTGGTGTTCGATACTAAGCATAGACGTGGGAGCGCTATGTCAAGTTGAGAACCATCTCGTGACATTGGGAAATGCACGACAATGACAACCTCCTTGCATGTTAACAGTAATCTTGATTTCATAAGTCCATATGATATGATGGTATGGTAGTGAAATCTAATGCCCAAGCCCTTAATTGCTTATTCAACCCTTTAACTTTGAGTTTTTTCTTTTGCCAGCCTTCTATATCTGTAAACAACCAGGACTTTGTAACCATACTTGGATTAATGAAAGTTAACAAATTTGTGCCTAACTAGCCTAGCTCCTTGTGTTCCACACTCCAATTACATTGACCCTATACACTTACGGGTAATTGGTGAATTGAAATCTCTCTTTGTAAAACTCCCTACAGTAAATCCTTGAAGGATCAAGACTTGTTGCAAGAGTGGGTAAGTTCTTAGAGAAGGCGGAAGACTCATTGCAAAAGTGGGTAAGTCTTTGGTAAGGTAGAAGACTCTTGGTCATAGATGTCCTCAAAGGGAATGTTACGTATCCTTGTTCTTGAAAAGTAAGGTCTTATGTTGTAAATCTTATAATTGAATATAAAGAGTTACATATGGTTGAAAATCCTAGAGGATGACTGCTCTAGGTAGTGGATGTACATCTCCTAGTTTGGAGTTTGGAACCACTATACATAGCTTGTATTATTTGTGCTTGTTCAATCTCTCTCTCTCCCTTGCTATGTCTTTTTAGTTGCACTCGAAGTTTATAGATGCAACATTATCTTAGAAATATCTTGAAGGTCTAATTATTTTGTTTAAGTGGTCTTTAGCTCTATTCACCCCCCCTCTAGAGACCATCATTGATCCAACAGTTCTCTCCTAGAGAGGGAGGACACAAGGCACTTACCCCTAGAAAAAGATATGATATGTATATGTCAATCTTAAAAAAATATATATTTACAAATCTTTGGAAATATTGATATTCTTGAGTAGCATTAAAAATCTTGTAGCATGTGATATCTTGTGAATAAATCTTGAATATTGAACAGTCTTGCCTAAATTGTATTTTGTTCAACCTTGTGAACTATTATCTTAAAACTTGATTCTTGTATATCTTAACTTGATTTCCCAGATCCACTAAACAGTCCTTACCCAATTTTTAAAATCATTAAATCTTCTCTTGTACATAATCTTAATAGCTCAATAATAAATATTTAACAGCTTTCTTGGCCCTTCTTTTGGCCCATGTGTGGACTTAGTCCCTATGGGAATTCACATATAGGTAGTACAAAGAATACATAGAAGATGCATGCATGAGATGTACTATGTGGATTGAAGAGTAGTTAGGAGTTTTGTTTTAAATATGTAGTCATTATGTATAGACTTTTGTGAAATTAGTTATAAAGCATAATTGTAAATATATCTTTTTATATATTCAAATATAATTTTGAAAATTTTGATCATAAAGATTGGGTATTTAAAGCAAGAGAGACTATTTAACACTAGAATAATTTAGGGTTTTAACAAGCAATTAGGAGAGTGATACGTTTGGGGGTATGATAATAATCAATCATAGAATTTTGATTCATATTAATGCACACATCTAATAGTAGTTCCATCAAACTAAACGATCATAGGGAGATAAGATTAACAGTTCTACCATACTATATGCCATGGGTGGTGTAGGGTGTGTATATGGGAACTAGTTATACACCTCATATCCAATCTTATAAGGCTAAATTGTCTAAGAAATAGGTAATCCTTGGACTAGATCAACCCTATTCTAGGATTCTAAAAATGGTTCTACTAACCCCCTTGATGTCATGGGTGGCATGAAAGATAGGAGGAAGATACTTCAACCCATATAATTCCCTATGTAACCTCCATGTACGGTCCTTGTCGAGAGAGGGGTGATTCCCTTCAAAAAGCTCAACGTCACTCTTTTATCTATGCCTTTGGTAATTCCATGGTTGAAATAACCAAAGTAAGAGGGGTGATTCACATTTAGACACTTAGTCTCACACCTAAGTCTAGTGGAATAGATGTGATCACGTGGATTTTCCACTCTCATTAAATTAATGCACATTTTGACTCATCCAACACTCTATTATGTTTAAGAACCTCCCTCACGCCCAATCATGTGGTTTGAAATCACATTGTATTCAATTGTTGAAATGGAACTCAATAAATGTCACATGATGCTTAATTGACTATACTTGAATGCATATTTTTCACAATTGAAAGTGCTTTTACCAAACTGAGTGTCCTCTACATTCTCATATAGGATCCAAACTTTTAATATAAGAACTAGATGCAATTTCTGAACTAAAAGTGAAAATTTCATCTTGTTTGATGTTACCGTTTGGGAATATGAATTTCACAAGCTGGTCAATGAAACACAATTTTATGTCACATAAACAACTCAACAATCTGCGACACTCCCTGTTGACCAATGAGAAGACTTCATTTTGGTGCAGCATATCTACTCGTTGCACCCTCAGATCAACTTATGGTCCACGATGGACCCAAATCTGACGGATCTCAGTTGTCTCCTACCTTGTGTCAGACAAGATACATCTGTCTTTACCTTAGCCAATCTGAGCCACCTCCGTTCAAGTTTATATACACTTTATCTTCATTTTTCCTTCCCCTTTCTTTTCCATCCCTTTTTCATGAGAAATGACACCCATTTCACCTTCCATAGAGCTCGTTGCCATCCAGTTCCACTCCATCTCTGGCAAGCTTCGTGATGCTAACACCAACCACGATGGGCAACACCTAAAGCACCGCCTAGATACATGAGGCCAAGAAAACCTTGGTCAGTTGCTTCTTTTCCCCCTTCCACGATTCCTATATGTTCAACCTTTCCTTCTTCATCGACGGCCACCACCGCGACTACGTTTAGCGACATTAGGTCATGATTCCATGCAGGATAAGCAGCACCTATTGGATCTTGAGGGGCCAGTCACTACCCTCAATCTGACAATCTGTTAAGAATCTATTGGATTGTCCTCTCATGGGCTGTTGGTGCACAGATGGATAAAATGGCACAGCCCGGTCAGACCACTCGATCCACAAGCCTAGATTCAAGAAAGTGCTCGCCCCAGCCACCCTCCTCAACCTTGGATCAAGATCCAATGGTTCTTATCTACTATTTTCAAGGATCATTTTGTGGACTTTATTGCTAAGATATAGATATGTTGATAAATATGATTTTCGAAATCAATGGTTAATCTTGTACTCTACTCATGGATCATAACTTGTACTCCACTCACAAGGTACACTTAATATGTTGGCCCTACTATGTTATTGGCTTGTTTGTATGTATGCTCGTATGAATGATTGGCTAGATAATTACTTGTTTGGGCTACTATTCCCTACGAATACTACTTTCATGTTGACTATAATATGTTGATAAACCTTGAAAATAACATGTATAAATCCATTATATAACCTTACGTACTTTCCTAAATTCTCAGGGTAAGGGCACAAGGCACGAATGAAATAGAGTTAGCTCATTGATTGTGGTCTTGAGGTCCCTCATGTAGAAATAGGGATAATGAATGCCCCTCAAAGACCCTTCCTTGAGAATTGGTTAAAGGCCTATGTCGATATAATTGATACAGAAATCTAAAATATGTTTTGCATAGAAGAATTTCATTAACTGTTCTCACCTTGTTTCTACTTCTTTCTTATTATGATGTTTCTATCCAAGCAAATTTTATACTACTCTTAAATTGTTTGCATGCATTTTCATAGCGTACTTAATGCTTTGGCATTAATGCATTGTGTTTATTGAATTTTTAGTTGCCAAATGAAGATCTATTACACTCAAGGCTCTAAGATCTGGAAACAAATCACCAATGGGTATACTTGAATATAGAAATGGGTACATATTTCTTATCTCCGTGTTTAATATCTTGTTATCTCTTACCTTATTCTTGTTTGTGGTTTTATTCATTCATATGTTATACGATCCATTCTAGGGACGGATGCCCAAGTCCACTCACATTTGGCTGTGTACCCATTAGGAGTGTGGACTTAGGGTAACAAATAGTTCTGTGACAACTAGCTAAGGTGCCTCTAGGAGTTTTCCCCTTAAAAAAATTCAACATCACTCTTTTCTCTATGCCTTTGGTAATTCCATGGTTGAAATAACCAAAGTAAGAGGTAGGGAGAGATAACATGCATAAAATGTCACTAATAACGTTATTTAACATTTTACATGAAAACTACCCAATTACATGGATCTAGTAACATGTTCCCCCCAAAAAGCCCATCAAGGGGACTTGGCTAAACATAATCAAAGAAATAGCAAAAAAAGAAGAGAAGAAAGAGTGAAAACCCATGGATGTTGATGGAGAGGCCTCCTCCTTCATATCTAGTAGCATCTAGCTCAGGATCCTCCTTCAACAAGGTGGAATGACATAGGAAGTGGAAGTGGAATGGCCAAAACCATAAAAAATTAAGGTTTTTGTGTGGAAGGTGATTGATGGGAGGGGGAATGAGTAGGTAGGAGGTAGATGGCATTAATGAATGCCTAAACCTCAACCCCCATCCCCACTAAGGAGGTTTTGGGAGAACATAAGTGCAAAGTGGGCTAGGTTATGAGGGTAGACCATGATGTCATCCACCACAGTCGTGCTAGAAATGGGGCAGAGTAATCGTCAAAATTTGGAGTGATCATGGTGATTTGGTGGTGGAAATCAGGCTTGTAAGTGGCAATTTAGGCTGATAACATAATTGTTGTGGGTACCACGACTGTGGTGGAATAAAGGTAGCATGGTCCTGGTGAGAAGAATGACTGCGGTGGACAACTTGATATTTTTTTGCAACTTTGTGACAATCCCTATCTCTGGGGCTATGTAGCACGACCATGGTGAAGTACTATGGTAATTTTGACGGATTTATTATGCACTTGAGTCTTGAACTTAGTGAATGGATCACTTTGATTTAATACATTCTTTGATCACTTGGGATAAGGTTGGGGTGATCTTGGCATCACTTTAAGCTTTTTCAAGATCAGGGAAGCCGTAGGATCCACATCCATCTCTCCTTCAATCATGTAGTGGTCAACATACCTACACAACATGCAAAAAATATCCATAAGTGTGTTTGACATAAAACACCATTTATTGTGAAAATGCATGCATTATGAAACATCTAGGTATGAATAATGGAAATATGACACACAATAAAGACCCAGTTAAGGGCCTCATAATATTCCTTTCAAGGGTGAGTAGAATAATCCATGTTAATGAAGTGTGCATGGGACATACAATCAAGAAGAGAATCCATGGTTTGTGGGCATAAAAATATATATAAATTATTTAGAAATTAAACATGTTATAAATGTACAACTTTTTGGAGACTATAAATCTGCTGAAATAAGATATCATTTCTCATAGTATGTATACTCATCATCATTAGAGAAATTTCATTGCTTTGGGTCCTGCGTGAAGGAATCTACTTCATCAAGCTATAAAACTTGTCATATATGATTAAAGATATCAAAAGTTTCCTTGATGGTGACATTAAATAGTAATTGGGATACTAATTTTATTAGTAAATACTTACCTTCACGCATTGCTGTAAAAATTGAAATTTTGCCTCCACCAACTAGTGATGGTTCTATCAGTAGTTGGGCATGAACTTTGAATCTAGATGGATAATTCATGACGAATTCTTCATATAGTACCTTAATAATGTAAAATATAAGGAGTTAAAATGGCCCGTGGACGTTAATTTGGCATCTTAATGATCCATCAAAACACAAGGTCTTTTATTCTCTAATAAACAAATTCTTTAATGACAAATGATACAAGATGCAAAGACATTTTAGAGATGTTCCACGATGCAAGGTTTGTCACAGTTCATATCATATTGCAGTATACACACTACGAGACTAAAGGGTTTTTGATTAGATTCAGAAGAGGTTGAGGATTCATGAAGTCATCCCATTTTTCTTTATATTAGATCTTGTAGATTTAATAGGTAAAAGTTTGAAGGCAAATCTAGAAATCCAAACAAAATTTTTTTGGTTCTCGAGATATCCAGCTTTCCATAAACCAATATGTATTCAACTTTGGTGAAAGTAATGTAGAAAGAATTTCAAAGTGCATTCTAGCTACTTCTTCATGAGCTACACTTGCTTGTCCAGAATAAGAAAATACATCACAAGTGTTGTATATCAACACTCCTATAATCTTGACTCATCTACCTTGGGTTGGATCGAGTTGAATGTTGGTACAATCGTCCGTAATGAAAAGGTAGATGTTGTTGTAATAGCTATGACACATGATGGCGAACGACGCATTTTCTGTAGGATGAGTCCTATAGAAACTCTAAAGGATCCAATCAAATTACGTTATAGTGAACAATTTATGTTTTTCTTTTTTAGGGGGTTGGGTTTTAAAGATGAGTGAGAAGGAGATACCACATTGTGATTGGTTGTCCTATACAAAAAGTATAAGATGTGTCCTATACTACTAGCAATCACCTACTCAACTAGGATACATATGCTCTTGCAAGAATGCATCTAAGATCTCAACTTTCTGATTATGATTATAGCCGACCTCCTCAAAATTTTAATAAGGTCATAACTAATTGTATTGTAATGGGATACGTAATAACGTACCCATTACTGACTTTCGTAACTCTTTTGATTCCTAGAATGGGAGAGCAAGTTAAATTAAAATGTCTCCCACCTTTTCCCGAAAGAAATATGTATGGAATTTTCTTTCTGTATGTGTAGTCAATAAATCATTGGTTTTTCAAAAGAATTTTGCAACGGATTCAATTTTATTTTATTTTGGTCAATTTTCTTATTTTAATACGGTTGCATCATTTCTTCTATTTTGTGATCTTATATTGTGGTGAGGGTTCATGATGTTATAGCCCATAGGTAATTATTGCCTAACCTCTAATCATAGTAAAACCCAAATTCTCCATGCATCTGTATTCTAAAGATCCATCAAGACACCCTCAAAAAAAAAAAGGATCCATCAAGAGAGCTCGACCTATTGAAGTGTTCCTTCAAACATGTTCCTTAGACGTGTGTGTGTGTGTGTGTGTGTGTGTGTGTGTGTGTGTGTGTGTGAGAGAGAGAGAGAGAGAGAGAGAGAGAGAGAGAGAGAGAGAGAGAGACCCCGCATCTGTATTCTAGAGATCCATCAAGAGAGCTCGCACAACAGAAAAAAGACTAATTAGCTACAATTTTTGTGCCTACATATGTGTTATATATAGTTAAAGAACATCTTCTCCTACAAACCATGTAATTGTAAACGAATAAAATGTAGTCAGACGCGTGCTACTCAATTAACTATAAAATTGACTACACTTTTTAAGTGTCATCCTGAATTATTTCCGTGGCGCTAAATTTTGACTTCATCCCGCCCATGAATTCTACTTTAAACCATCAAACTTCCTATTTATCTTTTTAGTTTCCGTCAAGTTTCCACCTATTCATTTTCGCCTACCTAGAATCAACACCCAAAACCCCAGCACACGGAACTCTCCATTCTAATCGTGCATCTTCAGGTAACCCCCTCCCCTCTTCTCTCAAAACAAGCCATGAGGATGCTCCCTTTCTCCTCCTTTCTACTTTGTCCTCTCTCTAGCTTTGATTGACTATGCCAATTTGGGGGTGTAGATGAAGACCTTGACTAGTCAACTGAGGAGCATGACGACCAGTGTGGAGGTAAAGATCCTTCATCTAACCTAGATAATGATCGTGCTCATATAAGTATGTGAAGCCATGTGATTGTCGTCGGAGGTTAAGGCCTCACCCGCCGAAGGTCTGTGTTTTTTTGAAGCGATACAGAAATAATATTAAATTTTATTTCAAAATGTTTTTCATGTGCCCTTTTTGGATTTTTAGACCGCAAGGCAACTGCTTAGTAAAAGGGATTTCATACGTAGTTGTTTCTAAATCTGGAAGAAAAAATTCACTTGTATTCGTTCCCGATGTATAAGCGGGTCTTTATTCTCTGGTTTCCTTTTTAATCACATATATTGCGGTAAGAAGTAAAGTCTCTTATAATGTAGTTCGTTTTTTATTGAACAATGGTTGGCATTCTTTGAGAAATGATACAATTTATCATGAATGACATAGAAAGCACAAAACGTGAGTGGAGTTTAACAAGTTAAACTCCGCAACCTAAGGTAATAAACTAAACATGAGCTCCTTTGCAACTGATATGATTATGGTCATAGGTTAATTTCAACAAAGTCATTTGAATACTGATATATTTCTTTGCCCTTGTAAGACTTGACATATGTAATTGAGCTCTCATCTAGTTTGACAATTTTTGGTAAGCAAAACATAGCTTTGCTACTGCATATAAGAAATATAGTGGATGTGCAACATGACTGTGACTATGCAGACCATTTTTTTAGGTTGCAAAATATGTGAATTTGCTGCAGATTTTTGCCCCCATTTTTCATCTTCTCATTACTCGACGAATGGCTACTAACTTCTCTATGTTTCTGACGATTGAGGAAACATCATGTATGTAATCTGACAAAAAAATCTGCATGAAATAGATCTAAAAATATGATAATAAAAACAAACTACTGGCTTAAGTATCCCCACCAATTGGCGACTCTAATTTTTTAGTGGCCACCTCGAGAAACTAATAATCTCACTTGTTCAAAGACTATTATGAACTAATGTATTAATGGTGCTAAGCCTCAATGACTTGAGCAAAACCAAATCTACTGTAAGTAGTTGGGCTACTGGAAGCTCTGTTTGCATGACCAGCTTTGCAACACCCACACTGTGAAGGGTGTAGCATTCATGGATCAGGATATGTTGCGGATCCATATGCATTACCATATCCACTTCTGTTGTATCCAGAAACTAGGTTTCCAGCAGTATCATTTGTAGCACCAAGGGGGACCACTGCACCACGCCCTACTACTGCACCATAACCACTATGCTTTGGATATTACCTATCATGTTTGATGTAACCACCATAACCATGTTCTTGATTTCTATATCTGACGCCCAACCAGTTTGATCCGTAGATGCACCACAACCAACACAAGGCACATTCCTATATCTTCTTTGGATATTACCTATCATGTTTGATGTAACCACCATAGCCATGTCTCTACTTTGGATCCTTGTTGGCTCGAACATCTCTATTAGATTCCATTGTCATTATTTCTATTATAATATAAAAATAGGTATGCTTTATAGGCACAATTGGTTAGCGCAGAGGAAGATGAGACTGATGTCAATAAAATATTATTATTGTTAACTTATTAGGTTTCTGTTGGGTGATAAATTTTCAGATGCAGATAAAAAATCACCAGCTAAACCATACAAGCGACTAGATATTCTCAAAGAATTGTCGTGCCTCTTGTGGCCATAACAGGGAAACATGGTAGTCGTTCTTTGAAAACATCTTTAAGTATGAGATGCCCCTTACAAGATCATTTATCGTTCTTTCAAATTATTTATTAGTATATAACATGATTCTCTTGCTATAATTATTTTACCGACGGAGACCACAAGTATGGCTCTGAGAGCAGTGTCCTCGACGATGTCCGTCAGCAGGCCGTCTCCGCCGCCGTGCAAGCACTCAAATGGAATCAGCAAGTCCCATCTCAAACTGTCCTCCATTGCGGTCCTCCCCACATTTTCCACTACTGTCGTCTCGTTGCTTGCCCTCTTCTTGACGCCTGGCCCTGAAGCGAAGGAATTCAGCTTACCCAAAGAAGACATTGTTTCGTCTCTGTCCAAGGCAATCTGCGTCTTCATCCTTTTTCCTTCTTCTTTATTACTGGCACTCAGTGCTGTTCGAGTGCTTTTGTTAGCTATCTTACAGCTTCTAATACTCTAATTTATGCCTCTGCGTGTATAGATTCACTAGTTATTCTCAAATGTCCTTATGTAAATATTTTAGTAGCTATCTTCTTTCTTGTACAATTCATAACTTCCTAATTCTACCCACTTTAACAATTCTGGAGTTTCTACTACACCTATTCAGAAATTGTTGATTTATGTCATTTTTTGGTAACATTCTGCATCCGGATAGGTTGAAGGAATGATCGATGAGGTAGGTAAAGTGATCAATACTGGGATCTCTGCCTTCAATTCACTAATCGACGCGCTGAAGCCTACCGTTGATGTGGTTGCACCAATGGTGCAGAAGGTTGGGGAGGGAGCCCTGAAAATTACTTCACCAATTGTTTCTAAGTTATGAAGCAGGCCCAAGAATCTCTGCAGAATGCCGGCCTTGACACTGCCCCTCTGGTTTCTACTGCCAAGGTTCATTTTCTATCCCTTGTCCTATTTTGATAATTTGATTGCTCTAATGATTGGTCATAGTGTCTAATAATGGGCAAGTTCGTATAAGTAGAGACCAAAAAGTAAGACATGTTTTGACAGTGGTCACATAGCAAGCGTAAATCTACCCATGGCTGCATTCTTTTTATTTTCTAGTATATCACATGTCTTCCCTTTGTATCTTGAGTTGCGAATCTACTTTGCCCAGCGTCGGCTGCGAGTTATCCATTGCTTTACCACTTTCTTAACGCAGGAAGCCAAACGTAAACACTACCTTGCAAAAAAATTTGAAATTCTGGAAAATTATCATCCCGCATTTAAACAGTACATGATTTACCTATATCCAGCAAGATTTTGCAAACCAAACGTGGCCTATAGTTCATATTGTTTTGTGGATGATTAGCGTAATAGATGATAGGTAATTGTGAAGTATTGGGATAATGGAAGGTATATGTATACTGAAAAATTTCCTGGAGACAGGTGGCGCACTGGCTCAAATTGTTTAAAAGGTGAACTTCCAGCCTTTGTTGTCGTAACTGGAAGTCACAGAAGTCACGAACTAGTATGCTGCCCAGATCTCTGTAGACGTGATCAATTCAGTAGAACTCTAATACTTATTACCAGGATTTATACCTTTGTATTTGCCATTGGGATTGTATTCCCAACGAGGAACACCTTTCAACAATTTTATGCTACTCAAATGTCATTCATCTTTCTTGGTTATATCATTGTTTAGTTCATTTGGCAGATCCTGGATCTTTACAATTGCAGTGGTGATTTTAGAGCTGAAGTTTACAAAATGTTGGATGATATTGCTGAAGATGGGCTACGAACACTAGCAATTGCTTGGAAGGTCAGTTTTGAAGTTGATAGAAACTATTGGTCCATACTATCTCTTTCACATGCATGTCTTCCAATTTTAGGTTGTTCCTGAAAGGACAAAACAGAGCAAGGGGGAGCCCTGGGAATGTGTTGGTCTCTTGCCACTTTATGATCCCTTTAGGTCTGGTTGTGAAAAATTAGTTCCTATGCTTCTTAAACTTGGTGTCAAGCTGAAGATTCTATCAGGTCTGGTTATTTGTTCCTATATGCGAGTTATACATGATAAATAGGTTTCAGCAATCAATCGGTTTGCTTTATATGGTAGGTGATCGTCTGGCTGTTGTGAAGAATGTCGGCCAAAGGCTAGGAATGGGGAACAATATGCATCCTCATGATATAGTCACCCGCTAAACAGAATATGCATCTGGCTTTTCCTCTGATGAGCTAGACGAGCTCATCAAGGATGATGATGGTATTGCGGGATTATCCCAAGGTGACTTGCTAGATTTTTTTTTCAAGTGGAATTAAATATGAGGCAGGAAACTTTGACACTGTTTTAATGTTGTTCAAAGAGAAGTACATATGTGCAATGTTGGGTTATAGACCTTGTGATTTTAGTGTTATGGCTTTGGCTGATGTCAGAGTTACGCTAAAAGATGCATGTGATGTTATTAAAAGCATTACTGATGTGATTCTGTTAGGTAAAGATGACAGCTTGATCGGGGATGCCATTTTGACTGGTAGAGATATTTATTAGGCTAGAAGGGGCTACACTGTTCTGATTATTTCTACCATTGTATATATGACTTTCACAATTGTTATGGTCAGTGGCATATGGGATTTCATTGTTTCACCTTTTTTAGTATTGCTAACTACTTTTCTAAGTAATTCACTGGCTATATTTATCCCGTTGAACTTTAGCAAGTTATGTGATTCTAAAAGCTACAAAATCTGCATATGTCTACTGCAACACATAACTAGCAATCTGCATCTGTCTCAAATTTAGCTTTTACTAGCAATCAATAATGGATTTTTTTATTGAAACTGTGAGTTGTGCCATAGTTGGATTGTGCCAGCACTTAACTTTCCCACATTCAGCTCTGTTGGCTAGAGTTTTTACACTGTCATTGCTAAAACACTGCATATTCATTACTTTTCAGGTCCTCTTTAATGTAGCAATGGTTGGTTGTACAGTCTCTTCATTGAAGAGAGTACATTATTCTTTGATATGCTCTTCATGAATAAAGGGGGTTGCAGTTGGGATTGAAGAGACTAGCCATTCATTATGGTATATTTACACGCAATGTTGAGTAGATGAACTTAAATTCCATCATAGTTCTCTCTGGGGTATGACTTTGTATAGTTTATAGCTAAATTAATACATAATACCAAACTATTTGATTGTTGAATTGAAGCGTATTTTGTATCTTTCAGTGTGCTTTGCTCAAAAGACGATATGATATATGCCTTGTATGCTTTGAAGTTGTTGTTGATTCTTTGTGAATATTAAAGGCTTATAGAGAAACTTCTACAATAAAGGGAGGCGGTCAGAAAAGGATAATACAAGTGGTGGAATAAATACAAAAGAAAAATCAAGATATAAGAAGATGTGCATGATCATGTGGCATATAGAGTCTGTAGTGGATAAATGTAGTCAGAAGAACATATTGTATACATGTATCTTTTTCTCATGCATATTGTAAAACAGGGGCCAGGTTAATGTCCTCCCCATGTGTACTCATTGTTCAAATATAAATAAAAGTATCATTGTTGACATTGTAAGCACAACTTGATCTTGATTAACATTCATCTATTTTTTTATTGAAAACCCCTCTATATTGGCAAGCGACTGACTGGATACATAATGTCTCTCACTACATATGTATGTATAGTACATGGTGTCTTTCACTACACACTAGCTATAATTACATGTGTAGCAAGTGCTAATTTTTGCTATACATGAACTAAAAATACAAATTGTAACCAATGTCATCTCTCCCTGCATATTATAGGTACAAATTGAATTGTAATCATACATTTGGCTATAATGGAAACTATATTTTATGTGTAAGGACATTTTTACCTACAATTAGGGTTACATATGAATTTGTAGCCAGAGGCATAACTAACTACAAGTTTGAAAAATATAGCCTAAACAATCAGCTACACGGGTATTAGCTATATATTATAAATGTAAGGATAATTGTAGCCAAAGCTTTTGGCTACAAATTTTGGGGTTTTCGCTACAATTTTTTTGTAGTTAAAGACCATATTTTTCGTAGTGTCGATCTATTGAAGTGTTCCTTCAAACATGTCCCCCCCCCCCCACACACACACACAGAGAGAGAGAGAGAGAGAGAGAGAGAGAGAGAGAGAGAGAGAGAGAGAGAGAGAGAGAGAGAGAGAGAGAGAGAGAGAGAGAGAGAGAGAGAGAGAGAGAGAGAGAGAGAGAGAGAGAGAGAGAGAGAGCTTTTATCTCAAAGTTAATTGGTTGGGATGAAAATTCATCATGTATAGGTTTCCAGACATCCACCACATACCCTATACTTTTTCGTGATGGACAACAACGACCTCGTCAACCATAAATAAAAGGATGACGGTTTCTTCTTTATCCACTTTTGCTATCCCTGATTCGTTAATGCCTTACGTCCTTGGATCATAATGGAGCGCCATATTCCTTGCTACTGCAACAATTCATTGATCTTGATATGGTGGGGGTTTAACTTCCGTCTCCGGTGAAATTTGTCATCTTAAATTGGTGCAAAGGCACTCCTCAACTCGGAGAGAAGATCCTTCGTTTCAAACCACTACTCCGTAACAATTTCGTTTGAAAATGTAGTGACACGCAGATGTCTCGTACAATATTTATAGCATAAATCAATATCGGGAGAAGAGTGTGAGGAGCAAATGAACCACACATCAAATAGAGATTTTGAATCTCTACATCTCAATCAGAATATGGCCTATGATAGAGCTGAATGGAAACGAAGGATCCATGTAGCTGACCCCAACATAGTTGAGATTGAGGCTTAGATGATGATGATAAACACCGGAAGTTAATGGCTTGGACATCCAATTTTTGAATTGACATGTACACGCATATAGTTTGCTTTATAGAAATAAGCCTAGCAGTTTCAAGATATCATTTAGCAGTATTTGGTTAATCGCACATCGAGCCGCCCTAAAGTCCCCCGCCAAAATACCTTATCCAATGTGCCCCAAGTAACATTGGTGTTTGTTGCGTAGTGGGAACTAGTAGCTTAGTGTAAATTAATATATGACGTCGCTTTTTTTATTGATCAACCAATATCATCATATGGAATCAGTATCTGCCATTAGGAGTTTGTTAATATTTGTCAATAGCAAATGGCTCATCTCAACTTGCTCCTTACTTTTGACGAAATGATTCAAAGAGACCAGTTACGGTTAATTAAAATAAGTCATTGAGGTAGTACTGAGTGAATCTCCCTTTCTATAATGGTCCAGTTTGAATGGAAACTGCCGTTTGATTTGGCATCTTTTCGGACTAGGTTTTAATCGACTGTTGAGATTGCTAGTGGCTGAATTACAGGTACCTGGTAGGAAGTAGATATATAGTATGTCGCTCGCGTTGGGTGGGGGTCTAAATCATCTATACTCATCTTCTATACCTACTTTTGTGTCTGCAACATCTGATTTCATAACTTGCAGTGCCATGGTGAAGTGTACGGCCGGAATCTACAGGGCATATTGTCTCGGACAGCAATGTCAGCAAACCATATATACACACTCATGTTGTTTGGGGTTGGCTGCTAATATAAAAGGGTCTGAGTTTCGGACCCGCTCCAGATCTTCCCTACTGAATGCCCACCGGCCCACCGCCCCGACCAGTCCTGCCGGTCCCGGCTTGACGCTGCCGCAGCACCGTCGCGCAAACCACCATGGAATATTGGAATGCCGTTTGCTGGTAACCAATGCCAGACATAGAGATCTTGCGCCACAGCTGTTATCGTATTCGATACATACTATGCGTACTGCCGAGTGGGGATTCCCTGCAGCTATATATGAACGGGTATGAGTTTCCACTCCCGATCTTCCCTAGTCAATGAATGCCCACCAGCCCGCCTCTGGGCTCGCTTGCTTTCGGCTTGACTCCGCGGCAGCCCCACAGCCGATCTGGGCTCACTTTTTTCATATTTCATATGTAGACTGACTCCATTCTTTACCTAAAGCATCCTACGAAACAAAATTCACCCTTCACTCCTTCAAGCTAGGGCCGGCAAGTCGCAAGAATCGCAACCGATCGACTTAGCTTCGCGATACACATATGCTTAGAACTTGTTTGGTTTTACGCAGTTGCAGATAGTATGATGAGTTGGAAAACGTGAAAACTAAAACAGGAAAGTAAACACAACGTCAAGCATTTGGTTTTAAGCAGTTCGGTGTCATTTGAGTATTATTTGATTGGAGGCTATCTAGATACCCCATGGTGATCTTACCAGCTAAAGGAAGAACAAAATATCCAGAACATGCAGATTTGCTACTGAAGTGTATCGTCAACCGTCTAGCTGACCGGAAGGTGCTCAGCCAGCAATCCCCGCAAACCCTTGATGCCAGCGCCCGTGAAAAAGGAACCGCACGCATATCGGGCGCAGTCAAGTTTCGGTTATGTAATCGGAAGGGAGTGTGCAGTTCGATTTCCAGGTGCGGCCCTGAACAACTTCGAACCAAACGAATTGAGTTGGAAAATAAGTGAAGTTGCAACTCCTGTTTTGGAATGCAGCCCAACCAGACGGGCCCTTAGAGGAATCTGCTCTCTTCAAATATCTTCAACCAAATATCTGGTTACTTGTTTTCTTTACGCCGATCACCCATAATGGAATCCTTGGGGAATAAGCCTCCAACATAGCACTCCTTGTATTATCAAGACAAACTAAAATCTTTTGTATCGCATATATATTTAACATATTCCATTAGATTCGATTTACGCCACATTTAGGTGGGATAGTCTTAACATGCAGCCAATTAATGGGTCGATGTATAGACATCCAAGGTTAAAAGGGAAGACACTTCATTGATTGGTCTTTTGACTAAATTTGTGTCCACACGCAGGAGGCCTTCAAAGCGTAGTTGGAATAAGTTGTAGCCACTATTCTCAAAATGGAATTATAACAATGGGAAGTCCACCCCCCGCCCCTCCCCCTCCTTCCTCTTCTGGTCTACTCGCTCGCGTAATCAGGTGAAGGTGGACGAGCGACGAAGATCTCTGTCGTCTTCTAGGGTTTCGGGTCCGCCGTTCTCCAACAGTCGAACGATGCAGCAGGGCGCTCCCCCTCCTTCAGCGTCTTCTGAAGATTCCCTGTGCACCGCCGCCCGCTGTTAGGCCGCCTACCTGCAGCGCCGCCGCCTGCAGCTAGGTTGCACACCTGCAAAGCCGTCAGGGTCAGTCCTGTGGTGATTTGGTGTCCGCCGAGTCCACCCTAATTCCCTATCTCTGGCCTGACGGCATCGGGCGGAGTTTTGTGATCGTGCAGGAGTCAAAGGATCGCCTGCCTAGGCGGTCCGGATGTTGCCCTCTCCACTGCTTCACAGGGTAACACGCCAAAGTCAGCGAGGCAGACGAGCGCAGAAGAGCGTCACTGAGAGACGGAATGGTTTCGTTTCATCCTCCACGCCGGCTGACGACGTGCTCCCAGATATACAACACCTCCTGCAAGCACCTTCGCCTGAGACGATGATCGAGATAGAGAGGCATGTGATCATGCCGATCCCTTCTCTAGACGTGGTAGTGGACCCTCTTCCTCCTCCGGCATTGGTCGACGTTTTGCCAGCGATCCCCACATCTCAACCGGAGATCGCTCCACCACAAGATACGCCATTGATTCCCACAACTCAACAGATGATCCATCAGCCACCTGCCATGGAAGTGATAAGCGATATGGGTGCACATCCGCCTCTGTTTCCTCATCAGAACCAACGACTTAAGGATGCAGGCTCGTCGCTGGCTCCGGAAGCACCGCAGCCTTCACCTGATGAGACTATCAATCCACCTCCTCTATATATCGTTGATCAACACGTAACTGCTCCTCCCAGACATGCTCCTCTTTACGGGATCCCTCACGACACCTGCTTTAGGTGTATGAGGCGTGGTCATTGGCAAGCCCAGTGCGTGGCTGAGAAAGTATGTTATAAATGTCGACAACATGGACATCTTGCTGCTAGATGCTTTCACTGGCCACGTCCTCCGCCGACTCCTTGGCCCACGAAGTCGTCGGACGTTTTCTCTCGACAGACCTTCCCTTATATGCCTGCCCGCGTTCCTGCTCGAGGAAGTCCACAACACGTTCCCAAGAGGGTTTTTGTATATCTTGACACTCGGGACGCTGAACGACTCAAAAGGATTGAGTCTCTCTCCTACACCGTTGAGGTTTCTTGGGCTGACAACATACCTTGGCAGCCACTCAGTGAATTCCTTAGAAGACAATGGTCACAAGCTATTGATATTTACATACATGCTCATAGAAAAGCGGTGGTTTTCTTTGAGGACAAGCAGGACACGATTACAGCTATAAGATCTGATCATATCGAGTACCTTCATCATCGGCTTACTGTGAAAGCGATGACGGTGGGTGATGACGGGGCACATAAAGAACAGTTCTGGTTTTGGCTCACCGACCTACCTATTGTTTTTAGAGATGAAGCCACCATTCGACTGAATTACACAACCGTTCGGCTATCTCAAGTTCATCTCCAAATGGCAGATAAGTGATGATGATCTGTCGGGCATCCTTTTGCTTGTGGAGGCTTTCAAGGAAGACATTCCTCAATTTGTCATTTTATCTCATGGGTCTGACAGAATGAATATCAAGCTACAGCTGGTTGCTAGAACCGGTCTCGGAGATCATTCTTTCCAGCTTTCTGAGTTTGGGCGTGAACTCAACATCCCTGCTGATCTTTTACATAGCCCCGACGAGGAACACATGGGACATGGAGGAACAGATACACAACCTCTATCACAACATCAACTTGACGAGCCCCCTACACTGAACAACGGAACTTTGCGGTCCTCCTCCCATGAGAGAGTTAGAAGGTCTCACGAGAGGATTGAGGGTAGAAATATCGATGACAGAGTCATTATTGACAAAGAGGGATATAGAACTGTTCTTCCACATCGAAGTTTAGAAGATTTCTTTCCTAATGATGATCACCCTCATAGTAGACCACGGTCACCAGTTACAAAAGAACCGCCGAAACGAGCTGTCCTAGATCGTGAAGGGAACAGAGAGGTGTTACCCCACAGAAACATAGAAGATTTCATCTTTATCGATGATCGAATTCATCAACAGAGTCGATCACACAGAAGAAGTAGAAGTGCCATGAGAGGACATGCTCGTCATTTACTACATGACCGAGGCCCACCTCATATTAAGAGAAGATCTCACAGGCATAGAGATAGAGAATATCGTTACTCTGAAGGAGATGATTTCTCTGAATATGATTTCTAGGAGGGCAACGAGGATTTTCGCAGCAGAAGTGATAGCCGCTAAGGATATAGATGGACATTTTTTGTGCTTACTCATCTCCTTCATTTTCTAATGACCTAACCTCACCTTTTCTGGAAGTTCTGTGGTGCTGCTTGCTAAGGAAGCTGGTTGATCCTTACTAGTCCTTGTGACAGACATGATAGGTTTGATAGGGGAGACATGATATGATAGGAGTTTTCGAAGAAGAGCTACAAGATAGGCTTGATAGGGATGAGTTGATATGGAAGGAGTTTCTGGGGAAAAAAATATATTTGCCTTGTATTCAGATCTTGGCTCAGGAGTACGGATTACATTCTTGCATATATGCAAGCGTGTGCTATCGGGATGAAGATAGCGAGAGACCATGCATTGGGCATTTCGTGCATTGAGATTGATGAGGCATACGTGCATGACATATTATGGAACAACGGGATGGAACCATGGAAGACGTCACCGTTCGTTAGGGAGCTGCGAGGGGAGCTTGATTCTGCTATGATATATGGGTCCTTGGTTCACAAGGTCATCAATTTGATACCTCATGAACTAGGGAAGTGGGGCAGCATGTTGAATGAGCCTTTCATTGCTTCAGATACACTGAATATACCACGTAGAGTAAGAGGTATGGCGGCTTTAGAGAAACATAGAGTCCCTTACATTGTTTTGCGAAGTGTCGTTGGTTAGGTTGTTATGATGTTTCTGGTTTTTGTTGCTCTTTACCTGCACTGTTATAAGCAGGAGCTGTAATTTCTGGATGATGGTGCCCACAAGAGGGGTGTGGGATAAATAAAAGTGACCCCTGGCTTAACCCTAAAAAAACAATGGGAAGTCTTTACCATATAGTGTATAATAGATTACAACTCTTTCTTTCAAAATAACATATGCATGAATTTATATGTGTTATATTTCCCTTTCAAGGAAGTTGGATGTTTTTGTAAAGTAACTAGGGTAGAAACCAATGGGATAGGCATTTGCCCATGAATTAAAGACGTAAGGAGCATTATGGTAAAAAAAGGAATCTTATTGTGTTCCTCTCTTTGTGACAAGAGAATAAATGAAAATTTTATGCTTATGCGGATTGAACGCGTTCGGTTAGGGTCGGAAAACTGTGGCCATCATCGTTATACCAAACACGTTGGTCTGCGAGTAAGACTTCTATTGTATATTTTTCAGTTGTTGCAACCGCTGGATGTCAAAAATGCCAGATTTATCACCGTGTGAAATTAAAGTGATGATCAATCTAGAAATTGGCGATCCGCGGCTACTCCTATTGCATTACCGAACGAAGCCTTAGTTGAGTATTCGACCTCAATTTTGTGTTTTTAAGAATGAAAATAGATGACATTTATAACATGAGGGGGGAGCAAAGTTAGTTTATGGAGCAATTGTAGAGCTCTTCCACCAAGGGTCTATTTGAAAAGGTGTCTTAGTATGACCATATATTGTTTTATTATGGGAGAATTTATAATGATGCTGGTTGCCTTATGCATGTATCAAATCTCATTCCATGGTAAAATCAGGATATGCACACTCTTTGAAGAAATTATGAATTGGTATGATACCATTTCCCACGATAGTCTTAGACCATCCAATTAGTTGTTTTCACTTATGATCAGTGTACTACCATACCAAATCAGCCAATTTCCACTTACTCAAGATTAACCTGACATATTGCACGATTTGCCACGTTGATTCTTATGAGCATCATCATAGTCAGGATAACTTACTATGTTTGGTGTTTTCAAAATTCAAAATCTAGAACCCCACTTCTCGCGGAAGCATATTAGGGAAACATAAAATTTAAATTGGACTCTATCACAAACATGACGAAGTCAAACTATTCTTTTCCACAAAAAGGCAGAGATGAATTGGTTCTACAACTCATGCAACGAAGGTGCATTCGTCTTGTCCACTAGGGGAGCTAGGACCTCTGCAATTAACTATAATATACCCCCATGTCTAGACTAATCTGAGTAGTCCTTTGGTAGCCTTGGGAGGTTATTAAGTATTGATCTCCATGTAATGGTGATCGTGCACCAATAAGGTCACCTCATAAGTGTGTGGGACTATTTTGTAGTTGATAGATTTCAACAATTTCACATAATATAGAGCATAGTTTATTAAGTTTCAACTAGCTTTGCCAAAATGTAGATGAATATTGATAAATAGGTAAGCAAAATAAGAATAGTGTAGCTTTTGTTAACTTAAGGTTGTTAATTAAAATAGTAGAGTAGTGACAATCGGCTATAGACTAGGATTGATATTAATTGAGTCCCAAGGTGATATTGAGAGTTCTATGTTTTAATTTAAATCCCATCTTAAATAGAACATATACAAACTATTGAACCAACTAATTTCAATACATTTCCATCTATCTTGACCCATTAAGCAAGAACAACAACAAATAACTCACCATATCATCGTGGCACTCTTGTAAAAAGGAGTATGTACTCAAATATAAGGACTAGTTTTAAGTTCTCCTCTCACTGCAAATGATATGATTGAGAAAGAAATGGTGATGGACAAACTCAAATAAGAACTTAAAGGAAAGCAAGTTAGAACATTGAGAAAATCTCTTACTTCTATGGTAAAGATAGTCATATTCACTCTCATAAACCAAAAGGGCTTGTCTTTAGGTCTTCCATGAGGATTGTAGCATCCTTAATTTTGGGCACCATCCTTAAATTCCTTAATTACTCTCATTTTGTACACTTCAACTATCATTTGATAGAATATTAGGGTTTCAATTACGAATTACCAGTGTTAGATTGTTCTTTTGCCTCTAAAAATGTAAAGTAATAAAATAAGTGAAATCCAATAGAATTGCTCCAATTTTAGTAATTTAATTCATTATGGAGAAATAATAATAAATAAATCACTCAAAGACTCTAAATATGTAAAGCAATTTCTTATGTAGCTTAAAAGTAAAAATAGACTAGATAATTGGATTTCTTATACTCCAATTAG
Source organism: Alisma plantago-aquatica (assembly GCA_963693085.1). NCBI lineage: Eukaryota > Viridiplantae > Streptophyta > Magnoliopsida > Alismatales > Alismataceae > Alisma > Alisma plantago-aquatica. The sequence goes on along the minus strand of OY856412.1, from coordinate 1,288,580,811 downwards.
TCAACCTACCAATTCTAAGAACTTTTAGATAAGGTTTAGACCATCAAATAAATTTATAAAAGAAAGTATTCAAATGACTAGATAACCCAAAACTTGATAATCCTAATCAAACCAACTTCGGTTGGATTAGGATTCAATCTAAGTGATTGTCACACGCATGTTGGGCTCTACGTGAACCATGCAATTGGGATCTAAGTAGTTGGGCATCACCCTCTTCCTCACAACCTATCTTGCTTGTAAAGAGAACATTAACCTAGACCCAGCTCTAACTTGCTACCCCATGTATCTCCTCTCTAATCATCACCCTCTTCTCTAACCACCAGGGAATTCTTTGAAGTCTCCTAAACCCAACAAACCACAAATCAACCCCTAGATCTCCTTATCTAGAAAACTCCCAGCTTCCCATTTTTCCAATTCTCTAGTCATATGATTGTCAAGGGCAGATATGATGACCCAATATGAAACCAAGTCATACAGTATGTCTCCTACGACCATGAAAACCCTAATCAGCCTCCAATTTCCACTAGTTTACCCTTAAAGAACCCCTCACTACCCCAACTTCGATCTCCAGCCACCCACCTACGTTCTCCACTTATGGACCCCTCCTTCAAATTTCTCGTGTATACACCATACTCAAGTCGCCTCAAACTCAACACCAGTCCTAGTTTTAGCTATGATACACCCATAATGTTTCCCTACTAGCAATTGTAGATATTGGTGCAAATCTCATCCCCAAGGACCCTTATGCGTGTCTGTATCACAAAATCCCAATGCATGAGTTTGTGAAGGTTGATTGATTCTTTCTAGACTCCTTTTCCTCCTTTGTCTAAGTTAATTGTCCTCTTTCCACCTCAATAGGTTCATGCTTGGTGTGTTCATATGAGAACATGTTTTCTCTATTTTCACCTTGCATCCCGCGTAGTTACCTCCACCTTGACGTCACAGATGATTCTGAAATATTTTGTAGGGTCCAAGTCTCCCTCCTCACTTCTTGCCTTCATCTGACTAGATTTCCCCTATTTTTGTTGCTTTTGGTGAATCTTACTACTACTCATGTGACCCATAAACCTTGAGTAAGAGATCATTTACCTTGTCTTGTTCTGGCGGAGCCAGGAAACCAATTCATTGTCTAAGATGGCTTCTCCTACAAGATCGCGTACAAAGAATCAACACATCTTGAAGATATTGGTCGGTTGTTTAAGCAAGATCCATGGTTGTTCTTTTACTAAGATATTATTATTCACATTTTGGGTATTTGTAACATCCCATAATTTGAGGTCTCAGATAAAATGATCTTAAAAGAAATGATTGAACTAACCATACCACCAAGGTACACCTCTTTTCAGAGAGCTTGTCATTAAGAACTCTATGGTTGACGTGCTCAACCTACAGTAGTACTAGGATGGGTGACCATTCTGAAAGATGATCTCGAATTGTGTGTGAGTGAGGAAAAAAGCATGCAGTGAAGGCCATTGGTGGTATGTTGGGCCAGTCATCATTCTTGAAACTCAACTAGACCCTTGGGTAGTGGTTCTGGGCATTGGTAAATGATATCTAATGTTTTTAATAATTGCTAAATCAATGTTATCAACTTTGATTGTTAAATAATGACCATAATTGATATAAAACCTAGAAAATATTCCATTATTAAGAAAAATGTCAAATATTAACCATTTCCTAAGATGAATATGTTAACCCTAGTGGAACCATAATCTCAACCTAGTGACTATCACTACTACAGAAACAGCCTTTGGCGTCGGTTTCTGAGCGACGCCTATGTGGGCGCCGCTAAAGATCAAATACTTCGGCGTCGGTTCTTTAACCGACGCCTATTTAACATATAGGCGTCGGTCTTTTAGTAGATAACCGACGCCAAAAGGGTTCGCGCCACAGAAAACGGCGTCATCTAGGACACATTTTGTGTCGGTTATCTACTAAAAGACTGACGCCTATATGGACTATAGCGTCGGTGTTTACTTGGTAACTGACGCAGAAAGAGTCCTAGATGACGCTGTTTTCTGTGGCGCGAACCTTTTGGTGTCGGTTTTCTATAAAAAACCGACGCCATACTTCAAGACGACACGGCCGTGCTTCCCTGCACGGCCGTGTTTAGTACTATAGGCGTCGGTTTTATATGAATAACCGACGCCTTTTCCACCACGGTCGTGCTTTCCTGCACGGTCGGGTTGTTTGTACTATTAGGCGTCGGTTTTTATCCAATAACCGACGCTGTAGGTCTTTGTTGACAGTTTTCTATAAATAACCGACGCCTATATCTATTTTTTTTTCATATCAGTTTGCAGGCCTGCTGTGGCTGGTCAGCAGGATGAGAACCTGCAGTTCAGTTTTCTGAACTTCAGGTTTACGACATCCATTGATATCATCCTACAAACAGGCCACAAACCTACAAAAGTCCCAAGGAAAATTTCACACAAGTAGATACATTCAGACATCAATTCAATTCTCACATTCAAACATATAGAAACATTCAAATACATGTATTAACATTCAGAAATATTCATTTACAAAGTATCATTCATTATCGCTATCAACATCCCAATTATATCTTATAGTTGCCACTGTTTGTATGGCTTTTGCCCATTCTTCTCTTATTTCATTTAATGCTTCCATCGTATATGGAGCATGTATATTTTTTAAGTGTTTACCTGTAGTGTTGTCAGTTTTAAACACCTGCAAAGAGAATGATGTATATATATAAGTAATAATATAAAAATAAGATTGATATATTTCATACTAACTAATGAGACTATATATAATACCTCATGTATGGTATCGATGTCCAATGCGGCATGTTTGATAATCATCTGCATAAATCGCATCACATAGTATGTGCATGCCCAGCCATTGTCTTGTGTAGCGCACTATAAATTGAAACATACAAAATAATACAACTAAGCACAATTCACATCAATAATATATACATTGGAGTCGGGAACTTACTTGTACGTTCTCCCAATTTATTAGCTAGTTCTTTTTCCTTGGGACCGTTCCTCCAGCCTTTTTGAATGCATCTAAACCCCTACATGTTAATATAAGACAGTAAATTACATAAGTAAATAGTAATGTAATAACATATGTTAACAGATACAAAAATGAAATATTTCTCACCAGAATAATGGCATTCTCATTACGTGTCCAATTTTAGTGTTTAATGTACTTCCCGCGGGATCTAGATAATAAACAGTGAACGTCTCGGGGACAATAACTAGTAACTCCCAATGTTTACCGCTAGAGGTAAAAAGTTAACAATTAATAACTCAAAATGCACAATAAAAATGGAATTTTCTTAAGTCCAAATTATAAATAAAGTAAACTTACTTGACATTGAATGGAGCTATTATTATCGTCTTCTTTTGCTGACCAAAAATTGTAAAAGCATCTATACAGTATTGTTGAACATTATCAGGGTCTTTAGCTACCATACTAATCAATGATGGAATCAAAAATCCCACATGATCAAATGCAAATTGTTTGCAATGATCTTCGACTAAGTAGCTGCAAAACATGTATTACGTATGCATTAATATATAAGAAACCAGATCACCGGATCTTACACAAGGTATATGGATGTATAAACAAGATCTCACCTTATCCATGTCTCTATCATTGATGTATTCAGCCAATCATACATAAACACCTCAATAATATCTTGTATAAATAAAGAGTTATCGTATGATTGACCTGCATAATCTGCATCTAAAGAAACAATTATCGGGCAATGTATATTATGTGCTCGTAGCCAACATGCCATTCCCCTACAAGAAGGACCTAACGGGTATGTTAGGTCAGTTGGAACCCAAGTTGGTAATGCGGGAAGTGGAGGTGGAGGCCTAGGTGCTCCTGGTGTCTTCTTTTTAACCTGTATATATAATTTCAGATCAGTTGACATCATATATACACATTAACAGTCTAAATCAATGTAAATTTATCTTACAATTTCAGTAGTGTAGACGACATCTACTTTGGGCCACAATATGACCCCGCCTTCTGCCTCAGCAAGTGTATCAATATCCGGGTGGGGATATGGCAATGTAGCTTCCCTCCAATCAGGTAACATACATAATGGGCCCACACGAATGTAGTCCTGTGGCATTGGAGTCCCGTGAAACCTTTCCCCAGGAAGGGACGGGTAAGCCTGCGCCTCTGCAACAACATAGTCTTGTATTCTTAAGTGGCATGGCTTCAATGCCTACAAATTTACGTAAAGAATGTTATACATATATACATATCATCTTGAAAACATATCATCTTGAAAAGACTAGCTACAATGTCATAAACAATACTTACAGGAGACGTGTTAGGCGATGGGTCTCCAGGATTACTCGCAGTCTGTGCATCAGGAGAAGAGTGGGTCGCCATAGGCTGATTGGAAGCCTGAGATGCCTGCCACCACAGCAATTCTTCCTTGACCTTCTCAGCAACTACATCGTAGACCTTCTTAGCAACTATATCCTCGACTCTCTTATTCTCCTATACATGGATAAAAGAAACATTATCTTCTTATTATTGAATTTCCTTTTGCAGTAACATTCTAAAAAAAGAATAGGTTACCTCTTCTTGAGAAAGTCCCGCTCTGGGTTTGCGCTGGGATGGCCCAAAGAATGCTTTGATGCCCACACCAGTGTCTGCACCCCTAACACGTCCAGGATGCTCTGGGTTACCCAGAGCAACTGTCAATTCATCCCTTGTGCCCTGAGGGATGAATGTGCCTTGTTTCCGCTGCTCGTGCAGCTCCCGCTAATCACCATCAACAGAAATTGGTAAGTTAACACCACAAATAATCAATATTCAAACGATTGCTCTAAGAGTTGTATTTTACCATTTTCGCAGCCGCCTCAGCAGTTACGGGCTGCTTTATTTCACCCTTCTTGTTTTGCCTCCCAGCTATCCAGATATCATGGCGAGGCATGGGTGTGGCAGACTCCTGAGTAGGAGCAGACTCCTGAGTAGCCGCAGACTCCTCATGTAGTCTTTGGTGAATGCTTGCATAGCCTTTTGGACCCATAGTGTGGTCATGCACATTCAGTGCACGCCTTGCTTTTTGTGCGTCACTGAGGGCCTAGTTAGTATGCACATTAATGATTTGGTTAGTATCACTAAATGTTAATCTTTAATAGGTGAATACAATGTATATTAATTAAATTGGGAGTGACACCTAATACCTTGAATTCTTCAGATTTTCTTGAAGCAACAAAATTGTCCCAATCTTCTTTGTCCAAGAAGTTCCATTGTTCAAGGGCTGACTTCTTTTTCTTATCACCCTCTTTTATGTATTCTCTGTTCAGAATTGTCCTATAATTCCTAAGCATCTTTCCAACGTGTTGCATCACACTTTTACGATGCAACTTCTCATCCAATGCAAACAGATTCTGTAAAATAGAAATGTTATTAACTAGTATCCAAAATAGAATTGCAAATAATAGAATTTGTAATCTACAAAATAGAATTGCAAATAATAATAACTCACGCATAAATCCTTCCATATCAAGTCTTTTTTCCCCTGAGGAACTTTATGCCAATTATCATACTTAACACCACAATGACTCTGAGTGGTACACCCAAGATAGTTTACAAAATTATTGCGGTTCACTCCAATTGCATTTTCTCCATTATCAAACTCCACAACCAATTTGGATCCACTGCCACTAAGCGCTATTAACTTCTTCAACAGAGTGATGCCCCTTTTCTTGTTAAGTGTTTGGTGATGCGCATCAAGTTGCTCCAGTGCTTCAGTGGGTACATGTGCATCATCAACCTAAAATTTGACAAAAATAAACACACTGAATTAGCCCAATATAGAAATATAAGATATATGACATAACTAGAAGATAATGAATTTTATAGAAATACAGGATATGTTTTTAGAACTTACATTGGTATCCTCGCCATGCTCGTCATGGACAGCATGCTCATCATGGACTTCATGCTCATCATGGACATCATGCTCATCATGGTCAGCCATCTGAAAATGTCATTAAAAAGGCAAACATTTAGCATTTGTATTAACTAGAAAAAGGCAAACATTTAGCATTTGTATTAACTAGAAAAAGGCAAACATTTAGCATTTGTATAAACATACATGTCTCTAAAATTGTGATCTTTTATCAATTAACAATCCTTCATTGTGATCTCCGCGCACATATAAGTCATCATTAGCTTCAATATTTTGTGGAGTTGGCAACCCAACTGAGAATGGACTGGAGTCATCATACTTATCATAGTACTCTTCTTCATCTATAGGATCTTCAATGAACTGTCTTTTACCATGAAGAACAACCGACCATTTATCATTTGCAGGATCATCGATATAGAATATTTGTTTTGCCTATGATGCCAATATGAATGGTTCACCCTTCTCGCCAATCTTTTCAAAGTTCACCAAAGTGAAACCCAATTCATCCACTATAACTCCTTTGGTGTTATCAACCCAATTACATTTAAAGAGCGGAATTTTGAAATCTATGTATTCAAACTCCCAAATGTCTTCAATGACACTGTAATATGACATTTTAGCTTCACGTGGACTCTTATCCTTTGCACTTGCAAAGTACATAGTCGATGCTTGAAGAGTGACCCCACTATTTTGGACGACACTCTTATCATCTTGGCGCTTTGTGTAATATGTGAATCCATTAATGTCAAACCCTTCATAAGACATAACATTCGATTTTGGTTTAAAGGCGAGGCATTTGATAGTTTCTGTAATATCATTTGGTGTTTGAGATAGTTGATGTAAGACTTTATCTTCAAACCACTTAATAAAAGTCTTATTATGCTCTCTAGCAAGCCACATTGAACTTGCTCGAGGATGTTGTCTCTTTATGAAATTGGTATGTTCCTCGATATAAACACTCACTTCATCCATATTGTGTAAAATATACAAGTGAGCTTGTTCCAACTGCTCACGTCTGATTACTTTCACCCGTGATCCCAAAATTCCTTTGCCCTCCTCAATATTCTTGTCATTATCAGGAGTGTCATTACCACTGAGAAAGTCATTGCAAAAATCCATAACCTCTCTCGCCACATAAGCTTCAATAATACTCCCTTCAGGCCGATAACGGTTTCGGACATCACCTTTAAAAACGCTCATGTATCGTTCAAAGGGATACATCCAATGCAAGAAAACTGGTCCCAACATTTTCACTTCCCTAGTCAAGTGGACAATAAGATGTACCATGATATCAAAGAATGAAGGAGGGAAATACATCTCAAGATGACATAGGGTAACAACCACTTCTCTTTGCAAATTATCGAGAGTATCAGGGTCAATAACTTTGCTGCATAGACTGTTGAAAAAGAAACAAAGTCTGGTAATTGCAAACCTTACATGCTTCGGCAATATAGATCGAATTGCCACGGGCAATATTTGTTGCATTAGAGTGTGACAATCATGAGATTTAAGACCTATCAACTTCAGATCTTTCATTGATACCAATCTACGGATGTTGGATGAGTAACCATGTGGCACCTTAACATTTACCAAGCATTCACAAAAAGTTTTCTTCTCCTTTCTAGACAACGTGTAACAAGCGGGCGGTAAGTATGTTCTTTTATTACCCATTTCACGTAATTCTGTTAATTCTGACCTTATTCCCATTTCACGTAGGTCCAGTCTAGATTTTATCCCATCTTTAGTCTTACCTGGTATATTTAACAGAGTACCAATGATGCTATCACAGACATTTTTCTCAACGTGCATTACATCGATACAATGCCTGACTATCAAAGAACTCTAATAAGGAAGATCCCAAAATATTGACTTCTTCTTGAATGAAGAATTGTCACTCCGTGTGGCCATACTACATTGTGATTTCTTACCAAATTCATTGACAATGTCTTTTACTCTTGCATAAACAACATCCCTTGGTATAGGTTTAGGTGCACTCCGTTCATCATTCCATCCATTGAATGCTTTGCGCTTCCTACGATACAGATGGAATTTTGAAAGAAACCTTTGATGACCAAGATATACAGTCTTGCCGCCATGTTTTAGTCTTATTGAATCAGTGTTTTCTTCACATATAGTACACGCTTTAGCTCCTTTGACACTATATCCAGACAAATTCCCATATGCTGGAAAGTCATTAACAGTGCAAAACAACATAGCGTGCAAACGAAATGTCTCTCTTGCTGAAGCATCATAGGTCATCACACCTTCAGCCCAAAGTTTCTTTAAGTCATCAATCAAAGTTTCAAGATAAACATCGATATCATTTCCGGGTTGTTTAGGGCCCGATATCAACAACGACAACATAACGTACTTATTTTTCATACACATCCAGGGAGGAAGATTGTATATAACAACCATGACTGGCCAAGTGCTATGTTGGCTGCTCAATGTCCCGTACGGATTCATCCCATCTGTACAAAGCCCAAGTCTTAGATTCCTATCTTCTTCACCAAATTTGGGGTACAATAGATCAATCTTCTTCCACTGTGGGGAATCAGACGCATGTCGTAGGATCCCATCATTATTTTTCTTAACATCTACATGCCACCTCAAATTCTTCGCATCTTTCGGATTTGCAAACAAGCGTTGAAATCGTGATATTATAGGTAGATACCACAACACCTTGGCAGGAGAACCAGTTTTGGACTCCCCCGAAGTCGTCAATTTATACCTTGACGCACCACATTTTGGACAATCTTTCAAATCTACATAGTCCTTTTGAAATAATACACAATCATTCGGGCATGCGTGTATCTTCTTGGCCTCCATTCCCATTGGGCACAACATTTTCTTTACCTGGTATGTTGAGATTGGCAGCTCGTTTCCTTCAGGAAGCATTTCTTTCAACAAAGTCAACAATGAAGTGAAGCTTTTGTCGCTCCATCTATTGTTAGCTTTCAACTTATACAATCTCAACACAGCGCTAAGCTTCTTAAACTTAGTACAGCCTGTGTATAACGGTATCTCAGCATCATGCACAATGTTTCTAAAGATAGGAGGTGGATCGGTGTGCTCTACCCTACAACTATCCAGCATCGCATCAACGATGTCTGCTGGAACTGGTTCGTTCACATTTACGTCATCGGAGGCAATTTCTTCTTCCACCCAAGCACTGCTATCGACATCTACTGGTTTCGATTTTGAAATCTCTCCATGCCAGTGCCATTCTGTATAGCCTTGTACAATCCCTTTGCACATGACATGAGTTTTGATTTCCTCACCAGTGTTGACTTTCAAGTTGTTACCGCAATGCCTACATGGAAAGTAGAACCTATCTGTAGGTTTTTTCCTATGTTCCTCGGAAAATCTAATAAACTGATCAAGACCAGATATAAACTCTGGGGTGCAACGATTACGAATGGACATCCATGATCTATCCATTCTATGATCAGAGAAAACAAGTATATATTAGGAAACAAGTATATATTAGGAAAAGATTAGGGTATACACTTACATCCTAAGTGTATAATGTGATGTCATTCTTATATATAATAAATGTGTACCACCTATCCCATCCTTGAACACCTAATCTCACTAGTAAGTGTATAATGTGTATTGGGTTTTCGAGAAAATTTCAGCAGCATTTCCCCGTTGTTCTCTAAGTACATATGTACTTAGAGAACAAATGGGGAAATGCTACCGAAATTTTCTCAAAAACCCAATACACATTATACACTTACATCCTAAGTGAGATTAGGTGTTCAAGAACAGTCCCAAACCGGGGACTATCTAAGATTTACTCCTAATGAGTCAATCTTGGACGGGTTTCTAGGCCAACAAACACAATAATAGATATGTACATGTTAGGGTTTCATCACAATTGATGTTAGGGTTTCATCAATGTTAGGGTTTAATCAAATCAAATTAGGATGCTAGAATGGATTTAAATCAAATTAGGGTTTAAATCAAATCAAACATGGTCGTGGCTGTGTTGGCCTACCACGGCCGTGCTGGGCAGCACGGCCATGCTGTCCAGAACAGCCGTGCTGCCCAGCACGGCCGTGGTAGGCCATTCTTCTCAGTTCTCAGTGAAAGAAGTGGTGAAACCAAGATTTAGATGCAATATTAGGCGAGCAACAACAACTAACCTCCCAACAGTGGTGGCGGTGATCGGCGAGCTCCAGGCGGCAGGGCCGGCGAGCTCTAGGCGGTAGGGCAGACAGACCAAGGAGCAGCGGCGTCGGCGGCAAGGAGCAGCGGCGTCGGTGGGCGGCGGCAAGGAGGAAGGCGGCGAGCTCTAGGCGGCAGGGAAGGCAGACCAAGGAGCAGCAGTGGCTGTAGAGAAGGGGGCGCGGCGGAGAAGGGGGTGCGGAGAAGGGGAAGAAGGCAGCAACAGTGGCGGCAGAGAAGGGGGTGCGCCGGCGGTGCGGCGGCACTATCGTGGAGGAAGAAGGAGCTTTCGTGGAGGAGAAATCGGCGGCGTGGTCGGGCGACAGCAGAGAAGAAAAGGGAAATCGACTCGCAATGAAACAGAAGAAAGGGGAAGAGTCGGGCGATCGCGGAATATTAAGTTCCAAAATAGCGTCGGTTGTTTCAAACAACCGACGCCTAAGCCTCTTTAGCGTCGGTTGTTAGAACCAACCGACGTCCAATTGGACGATATTTTCACGAAATTGTTTGGCGGGAACCACTTTCAGCGTCGGTTATAAAAGGTTAACCGACGCTGAAAGTGACACTTTTCACGCAAATTTTCATCGCGCATAGGCGTCGGTTTCTATCTACATAACCGACGCTGAAAGTGACACTATTTTTTTGCTCGAAAATTGGATTTCGCGGGCGACTTTAGGCGTCGGTTTGTTATTAACAACTGACGATGTATTCAAAGTGGTACCCGTGTCTGGCTGGTCTTCGAATATAGACGTCGGTTTGCCTAAATAACCGACGTCTAATAGTGTAGGCGTCGATTTTCCTAAAGAACCGACGCCCAGAAAAGCGACACTGAATGTTGTTTCTGTAGTAGTGTATCCTACAATAAAATGTTCAAGTAAATCCATACTTGCTACATTTTATGGCTATCATTGATGAACTAATATTAATTATTCATATATTAGAGTTTATAAGTTAATGATCTGAACTAATAGCTAAAACCAATAAGATTGAAGATAAGTGATTACTTATAGTGATGTTGAGATATTATAATTCCATCTTGTGAATATTCATAAGTATGGAGGAATCATGCAATAAGAACACAAAGATAATGTATACATATGTACATCAATAATATTTGGATCTAGACCCTTTAATTTCTATATCAATCTCAAACATGAATCTCGGTATCATTATGGATACGTTTAATGTTTATTATAAGTAAGCCCTAAACCATGTTTAAAAGGTAGGGTCAATGAAGTAAGATCAAAATGAGTGTGATCAAAACCCTAACTCTAGTTCATATAACTCATCTAATATAAATGATAAGGTATTACACCAACACATATCATGTTTATAATCCTAGAAATTACTAAAAGAGTGGAATACATGCACCTAGAAACCCTAATTGAGAACCCTAATGACCCTAGAAGCATTGACCTTAAGTAAAGACATGAGGACTAATAGATCCATCGGTTTATAGGAGAATGTTAGAAGTAGGAACTGATGTAGTGTTTTTCTTAATAGAACTTAGCTTATGATAGGTAATTGCATGGGCCATCACTACTAAAAAAATGGTCTTTAACTATAAAGAAAAATTGTAGCGAAAACCCCATATTTTGTAGCTAAAGGCTTTAACTACATATTTCTTTACCCATACAAATTGTAGTATATGCTCGTATAGCTAAAGCCTTTAACTATATTTTTCAAATATGTAGTTAGATAATCCATTTGCTACAAATTCATATGTATCTGGAAGCGTAGCTAGATATTGTCCTTACATATTTAAATATAAGTATAATTATAGCTAAATGTATGACTACAATTGCATATATAGTCAGTATGTAGAAAAAACATGAAGTTAATACATTTTATATGAAGTTAATGTGTAGGGAAAGGTGACAATTACTACACATGCACACACACACAAATATATATATATATATATAATTGTAGTAGTTAGGCCAAGTTATGTTCATTATGCCAACAATCTTACTTTCATTTATGCTGAAATGTAAAATGTACATGGGGAGGACATATACCTTGCCCCTATTACACAATGTGTACAAAGAAAAGGATATACATATATTAACGATTCATTGAGGTCTATACACATCTTGGCAAAAGAGTATGTATCTTTCTCATCCAGTTTTAGCATCCTTATTGTCTTCTCCTTTCGTTCATGAGTTGACGATAGCCTGGGTTCTTGCTGCATCATCATGAAGAAGAGCATGTGTTGGATCTAAAATTACAAACAAGACAATGATGGTATTATGCAACAATAATAGTTGCACTGGACAGAACTTGGGCCTCATCTTCTGAAGGGCATATTGATGCTTGGATTTGTTATGTTGGTTGTAAAGCATTATGTCCTATAACCTGGTGACATCTGCTTGATAGAGTTCAAAGCAATGGTTATACATTTAATCACAAACTGCTTACTAACAAATAAATGAAAGCATTCACATTTGAAAACATACTAATATAAAGACTGACATACATGTACAACCAAGAGAAGAGAAGCAAATGACAAACCGTGTTGAATCTTGGAACCTTGGTCAAATTATCGAAGATGTCGATGTGAAGCTCCACATCCTCCCTAAATCACAAATACACCAGTCATCAATCTATCAAGCTATCAATGTCAAAAGAACCAACTTATGGATGTTGCTCATATTTTAAAACTCTCCCACCTCAAGATCAACCGCTACACTTCCAACTGGCATATTAAGCAATGATGGTAACTACTGGTAAAGGAAAGTAGTGCACCCCATTCTTTTGACAAAAATTTTGTATAGTCCTCTCAAAAACAGGACGTAAGCTGGCTTGACTGAGTTTGATCAATCATGAGGTGGTTGTTGGAGAAAACTCAAGTTTTGGAAACCAACAATCGTGTAGGCTTAGGCATTGGAGACACGACAAACAAGAGTAGTTAGATATTGTTAGCTTGCATTGGTACCAAGGAAGCCTCTTGTATTGAGCACGGTGATGCATGTAAGTCACAATATCCAGCCAAATGACAAAAAACTGCATTTAAATCAAGTAAAGCAAGTCAGACACATAATGTAATAACATCAATGGTATGAGTACACACTTACTCTTTAATCATTTTCAGATCTTTGCGGAGCACTTATGTGTGCTTGAATCGTAGTACAACACCAGAGTCACAATGTAAAACAAGTGAAACACACGATGAAAGTATTGATAGATAACTGAACTGGTTTTAAAGAATATATAAGCAAACTACAGAACCAAATAGATATTATACATGTTATAACAGCGACAACATGAACTAGTTATACAACAAATGTGACTGACAAGGTTTAAGTGGCATCCTCGCATGTTGCCTTATTTACTAGAAAATATAGAAATGAAGCAATTTTTAGCCCACCTTGCCATAACCTACAGTGATTGGCCTGAAAAGTTGCAGTGCACATAGATAGATGTATTTCAATTCGCTTACCCTCACAAAAAAGTAGCAAAATATTAAAACGTTAAGCTGATTTAGAAAAGTTTGAGAGATACTTTTGAGGGAAATCCCTTGTATAGTCTAGTCATGTGCCATTATAGATGTTTTATTAGAGAGTGTGGAGACCCGAGTAAAGGAACTACTTGTAGGGTGGTGGTCTGGTGTTGGTACAAGACTTTGTCTCTTCACTTCTACTGGAAAGTTGGAAGGCCTGCAAATGTTGAGAAGTCTGGGCATTAGTTAGAATAGTTGTGTTTAAATTATGAATTAGATATATGGTAACAATGTTATAGCTTATACGTGTTGCATATCTCTTTTAACATGAAATCCTATGAGTTGTATTGTTTTGTTGCATATAAGATTTGGCTTCAAACTTGTCTCAACCAATATCATACTCTCTGTCAGTTCAAAGTATTTATGAGCTATCTGCAATTTTAAATAAGGTTTGCACTTTTCTCAAACTATATGCTCATTTATAATTGTTTGACTATCTGATTACACTATTGCTTTTATATTTATGGAGCTTTGTAGAAAAATTCTCAAAAGTAATTGGTTCATCGTGTCTTTCCTTAGCTTGCAGTGTGCAAGTCTATAGATTCATCAATGGATCCTTTAATTTGTGTAGTATGGCACTGTGTTGGCTTGAGGTTAAGGAGCTTATTGAGAGTAATGTGAATATGTTACGTGATATGTAGCCGACACATGCACCTTTCCATGAAACATACTTTTTAGTGAGACATGGGAATATGTGACCCACACAATGTCTTTTACATCAACAATGTGTTCAATAGCTTTCATAATAAGTTGAGAGTGTTGGCTCCATACTTCGAGCTAACTGGAAAGAGACAACTGTCTAATATTCTTTTAGGGATGAAATTAAAATAGATACATATCATGTTGTCATTACCTTCAGAAGCCAGTTTCCTTTCCTTATGTGAATTCTTCTGAAAAGAATTCTTCTGGGTGCAGGAGAAGGTTTCTTTGCTTTACCAGTAGGTTTAGCAGGAGGTTCCTGCAACATACATAGAATTCAAGAAACTAATATTAATACATATTACTTCCTACATTTTGTTTGACACAAAGGGACTGGTTCATTCAGATATAATTGATGGAGATGATGGAGCTTGAAGTGGGGTACTAGGTCTTATTAAAACATGAAAAATTGCATATTGACATGTGCAATAATTGGGTAGCAGGGGCAGAGACAGTGGTTTTCTGTCAGCTTTTAGGTTTTCCCTTGGTTAAGCTGCTGAGTAGTCTAGACTTTCTATGTTCCCTTGTTGTATATTCAATTTTGGTTTAAGCTACTGGTGCTTGTTTGTGTCTGCTGTATAATTGTGTTTCTACTATGGATAGGTTTTCAGGTGTATGATCTAATGTGAAGAGGTTGATCCTTGGTGATGTGGTTTGTGGGTGTTTATGCACATGATATGATGAGGTGGAGCTTCAATGATATGATGAACCTGGTGACTCGACTGAATAAAATGTATGTGATGTGTGTACTTACAGAAGATCTGGGCTCCAACCAACTTAAATGAAGCTATAGATGCTTCCATACCTTGGCTGAGGACTTTAGTGTTATAACCTTTTTGAAAAAGAAAGCAGATGTGGTTGGTTATCATTGGCTTCATAGTGAAGATCAAACAGGGCTCAAGGAATTTCATTTAAGGGCAAAGATGGCTGCCTAACACCCTCGACTTGTGCCCATCTCATTGATATTTCAACTGAGTAGATATGTAGTAGTTATCACATGATTTTGCATGCCAAAGATGAGTAGAATAAGGGGAGGCCTGTAGAAATTGTTAAAATAGAGCAGGCCTATAGAAATCATTAAAATAGAGCAGTAAATACACACAGAATGACACACACATGTAAACATGGAAAATATAAATGTAGTAGATGATGAAAAGAAAAATACAGACAAAATGAGAAGTAAGAAAATCCATAAATAATGTAATGCCTATCCCGAGCTATCTCCTTCTCCAACGCAGGAACTTCATTCCAAGATTGTTGGAAGAAGGGTGGAGGTCATCAATTGAAATGGCTTCAGGGATGTGTATGATGCACTCTTGTGAACCTAAGATGTCATTTTTACTAGTCTTCTTGTACTATTATAGGATAGCAGATTCTTGACTTCCTACATGCTACCTTGTGTACTATTTCCACTAATCTTCACCATAGAAACTCCACTAATCCACATGGATTTATAAGGCATGATGTGAGCAGCCATATGCACTTTCTCGTTAGAAATACTTCTGAAAACTGACCAGCAGAAAGTCATAATTTATTGCACCTGGATCATATAGAATCTGAGCAACACTGAGACCAAGAATGTATGATTGGTCCCTGAACACAGGAGGTAGAAGCCACACATATAATGGACTATTTTTTTGGACAGCTGCAGATCTAAAAAGGAAAGTAAAAACATGACTGCAATCCTAACCTACCCAACTACATTGCATATGAACACTGTAATGTTCAAAAGAAGGGCTCTACTCCCTCCCCCCTCCCAAATGTGCCTTCTCATGCAAACCAGCCTTAATGGGAAAAATATAGGACCTGGGCAACAACATAGCAGCAAGTTTGCAAGCTAAAAGTTGTTGTAACCTCACTTGGAAGAGGTGGGCCAAGGGTGGATGGAATCACACCAACTCATGATTTACTTCAGCACCAATGAACTGTCAAATAATTAAAAATGAATGGATAGGTACTCACCTATCAAGCTCTCTTTGGTTAATTTTATTGTTGTAAATGCCTCTTAGAGCATTTTGCATGCATCAAAAACTTTGTGAATTGTTGTATATTAGCTTTTAAAATACAGAACAGATCAATGCTAATACTTGTTATGGAGATAAAATATATTTTTTTAGGGTTGGATGTAACAGATATAACATACCATCTAAGGTTCAATGGGTCAAATATGCTAAGATCAATGATACATCATAAGTTAATCCTAGAGAATTTCTAACAATGTGAAGAGCTTGTACAAGTAGATAAATATTTATAAGCTACAAAAATCAAGAATATACATCACAACAATCAAAAACTAAGACAAAGAGATTCAAAAGAACATACATTTGTTACATCTACATTGTCAAATCAAAGCAGAAAGTGAACATGACAAATAAACTCAGCTGAACTTCAAAGAATTTCTAAATCAAACCGCAACTATAGAAGAATAGAATATATTGGTAGACATTAGGAAGTGCTTAACGAATTTGAGAAAGCATTTTATGCAATTCATATTTTTTAGTAGACATGTAAATGACCATTGTGAATGGTTGATTTTCCAACCAACCCAATTTGTTTAGTTCAAAAAGGATGGTATGGAACAATGAGAAGACATCACAAGATACAAAAAGAAAAAAAAATCTGATGAAGACCAATGATGTAGGGGAATATGGATATAAACATTGCTAGATAGAAAAGAAGAACTATTGTTCTACACAAAAAATGGTGGAACATTAATAGATTAAATATTCTTGGAGGATACTTTAGGATTTGGACCAGAAAAGCTATAGAAAGCCATAAAAAATGTTATAGTTGGAAGCTAATCCCTAACCCAAACTGAATAGCCACAATAAAACTGTCTTTACTGTGGCTATTTCAAACCCAAAAGATAAATATGCTCATATTGGTGGTTGAAGAAAACCTTGTTGTAGAATGGAAACTTGCCTTCTCTCCCATGGCATCTTGAATGAGTATAGTATCCCCAGACATTCTCGCAATGACTTCACCCGTATTTGTGTCATTATCAAAGAAGGCAATATCCTGCCTTAGAATCGTTTTCAGGTACAGGCCACGAATCCTAGCCGCTTGTCTTTCCTTAGTCACCATCCAGCAAGCTACCTCTGTATAACATTAGTAAACATGTTTATAGAAGAAACTTAATCATACATGGTTAAATTTTATCTGAGCATATATCATATTAGCTTCAGTATGGAAAAAGCAAGAATAGTGCCAGTTTTATTGGTAGCAGACAGTCCTATACATGCACATTACACAATACATTGTTGAAGTTTGATGAGTCTGAGTGTTAATGATCAATAATAGTTATAATATTTCTTTGTTACTTTGATAGAAAATATCATTTTAATATAAATGAAATGTCATGTTGGAAATCATAGTGATCCTTGGACATGTTGGTTCCATATAGAAGGAATTCCCAGCTCTGTGATTTTCCAGACTTAGCTGTCACAGACAAGTAGACCAAAGACATTTGTAAGAAGTATAACCACACTTACGAAGAAAGTCTGCAATACCAGTACCAGCAGCTAAGTATACGAATTTCAGAACAACCTGCACAAAAAAAGAAAACATTAGATTTAAAATTTAGACCAGTCGAAGAATATGAATGACAAATGTGATGCATTGCGTCACTAACAGCATCATGTATAGTCCCAAGTCATGTCAGGATAGACTTCATGCTAATATGACATGAATATACATTCAAGCCAGAACCACCAAAAATGACAAAATGAATGCATGTTGACATGACAAACAGAAGTAATACAAACATATGTAGTATATGCATGCATTTTCTATTAGAGAAAGATGTTAGCACGATAAATTTTGGCACATTAATATAATTTGTTAACACCCTTTGTTTGCCATAAAATAAATAATCAAACAAGAATGAACATTACATTTTTAAAAAATATATTTTAAGGTACAGAAAAAGAATATGTAGTTTAGAAATATTTTTTGTAAAACTATATGTATGCCGAAAAGATGTAAATTGAGTATAATAGATAGACCAATATATGGCATGGATATACATTTCATGTGAGGATCATGTTTCCATGTAAAACATGAGCAAAAAGGCAGATTTATCTCTGGATCTCATGATGCATTTTACTTGTATTCGGTGTATATTAATTCAAACATAAGAGAAGCCTCCTTTTTGTTTATAGTTATTACCACTATGAGTTTCTCCTAATAATTCCATGAAACACCCCCTAATTTAACAAATCCTTAATAACCCCCAACCACTATTCCACTGTTAATTATCCAGTGTTAACTACCACAAGAAAAACATTCCATCGTTAACAATCTTAAAATTTGACGGCTCATGCAATATTTTGAGGGTCACATTACCCATTCGGTTTTGAATCTGCATCACCATCCTTACTGAGTGGGAACTATTGTTTCATCTTCAACCACCTCATATTGTGATTTATCTAGTTGGTTATGTTGCTTCCTCACCCCACATCAAACCCTACCCCATTACATGTTTGACCAATACATGCCCCACCTCGAGCCTCCTCTATTATCCAACCTATATACATAATAATTGCCCCTAATGGTGGAAATGTAACAATGATAGAATCCAAAATAGAGGCTGCTAGACATTGATGAACTATAAAGAGGTTGCATCGGTGCTAAAATACAATGATTATGAAAAATATTTACAAACAAGAATGTCATAAACCATATTTTGGACATGGTACATCGTAATACCATGAGAAACTAACATGAGCAGCCACAATATTGATATTAGTTAGAGTCACTATTTTATTAGACAAATATCATGTTACAAGCATGATACATGTTACCACCAAAATGAGTCATGTGGTATATTTTATGTATCCATTATAAACCTAAGATTAATGTTAGAACATTAGGTTATCCTAAGGTGATATATACATGAATTATCTCATTGGGGTTATACTAAACATCTATTTAGGTCTAACCTTCAACCTTGTTTGGCTAAGTCCAAAATGTCAACTTTCAGGGTAGGGTCTGAGATCTAGTATGCTACAGCACACCACCCCTTAAAGGGATTTCGTCCTCAAAATCAATATATCCACATATAAGAAAACAACTTATTCACCACCCCTTAAAGGATTCATCTTATTAAGTCAAAACTATTCTTTAGGTACAAAAGGTTCAACTACACTTCCTTACATCCAACTACATAAGCATCATGCAAAAAAAAAGAAACATAACTTGTAAAGACTAATTATGAACTATGGGTTAACTTGCTCTTATCCATCCTCGAACAAGTCTTTACACCCGGGAGACTAGTTCAACATATTAGGGTCCCTAAAGATCAATCATATAGATGTCTAAGGCTACTATTACCTAAAATCATGATATTTTGAACAATTCATATCATCTCAGGCCAGGCCGGTATCATATGGATTCGGGAGTCCTTGTAAACCAAGCTAGTAGTGCGGAGGAAAATCTTGCCATCCCCTAGACCCTGATCCTTTGTAGACACCTTTACTTTCAACTTCACGTCCTAGTAGCTGCCTAAAGGCCAAGCTAAACAACCTCAAGTTACTATGGTAACTTATGCATCTTTTCTTGTAAGTATTTTAAGGATCTATTCATAATTATTCTAATGTGAAACTGTATGATACTAAATAAACCCTTCATCATATATTGATAAACTCTAGGGCAAACATGTCACTTAAAGGTAATGCAAGGATTCTAACTAGGGAGATAAAATTTAAATAGCCAGATTCTGACTACTATGGGCTCTGATACCATGTTGTAAAGAGGCAGGATCACCCCCTTACGAAAGATTTGAAGAATAAAACATCCATTCCAAACACACTCAAAGGTATGCTGGAATAGGTGTAACATTTTCAAATTTCAATAAATGGTATTCAAAACAACCAAAGTATAGCTCTGATACCATGCTATTAGGAGGCGGGATCACCCCCTTACTAAAGAAAATTTGAAGAATAAAACATCCATTCCAAACACACTCATAGGTATGCTAGAATAGGTGCAAAATTTTCAAACTTAAATAAATGGTATTCAAAACAACCAAAGTATAGCATCGAAATAAAAATAATGACTATATTCAATTTTCACAAAAGATTACAAAAGTACATCATAATATCCCATAAGGGTTTACATGTATGATACAGCATAAGGATCTAAGTAGAGGGAAAACTAAACCATAAAAACTTTGTGTCCAAGCTTTAAATCCTTAATCTAGTCCAAAACTTCATGCCTTATAATCCAAGTCCTTCACCTAGGGTTGGAAGCATACCCCAGCAAGAAGAGAAAATAGATGACATCAGCAAAGACTGGTATATGCATACTAAATAGGAAATTGAGCAATATATGGAATAAAGGACATCAAATATAAAAGGCTTCCCATGGAAAGGATAAGGACCACCCAAATCGGTATCAAGAGAAAAGGAATTGAAATCATATGATAACAAAAGAATACTTGCCATTAATAAAACATAAAGATTATGCCACACAAGCACATGTAAAGAATTAGGGCACACACCCCATATCATCAACCTACATGCATGTGAGATAAACATCGCCCTAGAACAATATAAACACAAAGGTGGACAAGTCTCATAAACTTGAAACCTGATAGAGAAAGGAATACTACCAATCTCCCACATATATAAAACATGGGCTAAGAATCACACATCTTGCCCTGGGTATGAGGTTCCTTTCCATTCCAAAAGAGTAAGAAATATCACATCTGCTCGGCAGGAAATAACACATCTGCCATAAAAACCAATGCAATTACACCACTCTAGTGCTACTAAATCACATAGCATGTTAAATGTCAAGGCAAGTAGAAAGTATAGTCAGAATATATAAACTAGTCACCACATAAGTGACCAACATATACATCCACCTCATAAGTGGGAAAAAGACATCACATGTCATCTTTTAGAGTTCCATCATGACCAAAGCATAATATAAGAGTTCAAAAGAGTATCCATTATCACATGATCAATATTAAATAAGGTAGTTCACATGAACCATGATTTTCAAAAGAAAAGACATTGTGTATAGGCTAATGTCCATAGGACAAAGAGAATGAATAAGCATAGGAGAATTGCTCAACATAGAAGAATAGGGGATACATCATACCTCAACTTCAAAGTCTAAATAGTCCAAGTCAGTCCTAGATACAAGACTAGGCCTCCAAAGAACCTCTATGGAAGGTGGACAGGTCCAATAAGTAAGGTTCCCAATCTTAGAGAGGTTGGTTTCTCCAAAAAATCTCCTATCTCGAGCAAGAAGCACCTTCTCTACTTTAGAGGTGACAAACCCTAACAAAAGAACATGGAGATGGAGTGTTTAAGGGCTCTAGGTGGGGTTTCACCACAGAAGACTAGGGTTATGACCTGGAAGAAGGTGGAAGGAAGACGAACAACATGAAAATAGGGAAGGAAATGAGGATACTTACTAGTTTTGGTCAAAATCACCAAGGAGGAGCTTAAGAAATCCTAAATAGAGAAATTTGGAACCCTAGGATCCTTCTTCACCAAAGTAGGCACCTCCTTTTACCTTGGGACAACACATTCATGGAAAAATAGAGTAGGAATGATGCTCTAAGCTAGAGATAAAGAAAGGAGAGAAAGAGTTTTTGAATTTGGGGTTGGGAAGGGGTAGATATGGCTATATAAAGAAAGAGGTCAAGTATGAGGTGTCTATGAAACTTTCCATGTGTCATGAATAAGGGTGTCCATGGACATGCAAGAATTTATGGATAAGGAAGAATTAAAGCACGAGGTGTCAACTTACTTTCCATGTGTCCAATTCTAAGGGTGCCTATGGACATGCAAACCTTTATGGATATGGAAGAAGTCAAGCATGAGGTGTCCATGGAGCTTTCCATGTGTCCTTAGCCTAGGGATTTCATGGCCATGCAAGAGGACAGATCATAGAGGCTTCTTGAATATAAAATGTAAATTTATGAACACTTATAGGCCATCCCAACCGACATACAATCAAAGAAATAACCCCATTGATTGATAGCTTCTAAAGATAAGCTCATTTATAAAGAGAGTAATCCCTAAAATGCCCTTGGAAAGAAACACCTTCAAACCAAGGTGCAGCTAGGTGCCCTATGGTTCAAAAACTCGAGAATGGTAAGGGAATATATAGTATTATAATTCACATGACAATTTGCAAAGAAAACCTCCCAATTGGGTAAATTGCAGAAAAGTCCAGAATGTACCTAAAATTGCATAACTTGCACAAACAACATCCAAATTGGGCCAAACTTCAAACACAAGTTATCTTTGATGTGTTGAATATGAATTTTCCATTATTTATATATTTTGATGTTATATAATCACATTATTCATTACTTATGACTTTTACTCATTTTCTCTCTCCTAAACTTATCCTAATATTTCAAGGTGTCCAAATTAGATGAAATTTGACATGTAGGATAATTTTGATATGTAGATTTTGAATTTGGAATTTGTTTACACTTTTGAGACTTATTTTTATGAGATATGTCATATGGCTCATTAATGACCCATTATCTAAATTATTCTTCCAATTAAGTTCCTTATCTTCATATTACCACCAAAATGAGTTATGTGGCATATTTTATGTATCCATTATAAACTTATGATTAATGTTAGAACATTAGCTTATCTTAAGGTGATCTATACATGCATTATATCATTGGGGTTATACTAAACATCTATTTAGGTCTAACCTTCAACCTTGTTTGGCTAAGTCCAAAATGTCAACTTCCAGGGTAGGGTCTGAGATCTAGTATGTTACAGCACACCACCCCATAAATGGATTTCGTCCTCGAAATAAAAACATCCACATATAAGAAAACAACTTATTCACAACCCCTTATTGGATTCATCTTATTAAGTCAAAACTATTCTTTAGGTACAAAAGGTTAAACTACACTTCCTTACATCCAACTACATAAGCATCATGCAAAAAAAGAAACATAACTTATAAAGGCTAACTATGAACTATGTGTTAACTTGCTCTTGTCCATCCTCAAACAAGTCTTTACACCTGGGGGACTATTTCAACATATTAGGGTCCCTAAAGATAAATCATATAGATGTCTAAGGCTATTATTGCCTAAAAGCATGCTATTTTGAACTTTTCATTTTAGCTCAGGCCAGGCCGGTATCATATAGATTCAGGAGTCCTCATAAACCAAGCTAGTGGTGCATAGGAAAATCTTGCCATCCCCAAAACCCTGATCCTTTCTAAACACCTTTGCTTTCAACTTCATGCCCTAGTAGCTGCCTAAAGGCCAAGCTAAACAACCTCAAGTTACTATGGTTACTTATGCATCTTTTACTTGTAAGTATTTTAAGGATGTATTCATCATTATTCTAATGTGAATCTATATGATCCTAAATCAACCCTTCATCATCTATTTATCAACTCTAGGGCAAACATGTCACTTAAAGGCAAGGCAATGATTCTAACTAGGGAGGCAAAATTTAAATTGTCAGATTCCGACTACTATGGGCTCTGATACCATGCTGTAAAGAGGTGGGAGCACCCCCTTACTAAAACATCCATTCCAAACACACTCAAAGGTATGCTGGAATAGGTGTAACATTTTCAAATTTCAATAAATGGTATTTAAAACAACCAAAGTATAGCTCTGACACCATGCTATAAGGAGGCGGGATCACCCCCTTACTAAAAAAAATTTGAAGAATAAAACACCCATTCTAAACACACTCATAAGTATGCTAGAATAGGGGCAAAATTTTCAAACTTCAATAAATGGTATTCAAAACAACCAAAGTATAGCAACGGAATAAAAATAATTACTATATTCAATTTTCACAAAATATTACAAAAGTACATCATAATATCCCATAAGGGTTTACATGTATGATACAACATAAGGATCTAAGTATAGGGGAATCTAAACCATAACAACTTTGTGTCCAAGCTATAACTCCTTAATCTAGTCCAAAACTTCATGCCTTATCATCCAATTACTTCACCTAGGGTTGGAAGCATACCCCAGCAAGAAGAGAAAATAGATGACATCAACAAAGGCCGGTATGTGCATACTAAATAGGAAATTGAGCAATATATGGAATAAATGACATCAAATATAAAAGGCTTCTCATAGAAAGGATAAGGACCACCCAAATGGGTATCAAGAAAAGGAATTGAAATCATAAGATAACAAAAGAATAATTGCCATTAATAAAGCATAAAGATTGTTCCACACAAGCACATGTAAAGAATTAGGGCACACACCCCATATCATCAACATGCGTGCATGTGAGATAAACATAGCCCTAGAAAAATATAAACACAAAGGCAGCCAAGTCTCATAAACTTGAAACTTGATAGAGAAAGGAATACTACCAATCACCCAAATATATAAAACATGGGCCAAGAATCACACATCTTGCCCTAGGTATGAGGTTCCTTTCCATCCCAAAAGAGTAGGAAATATCACATCTGCTCGACAGGAAATAACACATCTGCCATAAAAACCAATGCAATTACACTACTCTAGTGCTAATGAATCACATAGCATGTTAAATGCATAGGCAAGTATAAAGTATAGTCAGAATATATAAACTAGTCACCACATAAGTGACCAACATATACTTCCACCTCATAAGTGGGCAATAGATATCACATGTCATCTTTTAGAGTTCCATCATGAACAAAGCATAAGATACGAGTTCAAAAGAATATCCATGATCACATAATCAATATCAAATAAGGTAGTTCACATGAACCATGGTTTTCAAAAGAAAAGACATTGTGTATAGGCTAATGTCCATAGGACAAAGAGAATGAATAAGCATATGTGAATTGCTCAACATAGAAGTATAGGGGATACATCATACCTCAACTTCAAAGTCTAAACAGTCCAAATTCAGTCCTAGATCCAAGCCTTGGCCTCCAAATAACCTCTAGGGAAGGTGGACATGTCCAATAAGTAAGGTTCCCAAGCTTAGAGAGGTTGTTTTCTTCAACAAAGCTCCTATCTTGAGAAAGAAGCACCTTCTCCACTTTAGAGGTGAAAAACCCTAACAAAAGAACATGGAGACGGTGTGTTTAAGGGCTCTAGGTGGGGTTTCACTATGTAAGACCAAGGTTATGACCTATAGGAAGGTGGAAGGAAGACTAAAAACATGAAAATAGGGAAGGAAATGAGGATACTTACAAGTTTTGTTCAAAATCACAAATGTGGAGCTTAAGAAATCCTAAATAGAGAAATTTGGAACCCTAGGAGCCTTCTTCACCAAGGTAGGCACATCATTTTACCTTGGGACAACACCTTCATGAAAAAATAGAGTAGGAATGATTCTCTAAGATAGAGGGAAAGAAAGGAGAGCAAGAGTTTTCGAATTTGGAGTTGGGAAGGGGTAGTTATGGCTATATAAAGAAAGATGTCAAGTATGAGGTGTCTATGAGACTTTCCATGTGTCATGTATAAGGGTGTCCATGGACATGCAATACTTTATGGATAAGGAAGAAGTCAAGCATGAGGTGTCAAGTTACTTTACATGTGTCCAATGCTAAGGGTGCCTATAGACATGCAAACCTTTATGGATAAGGAAGAAGTCAAGCATGAGGTGTCCATGGAGCTTTCCATGTGTCCTTAGCCTAGGGATTTCATGGCCATGCAAGAGGACAGCTCATAGAGGCTTCTTGAATATCAAATGTCGTTTTATGGACACTAATAGGCCATCCCAACCGACTTCCAATTAAAGAAATAACCCCATTGGTTGATAGCTTCTAAAGATAAGCTCATTTATAAAGAGAGTAATCCCTAAAATGCCCTGGGAAAGAAACACCTTCAAACCAAGGTGCAACTAGGATCCCTATGGTTAAAAAACTCGAGAATGGTAAGGGAATATGTAAGGATTTAAATTCATGTGACAATTTGCAAAGAAAACCTCCTAATTGGGTAAATTGCAAAAAAGTCCAAAATGTACCTAAATTGCATAACTTGCACAAACAACATCACAACATCCAAATTGGAACAAACTTCAACCACAAGTTATCTTTGATGTGTTGAATATGAATTTGCCATTATTTCCATATTTTGAGGTTATATAATCACATTATTCATTACTTATGCCTTTTACTCATTTTCTCTCTCCTAAACTTATCCTAATATTTCAAGGTGGTCCAAATTAGATGAAATTTGACATGTAGGATAATTTTGATATGTAGATTTAGAATTTGAAGTTTGTTTCCACTTTTGATACTTATTTTTATGATATATGTCATATGGCCAATTAACGACCCATTATCTAAATTATTCATCCAATTAAGTTCCTTATCTTCATATTACCACAAAAATGAGTTATGTGGCATATTTTATGTATCCATTATAAATATAAGATTAATATTAGAACATCAGGTTATATTAAGGTGATCTATACATGTGTTATCTCATTGGGGTTATACTAAAAATCTATTTAGGTCTAACCTTCAACCTTGTTTGGCTAAGTCTAAAATGTCAACTTCCAGGGTAGGGTCTGAGATCTAGTATGTTACACCTTCTTTGATCCACCAAGATCCAAGGATGAACACAAGAGAAGGGAGAAGAAGGAGGGATGAAAAAGATCACTTACATGAAGGAGAATTATATACTCAAGGAGGAGGGAGGTAAGGTGGGATATGATATGTCAACACAAGAGACCACCAAAGAGACAATTCTCCATCAAGAAAATGGCCACACAACCACAAAACACATGCATGAAATCCATGGTGAAAAAACCTAGGTGGGGTCTCAACCACATGGGTCACCACCACCCTAGAGATCGAGACAAACATCATGGTAACATGTCTCGACCACAACAAAAGGATCACCAACACACTAGGTCGAGACACACCAAAAGAAGCCAAATCGTCTCGACCAAAATACATCCAAGACCATCAAGGTAGAGACAAGAACACCAAGGGAAGGTGTATTGGTTAAGACACACCCAAGACACTCCACAAGGTTGAGACATAGGTTGCTACACACATCCAAGCTCAACAAGGTCGACACCAAGCACCACCAAGCAAACCCTAGAAACCCTAGCATCACCACATGATGCTACCTCATCAACCAAAGTCCAAAAAAGGCTATCCTCAACATCATCCTATCTCTCATGATTCCAAATCACTAAGGGCACACTATGCATGTGACAAATTGCAAGATAACCCCTCAGTGTGGGTAAATTGCAACTTGGTTCAAAACATGCATACATATCTCAAACAACATCCAAATAGGACCAAATTGAAAACATAAGCATCTCACATGATAACAAAACATCCCAAAGGATTAGAGCAAGGTTATAAGCATCTTATTAAGAAAAGAAAGCATACCCAAGAACTAAGCTGGGTCATGGGCCTTACATCCATAAACCCCTAACAAGGATTTTGCCCCCAAAATCCTACGTGAAAAGAGACGAGTACTTCCTACACATCTCTTCCTAAAGATCCCACATGGCTTCCTTGATGACACAGTGATGCTACAGAACCTTCACCAAAATGATATCCTTCTTCTTCAACTTCTTGATCCTTCTATTCAAGATCAACAAAGGTCCTTCCACATTGGATATATCTGCATCTAGCTCAACCTCCACAGGTTGTAAAAATAACTCAGTATCGGGGTGGCACTTTATCAACATAGACACATGGAACACTGGATGTAACATGTGTAAATAAAGTGTTAAATCCAACTTATATGCCACCTTCCCAACACGTGTCACTATCGGGTAAGGTTCCATATACCTAGGGGCCAACTTACCTTGCCTCCCAAACCTCAAAACACCCTTCCAAGGAGAGACCTTGAGATACACTCTGTCTCTCACTTGGAACTCTAAGGGTCTATGTCGGTTATCAGTATATGACTTTTGCTTGTCATGTGCTACATTCAAGTGCTATTGAACCACTTTGATCTTCTATGTGGTCTATTGTACAAGCTCAAGACCAAGAATTTGATACTCACCTGCCTCATACCAACACAAAGGAGACCTACAATGCCTCCCATACAACACCTCATAAGGTGCCATGTCAATACTCCAGTGATAACGATTATTATAGGTGAACTTTATCAGACAGAGGTATACATCCCAACTGCCCAAAAATTGTAGCACGCAGGCTCTCAACAGATCCTCTAATGTATGTATCATACTCTCAGACCGAACATCTGTATGTGGGTGAAATGTTGTGTTGAACCGCAACTGCGTACCCATAGCTGTGTGCAAGCGCTCCCAAAAATGACTTGTAAACTGAGGACCTCTATCTGACATGATGGTAGCTAGGATACCGTGTAAATGAACGATCTCATCAACATATATATGATCAAGCTTATCTGTTGTGTACATCATCCTCACAGGAAAAAAGCGTGTTGACTTGGTCAACCTATCAATGATCACCCAAATGGAATCATGACCTTTGGCTGTCCTAGGAAGACCAACCACAAAGTCCATCGTCACATTATCCCATTTACACTGTGGTATAGGCAATAGTTGTAATGTCCCTACATGCTTTTGATGCTCTACTTTCACCTGCTGACACACTGGACACCTTACAACAAACTCAGCCACGCCACACTTTAGGCCAGGCTACCAATACAAATGTTTAAGATTATGGTACATCTCGATGCACCCTGGGTGCATAGCGTACATAAAAGAGTGAGCCTAATCCAGAACCATATTCCTCAGGTTGTCAATATCAGGAACCACAACTCTATCGTGGTAACACTCTATCCCATCCTCTTCCTCATGGAAGCCATCACTCTTCTTACTGCCAAACTCTGATCATATCTGATGTACAACAGTATCACTTGTTGAGCATCTCGAATCTGTTGCCTCAACGTAGGTTTCACCTATAATTGTGCCAATAAGCCTGCCAACATATAAACTTCTATCTGGACAATCATATGACATAAGGAGACCAACACATCTCATTTATGACACACACAATAGAACAATTGAGCCTTGTTTGTAGAAGATGATGAAGAAGACTTCCTGCTCAATGCATCATCCACCACATTCACCTTCTATAAGACCCCTGACATGGGTTTTGGGATAAACCTATTTTTTTAGCTTTACTAAGTTCTTATAACCTTTATATAATCCTTTTGGATGCTTTTCGATCTTGTAGAGAACTTAAGTTTCAAGTTTGAGCTTGTTTGGATGATGTTTGTGCCTTATGTGCTTATTTTGGGCTAAATTGAAATTTACCCATATGTGAGGGTTATCTTGCAATTTGACACATCTAGTGTGTACCTTTGCTTTCTTGGCATCACAAGAGAGAATTTTATGTTTTTGGGCGCCTTCTTTGAGCCTTGGATGAATGATGACATCACTAGTGGTAATCATGATTTCTAGGGTTTTGAGTGACTCAACCATGTGTGCTTTATCTCGACCTTGAGGGTGTGCCTTGTGGGTGTCATTTTGTAGACACCTTCTATAGGTGTTTTGTCTTGACCATGTTAGTTTTGGAGTGTTGGGTCAAAATAGTTTGTCCTTTTCTGTCTTGACCTGGATGTTATGGCAACCTTTTGTCTCAACTAGGGTGATGCTTTGCTTTGGTTTCAACTTCCTTGGAGTGTCTCAACTGAAACCATGTGTTGGGGACCTAATAGGTTGAGCCCCAACATAGGTTATATCACCATCTTGTGCATGTAAGGTTTAACTGGTTGCATGTTGGTTTCTTGGGTGGACAAGTGTCCCTTTGGTGCCTCCTTGTGTTGACACATCATCTCCACCATACTTCCCTCCTCCTTTGCTATATAAACCCTCTTCTATCCTTACAAGTGAACCTTTTGTCCCTCCTTATTCCTCCCTCTCTTTTTATCATCCTTGGATCTTGGTGGAGCAAGGAGAGTTGATCCTTGGAGCTTTGGTGATTGGATCCTTTGCATGTGGTGATTCTTGCTCACTCTTCAACCTTAGTAAGTGTATGCCTTTCCTTGATGTCATTTATTTTGATATTCTACCCCATCTTATTATCTTTTCTCGGCCCTAGACCATGGATCCTTTATTATGGTCTTTCTTGAGAAGTGAAACCCTCATCACAAGGGTCTCGTGCCATGTTTTCACAAGGTGGACCCAAGTGTGAGGAAGTTTCCTTCTCTCTCTTTCTCCCTCCTTCTTTTGGTTCAACCTAGTGTTTCTTGCCCTCTTTTCTTGGACAACATTTGACCTTGGAACCTTCTTATTTTTGAGGTGTTCTTGTGGCCTAAAGTGGAGTCTTTTGTGGAGCTTCATCATCCTTGGATTAATCCTCTTTAAGGCAGTTTATATAATGCTCTACCTCCTTCTACTTGCACCTTAACCATACTTTCATGTTATTGTTTTGATCTTTAAACTTGTTTCTAATGTGGTATATCATGCTATAATGCTCTACAATTTAAGACCTTGAAGTATACACAAGTAGATTACCTTCTTCCTTAAACCCTAGTTCTTGAATCTGACTTGTTATGTGTTGGTTAAGGTGGTTTAGAGACATGCTTCATGCTTTATTGGTTTCATCGCTATGCTTTGGTTCGACCCTTGTTTTATTATGAATTTTTGGGTTGGTTCTCTTGAGTTTTAATCCTGGTCTTCTTACACATAGATGGTTTTATGACACACGTAAGAGAACAATTGAGCCTTGTTTGTAGAAGATGATGAAGAACACTTCCTCCTCAATGCATCATCCACCACATTCACCTTCTATAAGACCCCTGACCTGGGTTTTGGGCTAAACCTATTTTTTTATCTTGACTAAGTTCTTATTGAATATGAGGTACTTACAATTACAAAATGGAATTTAGAGATCACCATTGTAAATTTCCAGGTGAGACCATGCAAGGCATTGTAATTTAACGTCCAAATCCGGTGGAAATTTGGACCTGACCAGCCAGACCTGTTATAAACTAAAAACATAAATTAGAGACATTACTAGTTGCACTAGTAGCAAAATGAACTTTTCAAGAGCAGACTATAAAAGATACTTGTGGGCTCTGATCTCCAAACCACAATATAAACACGATTTAAACTTAGTGGAAGCGATTCGATTAGCAGCGGAATACCAAAAATCAGCGGAAATTAAAACTTTTTGAGATAAAGCATTGAAACCATAAAACTTCCTTCATAAAAGGAGATAAACTGTTTACATCTCAGATAATTACTTCTTGAGTAATTATATACAACATGATACAAAATCTCAAGAACTCATAACCAAAATCTCAGACCAAAAGACTCCAAGACCTGAGAGTACAGAGGACACATAGGACTGACTCTAACTACACCACATGGCAGGCTAAATCTCCACCTGAGATTTTACTGCTGCCCCTGGTGCTGCTGTTGCTGGGACTGGTCACATGTAGACCTATTCCTCCGTCCTCGACGTCCACCTAAAAAGTTGAAGTCTACGGGGTGAGAAAATTTTACATAATTGTCCCAGCGAGAGTTATAACTCTCCTCCAGAAGCTTTATTATAGCACCTCAAAGAATAACTTAAGCAGTAAAAGCTTCAAAGTATTCAACATCAGATTTAATAGTAAGCATGAGTTCAACAGTTATGAAACATGAAGACATTTGCACTATACAGTGTAACATCAATCAATCAACTCGTAGTTATCTCTAACAGGTATGCTACGCTGTGGATTATGTTTTTCAAACATTACTTTTATGCCCTGTGGAGATGAGGTTTACCACTCATACTCCAACCAATCACTGCTAAGTGCCTCGGTATCATACTAGGTCATCGAAAGAGCTGGATTCTCATGACCTTCACCTTCCTCAGTCAGTAAGAGGATTACTTGTAGGACATCTTGTGCCTCTACTATAATAGCTTACCAGGGTAATCTGGTCCTTCGCTATTTTAGAGTTACAGTGGCGTTCTGTACTCTCTTCGTCATCAGGAGATTTCATGTTTATCTTCCACTGATACGGATATCTGTGCTTTCTTCGTCATTAGGAGGTTTCATGTTTACCATCCACTGATACGGTATGGGATTGTAGTGAAGGATTGACGGATTACACATCTACATCAAACACCTACACTAGGATGTAAGGTTCTACACATCCATATACCCCACATACTCAAAAGTATGTGATCCAGGAGTTCCCTTAGGAAAACCTGTTTCACCATCATTTGATCTCTGACAATGATGGATCTATGATCAGGGATCTACATTATACTTGATTATTTAGGTACATTTAGTATTCTTTTAACATCATACATTGTTCTTCAAACAATAACATTAGCATAATAGCTATGAAATGAGAATACTAAATCTAACAAGCCTAACTCTCATCAATCATCATTTCTCAATACATTCATCACAAGTCATCTCAAAAGCATGACCTTGATGGTATTTATGGCTCTCACAGCCCATTTAATTCATAGGTTGCCATTGACAAGGCATCAAGATATTTTACTATTCATAAAGCTAACAACATGCTTTCAATGAATATAGCATCATCATCCATACCTGGATATGATCATCTTCATATCAGAACCTCCAAGGTTAATTCAACTGATAAAAGCAATTCAAATCAAGAATTATACTTTCCACTCTTGCCATAAGAGCTAAGTTCCCTGATTCTCATCAATTAGGGTTTACTATTCACATTACATGCCATCACCCTAGAATTAGGGTTTATTATTCACATTATGGTAAAATGAACTCATAACATCATCATGTATGAGGAACATCATCAATGATGCTCTCATATTTGATTAAGATTCATCAATTATCATAAATAGGGTTTTCATGATCTCATATAGGTGGATCATACCCTAGTCATGTACATTCATATATATTGAAGGTATTTTACTTGGATTTCAACCATAATTGGGATTTTCTCTCTCCTCTTGCTCATAGGTGATGATTACATCCCTCTAGATTGGGTTAGGTCTAATCAACATTGATAAGCCTAGCCAAGTCATCACCATTGTAACAATTGGGGTTTGCATGATAAAAAGGGGTTACCTACTTGAATCCATAAAGGGTATTTTGGTAAAGTTCACCATTGATCATAACATGGGTTAATATACTAACCACTTGACCCTTAATGTCCCTAGGTATCATTAGGGTTTAGGTTGAACAACCATCAAACCATCTAAGCCTTCAAGGCATTAGGCAGACTTATCCTTAAAAGTCCCCAATAGGTTTCACACCTTCATCCTTCAAACGATCCTGAGATCGTTTAAGGTTGTAGACCGTTTAGCTTCGGTTGACTTCAAGACCGCATGACACTCAAGACCATTTACCCTTAAACGATCTTGAGGTCGTATGAACTCATTTGATCCTGAAGTCGTATGAACTCATTCGATCTTGAAGTCATATGAACTCATTCGATCCTGAAGTCGTATGAACTCATTCGATCTTGAAGTCGTATGAACTCATTCGATCCTGAAGTCGTATGAACTCATTCGATCTTGAAGTCGTATGAACTCATTCGGTCCTGAAGTCGTATGAACTCATTCGGTCCTGAAGTTGTATGAACTCATTCGATCTTGAAGTCGTATGAACTCATTCGATCCTGAAGTCGTATGAACTCATTCGATCCTGAAGTCGTATGAACTCATTCGGTCCTGAAGTCGTATGAACTCATTCGATCTTGAAGTCGTATGAACTCATTCGATCCTGAAGTCGTATGCACTCATTCGATCTTGAAGTCATATGAACTCATTCGATCCTGAAGTCGTATGGTCCTAAAAGCTCAAGATCGCATGGACCTCCAAGGTGATTCAAAGGGTAAACTTGATTAGGGTTTCCTATGTTGAAGCCTTCAATTGGTATCAAGCTTGCTAACCACTTATCAATTGAGACAATTAGGGTTAGCCTTAACCAATTGGTCACTCAATTGATCCTCAATTGATATCCAAATAGGGTTGGAGTTGGTTCAATTAAGGTCTATAAACATTCAACCATCAACACTCAACAATATGAATCAAATCGAAGTTGATCCCATCAATTGACCTCCAATCGGGCTCAAACTTGGCCCAAACGGTCTTGGGATCATTTGGATAACCTACAAACGGTCTTGAGACCGTTTTCCCAAGAATTAATCAAAATCTAAGTTGATTTGATAGGGGTTGAACCTTAATTAAGTCACAAATCAGCAATTTGATTATTTCAATAACCCACTGTAATTGGGCCCTCAATTGATCAAATTTCCTTAACCCTAGACCTCCAAACGGTCTTGGGTTGACACCAAACGGTCTTGAGATCGTTTGGATGAGTTCCAAACGGTCTTGAGACCGTTTTCCCATCCATCCTTTGGACTCTAGTGAAAATTCATCAAGGTTTGATCTATTGAGTTGATCATCACATCAATACTTAATTGCAATATGATTTGGTACCTTTGGACCTTCAATTGGTCAACTATACTTGACCCCAGACCTCTAAACGGTCTTGGGTGATCCCCAAACGGTCTTGAGACCGTTTGGATGATTCCCCAAACGGTCTTGAGACCGTTTGGGCTAATCAACCCAAAATCACTAATTAACTCATTGGAATTTCAGCACTGATTTCAATTAGGATTTGCCCTATTAATCAACCTTCAACTCATAACTCGTTTGGCATTAATCCATCAAATTTGGTGAGTCATTAATCAACATCATTATGAACAGTAATCCCAAACTGTCAATGCTTGGTCAACCATCTTAAACGGTCTTGAGACCGTTTACCCAAAATGGGCAAATTAAACAGATTGAAAAACAGAACTTAATTCAATTGGATTTGCTAATTGATTTGCTTATATCTCACGATTCCTTTGGAGTTAACCCCTCAAATTTTGTGGGTGATTAACCTACATAATTATAAACAAGATTCCCATACGGTCATCGCTTGGTCAACGCGATCAAATGGTCTTGAAGGCCGTTTGCCTTCATAAGACCCTGAAACCATTTGCCCACCAAATGGTTGTGTAACCGTATGGGCAATTGGTGGAGGTCGTTTGGTAAAGTGGAAATCCGTGGATAAGCATATGAATTAACGCCCTTATCTTCTACCTCAAGAACAGTAGCAGTTCTTCACGATTTTTCTTGCAAGGATGCAAGGGAAGATAGGGAAGAAGAAGAACTAGCAACTATATGCATAGAAAAAGATGTATTATCAAAGCATAAGGTTTAGAGTTATAAAACCCGCCTAAAGATTGTTCCTTGAGCTCCAAACTTTCAAGATCCAAGCCTTTAATGGCATCTTTGAGCTCCACAGGTCGGCCAAGGTGTATTCTCCAAGGAAAGTTGAAAAGGAATGGCTAGAAAGATAAAGCTAGGTGAGCTAGCCATGAATTCAACCTTGAAAACGAGTTTCCTCCATGAATTCAAGCAAAAGGGATGATCCAAACTAACCTAGGACCCTTGGTCGTCCTTCTCTGCTCCAGAGCTTAGCCTTAGTCAGTTTTGAGCAAGGGGAAAAGAAATGAAAAGAAGAGGATCGTTCCCTTGCTAAGTGGGGAAGGTAGTATATATACTTAGGTGAAATTTCAACATAAGAACATATGCTTTCCTCATGTCTCATCTAAGTCCTTCCTTTCTTCTTTTCACGTCCCCACATATTATTTATAAGGAAAAACTCCTTCTAAGGTCAAGAATAGAAGGCAAAGAGGATCAACCCATCACTAAAGCATACACATAAAAGGGCTATTATGCATACACCTTGATTATTCAATCACAAAGGTGTTCTTTATTATATGATTATTCAAATGAAGTGACCTTTTCATCATTTCTCTTCTAAATGATGCCAAGAGTCATAAAAGATATTTTAGATGATGTATTTTACAAGTTGCACCCCTCAAATTGGGTAAATTGCACTTTACATCAATTTAGGGTTTTCAAGTACAGGGGTTGCTTCCACAGCTGCACCTTGGTGCTCAAGCTTGGGAAATCCCTCAAACTTCATCATAAACATCCTCATGATGTCTCAAAATCAGAGGAACATCTCAACATGTGCAATTTGCAAGTTAATCCCTGTATTACAAAACAATGCTACAACTTTATATATAAAGGAGCAAAATTGAAATATATGTTTCTGAGGAACTTAATTACATGCCCAAAGTTAATCACAAGGATTTAATTACATATTTAGGCAAAACACCTAGGGTTAGTTCATAACCCAGGTCAGGGATGTTACAAATTATCCACCCCTTACAAGGATTTCGTCCCCAAAATCGATAAAACGTATTAAGAGAAAAGGGCAGGGTATTTCCTTCTCATCTCATCCTCTAGTTCCCAAGTGGCTTCTTCAACACCACGGTGGTTCCAGAGGACTTTCACAAGGCTTAAATCTTTCTTCTTTAACTTTTTAATTCTGCTATCAAGGATTGACACTGGTCCTTCCTCATAAGATATATCATCATTCAATTCTACCTCCATAGGTTGTAGAACTGACTCACTGTCTGGGTGACATTTCTTTAGCATAGAAATGTGAAACGCAGGATGTAACCTCTGTAACTCTGGTGGCAGCTCTAGTTTATAGGCTACTTTTCCAATCTGTTCAATGATTGGATAAGGCCCCATAAATCTAGGAGCTAACTTCCCTTTCTTTCCAAAACGAAGGACTCCTTTCCAAAGCGAGACCTTGAGATACACTTTGTCTCCAACCTCGAACTCTAAGGGTCTACGACGCTTGTTAGCATAAGATTTCTGCCTATCTTGTGCAATCTTAATCTGTTGTTGTATTACCTTAATCTTTTCTGTAGTTTGCTGCACAAGATCAGGTCCTAACAACTGATGCTCACCAGTCTCATACCAACACAAGGGTGATCTACAATGTCTACCATACAAGGCTTCATAAGGTGCCATATCAATACTATGCTGATAGCTATTGTTATAGGCAAACTCTATCAAGCTTAGGTGTAGATCCCAACTTCCGGTAAACTGGAGAACACATGTTCTCAACAGGTCTTCCAAGGTCTGTATGGTCCTTTCTGACTGTCCATCAGTCTGTGGATGAAAGGCCATACTAAACCTTAACTGGGTGCCTAAAGCATTATGAAGTCGTTCCCAAAAATGACTTGTAAACTGGGGACCTCTGTCAGAAAC
Organism: Alisma plantago-aquatica; assembly: GCA_963693085.1. Taxonomy (NCBI): domain Eukaryota; kingdom Viridiplantae; phylum Streptophyta; class Magnoliopsida; order Alismatales; family Alismataceae; genus Alisma; species Alisma plantago-aquatica. The sequence goes on along the minus strand of OY856412.1, from coordinate 1,288,543,546 downwards.
TATAGTGACAAGAACTCCGTGCAAATGCACTATCTCTTGAACATACAACTGTTATAACCTTTCAGCAGAATAGGTTGTTTTGACATGTAAGAAATGTGTTGTCTTAGTCAAGCTATCTACAACTACCCAAATGGAATCATGTCCTTTGCTTGTCCTGGGTAGGCCAAAAACAAAGTCCATGGTCACATGGTCCCACTTCCATTGTGGTATGGGTAAAGGTTGCATTGTTCCTGCAGGCTTCTGGTGTTCAACTTTAACTTGCTGACACACAGGACACCTCAGAACAAATTCTGCAACATCCTTCTTCATTCCAGGCCACCAATACAGATCTTTTAAATTACGATACATCTTGGTGCTCCCTGGATGCATAGCGTAAATTGAAGAATGAGCTTCTTCCAGGACTAACTTCCTCAAGTTATCCACATCCGGCACTATCATCCTCCCATGATAACATGCTACATGATCATCTGAATCATGGAAACTATCTCGCTTCTCATTTCCATACTCTGATCTAATCTACTGAACTACAGCATCAACATGTTGTGCCTCCTTAATCTGCTCTCTTAGGGTAGGTTTAATATGCATCTCAGCCATCAACCCGGCTAACAATGACACCTTCAACTGTACATTGTCTTGCCTTAAAGAGATAAGCATATCTCTCTTAGAGCATACTAAAGAGTTTAGTTGTGCTCTATCCATGGTTGATGTTGCTGATTTCCTACTCAAGGCATCTGCAACAACATTGGCCTTCCCTGGATGGTAATCAATTGTACAATCGTAGTCCTTGATTAACTCCATCCAGCGACGTTGCCTCATGTTAAGCTCATGCTGAGAGAAGATATACTTAAGGTTCTTGTGATCTGTGAAAATCTAGAATGTCTCTCCGTAGAGATAATGCCTCCATATTTTCAATGCATGAACCACGGCAGCTAACTCTAGATCGTGTGTTGGATAATTCTCCTCGTGCTTCTTAAGCTGTCGGGAAGCAAAAGAAATCACTTGTTTATCCTGCGTCAACACACATCCAAGTCCATTCTTGGAGGCATCACAGAAGACTACATATCCTTTTCCTTAGTCAGGTAGCACAAGCACAGGTGCACTTGTCAACCTCTCCTTCAACAATTGAAAGGACTGTTGACACTTATCACTCCAAGAAAAAGGAGCATCTTTTCGGGTTAACTTGGTCAAAGGTAAGGCTATAGAGCTAAAGTTTTTAATAAACCTTCGATAGTAACCAGCTAACCCCAAGAAGCTTCGAATCTCCGTCGGTGTCTTCGGTTGTTCCCATTGTAGAACAGATTCTACCTTTGCAGGGTCAACACAAATTCCCGAGGCAGATATCACATGTCCAAGAAAAGATACCTCCGGTAGCCAGAACTCACACTTGCTAAACTTAGCATACAGCTTATGTTCTCTTAGCAAGGTCAAAGCTTGGCGAAGATGCTGCTCATGCTGCTGAGCATCCTTACTATAGATTAGAATGTCATCTATGAAGACAACAACACATTGATCAAGGAAGGGTCGAAAAACTCTATTCATGAGTTCCATAAATGCAGCTGGTGCATTGGTTAGTCCAAACGACATAACCGTGAACTCATAGTGACCATATCTTATCCTAAAAGCAGACTTGGATATGTCACTATCCTTAATGCGGAGTTGATGATATCCAGATCTCAAATCTATCTTTGAGAAGACTGTTGCACCACACAACTGGTCAAAAAGATCATCAATCCTCGGCAAAGGGTACTTGTTCTTTATTGTTACTTTATTAAGTTGTCTGTAGTCAATGCACAACCGCATTGACCCATCTTTCTTTTTAACAAACAAGACCAGAGCACCCCAAGGTGAAGTGCTCGGTCGGATAAAACCCTTCTCAAGTAACTCTTGAAGCTGTTGCTTGAGTTCTGCCATCTCGGCAGGCGCCATCCTATACGGTGTCTGGGCTATGGGTTTCGTATCTGGGACCAAATTGATCTCAACATCAATCTCCCGAGGTGGTGGTATACCAGGAAGTTCTTCAGGAAACACATCCTCGAATTCCCTGACTATGGGAACTTCAGCAGGATTGGAACTTTCCTTGGTAACATCTACCACATGGGCCAAGAATGCATAACATCCTTGCCTCAACAGCTTATCAGCAACCATAGCTGATACAAGACAGGTGGGTAGAATCTTTCTTTCACCTTGAAAGATCCATGTGTTGCCTTCATCAGCAAACATAGCCAACTTGGATTCACAATCTAAGACAACTCTATACCTTTCTAAGGTATCCATCCCGAGGATTATATCAAATCCTTGCATATCAAGTGGTATAAGGTCCACTTGAATGCGATGATCAGAAAAGAAGAGGATGCAGGGAGAACATACCTCCTGCAAAAAGGCAGACCCATTCAACGGAGTCTCCAACAACAAACTATCTGCCCTATGACTAACCGTCATATTGCAGTTACAAATCACTCTCCGAGTGATAAAAGAGTGTGTAGCACCCGGGTCAATCAGAATAGATACAACACAGGATGTAGACATATCAGAATATAAAAGTTCCATCTGACCTGCCACTGCCCGTGGATTGACCACTGCTTCAGGTGGGTTCATAACATAAAACCTCGTTGTCGCCTGGGGTTGAGGTGGTGCTGATGATCCAGCTTGAGACGCTTGCCCGCGTCCTCGAGCTGCTCCTTGAGGTTGTCTTCTCTGTGATCCCTGTTGACTCTGTCTCTGAGGTTGTGTCATACTGACAGGTCTAGATCAGCAGTCCTTCATCAAGTGTCCCACCTTCCCACAGTTGTAGCAACTTCTTTCCAGTTGTTGTGGTCTTGGTGGTCCAGTAACTGACATTGATGCAGAACTGTGAGTCTCTTGTTGAGGTAGGCTTCGTCCCCTGCCTCTACTTGGTGACCACTGAGTTTGGGAACTTGATCTGGGTGGTGGAGGGTTAGGTGCAGAGAATCTC